>OZ025290.1:247174190-248374190 GCA_964019185.1 Maratus speculifer | reverse complement strand
CTGCATTGTTATCAGAAAATCAGTAAATTTTTAGATAAGTACTTTCTTAAATTAGCTCGAATTTCGGCCAACAGAATACGCTGTCGGCGGCATCATGCTGTCGAACTTCAGACATTACTGTAGTTTTCAAACGCATGAGCTTTTCGGCTCATTTCGCAGAGTCGAATCTTTGTCGACATGTTGAATAGACTCTTCTCTCACCTACAGAAATAGATTTTGTTGGATGGAAAGAGATTTAAAATACTATTTATGATCGAATAATGTCTCTTATATTTAATAAAAAACAACAACACATACTTTTTAAAAAGCATTGACTTTTTACACATTTACCATAAGTAAATTGTATTAAAAAAATGTTTTTGTAACCTGTCAACTGATTCTCTTTTTATGTACAATAAATTGAAAATATTGCCTAAACACGGTTCTTTTATGTTAAAAAAACTTAATATTTCATCTAAACATTTCTTTAATTAAATAGTATGAAATTGTATTTAAAAATTTTAGTGATGCCAAAAATCTTTAAATGATGGATAAAGCAAACCCTTCTTGCCTGTAGATCGTGTAGCGAAATCAGAAGTTAAAACAATGGTACGCAAATAGTGGTGGCAAGTTTCCTGTTTAAAATAAAAGCGGGACAGTGACTTATAAATCGGCATATAAAAATATATTAAACCTTAGAATAAAGGTTCGTCTATATTTCGTCTATAACAAATCCTGTAGTTGGTTTTTGTTAAGTATAATAGACATTATTCAATCAATAATATTATTATAAATATCTTTCAGTCCAACAAAATCTACTTCTGCAGGTGAGTGGAGAGTCGATTCAATATGTCGACTGAGATTCTACTCTGTGAAATGAGCCATAAAGCTCATGCGTATGAAAATAGAGTAATGGCTCAATTTCGACAGCCTGATGCCGCCGCCAACGCCATCTGTTGGCCGAAATTCGAGCTATTTTAAGAAAGTGCATATCTAAAAATTTACTGATTTTCTGATAACAATGCAGCAAATCGCACATTTTTATCTCAAACCGTTTTTAGTTATTTACATTCAAAATGGGTCAGTCATTTACTGGACACACTGTATATATGTGTGTGTGTATATATACTATAGTATATATATTGTTTTATTTATGAAAAGGAAAATCTAAAACATTTTGAAAAAGCATCCGCCAAGCCTCAAGTAATATACAAATTTTGATAAAAAGAAAAAACTCAATGAAATAGTTTTATCTATTATACCGAGATGCTTCCAAAAATGGTTTTTAAAAAAACATTGTTTCGAGATAATCGCGTTTAAAGTGTCTTGTTTATTATTGTTTACTTTACATAAAAAACCCTTAGCATATTTTTAGTCATAACTAGATCATTATAGCATTTTCCCATATCCCTTTGTGCAATTTATTTTCAAAAACAATATATGAAAAAACATATTATTTTTCAAAAAATCCATTTTTTTAATTTAATGTAACAGCACCATGATCTCTAAAGCCAGTACTTTATAATCTCAATTTATAACTTCAATTACCGATTTGTTTTTAGGAAAATAGAAATGCAGGCATTTTTAGGCGAAGTAGATCTACCAAACGAGGATGATGAATTCTTTGATTTGCATCACAAACGCGGATATGTTGATCCCGACTCCCTCACGCCTTTTGAATTGAGTTATAAATATTACAACAGACTGTGGGCTGAAGCAATGACAGAACTGGATTATATGTTGAAGAAAGAAACTCCTATAAGTGATGAGCCACATGAAATTTTCCCAACAAGGATGCCTATTGTGCGCAGGTATAATAAATTGCAATCATATTTATGAAAACATGGCGCCCGCGGAGCAAAATCGTGGGAGCTGTAAAAAAGTTGAAACAGATGTATGTCTATGTTTCACAGCCAATACTGTATTTCTTTTAAACTATTTGGAAAATAGTTGTCCTCGGTAGAGAATTGGGAAATCTGAAGTATATCTGAATCATTTTATTGGTTGAATTCCGAAACTTATTTTTCGTTCTCTGATTGTTGCTACAATGACAAAAAAGGTAATAAAAATTTTAAAATTATAATTATAATTTGAAAATAAATTGTGATAAAGATTTAAAACAAATTTAATTTAAAAGCGCATTTTTTCCCTATGGAACGGTATGACAATTTAAAATGTGCGATGTTTAGAAGTTCAAAAATTTGCAGTTCCGAAAATTGTAAAACTGAAATCTATACTAATAAAATCCGTGCGCCTCTGTCTGTCTGCTTGAAGCCGATTACAGTCCGCAACGCGGGCGAGTTGGGAGTCGTGAGAGGTGTCTTTCGATTCGAAAAATTCCGGGAAAGTCATTTCGGGCATTTTCGAGACAGTGGGACCAAAATTAAAAAAGTTATGAATTAAAAACCGGTCGGGAATCGGAACGGAAAACGTGTCATTTCCCAAACAGAGCTCAAACGGAGCTCTTAGGCAGAACACTGCGCCACCTTACGGTGAAGAACAGGAACTTTTCCCCTTTGGCTAAAAGAAGAAGCAGCCGAAAACTTCTTTTTCTCCCGTCGTCATTTTGTCAAAGAACTAACCGGTAAAAAATGTTAAACACGGTTTAATTAATATAATGAGTACAACAATTTAAGCACAGCAAGATATGTTCACTAAGAGGTAACAGTGTTGCTAATTAATATTTTGAGGATCTCAGATGTAACTGGCTATTCATGTATTTATTCTGTATGTGAGTATTAACCGTTGTAGCTCATTTTCATACTTTTTCTTTTTGGTAGCATACACGAATATTGTGTAACATAAGATTTACGCGATTAATATTAATTTCTGTTAGTACAAACGGAAAACGAGCTGCCAAAATTATTTGTTAGTTATATTGTTTGTGATATTAATGAAATTACTTATTTTTTTTTAATAGCAGTCTTTTGCAATTTTTCATACCCAAACTTTTTTTTGCGCGTTTTTTCTTAAACCATCATGCAGACAGTTTTTAAAGTAGAAAAAAACTGATTACATATTCAGAATCTGCGTAAAAGTCTGCTTCTGATGAAACAAAAAATACGAGAAAATATCTTATGGGGGCGCAGCGCCAACCTTACAAAACCAAATATTTTTAATGGGATGATGGCGATCATGGCGCGTACCGCCCACTGTACGAAATCACATATTTTTAACGGGATAATGGGCGCATAACAACCATAGCTCTTTAATTTACTTTTTTTGTGCTTGAGGATTTGAACACCAAAACTTGCTTATTA
This sequence comes from Maratus speculifer, assembly GCA_964019185.1. Lineage (NCBI taxonomy): Eukaryota > Metazoa > Arthropoda > Arachnida > Araneae > Salticidae > Maratus > Maratus speculifer. The sequence goes on along the minus strand of OZ025290.1, from coordinate 248,370,951 downwards.
AATGAATTTTTTTGCTTATTATATACTGCTTAATATCGAGGTTCGTTTGGAAAAAGTGGCCCAGCTAGCGGGCGTAGCTCGCTAGTTTCATTTAAAATTTGTTTATGATGGGTCCAGGAATATTAATGTTTAATCCATATGTTACAGTTTTTTTTTTGATTACTGCTTCTCTTTAAAATTTTAATTATTCAAAATTCAAAACACCTCTTTCCTTTTTTTTTCTAGATACGCACAGGCCTTAATACTCCTGTGATTCCTTTTTCCGTTCCCACGCCTTCGCAAGCGTTGGTGAATGTTAGAAAGAAAAGCACAATAAATAGCGTACCCTATAATAATTGGCCACACACACAGTTTTTTAAGCCCTGGGTAAAATTGCTAAAAGTACACTCCTTTTTTTATGACCCATAAAAAATTGTATAGTGTCATTTCAGAGAGAGAGCGAGATACATTTTCGACCATAAAAATATCCCCGTGCCTGTTACTCCTTTTGTGTGCAATACTTGGAATACCAGCTGTAGATTTCATGGGAACGGGAGCTGAAAAACACCTGCCTGTGAAAAACCTCATGTAAGTCACGTGATTGAGAGATAGAAACATGTCCTTATATGGACTTTGGATATGGTACTTGCGCACTGACCAACGAGAAGTCACCCTTTTGGTTGGGGAAAGTGGGGGATGCGTCCGTGTTCCCAGAAAAAGTACCCCCGTATGTTAGAGGCTTACGTGCAATTGGTTTTTTAAAAAAAAAGGTCAGTCCTGGTGATAGGAGTCGTACAGAGAGCATCTGGTGGAAGAGATGCAAAAGTTCTGTCCCCCCCTCCCCTGTTTTTAATCTGGGAGAGGGGAGGCCAAAAAGAATTCTACGATTTTTCGACATTACTCCCAGAGATACGCTAAGGGGAAGTCGCAGAAGTGTTGCCTGCCAAATATAACTGAGAGTTTGCTGAAGAAATATGTCCCTTCCGAACTATTGGTCTAGAAAAAAGGGATCGGAGCCCCTCGTTTTAATTTGAAATATCTTATATGTCGCAGTTGAGTATACCAGAAGTACAGTTGATTTCCCGAGCTCCCGCACTCATAAGGCTTATTTAGATACCCGCTTAAGGCCCTACATCAGTAACGCTCCGAGATAGAACGGCTAATGTTATTTCAATGGAAGAAATTTATCGCTTTCATTCCTTTGCATTTTGCTCAAATTTAATAATTTTTGTTGTTTTGAAAACCTGTAGGCTTAAAGTATGCACGTCATTCTGAAATTTTATTTCTTTTTTGAATTTTAAGGCGATACAAGTGCGTTATTTTATAGTCTTTAAAATTCACCTTTAATGTCTTATTACGAAAAATCTGTTTGACATTTTAAAATTTGGTAAAACAGCATGCAGAGTTTAATTATTTAGCTTTCAGAAAATGTTTTTTATTTTGATTTTTAAAAAAATTTAATCTATGCTATTTGTATAAAAAGTTGAAGCACTTTGATTTAAAAGAGTCGAAAATGGTGTTTAACTCCGCCTTTAAAAGGGAGACGCCTTAAGAGTAATTAGGGTGAAAGACGATATGGGTTTACGCTGTAGGGAGTCTTACAGGGACGAAGGTGTAAAATCTTGCCTGTGGCTATTAGTAAAATGTTGTTTGCTGCTTTAGGATGAAAAAATAAAAACATCCTTTTCTGAATGCATGATATCTCACGCAAGAAGTTCGATCAGAAATGAATTTCAGAAATGATGTAAATACATGTTGATTTCAAAAAGTTTGTTTAACTAGGCATCTAATCTCAAATATACTTTAAAAGCATTATTGATTTCGAATAAAAACAGATTTACCATTTTTATTATTTTTCTTCCATATATTTGAAGTTTAATTTCTAAAAAAGATTCTTTAATTGCGTACAACATCAAAGTGATATATTCGTTAATTCATAAAACATAACAGAATTAACTTTTTGTCATCTGCAGTCGACAAAGGGAAAAGAAGAAAGGGCAGAAAGGAAATAACAATGGTTCTGACATTAAAAATGAATAGATATATTCGCGAATAAATACATTTGTATTAAATTTTTCTATATCTTTTTTTTTTTTTTTTTTTTTTTTTTGTATCAGTCTTTTAGACAATTCTTAATGAATTAGTTTAAATGTTCCTTTTCATAAATATTTCATAAATATTTCTATTTTAATCAATAAAAGTTTGCAGTATACTCACTCTAAAATATAAAGTAATTATTATGCAATTCATGATTAAATTGGATAACACTAATTTAAAAGATAGAAATATATTTATTTTGACACTTCTATCGAAAATTATGACTAATTTACAATACTTTAGCAAATATATTCTGTTGCGGTAAAATTCACATCCGTAAATGATATATTTATGCTTTATTGTATATAAATTGTCTTTCCTTTCTTTTTCCCTTTCAGGAAGATAAACGAATGATTTTTAAAGTTCTTGTACTATTTTAACCAAATAATACGTATATATTCCACAGCTTGTCATAGTCTAACTGATCTAAATTTTAGAATAACGGTTTTTTCACTCACGCGAAAAGACAAACTCAATTATACTAAACCTACGGAAGATTTTTATAAAGATGCCATATTTTCATTCCAATTTTTAATTTTTTTTTCTGCATAGTATAGGTGACGATGGTTAGTATAGAGGCCGCTTTTTACTTTTTTCGATACTGATTGTAGATTTTAAATATGAGGATAATATCACTTTTGAAAACGGTTCCGAAAATGAAACTGTCCTGTAAAGAAAATTAAAAAAGTAGAAAAAGGCCTTTGAAGAGATCGCTCTGAACTATTAAAAGGGGAAAAAATATTAAAATGCAGACGAGATTTATTTATAAATTTCGACCGTTGGATTATCGTCGAAAGAATTACTATAAGCTAGTAAATTGTTTCGCTTGATTAAATTTTTTTTTTTTTTTTTTTTTTTTTTTAAATACCTGTAAAATAAATCGAAAAATAGAAAATAGCCTTTGTGCAAATCGATATCAACTAGGCAAAGTAAGAAAAAAAATACTTAAAACTATTAAAACACAGACGATAAACTTTTATAAATTTCTTTCATAGCATTAGCTTTAAAGCGAAGGCATTGATTCGTTTAACTGCAGTAGCCTCTTTAAAATAAATGAAATCGTAAAGGCTATTCAATGTAAGAAAAAAAAATAATTTTTTTAAATGTAGGCGAGATATTTTTATAAATTTCTACAATGGGATTTCGCTTGACTGAAGTAAGTCACTTTAAAATACCTGTATCGAAATCAAAAATTGTAATACGGTCTTTGTACAGAAAGATCTCAGCTGTTCAATATAAAAAAATTATTAAAATATAGACGAGATATTTCTATAAATTTCTGTCATAGGATTTCGCTTCATTGAAGTAAACACCTTTAAAATACCCGTAAAAAAATCGAAAAAAATATAAAGAGGTATTTGTACAGAAATATCTCAGAAATTCAATGCTAAAAAAATCATTTAAAAAATTAAAATGTTGACGAGATATCTTTATAAATTTCTATAATGGGATTTCTCTCTATTCAAGTAAGCCACTTTAAAACACCCGTAAAAAATCTAAAAAATGTAAAAAGATCTTTGTACAGAGAAATCTTCGATATCTAATGCCCCCCCCCCCCCCGAAAAAAAGTTTAAAGACAATTAAAATACAAACGAGATATCTTTAAAAATATCTAAAATGTGATTTAGCTCTATTGAAGTAAGTAATTATAAAATACCCGTGACAAAGTCGAAAAGATATAAAACGTTCTTTGTAAAGAAAGATATCAGTTATATAATGAAACAAAAATTACAAGTATTAAAATGATCTTTAGAAATGACTTTTAAATGATCTTAAAGATATCTTTATAAATTTCTACCATGGGATTTTACTTGATTGAGGTAATCATCAGTTTATATTTACTTGTAGACGAGATATCTTTATAAATTTCTAACATTCAATGCTAAAAAAATCATTTAAAAATATTAAAATGTAGAAGAGAAAAAAATATATTTATATGAACTTCAAAACTTCATATGATTTCGCTTGATTGAAGTAAGCCCCTTTAAAACCCCCATAGCAAACTCGAAAAAATATAAAACGGTCTTTGTACCGCAAGCTCTCAGATATCCAATGCCAAAAAATCATTTAAAAAGATTTAAATGTAGAAAAGATACATTTATAAATTTCTACTACAGGATTTCGCTTGACTGAAGTAGCCTCTTTAAACACCTGTAAACTTCACCAAAAGAGTACAAAACGGTCTTCATACCGAAAGATCTCAGCTATCCAATGACAGAAAAATTATTTAAAAATATTAAAATGTAGAAGAGATATTTTTATAAATTTATGCAATTGAATTTCAGTTGACTGAAATAGCCTTTTTAAAATTCCCCTAAACAAAGACGAAAAAGTACAAAATGGTCTTTGTACCGAAAGATCTGAGATATCGAATGCCAAAAAATAATTTAAAAATATTAAAATGTAGAAGAGATATTTTTATAAATTTCTACCATTGGATTTCACTTGACAGAAGTAGCTTTTTTAAAATGCCCCTAATAAAAGTCTAAAAAGTACAAAACGGTCTTTGTACCGAAAGATCTTTGCTATCCCATGACAAAAGAATCATATAAAAATATTAAAATGTAGACGAGATATTTTTATAAATTTCTACCATTGGAATTCACTTGACTGAAGTAGCCTCTTTAAAACATCTGTAAACAAAGTCGAAAAATAACAAAACGGTCTTTGTACCGACAGATCTTAGCTATCCCATGACAACAGAATCATTTAAAAATATTAAAATGTAGACGAGATATTTTTATAAATTTCTACCATTGGAATTCACTTGACTGAAGTAGCTTTTTTAAAATTCCCCTAAACAATGTCGTAAAAGTACAAAACGGTCTTTGTAACGAAAGATCTTAGATATCCAATGACAAAAGAATCATTTAAAAATATTAAAATGTAGAAGAGATATTTTAATAAATTTCTACCAATGGATTTAACTTGACTGAAGTAGCCTCTTTAAAACACCTGTAAACAAAATCGAAAAAAGTAGAAAACGGTCTTTGTACCGAAAGATCTGAACTATCAAATGAGAAAAAATCATTTAAAAATATTAAAATGTACAACTGATATTTTTATAAATTTCTACCATTGGAATTCACTTGACTGAAGTAGCCTCTTTAAAACACCTGTAAACAAAATCAAAAAAGTAAAAACATTCTTCGTACAGAAAGATCTCAACTATCAAATGAGAAAAAATTATTTAAAAATATTAAAATGTAGAAGAGATATTTTTATAAATTTCTACCATTGGAATTCACTTGGCTGAAGTAGCCTCTTTAAAACACCTGTAAACAAAATTAAAAAAAAGTACAAAACGTTTTTTGCACTGAAAGATCTTAGCTATCCCATGACAACAGAATGTTTTAAAACTATTTAAATGTAAACGAGATATTTTTATAAATTTCTACTATTGGAATTCACTTGACTGAAGTAGCTTTTTTAAAATTCCCCTAATAAAAGTCTAAAAAGTACAAAGCGGTCTTTGTACCGAAAGATCTTACCTATCCAATGACAAAAAAAATCATTTAAAAATATTAAAATGTAGAAGAGATATTTTTATAAATTTCTACCATTGGATTTCACTTGACAGAAGTAACTTTTTTAAAATTCCCCTACTAAAAGTCTAAAAAGTACAAAACGGTGTTTGTACCGAAAGAACTCAGCTATCCCATGACAAAAAATCATTTAAAAATATTAAAATGTACAAGTGATATTTTTATAAATTTCTACCAATGGAATTCACTTGACTGAAGTAGCCTCTTTAAAACACCTGTAAACAAAATCAAAAAAGCAAAAACGGTCTTTGTACCGAAACACCTCAGCTATCCAATGACAAAAAATCCCTTAAAAATTTTAAAATGTAGCAGAAAGAATTTTATAAATTTCTACCATTTGATTTCACTTTACTGAAGTAGCTTTTTAAAAATTCTCATAAACAAAGTCGAAAAAGTACAAAACGATCTTTGTACCGAAATATCTCAAATATCAAATGAGATGAAAACATTTAAAAATATTAAAATGTAGAAGAGATACTTTTATAAATTTCTACCATTGTATTTAACTTGACTGAAGTAGCTTTGTTAAAATTCCCCTAAACAAAGTCGAAAAAAGTACAAAACGGTCTTTGAACCGAAGGATCTTAGCTATCCAATGACAAAAAAATCATTTAAAAATATTAAAATGTAGAAGAGATATTTTGATAAATTTCTACCTTTGGAATTTACTTGACTGAAGTAGCCTCTTTAAAACACATGTAAACAAAGGCAAAAAAGTACAAAACGGTCTTTGTATCGAATGATCTTAGCTATCCAATGACTAAAAAATTATTTAAAAATATTAAATTGTAAAAGAGATATTTTTATAAATTCCTACCATTGGAATTCACTTGACAGAAGTAGCCACACTAAAATATCTGTAAACAAAACCAAGAAAGTACAAAACGGTCTTTGTACCGAAAGATCTTAGCTATGCAATGACAAAAAAATCATTTAAAAATATCAAAATGTAGAAGAGATATTTTTATAAATTTCTACCATTGGATTTAACTTGACAGAAGTAGATTTTTTAAAATTCCCCTACTAAAAGTCTAAAAAGTACAAAACGGTGTTTGTACCGAAAGAACTCAGCTATCCCATGACAAAAAATCATTTAAAAATATTAAAATGTACAAGTGATATTTTTATAAATTTCTACCAATGGAATTCACTTGACTGAAGTAACCTCTTTAAAACACCTGTAAACAAAATCGAAAAAAGTCGAAAACGGTCTTTGTACCGAAAAATCTCAACTATCAAATGAGAAAAAATCATTTAAAAATATTAGTAGAAGAGATATTTTTATAAATTTCTACCATTGGATTTCACTTGACAGAAGTAGCATTTTTAAAATTCCCTTAATAAAAGTCTAAAAAATACAAAACGGTCTTTGTACCGAAAGATCTTAGCTATCCCATGACAAAAGAACCATTTTAAAATATTAAAATGTAGTCGAGATACTTTTATAAATTTCTACCATTGGAATTCACTTGGCTGAAGTAGCCTCTTTAAAACACCTGTAAACAAAATTAAAAAAAGTACAAAACGGTCCTTGTACAGAAAGTTCTCAGCTATCCAGTGACAAAAATATCATTTAAAAATGTTAAAATGTAGAAGAGATATTTTTATAAATTTCTACCAATGGATTTTTTCACTTGACTGAAGTAGCCTCTTTAAAACATCTGTAAACAAAGTCGAAAAATTACAAAACGGTCTTTGTACCGAAAGATCTTAGCTATCCCATGACAACAGAATCATTTAAAACTATTAAAATGTAGACGAGATATTTTTATAAATTTCTACTATTGGAATTCACTTGACTGAAGTACCTTTTTTAAAATTCCCCTAAATAAAATCGTAAAAGTACAAAACGGTCTTTGTACCGAAAGAACTCAGCTATCCCATGACAAAAAAATCATTTAAAAATATTAAAATGTAAAAGAGATATTTTTATAAATTTCTACCATTGGATTTCACTTGTAGGAAGTAAATTTTTTAAAATTCCCCTAATAAAAGTCAAAAAAGTACAAAACGGTGTTTGTACCGAACGAACTCAGCTATCCCATGACAAAAAATCATTTAAAAATATTAAAATGTACAACTGATATTTTTATAAATTTCTACCATTGGAATTCACTTGACTGAAGTAGCCTCTTTAAAACACCTGTAATAAAAATCAAAAAAGTAAAAACATTCTTCGTACAGAAAGATCTCAACTATCAAATGAGAAAAAATTATTTAAAAATATTAAAATGTAGAAGAGATATTTTTATAAATTTCTACCATTGGAATTCACTTGGCTGAAGTAGCCTCTTTAAAACACCTGTAAACAAATAAAAAAAAAGTACAAAACCGTCTTTGTACCGAAAGATCTCAGCTATCCAATGACAAAAAAAATCATTTAAAAATATTAAAATGTAGAAGAGATATTTTTATAAATTTCTACCAATGGATTTCACTTGACTGAAGTAGCCTCTTTAAAACACCTGTAAACAAAGTCGAAAAAGTACAAAACGGCCTTTGTACCGAAAGATCTTAGCTATCCCATGACAACAGAATCATTTAAAACTATTAAATGTAGACGAGATATTTTTATAAATTTCTACTATTGGAATTCTCTTGACTGAAGTAGCTTTTTTAAAATTCCCCTAAACAAAGTCGTACAAGTACAAAACGGTCTTTGTACCGGAAGATCTTAGTTGTCCAATGACAAAACAATCATTTAAAAATATTAAAATGTAGAAAAGATATTTTTATAAATTTCTACCATTGGATTTCACTTGACAGAAGTAGCTTTTTTAAAATTCCCTTAATAAAAGTCTAAAAATTACAAAACGGTCTTTGTACCGAAAGATCTTAGCTATCACATGACAAAAGAATCATTTAAAAATATTAAAATGTAGACGAGATATTTTTATAAATTTCTACTATTGGAATTCACTTGACTGAAGTAGCTTTTTTAAAATTCCCCTAAACAAAATCGTAAAAGTACAAAACGGTCTTTGTACCGAAAGATCTTAGCTATCCAATGACAAAAAAATCATTTAAAAATATTAAAATATAGAAGAGATATTTTTATAAATTTCTACCATTAGATTTCACTTGTAGGAAGTAAATTTTTTAAAATTCCCCTAATAAAAGTCAAAAAAGTACAAAACGGTGTTTATACCGAACGAACTCAGCTATCCCATGACAAAAAATCATTTAAAAATATTAAAATGTACAACTGATATTTTTATAAATTTCTACCATTGGAATTCGCTTGACTGAAGTAGCCTCTTTAAAACACCTGTAAACAAAATCGAAAAAGTAAAAACATTCTTCGTACAGAAAGATCTCAGCTATCCAATGACAAGAAAATCATTTAAAAATATTAAAATGTAGAAGAGATATTTTTATAAATTTCTACCAATGGATTTCACTTGACTGAAGTAGCCTCTTTAAAACACCTGTAAACAAAGTCGAAAAAGTACAAAACGGTCTTTGTACCGAAAGATCTTAGCTATCCAATGACAAAAAAATCATTTAAAAATATTAAAATGTAGAAGAGATATTTTTATAAATTTCTACCATTGGATTTCACTTGACAGAAGTAACTTTTTTAAAATTCCCCTACTAAAAGTCTAAAAAGTACAAAACGGTGTTTGTACCGAAAGAACTCAGCTATCCCATGACAAAAAATCATTTAAAAATATTAAAATGTACAAGTGATATTTTTATAAATTTCTACCAATGGAATTCACTTGACAGAAGTAGATTTTTTAAAATTTCCCTACTAAAAGTCTAAAAAGTACAAAACGGTGTTTGTACCGAAGGATCTTAGCTATCCAATGACAAAAAAAATCATTTAAAAATATTAAAATGTAGAAGAGATATTTTGATAAATTTCTACCATTGGATTTAACTTGACAGAAGTAGATTTTTTAAAATTCCCCTACTAAAAGTCTAAAAAGTACAAAACGGTCTTTGAACCGAAGGATCTTAGCTATCCAATGACAAAAAAATCATTTAAAAATATTAAAATGTAGAAGAGATATTTTGATAAATTTCTACCATTGGAATTTACTTGACTGAAGTAGCCTCTTTAAAACACATGTAAACAAAGGCAAAAAAGTACAAAACGGTCTTTGTATCGAATGATCTTAGCTATCCAATGACTAAAAAATTATTTAAAAATATTAAAATGTAGAAGAGATATTTTTATAAATTCCTACCATTGGAATTCACTTGACAGAAGTAGCCACACTAAAATATCTGTAAACAAAACCAAGAAAGTACAAAACGGTCTTTGTACCGAAAGATCTTAGCTATGCAATGACAAAAAAATCATTTAAAAATATTGAAATGTAGAAGAGATATTTTGATAAATTTCTACCATTGGATTTAACTTGACAGAAGTAGATTTTTTAAAATTCCCCTACTAAAAGTCTAAAAAGTACAAAACGGTGTTTGTACCGAAAGAACTCAGCTATCCCATGACAAAAAATCATTTAAAAATATTAAAATGTACAAGTGATATTTTTATAAATTTCTACCAATGGAATTCACTTGACTGAAGTAACCTCTTTAAAACACCTGTAAACAAAATCGAAAAAAGTCGAAAACGGTCTTTGTACCGAAAAATCTCAACTATCAAATGAGAAAAAATCATTTAAAAATATTAGTAGAAGAGATATTTTTATAAATTTCTACCATTGGATTTCACTTGACAGAAGTAGCATTTTTAAAATTCCCTTAATAAAAGTCTAAAAAATACAAAACGGTCTTTGTACCGAAAGATCTTAGCTATCCCATGACAAAAGAACCATTTTAAAATATTAAAATATAGAAGAGATATTTTTATAAATTTCTACCATTAGATTTCACTTGTAGGAAGTAAATTTTTTAAAATTCCCCTAATAAAAGTCAAAAAAGTACAAAACGGTGTTTATACCGAACGAACTCAGCTATCCCATGACAAAAAATCATTTAAAAATATTAAAATGTACAACTGATATTTTTATAAATTTCTACCATTGGAATTCGCTTGACTGAAGTAGCCTCTTTAAAACACCTGTAAACAAAATCGAAAAAGTAAAAACATTCTTCGTACAGAAAGATCTCAGCTATCCAATGACAAGAAAATCATTTAAAAATATTAAAATGTAGAAGAGATATTTTTATAAATTTCTACCAATGGATTTCACTTGACTGAAGTAGCCTCTTTAAAACACCTGTAAACAAAGTCGAAAAAGTACAAAACGGTCTTTGTACCGAAAGATCTTAGCTATCCAATGACAAAAAAATCATTTAAAAATATTAAAATGTAGAAGAGATATTTTTATAAATTTCTACCATTGGATTTCACTTGACAGAAGTAACTTTTTTAAAATTCCCCTACTAAAAGTCTAAAAAGTACAAAACGGTGTTTGTACCGAAAGAACTCAGCTATCCCATGACAAAAAATCATTTAAAAATATTAAAATGTACAAGTGATATTTTTATAAATTTCTACCAATGGAATTCACTTGACTGAAGTAGCCTCTTTAAAACACCTGTAAACAAAATCAAAAAAGCAAAAACGGTCTTTGTACCGAAACAACTCAGCTATCCAATGACAAAAAATCCCTTAAAAATATTAAAATGTAGCAGAAAGAATTTTATAAATTTCTACCATTTGATTTCACTTTACTGAAGTAGCTTTTTAAAAATTCTCATAAACAAAGTCGAAAAAGTACAAAACGATCTTTGTACCGAAATATCTCAAATATCAAATGAGATGAAAACATTTAAAAATATTAAAATGTAGAAGAGATACTTTTATAAATTTCTACCATTGTATTTCACTTGACTGAAGTAGCTTTGTTAAAATTCCCCTAAACAAAGTTGAAAAAAGTACAAAACGGTCTTTGAACTGAAGGATCTTAGCTATCCAATGACAAAAAAATCATTTAAAAATATTAAAATGTAGAAGAGATATTTTGATAAATTTCTACCATTGGAATTTACTTGACTGAAGTAGCCTCTTTAAAACACATGTAAACAAAGGCAAAAAAGTACAAAACGGTCTTTGTATCGAATGATCTTAGCTATCCAATGACTAAAAAATTATTTAAAAATATTAAAATGTAGAAGAGATATTTTTATAAATTTCTACCATTGGATTTAACTTGACAGAAGTAGATTTTTTAAAATTCCCCTACTAAAAGTCTAAAAAGTACAAAACGGTGTTTGTACCGAAGGATCTTAGCTATCCAATGACAAAAAAATCATTTAAAAATATTAAAATGTAGAAGAGATATTTTGATAAATTTCTACCATTGGATTTAACTTGACAGAAGTAGATTTTTTAAAATTTCCCTACTAAAAGTCTAAAAAGTACAAAACGGTGTTTGTACCGAAGGATCTTAGCTATCCAATGACAAAAAAATCATTTAAAAATATTAAAATGTAGAAGAGATATTTTGATAAATTTCTACCATTGGATTTAACTTGACAGAAGTAGATTTTTTAAAATTCCCCTACTAAAAGTCTAAAAAGTACAAAACGGTCTTTGAACCGAAGGATCTTAGCTATCCAATGACAAAAAAATCATTTAAAAATATTAAAATGTAGAAGAGATATTTTGATAAATTTCTACCATTGGAATTTACTTGACTGAAGTAGCCTCTTTAAAACACATGTAAACAAAGGCAAAAAAGTACAAAACGGTCTTTGTATCGAATGATCTTAGCTATCCAATGACTAAAAAATTATTTAAAAATATTAAAATGTAGAAGAGATATTTTTATAAATTCCTACCATTGGAATTCACTTGACAGAAGTAGCCACACTAAAATATTTGTAAACAAAACCAAGAAAGTACAAAACGGTCTTTGTACCGAAAGATCTTAGCTATGCAATGACAAAAAAAATCATTTAAAAATATTGAAATGTAGAAGAGATAATTTTATAAGTTTCTTCCATTGGATTTCACTTGACTGAAGTAGCCTCTTTAAAACACCTGTAAACAAAATCAAAAAAGTACAAAACGGTCTTTGCAGCGAAAGATTTCAGCTATGCAATAACAAAAAAAAAAAAAAAAAAAAAAAAAAAAAAAAAATCATTTAAAAAATATTAAAATGCTACTGAGATATCATAAATTTCTTCCATTGGATTTGCATGTGAAAGGGATTTTTCACATGATTGAAATGATTGAACATCTGAATATTCTGCATGTATTGATTATAGCAACGTGTTTCCTTTGCACTTGTAAATTCTTTTGAAAAAAGATAGCCGACCGAAAAATCATTTACCAAATCAATTAGCCATCTATACTGAACCACATACACACCTATCGCATGTGGTAAACAGATGTCAAGGCGGCTTGTCCTTTTTTTTTTTTTTTTTTTCCTTCAATGTTCGAGGCATAAGTGTTATTTAAATATACATATATATATTTTTATAAAAACTTCCTTCATTCAATTAGGACTTTTTATTTTTATTGTTGTTTTTCATTTTTAAAAACATTTACTTTTCCTATGAATTCTTATAATGACAAAAATAAATAAATAAGGAAATTTAAGGAAATTTAACTGAATTCAGCGAAATAACAATGATAGCTAAACATGACATTCTCCATTTTTCGTAATTTTGCACTAAATACTATTAGACATTAAAAAAAAAAAAAAGAAAGAAAAAGAGAGAGAAAGAAAGAAAGGAAATGCATACGTATGTTCGTTTTTGAATTCATATAAGCGATTTAAATACATTACTTAATAATTTTGAGTATTACTCAGGTAATTACCCGAATACTTTTTGTCTGCTTCATCTTTGAAGTATTTTTTTTAATAAGTATTATACAAAGATTTGCGTAATTTGTGCTTGCAGAATATGAAATAATTTAAATCAATAAATGAGATTTTACATTTGCACATTATTTCAGTTTACCTGTTAGAAACAAGTTTTTCAAACTTTCCCCTCATCTTTAACAAGCAAAGCTTTATAGAATAAGTACAATTTTATTTATAATATTTTTTATATTTTGTTTATTTTATTATTAGAATCTGAAATGTTTACATATGCAGGAGTGAAAATTTACTTTTGTGTCATTGTACTTTTCTGACATATGATACAATAGATATAGCTGTTTTCATGATTGCATTTAGAATAAGAACTTATTGAAAGCAAATAGCTATTTCCTAGTAAATTTAACAATTAAGTTATCAATAATTAAGGAAATATTTCGCAGTTCATTAGTGAAATTAATTGCTTTCATTATCACAAAATCAATGTTTTTAACTTTGGATGGGAAATTTTTTTTAAATATTAAGTGTCAGAGAATTACAAATATCAAATTATTTGGATAATGGGGCAAGGGGGAGGCATTAGTTTAAAAAAAAAATTAATAAAATTTCTTGTAGCGTAATGCATGAAATTGTATATTTTCCATTACGTTTAACATATAAACTGCCCAGATTGATATATTATTTGTTGTAATTAGTATATTGCAAATGTGTTACAGATGAAACTGCTAGTACATTGCTTTGAATACTAAATAAAAATATTTCAAAATGTAACAACAAAACTGAGGTTTGAGGCCACTGATCTGCTGATTTACCAGTTTCATTTCTTAGACTACTCTAATTTCATTTCTCTTTCTATTTACTTCTATAAATTTAATATTACAAGTATTTTGTTGTGTACAGAGCAGTTTTGTCAGAAATGAATCATGAAATATTTAAGACAGAAAATAATATATCTTTAACAACTTGTATAACCTAAAATAAATAAATAAATAAAGTTACTGAAATGGCACATCTACCCTATATATATATATATTATTTTATTTTGTACTATAAGTAATGCATTCTACATAAAAATGATTTTTAATTTATTCTTTTTATTTATTACTCTGTTTTCGAAGGAGATTTCAGATGGAGACAAAATACGAAAAATGCTTTGCACATAGCAAAATTTGTAATTTCGTGTTTGTTTACATAATAGAAAATAAATGTGAAGTAATATTTGAAGGGGGGGGGACACTTAGTAGAGCTATTGAAAACTGAAACTCTCAGAATTTTAAAGAAAACTAAAATGTTTTAAAATATTTACATTTTGATAATGATATTTCAAGTGCTGTTCGTAAGTCTAATAATGCTTTAGATTTGTTAATATTTAGAAAGTGTAAATTTTTAGAAAATTTTTATGTTTAGAAAGTGTAAATTCATAGAAATTACCAGAATTATTATTAAATACGCTAATCTGATTTCAAAAATGTAGCAAATATGCCTTTGTGGACGCAAATTGTGTAAATAAAATTTGTATTATCTTTGTTTAGCTTAACATATTGTATATATCATTGAAAGTGTTCATAAACAAGATATTTATTTTTCTTTGTACCATGTAACTACTAATGTAATTAATAAAAATATTGAAAGTTCAAATTGTGATTACGTATTTAAATGGTTATTTATAAATATATTTACATTTTATTCTGTTAGTTATTAGAGCAAAATCATATATAAATAAAGTCATTATCATATTTCATTAAATTCAATAAACAGGCATAGAAACCGCGATTAAAAGTTTTTTCTCTCTCTTTCTTATTAGGTACTAATTTGGAATTAAGGTGATAAAATGAAGCAATTTTTTTACAATTATTACTATTATTATTATTTTTATTTATTTATTTATTTATTTTTTAATTACTAACAATGACAGCCCCAGCAGACATATGGTAAAACTTTCTTGAAGCTCTTTAACATTTTATTTTTCTTTAGTAGTCAATTGCAGTCTGTTTATCGATCTCAAAATTAAAATCTCAGTAACAAATTGCTAAGCGAATAACTTTATTTATTCATTCATTTATTTAAATTTTACTGTTTTAACGTATGCTATGAAAACTAAAATATTTCCGATAAAAAATTTCTTTTAAAATTGAGAAATGTCAATGATTTGTCAATTTAACTCTAATGGCTATGTGGGGCACTTGTGAACAGACTAGTTGAGGCAAATACGAATAGTTCATAAATGCGCCAATAATAGTTCTGTGATCCTGTTTCTTTGACAAGTTTCCTGTTTCTTTAAAAATATTAAAATATAGAAGAGATACTTTTATAAATTTCTTTCATTGGATTTCACTTGACTGAAGTAGCTTTTTTAAAATTCCCTTAAACAAAGTCAAAAAAGTACAAAACGGTCTTTGTGCCGAAAGATCTGAGATATCCAATGCCAAAAAAAACATTTAAAAACATTAAAATGTAGTATTTTTTTTTTTTTTTTTTTTTTTTTTTTTTGTTATTACTACCATTTGATTTCACTTGACTGAAGTAGCTTTTTTAAAATTATCCTAAACAAAGTCAAAGAAGTACAAAACGGTCTTTGTACCGAAAGATCTGAGGCATCGAATGCCAAAAAATCATTTAAAAATCTTTAAAAGTAAAAAGACATATTTATAAAATTCTACGATAGGATTTTGCTTGAATGAAGTAGCTTCTTTAAAACACCTGTAAACAAAAACAAAAAAGTACAAAACAGTCTTTGTTCCGAAAGATCACAGCTATCCAATGCCAAAAAAATCCTTTAAAAATATTAAAATGAAGAAGAGATATTTTTATAAATTCCTACCATTGGATTTCACTTGACTGAAGTAGCTTTTTTAAAATTCCCTTAAACAAAGTCGAAAAAGTACAAAACGGTCTTTCTACCGAAAGATCTGAGATATTGAATGCCAAAAAATAATTTAAAAATATTAAAATGTAGAAGAGATATTTTTATAAATTCCTACCATTCGATTTCACTTGCCTGAAGTATCGTTTTTAAAACATCTGTAAACAAAATTAAAAAAGTACAAAACGGTATTTGTACCGAAAGATCTAAGCTATCCAATGACAAAAAAAAAAAAAAAAAAAAAAAAAAAGTCATTTAAAAATATTAAAATGTAGAAGATATATTTTTATAAATTTCTACCATTGGATTTCACTTGACTGATGTAGCCTCTTTAAAATACCTGTAAACAAAATAAAAAAAAATACAAAACGGTATTTGTACCTAAAGATATCAGCTATCCCATGACAAAAAATCATTTAAAAATCTTTAAATGTCGAAAAGACATACTTATAAAATTTTACAATAGGATTTCGCTTGACTGAAGTAGCCTCTTTAAAACAGCTGTAAACAAAAAAAAAAGGTCTTTTTACCGAAAGATCTCAGCTATTCAATGACAAAAAAAAACATTTAAAAATATTAAAATGTAGAAGAGATATTTTTATAAATTTCTACCATTGGATTTCATTTGACTGAAGTAACCTCTTTAAAACAACTGTAAACAAAATCAAAAAAGTACAAAACGGTCTTTGTACCAAAAGATCTGAGATATCGAATGCCAAATAATGATTTACAAATATTAAAATGTAGAAGAGATATTTTTATAAATTCTACCATTGGATTTCACTTCACTGAAGTAGCTTTTTTAAAATTCCCCTAAACAGAGTCGAAAAAGTACAAAACGGTCTTTGTACCGAAAGATCTGAGCTATAACATGACAAAAAAATCATTTAAAAATATTAAAATATAGAAGAGATATTTTTAGAAATTTCTAGCATTGGATTTCACTTGACTGAAGTAGCTTTTTTAAAATTCCCCTAGAGAAAGTCGAAAATATAAAAAACGGTCTTTGTACAGAAAGATCTCAGCCATCCCATGACATAAAAATCATTTAAAAATATTAAAATGTAGAAGACATATTTTTATAAATTCCTACCATTGGATTTCACTTGACTGAAGTAGCTTTTTTAAAATTCCCCTAAACAAAGTCGAAAAAGTACAAAACGGTCTTTGTAGAGAAAGATCTAAGCTATCCAATGACAAAAAAATCATTTAAAAATATTAAAATGTAGAAGAGATATTTTTATAAATTTCTACCATTGGATTTCACTTGACTGAAATAGCTTTTTTAAAGTTCCCCTAAACAAAGTCGAAAAAGTACAAAACGGTCTTTGTACTGAAAGATCTGAGATATCGAATGCCAAAAAATAATTTAAAAATATTAAAATGTAGAAGAGATATTTTTATAAATTCCTACCACTGGATTTCACTTGACTGAAGTAGATTTTTTTAAATTCCCCTAAACAAAGTCGAAAAAGTACAAAACGGTCTTTGTACCGATAGATCTGAGATATCGAATGCCAAAAAATAATTTAAAAATATTAAAATGTAGAAGAGATATTTTTATAAATTTCTTCCATTGGATTTCACTTGACTGAAGTAGCCTCTTTAAAACACCTGTAAACAAAATCAAAAAAGTACAAAACGATCTTTATACCGAAAAATCTCAGCTGTTCAATGCTAAAAAAATCATTTAAAAATATTAAAATACAAACGAGATATCTTAAAAATTTCTATCTTGGGATTTCGCTCTATTGATGTAAGCCACTATAAAATACTCGTAACAAAATCGAAAAAATATAAAACGGTCTTTGTACAGTTCAATGATCTCAGCTATTTAATGCTAAAAAAATCATTTAAAAATATTAAAATGTAGAGGAGATTCTTTGGAAAATGTTTAATGTGCAATCTCTGACATAATAATCACGATCTGTATGTTGTCTTTTAAAATTACATATAAATGATTCAATTTCACTTGAAACTATCTAACAAAAAAGGTCAATGTCGACTTGTTTTAAAACGGATCCGAGTGCTTTGTCAGAAATTATCTCGAAGAAACTATCCAAATGCACATATCCCTCGGGCTATCAGTATTGAAAAGGTGCGAGAATTTGCTAATGACTTTTTTCTTCCTGGGGTATCTTATCCCCTTTTTATCGCCTGGAGGTAAAGGGTGGCGTGAGATGACCATTTTCTTATTAATTACAAGCTTGGAAAATATCATTGGTCTTTTAAAGTGTCAATCTTTGGGTTCGGGATACGCCTTCCTGGTGGCAACACGCATAGGTTTGTGATCGGATGTTGAGTTTCGGTTTGACTGATGCAGGCTCTTAACGGAAGCCTTTACCGAGAGCAGCGGAATAAATGGCCCTTGGCGGCAAATGACTGTTAGCAGGTGGCAGTGAACGTCCAAGATTGTTTTTGTTGTTTCAAATACTTCTCAGGGTAAAAGGTGGATACCCAAGAGCCGAAAAATCTCAGCCTAACGATTCGTGCCGCTGATGGATGATAGGCGATTATGTCGCAAAGCCCTCATGAAGTTACCGTAGCTCAGCGTACTGTTTCAGACGAAGGGAAGTTAGAGTAGAAACCTTTTTCAAAGATTACTCCAAGTCTAATTTGGGCAACAGAAACGCCATAAATTAGTATAAAAAAGTGCTCTGTTGCAAGGAAAATTTGTGATCCACGTTAGTAATACATATGAAAATACCCTAAATGGGTGAATGGTAGAAATAGCTGTAGGTAAGAAATGTATTTTGTATTTGTTCTTAAAATACTTTTATCCTAGTGAATATTCTTGTTATGAATTAATATTTCCATATGTTTGCAACAAAATTTGTGTTAGTGAATTCAGATGCCTTTTTTTTTATTATGTTAAATTAAATAAAGGAGAATGTATTTAAAGGATATGCTTTAGTATAGTTCTTTAGTTTTTTTTTATTTATCCTACCTTGATATTAGTTTGTTTGAATTTTAATCTCAATAGTGTCAAAATAACTATACTAAATTTTGTAATACCATGAAATTAAGGTAGTTTCTTTGAATGTTTAAAAGTAAAAATAGTTTTCAACCATTTCTTTTTTTTATTCAGAATTTTAAAGTAACTTATCAGGCTGGAAATCATATAAGCACTGATTAATTAGGATGAGCGAAGCGAATCCTCTACTAGTCCACTCAAATTACAATTTGTCGTACGCTTTACAAAAAAACTATTCAATATTTTAACTTCAAATTAAACACAAAAATAAATTATGATCTGTAGATTTGCAGAATATAATTTTTTTTACAGTAAATCGTTAAAAAAATTATTATTTTAATTAATTTATTTTACATGCATTTCCAATACGGACGCATTTTAGCAAATAAATAAAAAAAATGAAACGCGTATATTTTCAGAAAAAAATATAAATCATGGAGTAAGTTATAATAGATAGAATCATGATTAATTTAATAAATAAAATATGTTTTCATTATCCCGCAAAATCGTTTGCACAGATGACACTTAAACATTTTAAAAGAATTGTATTATGGATTTCTTTTTCTTTTCTTTTTCTTTTTTCTTTTTTGTTTTTTTTTTTTTTTTTTTTTTTTTTTTTTTTTGTAAACTGGCAACAAAATAATTGTAAACAAATAAAATTAATTCTTAAATTTGTTATATAAATGAAAAATTAAAAGATCTGCGTGAAGTTGTTGGTTCAAGCTCTTTATAAATATTTTTGAGAAGGTCGTATTGTGGCTAAATAATATCGACTCATTAATCAGAAGGATTTTATAGAAAAATAAGACTTTAATAAGTTCGCAAACACAACAATAATTATTCGTGAAAACGTCACTGCGAGAGTGAGAGAGCGCTTCGTTAAAAAAGGTAATTCCATTAATTGAGTTGCCATTCGCTGAAAGTAAAAAGTTTTCCCACGCGGAGAGAATTACAGCAATTCTCATACGCTAACATGTATAAAAACGAAGAAATTAAAATAAAATGTTTTACAGTTAAAAATTCATAGTATCAACGAAAGCAGATTTCAAATGTTTTTTCCAGAAAATAGGATTTTGAAGAAGTAACTTTCTTCAAGCTTTCTTCAAATTTATTATTCTAAAATAGCTATCAAAGATTATCGGATGTTAATTACAAAGATTGGAAACATGCATATTTCAAACAATTAAAAAACACCAGTGGCTACTTGAAATTGTAAAAACATCTTTAAAAGAGCTTTTAGTTGAAAATTTAAAAAAAAATTGTAAAAGTTTGCTTCGAAAATATCTTATTATGCCAGTTTTACATCATAAATAAAAAATTAAAATGCGCCAAAACATAAAATAACGTTTTTGTTTAATAAAGATGCAAAAATAATAATAATAAAAAATATTGTTACTTTCAAATATCTATTTTATAAAATAATGCTTCGCGAATCCAAACAAAGCATGGCTTTTGCTAGTTAATATACTTTTATCTTAAACTGAGTAAAGATATTTAGCTAATTAATAGAATTTTTAAAGCAAAACTGTTGAGAAGTTCACATGATTTAAAATGAATTAACTTATCTTATAAAAAAAAAAAAAAAAAAAAAAAAAAAAAATGGAGAAATTAAAATAGATGTACTAACACTATACTTTTTTGGCCACAATGTCGTTGTTGTATTATGGGATGCTTGTGTTTATATTGTAGAAATCTTATTGCTTGTAAAAAAATTTTTTTTCTTTCTTTGCTCCCCACAAATAGATGGGAGATTCCAGGGTCTTTCTTCTATCTTTTGAAATTTTAACAAAGGTCTTGAGCTTTAAAGTTATCTATTCGAGTTTGATATCCCATAAAACAACATAGGCAAAATATTGGGTTCACTGCTACAGATCCTTATATGCTACATCTGAGATCTAGACAGATTGAGAATTTTGTTGTGTTATCATTATTACTTACTGGAAATCATTAATATGTATAGAAACTTAATGAATATGTATTTTTTTTATTAGTTTTAAATTTTATCTTGGTAATCTTTCTTATTTCTGTAATTTCTTAACTTAACTTGTGTTATCTAATAGTATTTATCCTTATGAAATCTCCTTTTGTTTTGATTATCTTAAATTACAACAAAATTCATATAGAAGGTAGTCTAGTCCGGATCTCAGCTAACTCATTAGTAAAGTAGATGAAATATTTGAACTAATTAAGAAATTGAGTGTAGAAATGATTGTTTATATAGTAATGTTTATATGAAAAAACAATTTTATTGAACGAACTTTTTTTAAATTAATTTATGGTCTGTAGTAGTAAAAAAAAAAGGATCCAATACATATCACATGCAATATGAGGCATTCAGATGTCAGTCTGATTAACTCCCCATCAAATAAAAATGTACATTTTAAGCAGTTAAATTTGCATATCTATAAACTACTGTTTATTATTATTATTATTATTATTATTATTATCATTATTATCATTATTATTATTATTATTATTATTATTATTATCATTATTATTATTATTATTATTATTATTATTATTATCATTATTATCATCATTATTATTATTATTATTATTATCATTATTATTATTATTATTATTATTATTGGTCTAGGGATATTAATGTTTAATGCATGGCGTAGTAATATATGACTCGTTATGATTATCATAAAACTGGTGTTTCATTTTTATTATTAATTTAAATATAGAATTTATTTATAGATCTTTAAAATTTTAGTCTTTTAAATATCGTTTTTCAAATAGTCGTTGTAATTTGTTAAATTACATTTTTTTTAAATCGCTGAATATGCACCACCGGTCACTTGCGATTTTTGACGTTTTCTTAAATATCTTGAAAAATACAATGAGGAATTATCTTGAAACTTCAGGCGTGTAAACAGCATAGTAGACATCATACATTTCGTCGTAGATTTTTTCCCCCGAAATCTCATAGAGAACCGTTGAAGAAAAAGAAGGAAAATGAATATCTTTTGAATTACTCTCTAAAAACTAATGTCGCAAAAGCGTTGAAAGTTTTGCACATGATTGGGAAGTTTCTTGCAATGAACTGCATTCATTTTTATGAGGATGGCACGTAAACTTGTGGACAACAGAAAAAATTTCTGACACAATGGAATTAGATGAATTCGAACACTGGAGGCATTACTTCTGATGCTGATGCTCTTAGAGTTTGGTTATGTTGCCACCATATAACGACACGTTAAAATAACATAGTATTTCTCCTATATTATTTCTATTACTTCGCCCCCCTCCCCCGCGAAAAAAATCATCAAACTAAGGATTTAATGCTGTAATTCCTTGATCGTGGTATTACATTCACATGATGTTAGAAACTTTCTTATGCCATCAAGTGATTTTTTGTTAGGCATTCATATGTATTTCTAGTGAAGTTATGCTGATTTATTAAATATCTCGTTAATTAAAATAACAATTTCATTCTTAAATGGCGATGACATGATAATGAAAAGATAGAGATTCCAAACAACATATTCCTAGAGAAAATAAAAAAGTCTGTTTTTGTGTGTGTGTGTCTGTAAACAAGACTTGTCTGTAATAGAGATTTGGAATTTGGTATCTATTTAGCGTATAATAATGAAAAGAAGCCTACTGAATTTCAGTAACCTCGATTATCCGGAACTATTTTTTTCGGACTTGTGAAATATTCGCTCTGATTAAAGTTGCATAAACATATTCGATATTGTTTATTTTAAGAAGTGAATATAAAAGACAAAAAAAATGCATCAAGAATGAAGTTGTTTAGATAATTATTTGCCGAGTTATTTGTAACCCTATTTTCTAGACTCTTCTGATTTTCATGACACTTTATTTCATTTAAATTTGAGTTCAACGATATAAATTTTAATTGGAAATAAAACGCTTAATCTGAAGCAGTAAATTGTTCGTTACTATGGTTATATCATTTTTGGAGTTATAAGGATGTTTCTTTTACGCAATTAATAATAGAGCATTTAAAGTGTATGGCGTCATCAAGCCACAAACATTCTATCTACGGAACAGATTGAGAAAGAGGCTTAAAATTTGATATGTGCTTAGAATGTGATAATGCAACAAAGCCTATTAAATGTTACTAACCTTAGTTATCCGGAACTATTTTCTTACTTTTGAAATATTCGTTCTCATGAAGGGTACATAAAAATTTTCGAAATTGTTTTTTTAACTATTTGGAAAATAGTTGTCGTCCTCGATAAAGAACTGGGAAATCTGAAGTATATCTGAATCTTTTTATTGGTTGAATTCCGCAACTTATTTTTCGTTCTCTAATTGTTGCCACAATGACAAAAAATAATTAAAAACTTTAAAAATAATAATAATTTGAAAACAAATTGTGATAAAGATTTAAAAAAAAAATCATTTAAAAGTACTTTTTTTTTTCTCTACGTAATGAGTTATTAATCAAATCTGCATATTCAAATATGCGTAATGTTTAGAAGTTTAAAAATTTGCAGTTCCGAAAACTGTAAAACTAAAAATTCATTTAAAATTTGTTAATGGTGGGTCCAGGAATATGGATGTTTAATCCGTGTCGTACGTAATATGAGGCGTTCAGAAGTCAGTCTGATTAACTCCATCAAATAAAAATGAATTTTTAAACAGTTTAAGTTTTATATCTATAAACTACTGTGTTTTTTTTTCACAATATTTTGATTATACTTATCAATTGTCTTGTTATCAAGGGTAATTCATAAGGTCTTTATAGATATTATAGGAAAATTTCAACACAATCATGTCATTACCTGAGTTTCTAAAAAAAAAAAAATGGAGTTAGTCGGATTTACTTTTGAATGCGTCAACTTTAACTTTGTTATTACGTCATTTTTTCTCCCTAACAACAAAAAAAAGTAATTAAAACTCGTGTTATTTTGAAAAAATATATATGAATAATTCCTGACAAAACTTGGAATTATTGTAAAGTATATTTAATTTAAAGTATTTATAATCTTGTTAGAAATAAATGAAGGTAGTAACATGAATCATTACATAGCCGATTTTTTAGAGTTTCTTGATAGTAGTGTCATAAGCATACTTAAGTTGTTTAAGACTTATAAGGGTGATTCTACGATAAGAGGTAGTTTGTACGGCAATCCGTTTAAAACAGATTTTCTATTCCATATGTTTCTATTTATTGCAATGAATCGCTTCATCCTGATATACTTTATTAAATAACATAACGATTGAATGCCTAATTAAAGCACATTTTTCGGAAATTTCTTAAAAAATCTAAAAAAGTCTCTACCCTGGCATGTCCCCTTGCTGGTTTCAATTTAACTTTCAAACAATACATATATTTTTTCCATCAGATGCTTAACTAAAGTATGTTTAATTGTAATTTAAGTAATGATACTTACGTATTATAAAATAAAAAATAAAATAATTTTGTTAATTTCAAAAAATTTTTAGAATTAACTTTTGTCCCGCTTTTTTTTGTGCATCTACCCTATCAAATTTCGTTCCGCTGAAACAAATATAAATTTAAGGATTTTGGCTATACTGGAAGTAGCGCTTAAGGACATCTATCGGCTTGAAGTTAGCAATACTAAACGCGCAAGCCATTTAAGTGTCGCCAAAAAACACTTTTGCGACGCGACAGTGCGGTGTAGTGGTTTCACAAGGTGATCGTGTATCTCCCCTGGTAAGTCATAAAATTTATAATATTCATTTAATTCAATTGCATTTACTGCCCTAATTAAACAATAAAGTAATAATTAAGTGAAATATACAATTAACCCAAAAACTAATTCAGTCAGTTAAAAAATTTTAATTTATCATGAAAATGTCTCTCCCCTGCCGTATTTCCCCTGTCAAGATAACTGCCAGGGGAGAGAGTCACTGACCAGAAAAAAAGCTATAAAATATGTATAAAGTGACTTGCCCTTATATGAAAAGGTAAATAAACGGGACAAAAATCATAATTTAAAGGTTTTTGATCAAACTCAAACTTTTCTTTTTGGCCGTATCCTCTATGTACTTGAAACCTTTTATCGTAGAATCACCCATAAATGTTCTATTCTCCAACGGATGTGAATAACGTCATTTTATATAAAATAAAAAGCGTGTCTTATGAATTTTAAAACTGAAATATACTTTGCATCATCTTTAGTTTATCTATTTATTTATTTATTATTTACGAAATTCTTCACTTTTTTATTTGAATAAGAAATGGAAATATATAAAATCGTTGTTAATAAAGAAAAAAAGTAAACATGTTGTGAAGAGAAACCCATGGAACGCGCTTTTATTATTATTATTGTTATTTTAAATATGGAATTTGTTTATAAATCTATTTTTTTTCCTTTAAGAATGACTGTAACATAAATTTTATATAATGAATGAAGTCGATTCAAAATTTTCCAATTTATTAGCCGATTTGAACGAAAATCAAACAGTTTATTATACAACAGCGTTCTATTCTATAACATAGTCAGCAAACGGAACTCAATTTAAAGTACTGCATGGAAACTATCATATTCATCTTCACTCTGTCCCATACATGCACATAAATGATGATTACAATAAATTCCATTCACAACGTATTTAGAAAATAATAAGCTAGTTTTGCAGTTATTATCAAAAACGAAAAATCATGCGTCCAGCTTAGATTAACACTTTCCAGCATATATAGAATACTGTAACAAAAGTTTGCAGTTTATTGAGGTGGAAGATAATATCTAAATAAGCAATTTTGAGAAAACATAGATTGTTTGGAAAACCAATTTCTGCTATTACCATCCATAGTCTGGAAAAAAAAAACGGAATTAAAACCTGCACTGTAAAAAAAAAAAAAAAAAAAAATCTGTAAAGGCACTAAACATTTTCTAGGAAACTGGGATTCCAAGAACTTTTCATGTAACGATAACAGTAAAAATCCATGTAAACGATTCTAAAACTTGAGTTTTTGTTGTTACCGTTACAGGAAAAGTTCTTGGAATCCCAGTTTCCTAGATAAAGTGTAGTACCTTTACAGATTTTTTTGTTTTTTTACAGTGTGTTCACGGTCTATATGATTCTGTATGTATACTAAATAACATGATAAAAATTAGTTCAGTGAAACGATTAGCACCGTTGAAAATTTTCTTTCAGCATTTCGATGAATAAATGGAAGTGTGCTTGAGAACTTTTGTGCGATCCTGAATACGATCTATAGAATTTTCACATATACCAAGTAATATGCAAAATAACTTTTAAAGTTAATTTTTAAAACGCGTTATTCATCTTAAAAGAGATAAGTTGCGAGTATTTTTGAATGCATGAAAAATGTAACAATTATTCTTTTTAAATTCAAAAACCTTTTTTTTTTTTTTTTTTTTTTTTTATTGAATTGAATTAGAAATTTGACTGGATAGAATTTTTTTTCATTTAAAAAAAAATTGGATTTTAGTATTAATAGATCACATGCTTGCTAGGAATGAATGGAATTTCTTCCTCTTTTTTAGAATTATGTGATAAAAATTGAGGAATAAATTACTGTAAATTATATCTAACACTGTGTGTTGTCGTGAAATTGGCTCATGCCTCTTCTTTCCTTTTGGCTATTTGCTTACATCTGCCGCATTTTTCTTGCTTTAATGTGCGGCACATTTTATACACTGTATATCCAAAAGTGACCAACCACTTGCGTTGTTCAAAATCTAGATAAATACATGAGGAATTATCCAGAATCTCTAAGTATGTAAACATAATAGTACAGGTCATACATTTCCGTGAAGATATCCTCCCGAAACTCCATAGGGGACCGTCAACAAATTGAAAAAGAACGAATATTTTTGGATAATCCTGTCAAAACTAATGTAGCAAAAGCGTTCAAATTATAGATTTTGATTAAGTGGCTTACTGAAATAAACTGTGTTCATTTTTGTGTCGATAGCATGTATATTCTAGCGACAAAGAAATTAAGGTTTTTATAAAAAGAGTCCCAAAATATTCCCAGTTTTTTGCTTGTAATTTGCAGAGTTCGTAATATAAAATAATGTTCTTTTTGAAAATATGATAAACAACATTGTATATAATATCCTGCAATCAAAATTAAAAAATAATAAAAATTGTATGAAAAAATGAGTAGATTTGCTAAACAATTTTTACTGCGCATGCCTCAACGCTATGAAAACATAATTTACATAATGTGTTAGCTAAATGTATAGAGCAACTTTTGTAAAAGTCTCAAAACATAGCTTAAAAATTCTGAAAGTGATCGTCGATAGAATAAGCTCAAAGTTTCGTTATTCCCAGAATGAAACAAAAACAAGAGGGGATGTATCCATATATGCATTATTTAGTGTCAAAATAGAATACACAATATGGCACATATTACCATATTTGGATACAACCCCTCATTTTTTTTTTGCTTCAATTTGGAAACAACGGATTTTGAGATTATTCTACCGACGATCATTTTCAGAATTTTCAAGCTATGTTTTTGAGACTTTCACAAAAGTTGCTCTATACATTTGGCTAACTTAATATATAAATGAAATTTTGATAGCGTTTACGCATGCGCAATAAAAAATTATTTAATATGCTTACTTTTCAAAATGCTTACTTTTCATAAATTTTTTATTGATTTTTAATTATAATTACAGGGTATTGTGTACAATGTTTTTTGTCATAGTTTCGGAAAAGACCATTATTTTATATTTAGAACTCTGCAAATTATAAGCAAAAAACTTGAAACAAAATTGTGACTTCTTTAAAAAAAAACTCAATTTCTTTACGAGTATGCGTGCTATCCTCACAAAAATGAACACAGTTTCTTAGAATAATCCACTTAATCATAACCTACAGTTTGGACGAGTTTTCTACATTAGTTTTGACAGGATTATCCTAAAGATTTTCTTTCTTTTTCAATTTGTTGACTGTTTCCCATGGAGTTTCGGGAAAAAAAACTTTTAGGATAATATATAACTTGTATGCTTGCACATCTAAAGTTTCAAGAAAATTCCTCATGTATTTTTCTAGATATTTAACAATATGTTAAAAATCGCAAGTGGTCGGTCCCATTTGGCCATATAGTGCATTCGCCAGATGAAGAAACACACCGCTCTTTTGAATCTCATTGTACATTACATATTTTCTAAGATGTTTTTAATCGAATTCTAATTTTTACAGTGAATTGCATCAGTTTTTATAACATATTATAATAATTTTAAGTTTAATTTGATAATTTTATCGATTTTGTATCTACTGAATATTAAAAACGTATTATTTTACTTTTACATTTATGTAGGGTGTCTAAAATGTACCTTCAATACATTAGAATTTCAAACATGATAATAAAATGTTATGAGCATATAGCACAACCACAAAAGAGGATTTTGTTGCGAAAAATTGCTGACGCCTGCATCGGTAGGACTTTGGAACTCAAGCATGAATTGGCTGTTTTGGAGAATTCGGACTTTCATTTTTTAGACCACATGCTTGTGAGTTTAAAGATGGTTCCTAAGGATATGGATATCAAAATACCGGAATACTTCAAGGATAAGACTGATAAGGAAAATGAACGAAGAAAGATTGTAGAATACCATCTCGATATTTTAAAGAGAAAAGAAAACGCTAAGTACATCGTAACCGAGCAAGAAAAACTGGAGAGAACTACTAGAGTTTACATACGGTTGTTACAATCTCACGAACGAACTCGTCAGTCCAGAGAACTTTTCCGTGAACACCAAAAAAAATGCATCCTAAAAGAATTTAACGAAATACCAAAATTACCAAAGAAGTACAAAGAAGAATTCATTAAAAAGTCTCCTGAAGATGCTGCCATTATTATACAAAAAGCCTGGCGAACTTTTACCAATCGAAATTCTTTGAAACTAAGATATATGAAGGAAATGAAACTGTTAAGGATGTTACCTAGACCAAAAAGAGATTTAATGGCTGAATTAGAGAAAGACAGATTGTTTGTCATTAAGAGAAACGAGGAAGAATATCGAAAAGCTAAGAACAACCTCAAGACAGAAATGACAATCTATAAAGTTCCTGAAATGATGGAAACATTAGAAGACAAAATACGTTCTTATTTCCATGGATATTTTCTATTATTTGGCAGCTATCCTGTATTTCCAAGTGAAAAAGATGGAGGATCAACCAAAATGTTTGAAGTGTCTGTAGATATAGATACTGAAAAAGACGATGAGAGTAAATCAGAAACTGAAAAAGACAGTCAATCACAGATTAGCAAGGATACCAAAAGCTCTATGGATACCAAAAGATCGAAAGATACCAAAAGCACGGAAGATTCCAAAAGCACCAAGGATAGCAAAAGCTCGAAAGTTACTAAAAGTACTCGGAGCACCAAAGACAAAGGTAAATCTGAAAAACCAGAAGGATATTCATTGAAACCTTCTAAATATTTAGAAGATTTATTTATCTTACAAGAGGAATATATAACTATCTGGCTTGATAAAGAGCCTGTTAATTTTGACAAGTTTGACGACGATATTCTAAAAGAAGAAGTAGAAAAAGAAGTCGAATTAGAAGTAAAGTTGGTAGTCGATGAAAAGATGCGTCTTGAACTTGAGAAGTTAAAAAATGCATTGCAGAAAGATTCGAAAAAGAAACTTAAGAAAAAGAGTAAAGAGAAAAAGAAAGGCAAAAAAGAGAAAAAAGGAAATGCCAAGAAAGGTAAAAAAGAAAAAGATTTGACTCCAGATCGCTCCTTACAATCTTTAGTAGAAGAACTTGTATCCCAGAATATTATTGTATCTTATCCCAAATATAATTTGTCTGACTTCATCGGTGAATATAATCACGCTGGATCTGTGCTCCATTTGGCAGGGGATCCTACAAGAGATCCCAATCCTTGTTTAGGTGATATCAGAAGAGTCGTAAATGAATACTGCATTTTACCGATGGGTTCTTACGAAGTACATTCTAAAGGAGCTTTTGTGAAGTCTTTGCTCATTGCTGGGCCAAAAGGAGCAGGGAAAAAGTCATTGATTTACGCCGTGTGCAATGAAATAGGAGCTACTTTGTTGGACCTTTCAGCGGAGAACATTGAAAAGAAATATCCTGGAAAAGAAGGAAAAGAAATGCTGCTGCATTTAGTTTTGAAAGTGGGCCGTTTACTGCAACCAACAATAATATTCATACGGGATGCAGAAAATTATTTTTACAAAAAGAAGCCGGCTTCTTGTACTTTGTCAGAGCCAGGAAGACTAAAGAAGGATCTTCCCAAATTTGTAAAAGGCATTAAGAGTGAAGACAGATTGATGGTTTGTGGAATTGCAGTTCAGCCATTTGATGTCGATCTTAAATCTTTAGCAAGTTCTTACAACAAAACTATCTGTATCTTCAAGCCAGATTATAACTGCAGAAGAAGTTTGTGGAGAGAAATGATTCTTAAAAATAAAGGTGATATAACCCGGGAATTGGACATGACAGTTCTATGCAACGTGTCGGATGGTTTTACTGCAGGAGTCATTGAGAGTTCTGTGACGCAAACTTTAACAGTTCGAAGGCTCGCTTATCAGAAAAAAATACCTTTGAGTGTTGCAGATTTCTTACCTGAGCTGTCCGCTCATGTTCCAGTGTATGAAGAGGAAAATGAAGCCTATAAGCAGTGGCTGGGTAAAATGCCGATCAAGAAAAAAAGAAAGGCACTCTTGGAAATGGAAATGGAAGGTGACGTAGAAGATGAAGACGAATCTGAAGAGGAAGATTAATTCGGTCTAATAAATTAATTCGATGTATAATAATCAGTTACGTTCTGTTGTAGCTGAAGGAAAAATATTTCTAGCTATCACAGCAAAATTACAGCCAAATTATTGTGAAAAGTGCTTAATACAAAATTATTTTTAAAAGACAAATTTTAATTAATTATTTACAAAAATGTGTCTGTTTTATCACAAATTGCTGCATTTTTAAAAATATTAACCTAAAATTTACTTATTTTAGTCTTTGAAAATGTATTAAATCATTTTTACTTTATTCTGTTATATCTGTCTAGCGTTCAAACTTATTTCACTGCATTCACATTCCTTTCATTGAGCAGTATGGTTATAATAGTTAGCGAAACAAGTGAACGGTAATCAAATGATTTTAAATGAATGATTTTCCCATTCAATGACAATTAAAAAAATATTTATATATACTGGGTGTCCCAAAAATGACTGATGGATTTTAAAATTCAATAACTTGCAAACGGTGACAGCTATTTAAAACATTTTTGCAGGAGGGTTATGTATAATGTCAGGAGTTTTTTACTGTATTTTTTTAGTTCGGATTTCAAACAATAGGTGGCGCTTACGGCGATTGAAGGCCAGGTGATCAGTGCTGAGTGAAGCGTCAACCTGGCCTTCAATAGCCGCCAGCGCCACCTATTGTTTGAAATTCGAACTAAAATAAAAAATTACGGTAAAAAAACTCCTGACATTATACATAACCCTCCTACAAAAATTTTTTAAATACCTGTCACCGTTTGCAAGTTATTGAATTTTAAAATCCATCAGTCATTTTTGGGACACCCGGTATATATTGGTAAATTTAGAACATGTATTTAAGACCTATTTAATCTACGTAATCGATAAAAATAATTTACTTCGTTCGCTAAAAATTCTTGTGTAGTACGAGTTGCATTATGCAAATTTACAAAATAACACTTTTTTTTTTTTTTTTTGCGTTTTACGGAATGTTTCTAATGTTTTATGGTACGATAATTTCATAAATTCAAAGCTTATTTTTCTATCACGTAACATTTTCCATACATAGTCAAGTAAAATATCCCTTAAATTCACATAATTTGTCAATTTTATATAATTTTCACATAGTTCCACAGCTTAAAAATTTTGTATCGTGTTTCTTTTCGTTTTCCTCTGAAGCTTGTCTTAAGAAGACTACTTCATATTCAGTATCCAGAAGTAGTGTTTTATGATTTTCATTTTGATCGGAATATGATATTGTTGAGAATAGTAGGCGTTCGTCTAGACTGTGATTTTTTTCTTTTTCCTTTTTTTATTATTATTACTATTATCATATATCCTTACATGATTAACCAACATGCAATGACATAAAATCAAAACGAAAAATTCACAGCAATGACTGATATTTTACTTTTGTCATCGCTGTGGCCAGTGCTTAATTTGTGCCGGCGTTTAGTTCGTGTTTTTATTTATTTATTTATTTATTTATTTTTATCAAAGTTCAAATATTCGTTAAAATTCACCGAAGATCATAAATATTACTCTTAAAAAAAAAAAAAAAAAAAAAAAAAAAAAAAATTAAATTAATCTCTTGTTTTCTCACATGCCAAAGTAATGTGTGACGTAGCGTGTCACATTCATTAGACCATACACCTATATAGCATTGGCAAGTCTCGACTCACTAGTTCTCTGTCTCAGTGGTTTCCAAACAGCGACAAAGAATGTCAAAATTAATCGTAAACATATATGCCATATGCTTACTTCTTGTTTAGTACTCGCTATCCAACCTTTTAGCTTCGCGAGTCACATAATTTGCAGTGAAACTCTCCGAAGAACTGCTGGAATATTTTTTTAGTAAATATTTAAATATTCGATCATACATTTTTTATTAAAATTTAGAGATTATATATGTTATATGCCATTAAATATCTTAAATTAGTAGATTATATATATTATATATAATTTTAGTGAATATTTAAATATTAGATATCACACTGTGAACCGACAATTACCGGAAAAGTACT
Organism: Maratus speculifer; assembly: GCA_964019185.1. Lineage (NCBI taxonomy): Eukaryota > Metazoa > Arthropoda > Arachnida > Araneae > Salticidae > Maratus > Maratus speculifer. Next base: position 248,338,070 of record OZ025290.1, on the reverse strand, counting down.
GTACATAGTTGATAATGACATCTGTTCAGTATAATAAACCTTTAAAACATTGTAAATTTTCATTTTTCATTTATTTATTTATCTATTTCATTGAATTAAAACTTTTTCACTATACTGGCGTCCTTGTCAAAGACATTCTTTTAGAGAAAAAATTTAAACAACGTGTTAAAAGTTTAATTTTTATTTTACTTTTTTCTTATTGGTACTAACAGATTAAAGCATGTGATTGTCACATTTCTATTCTTGTGCTTATTAAATTGGCCGTAAATAAATCGATTGGATAAATAAATATTTATCCAATCGATTTCTCTAATCGATCAATATTAAATACATAAATCCTACTGACCGACCATTATGATACAAATATTTGAATAATAGAAATAATATTAAAATCCAAAAAGTCTAATTTACCTCAATACGTTTAAATACTTTAGGATAGATACTGTCGAATCAAACATTCGTTTCATCCACAGCATGCAACTCGACTAAACTTTATAAAAGGAGTTCATGAGAAGTTTGTTCCTGAGCACGAAAACTACTCTGATGGAAGTTGGTGGGGCTACAGCCCCCTCTAAAACTTGTAGAAAAAATTAAAATCTGATAAGATAAAATTTAAAAGGGGCTCGAAAAATATTCCGTTTCAGGCAGGTTTTTATTAAAAAAGGTTTATTTCAAAAAGACCGAAAATAACCAGTTCAGACAAATTTCACGTTATACACAGACTCTCTTTATACGCCATAAAAATTATACTAATTAAGACAAAAACCCGCTTAAAAAAGTAAATTTTTATACACAAAATGTATAATATGAACTTTAAAAGGTTCAGTTTTACTTGAAAGGCGATTAAAATAATCAAATAGAGATGTTAATAGTTAATTTTATTTAAAATATCTTAATATTCGGGTGTATTCGAGGGTGTATTCTGTGAGTTAGAAAGTAACAAAATAATTGTTAAGACAAAATAATGCTCGATGAAAACACATGTACTATTAATAGTACGCCAGACCCGAACGAGTTAAAGAAGAGAGTAGCATGGCACTTGATATCATAAGATATCTGTACGGGAAACACATATGCACATTCATAGTGCGACCGTTAGTCTAACTGCCTTCTGATTAGCTGTTTATTTTCGTTTTTCGTACTGCCCATACAGACACTAATATCCTGTTATTACGTAAGCCACATTTTGTTCATGATAAAAATGATAGTTTTAGTCCGTTTTCTAATTACAACTTTTCATAGGTCCGTGTGCAATTTTATGATTAAGTATCGTGAGTGGTCTCATTTTGTTTCTTATGCCTTGTAGACTAAGAAAAGCGATGGTGGACATCTGGGACCCGCGACTGGGGTGGGGGAGGGGGTGGGGAAGGGTTGAAAAGTGCAAGGGAAAAAAATTCCATTTCATAAAAAATAAAGAAAATTATCTATAAATATTAATGTTTAAAACATTTATAGATTAGGAAAAACCTTTGTGGACATCCGGAATCCGCGACTGGGGAGGGGGAGGGGAAGGGGAGAAGTTGAAAAGTGTAAGGCAAAAAAATTCCATTTCATAAAAAATAAAGAAAATTATGCAAAAATATTAATGTTTAAATCATTTATAGATTAGGAAAAACATTTATGGACATCCAGGAGCCGCGACTGGGGAGAGGGAGGGGAAGAGTTGCAAAGTGCAAATAAAAAATTTCCATTTCATAAAAAATAAAGAAAATTATGTATAAATATTAATGTTTGAAACAATTATAGATTAGGAAAAACATTTGTGGACATCCGGGACAAGCGACTGGAGAGGGGGAGGGGGAGGGGAAGGGTTGAAAAATGCAGGGGAACAAAATTCCATTTCATAAAAAATAAAGAAAATGATGCATAAATATTAATATTTAAAACATTTATAGATTAGGAAAAACATTTGTGGACATACAGAACCCGCTACGGGTGAGGGGAAGGGGAAGGGAAGGGAAAGGGTTGAAAATTGTAAGGGACAAAAATTCCATTTCATAAAAAATAAAGAAAATTATGTATAAATATGAATGTTTAAAACATTTATAAATTAGGAAAAAACATTTGTGGATATCCGGGACTCGCGACTGGGGAGGAGGAGGGGGAGGAAAGGAATTTGAAAGGGCAATAAAAAAAATCTGTTTAAAAAAATTATGCATAAATATCAATGTTTAAAACGTTTATAGAATGAGAATGGTATTGAAGGATACTCGGGACTTGTGATTAGGAATTCTGAGGTAAGGGAAGAGGAGGGGAGTGGAAAATGTTGAAAGAGGCAAGAAAAAAAATACCATTTAATTATATATATATATATATATATGTATATATTTAAATCTTTTATAGAATAAGAAAAGCAATAGAGGGCATCCGGGATCCGCAACTAGGCTAGGGGGAGGGGGAGGGAAGGGGAAAAGGTTGAAAAGGGGAAGAAAAAAGATCTGAAGCTTTAGTGGGACTGCATTCTCTTTGTGGATCTGACACCACTAGTTCATTCAGCGGTAAATCGAAAAACCAGTTTTTGGAAGAGCTTCATAAATGCTGACGACAGAATTCTGAAAGCACTTGCCGCATAAGGTCAAACAGATATTCTTGAGAGTGAAACATATATTGCACTCGAAGAATACATATGTTCAGTGTGCATGCCAAAATTAAACATTAAAACATTGAGTGAGCTAAGATGGTGGTTATTTATAAAAAAAAGCAAGCTGAAGGAACAAATATGCCTTCAACTCAAGCCGCCCTTTACCCAGCCATAAGAAGAGTTCATTACCAATTAATAATATGGCAAAGAGCACACATTTTAAAAACTAATATTCCACCCCCAACTGATTTTGGTTGGATAATAAAGGAAAAATAATACCTACCTGTCATGTGTAACATGCCATGTGCTCCTCAAGAACTGGTTTAATCGGTGCGTTGTTCGTGTGTCAAGTCAAGATGCGTAGCATTCTGTAAATGTTCACAAAATGGATTTCCTTGTAACTGAAATGTGTTCATGCTCGGGTGAGACTGATAAATGTGATAATGTTGGAGGCCTTGATGATGTAAATTATGATGACAATGATACCGATGATCCTACGTTGTTCTGAACTTAAACTTTTACTTGCAGTTTAAAATTTGAAAGTTTTTAATATTTAGGTATATGATGTATAATATAGAATAACAATACAAAGATAACAAATAATATTTAGCGTTACAAAATTTGTATCATTTAGTATTTATCATCACTCAGTTCCTTTTCAATTACCTTTATTACTTATTTTTTCCCTTGCACTTTTCAACCCTTCCCCTCCCTCTCCAGTCGCGGGTCCCGGATGTCCACAAATGTTTTTCCTAATCTATATATGTTTTAAACATTAATATTTATACATAATTTTCTTTATTTTTTATGAAATGGAATTTTTTCCCCATGCACTTTGCAACTCTTCCTCTCCTCTTCCCCTCCCCCTCCCCAGTCGCGGCACCTGGATGTCCACAAATATTTTCCCTAATCTATAAATGTTTTAAACATTAATATTTATTCATAATTTTCTTTATTTTTTATGAAATGAAATTTTTCTCCCTTGCAATTTTCAACCCTTCCCCTTCCCCTCCTCAGTCGCGTGTCCTGGATGTCCACAAATGTTTTTGCTAATCTATAAATGTTTTAAACATTAATATTTATGCATAATTTTCTTTATTTTTTATGAAATGGATTTTTTTCCCTTGCACATTTCAACCCTTCCCCTCTCCCTCCCCCTCCCCAGTTGCGGGTCCCGCATGTCCACAAATGATTTTCCTAATCTATAAATGTTTTAAACATTAATATTTATACATAATTTTCTTTATTTTTTATGAAATGGAATTTTTCCCTTGCACTTTGCATCTCTTCCCCTCCCCCACCTCTACCCCTTCCCATCACCATCTTGCTCCCCAGTCGCGGCTCCTGGATGTCCACAAATGTTTTTCCTAATCTATAAATGTTTTAAACATAAATATTTATGCATAATTTTCTTTATTTTTTATGAAATGGATTTTTTTCCTTGCACATTTCAACCCTTCGCCTTTCCCTCCTCCTCCCCAGTTGCGGGTCCCGTATGCCCACAAATGTTTTTCCTAATCTATAAATGTTTTAAACATTAATATTTATACATGATTTTCTTTATTTTTTATGAAATGGAATTTTTTCCCTTGGACTTTGCAACTCTTCCCCTCCCCCACCCCTCCTCATCCCCCTCCCCCTCCCCAGTCGCGGCTCCTGGATGTCCACAAATGTTTTTCCTAATCTATAAATGTTTTAAACATTAATATTTATACATAATTATCTTTATATTTTAAGAAATGGAATATTTTTCCCTTGCATTTTTCAACCCTTCCCCTCCCTCTCTCCCTCCCCAATCGCGGGTCCTGGATGTCCACAAATATTTTTCCTAATCTATAAATGTTTTAAACATTAATATTTATTGATAAATTTCTTTATTATTTATGAAATGGAATTTTTCCCCTTCCATTTTTCAACCCTTCCCCTCCCCCTCCCCCTCCCCAGTCGCGGGTCCCGGATGTCCACCATCGCTTTTCTTAGTCTACAAGACATAAGGAACAAAATGAGACCACTCACTATACTTAATCATAAAATTGCACACGGGATGTAATTAGAAAACGGACTATTTTACTGATTTTTATAAACTCAATGGGAAACATTTGCTTCGGGCAGTCAATGTCCACATTTTATATTTTTTACAAAATTCTTTACCTTTAGAAGATTTTTTTTTTTTTTTTTTTTTTTTGTGAAATTTAAATATATGTGTTAATAAAGAAGAAAGTAAAAAAAGTTACAAAATGGGTATACGCAAGTTAAATATTAGATTCTATTTTTAAATGTAAAATTTATTTATAAATCTTAAATATTAGTCTCTGAAGGCCCCTTTTCAAATGGTTATTGTAATTTGCTAAATTATTATTATTATTTAAATATTATTTTAAAAAAATGAAAATTCAAATAATTTATTTAAAAAAATTAATTAATTTGCATATAATACAAATATCTTGAGAAATGAATAGTATATTTATCACATTGACAAAATAAGTGCAAATACAGAAATTAGTTGTAAATATGTAACGCAGCAGCATGTAACAACATATAAAAGCATGACTTCGTTCATTTAAATAATAATAATATAAAACATAATGCAGTAAAAAATTGAAAATAGTCAATCTGCGTCACATATATATTCTTACAGTGCTATATTATGTATAATCTTTAAATCGTAATTTTAAAAATATATTCTGTAAAAAATTAATTAAAATGTACCGAAATAATGACGTTCTTTGTAGAGTGTAAATCTTTTTTAGCGTTCTCATAATTAAACGTTCACTGTTAAAATACTGTTAAATTTAAATGTCAAAGAAATTTGATCAAAAAAATTTCATTTTTTTGAAATTTAAGATTTTAATATTTGTATTTTTATTTTATTTTATATTCTTGGTCGATGGCTTTGTTTACAGTTGAAAGTACTAAGGATTAAAAGTAATTTAACATCTTTTAAAATGCCTTTTTGTCATCTTTAAGTAATTTACACATAGTGTAGTTTTAAGTTTAGCTTTTTAAAAGATGAAAATGGCATTATACTTATTTTTTACTAAATTTTGCATGCTTCACAATTTTGTATTAAAAAACTGGTAATATATGAGAAAATGTTATGTTTATTGCAGATGTGGAAAAAAATACTCTCTAGTCAATATATTTTTAATTTTTGTGTTCTAATATTTAAAAAAAAAAACTTACATGCTTAAAATAATGTATTTCAACATTTTTTGTCATTATTTTTGAACTAAGAATTGTTGAGTTACAAAGAGTTAATTAGTAAACAGGAAACACTCTTTTTAAGAAAAATGTAAATCGTGGGCAGCGTCAGGGAGGCAGCAAGGGAGGATCACTGCCCTCCCTGATTTTTTTTTTTTTTTTTTTTTTATTTAACCAATTAAATTTTCTTTTCTCGTATGAGTAAAAAAATAAAATAGAAAGAAAAACAGTTAATTTTATCATTCTCGAGTGAAGTAAATAATTGAATAAAATTATAAAAAGAACCGAAAATTTTATTTCAGCATAGGACGTGGACGTCACTAAGGATCAAAACAGTGACGTATCTAGACTTATCATTTCGGAGGGGGCTGAGATTATAGTAAAAATTTCTGAGAGAAAATCACAGAAACGTTAACATTTCCGCTTCAAACAGTTTTTTTATCTTAGCAGGTAACGCATTCATTATACAATCGAACCTGATAAGATGGAATTACATGTGACTGGATTTTCATTTCAAGAAGGCTTTCGTTTAGATAAATATAAATTTACGGTGTGTAAAGAAAACCTGCGTTTATCGGAAACTTAGCTGAAATTATTATTTTGTGATCTCATCGAAAAAACACCTTTTTAAATAAAAACCTTCCTAAAACGGAATTTTTATCTAGTTCCTTTTAAATTCCACCTTATCAGACTTCATTACATTTTGATAAACTTTCGTAATTAAATTTTGTTTTCTAGAAATTGCGGAGGGGGCTGCAGCCCAATTAGCTCACCTTCTGAATACGTCACTGGGTCAAAGTAAATCCCTAATCTACTGTAAACAACGCTTTGTTTTCATCTTCAATCGTTCATTTCTTTAAAATTATTTTTAACGGGGGGGGGGGGGGGATTGAAGAGGGCAGGCTCCCCCACCCCACATTTTCAGCCATCCTGATTTTAAAAAAAGATTAAAGTTATTCTATTCTATATTTTTTAAGAAAAAACTTTGAACACTTAATGTTCTATTTTTCTAAACATGTTCTGTATTGCTTTTTATCTTGATATATTTAAATTGTTTTCATAGTTTACATAAACTATAAGTACATCCGTTCAAATATCTTATCCTTGACTAGATTTCATACTGGAAACGGTGTTCGTGGTAATAAGGCTATCCAAAAATACACATTCCAAATATTTCCTTCCCCTATCTCCTATAAAAAAATTGCTAAAGTAAGAATGAAAAATCAGTTTTTAATAAATTTATGACCAAACTAATTTTCTTTTGTTTCTTTTTTTACCCCTTATAATTATGCAGGAAAGGGTTTCACAAAACTGTCTTGACCAAACAAATAAAATACTGCATACCGAAATCAGTTCTTAAAAAATAAATAAATAAATAAATAAAATACGTGAATAGCAACGTCGTAAATTCCTATGCATTTTCATTTAGCAACCGGAATATATAAATACCCACATTTTAAATACATAAATGAACACCATCACGCTCGCGCCATATTTTCTCTCCGAAACGGAATAAATTAACTCTCAAAACTCGAAGTATTTCCATATTGACACTAAAAACGGATTTTCACACTCAACTTATTCATTAGCCAGCTACACGTTTCGGAAGCTTTCCGATACGGGGGAGGGGGAGGGGGGGGCTAGCGAAATAAATTCTGCGGCCACCGATAAACGGCGGGCTTCCGTGACCACCCCGTTGAGTCTATTTATAGACCTCCGTGTAAACTGGAAACGACTTTATTGTCTTAATTGCGGCTTGGGAAAGGGTTCTCGTGCAGTTTATAGAGGCCGGCAGAAATCGGGAGAAGCTATTTCGGGATCGTATAATTTCGCCTCTATTCAAGGTCAGCGGCATAGTTGGAGTTCTTTGTATTTAGGATCCGGAAAAAGGTATTTCCCGGCTTTCAGATTACATGAAATTAAAACACGTGAAATCCGGAAACAACAGGAAATTATTAGCTACGGCGCAAGATTTCTTTAATGGTGGATTTAAGCGGCTAATTGGCTTAATTCGTCGACCTTTTTTCCTCTCTTTCTTTTCGCGGTTGTTGGAACTTGTCTAATTTAAAATTACTGATGACTGTTATTTTTATTTTGTTCGGAAATGGATAATTTATTTTAACTTTATTTTCCTGGATTTTGTAATATTTTCCTTTTTATACTTTTATAATTATGCCTGTTTCTGAATTCCTTTTTATTTTCAGAATACATAGTGTCAGTAAATTGTTGTAATTATGATCCGCGTATGTATGGGCGGCAGGGTGGGCACAAGTGTCACGATTTAAGCAGGATGTCTCGGTTTTCAAGAATTCTAAGAAACCGTACCGTGAAGAGATCTGCACGGGCATGGCCTCGGCTCGAAGCCCGAGGGTCCGGGCTTTTTTTTTTTTTTTTAAGACTCGGTTCTAGCCGGGTCTTACCTTTTTGCTGAAGGATCGGGTTGGGTCGGGGTTGGCCTAACTTATTTTTTCCGTACGAAGCCAGGGCTGATTTCACTCTTCCTAGTCTTCACGGACCAAAATTTTCAGTTTCTTTTGAATCTTCCCGCATGAAGTCATTTTCTCGATTTGGCTATTTTTCTCGATTTCTCGATTCTGTTCAAAAATCAGTAAAATTTGAATTGGTCCTAAAATTTTTGCAAAAAAGGCATAGAGAATGAAGTAAAAATTCCTATTTAATGTGTAAATTTTGAACAAAGATTGATTTGAGGTGCTTAATTAAGAATTTGAAATGTTTAAGTATAAATATTGAACTTAATATATTGTATTTCTTAATTATTTAAGCAGTTTCAAAAAAGAAAGCTTACATATATTTGAAAGCATATTAAAAAGTAAAAACTACATAAGGAAAACTTACATTATTTTTAGACGAAGAAATTTGTAAATTTTCGTTGTTTTCATTTCAAAACTGTTAAACTCTTGTAAAAATGTTACACTTTAGCAAGGAATAAAAAATTGTATCAGGATGGCTTTTCTCTTGCGTTTTTGTTTTAAAGCTCATTGTCACTCTCACAATCATTGTTCATGCTGCTTAAAATATCACTATCAGTAGGATACTGCGCAATAGTGAGATTGTCATCTACCTCCAAAAAATCAGTGAGAGCATTTTTCTTCGATAATTGCGCGTTCCTTCATTTATGTCCATTTATCTTTTAAGTCTGCTAAAGTAATGTCATATCCATCCTGAGAATCCACATTATCCTCCAGTTTAGAAAATCCGAATTTTTTGAAGCAATTGTAAATTGTTTTTTCAACTAAATAAAATTTCCAAGTCTTATAAAGTTCCGCAATACACTTTTTGAGAGTTGAATGGAATATTTTTTTCAGTAGCAATGATTAGTTCTTTAAGATTTCTTTTTAGATTTAGATTTTTTTATTGTTCTCAGGTCCATGGGCTACAGTTTTTGATGCGTAATTGGGTGGTAAGAAAATAACGTTTGCAGTTTTTCTAGTGAATGAGTAGCACAATTATCAGTGTGCAAAACAAATTTTCGGCGTTGTTTTCTCATTTGCTTGTTAAGAACTTTTAACCGTTTGTCAAAAATTTCAATGGTCATCCATGGGACACTGTAAAGGTCCGGTATAAAATTAAACATTTTTACCATTGAAAATACAACATCTCATATCTTCACGGGGGGACATCTCAATGCTCCGGAAGGAGAATGCCATCCGGGCTACTTCCTGAAATCAACACCAAATTCAATTACCCCTCCGATCCTGTTCTTATAATGTATGACAATCCAATTGGCACAGTTTCAAAAAGGATGTTCAAAAAGTGTGTGGGAGGGGGGGGGGGGATAAATTTGTTAGACAAACAGAGCAAGGAGATTCAAAGTTGAGGAGCAATATTAAAAGGTCAGCATTGAACAATAAAACAGGAAGGAAAATTGATTCTTTGTGATTTCGAAACTTTTTAAAAACTGAGTAAATAAACAACATTTTATGGAAAAATGCGTTATATGGAGATAGATATTTCGCTATATAGAGATTAGTTTCGTTATAGGGAGACTCGACTGTATATATATATATATATGTGTACATGCTAAAAAGAAAATTTGTCTATAACGTATTTTTCTACTTCCAATGCGATTCCGTCTTTGAGGATTTTACTTCTACCATATACCATTTTTTAGATTTTTATGTCTCTATTACAGGGAATGTGGATTAATAATTGTAATGATAACGGAAACATTTACATACAACTAACAGATATCATTAAAAACATAAATATCGGGCTTACGGAACTTCTCATAAATGAAAATAATAAAACATAAAAAATAAATAAATAAAAAAGACAAAAATAAGGTTTTTTTTTATCAGAATTTTTCCGAAAGAGTAAAAATCAATGTTCTGTAGAAATTCACTCGGGCCGAACCGGGTTCGGATCGGAATTTTAACTCTTTTTCCAGGCCGGCTCGGGCCTTGTCTTTAGCTATTATATTAAGCCTTGCCGCTAATTATTTCTTTACGGGCTGGGCCGGGCCAAATTTTTTTCTACGGATCCGGTCGGGCCTGGAAATTCCGGCCCATGCAGACCTCTAGTACCGTGTAACCATCGCACGGGTCGAAAAATGTTTCGTCTATTCAGGACGCATGAATTCTTTTAAAATTCTATTTGTACCATCGAGTAGTTAATACAGTAAAACTCTTAAAAACAGAAAAAATTAAAAACAACTATATTAGCTTTCAGCACATATTCTTTTAAGTTATGTTTGTAATGGATTAAAAAACCCCATCCGACTTTATAATAATCTGAAATAATTTAATAAAATTCTGTATTAAATATCTTTATATATTTAAAAGAAAATCTTTTAAACGAATCTAATATTGGCACCCTACTGCCTTAAGCAGCGTACACCTTCGTATTTGTATGATTTTATATGTCTAAATGAAAATCTATCGAAATGAGCCTGCCAAAATTTTCCTTTATTAGTATAGATATTGGAGCTAGTTTCTTAATTTGTAAAAATTTAATATTTATGAATATTTTATTAATTTGGGGATTTGCTCGCTATTAGCTATACGCTCGCCAACCCCCGTTCAGACAGCCCCCAAATTCTAAAAACACACTAATTTCATCGGCTTTAAAAAGATTGAATTATAATTTTAGAAAAGCAGTAGCGATCTTCCTAGTTAACGGGTTTCAATTCATATTCATTTGATTAGAGATTACTAAGACCAAATCACCCACTTTGAAAAGATACAAAGTCTGTTTCATCTTTGATTGAAAAACATTAATTAGAAATTTGAAAATAAGATGTTGTAAAATGAATTAAGTACCTTTGTCTTTCGTTATTTCTTAACAGTGCTTTAAGAAAGTTCTTTTAAATAACATATTTGGAATTTATCCTTTTAAATCTGACTCAATTTCTCCAAAAAAAATTTTCTCTTTCTAATATTCACTTAAAAATACTTTTGTTGTTAGAAAGGAAATATTATTTGCACTGTCTTAGAATTTACAACAATAGTGGAAAAGATTATTTCAAAATATGAAATAAATCTCTACGCAAATATATTTTAAAATCTAAACCGCTTTGCTTTGTTATTGTATTGGTCATTTCAAATATGACGCAATTTCTTCTAATTACTGCTTTTAACGTACATTTTTGTATTTAGTATTTTAAAGTTTTATTTTTTATTGTATTTTAAAATTGATATTCACATGAAAATATTTTTTTCTTTCTCGAAAAGAAAATACTTTTATTTGCGCTGTTTTTGGAATGTTCAAAAATAGTTTTGAAGATCATCCAGAAATGCGAAATGTCTCAAACTGTTGATTTCTGTGGCGCCAACTTTTGAAACATATTGGGTGGAATTTTATGGTAAAATAACATGTGTATTTTGTTTTCTTTGAATGTAACGTGATAGATCAGAAAGTTACGATAGTGAAGTTATAATTTTTTTAAATGGAATATAAAGTTGTTGACTTTTTTTATAGAAAAGGTCTGGTCGTGAGTTTGTCTATCTGTATGTCATAAATTTTGTGGGCACTTTACCTCAAGAACAAACGCAAGCAGTTAAGTCAAATCTTATATTCAAGTAGATGTCGAAACAAATTGGTGCCTATTAAATTTTGATGTAAATCTCCGCGCACGTGGTGCTGTTATACTGCATTTTTCTTGATTTGCACAGTATCTGAAGATAGACATTCCTACTCCTACGTTCATTTATAAAACTATTTCGACTATTCTATATCCGGTTTTCAATTGGGACATTTTTATCGAAGACAAAATAAAGTTTCAGGTGAAAAAAATACCCCCCCCCCTTTCTAGATCATTAATAAGCAAAAAAATTCCAAATCTTTTGGTGAGGGGGGGGGGGGGCTTTGGATGTGCCGCCGGATTTCGACCCCCTGAAAAAATCACGTGATTCCATCTCGAAATTTGTATTTTATCTAAAATATTTCAGAAAAATAACCGTGACCTTGTTAATTCGCGATTATACTAAAAGAAACAAAGATATCCATAGATTTCCTTTCTGATTTCTATCAGCTACAGCGAATGCACGCAACAAGGCTTTTAAAACCATAATTAGATCTATAAAATCATTCTCATTCTACAAGGAAAAGTACATGAATATCCAGCAAATTTGTCACGGCACAGTACCATTTATTTGGGGTTCAAAAGTGTTCTTATCATCCGAAAGTAAATGCTGTTCCAAAAGCCATTAAGATTATATAAATAAATAAAAAGCGCATGTAAGACTTTATTAATTAGTTTTAAGATTAATTCCTTTTATTCAGTAAAAAAAAAAATGATTTAATGAATGTTATTTCATTATATGTTTGTTGATCATGAGCTTTGTTAAGGGATAGAGGGATGGGGGAAAAGGCGCCTTTGACATTCCCTGTATTAAAAAAATTTAATAATATTTTAATAAATTTATTTTTTATTTGGGGATTTTTTTAAAGAGTAACATTTATTATTCACACGTGATTTAAAATAATTAAACACTAAATAAATGAATAGATAAATAAGAATAATTAATTAAATGAATGAATAAAAATAAAGAAGTGATAGTGTTACTTCTTTTCTGAATTCATTCATTTTCCAATATAGTTATATCTACCCTATCTCTATTATAAAGGACAAACATATCTGTAACACATAATGGCAGCAATTTCAAATTTTAAATTAAATTTCAGTTTTACAATTTTTGGTTCTGCAAATTTTTAAAACTTTTAAATATCGCACGTATAGGAGAAAAATGTATTTTTAAATGCAATTTGTTTGAAAACTGTATCATAATTATTATTATTTATTTATTTATTTATTTATTTATTGTAGTTTTTAATACTTTTTTTGTCATTGTTGCAACAGAAGTATTCCAAAATTGCGGACATCACAAGGATTCAGATTTGTCTTCTCGACAGAGAAAAACAACCATTTGAAAATGGTTGAAAAAAAGAGAGAGAAAGAAAAACTAAAAAAATTACGTTATTATCAATTAATAATTTAACGTTGATTTATTTACGATTATGCTTTGAGAAATCTATTTAGAAATCCTTAAAAATATATGTAGTTTAAATAGTAGTATTTCAAATTTCATTTCTTGCTTCCCTGTCTTAAAAAAGAAATAAAGTAAAAATTATAGCTTTTTTTTATTATTAAACTCCCTTCCTTGTACTTTTTACCAAGCATAAACAGTGAATTTTTCATAAAATTCAGTGCTCGCTTCAGATTAAGAGGCTACTTCAGTAAGTAAAGCTAAAAGATTTGCTCACTAATGCATCTAATGACATTACTTTTTTATTGCTATGGCTGGCTGGAATCGATCTATAAAAATTTCGTCATTTTTTCTCTCTTTCTTTTCCTTCCTCCTTTCTTTCTTACTTTTTATATTTTGTTTACATGTATTTTTAACGAATTAATACATAATTACATGTATTTTCCAAAACCGAATTCAAAAGTTAAAAAATAAATAAATAAATAAAAGAAGAAAATCTGCATTGAAAATCAAAAAAGTAAAACGGTATTTGTACAGTTAGGTGTGTACTATCCAATGGAAAAAAAACTTTTTAAAATTATAGAAATGCAACCGAGATATCTTTATAAATTTATTTCACGGGATTGGCATTAGCGAGCGGGTCTTTACACTTCACTGAATTATTAATTTCGCTTGACTTAATTTATTGTAAGAGAAATGTTTCAGAAAAAGCATGATATACAGACTAGGCATGATTATCAAGATAAACTTTCAATGTTTAAAAATAGTGTTTTTATTTATTTATTTATTTATTTTTTTAACGATTTTTACTTTTTAAAATCCGCACATAATTTATAAGTGTAAACAATGAAACATTCAGTTCAAATATAGGGACAAAATTTGACTTTTTTACTGTTACACCAATTCCATAAATATTTTAATTAGTGATTTTTGTTAATGTTACTGAAGTATTTTCATGAAGGAAAATTAAAGTTATTTCTAAAAAAATTCAAGCTATTACTGATATCACTGGTAATCACAATCTTTTTACCAAATACATTTATAAGGGGCCGCTTTACTCAAATGAAAAGACCCGTTCGCTAATGCTAATCCTATGGAAGAAATTTATAAAGATATCTCGGTTGCATTTTAATATTGTTAAATGATTCTTTTTGCATTGGATAGCTGAGATTGATCTGAATGCAGGCCATTTTTTTACTTTTTTGATTTCGTTTACAGATATTTTTTACGAGAATGCTTTCATTTTCAGAACCGGTTTGGAAAGCGAAATCACCCTCATAAAAAATATCTGTAAACAAAATCAAAAAAGTAAAAAACGGCCTGTATTCAGATCAATCTCAGCTATCCAATGCAAAAAGAATAATTTAAGAATATTAAAATGCAACCGAGATATCGTTATAAATTTCTTCCATAGGATTAGCATTAGCGAACGGGTCTTTTCATTTGAGTGAAGAGGCCACTTAAGTCCAGCTAAACCAAAAATTCCTTATTTTATGATTTAGATGTGAATTAGTAATGTACCTTTAAGAGATAAGTTTCATTGAATAATTTAGGAAAATCACATTTCATCTTTATAATGAATATTTAATCATCCATCATTGATTATTAACTTGGCCCTTGCTTTTAACATTTTAAAAATTACGTAACTATTTATGATTTTAGTTTATTACTTATTTTTAATATTTTATTATATTGTAAGCATTCATTTTAATTTCGATTGCTTTATTAATTACATTCAAATTACTGTTTAAAAAATGCAAACAAAGCAATGATCAGAAATCCGCAAAATTCTAAAATCCGCACAGCGTCTAGTCCCAAGCTGTGTGCGAAATTGAGGGAGTCTACAATATCGGCCATTTTCAACATAGTGTCAAGTACGTTACCAAATGTCAAGTCTGTTACCGCACGGTTTTTTAATAATTATCATTTTTTCACCATTCTACTTTCATTTTTCATTCAACTAAAAAACAAATATGCAATTTTATTAAAATTTTATAATTTACATGAATATATACTGTAATTATTAGAAAAAAGTTCTTGTGTAATTTCTATGTGATCAAAATCTTGTGGCTAAAATTGTCTCTCATTTCAATTTAATTTAAGTATTATTGATAAATTTATCAAATTTTGAAATTTAGGGACATAAGTCACTTCAAAGTAAGTTGGTTTTATGAAATTTAACAAATTTAAAGCTGAGTATTTTCAGTAATTTTGTATGGTAACGGACTTGACAATTTGCCTTACAAGCCAACTTTAATTAGCATTCACATATTATATTATAGGGCAAAGTGCTCAACCATTTTTTTTATTTCACGTACCTAAAACATTTACTTTAACACCTGTCTCCCTTTTTTAAAAGAAATTATTAAGTTTGAAAAATAAAAATAAAATTCTGAAATTTAAGCGAATGGTGAAAATGGCCCATACAATAATTTGTTATTTTATGAGAAATAGAAAAGGAGAAAATGCGCCCTGCTATGTGATGTGAGCAGTATCAGTCGACACGTTTTCTTTGCGCCACCTTTTCAAAAAGAGCCTCGTAAAATTTATGAGTGAACATTCTGCTGTATTGATTTTTATCAATGAAGTACTTTATTCATCCGTTATACGCGCACACGAGCATACTTTAAACTTTAGCATTTACACAAAGGTGCGACAACTAAGTCAACACTATATGCCGTCACTGGAAATTTTCTAATCTAATTAATTGTTAGGGAAAGGCGCTTAGCAAATAAAACCGATTTCGAAATGTCATCTGTCTCTTATACCATTCTATAACAGTTTCGAAGAAAAATACATATCTCAATCAGACTATTGATTTGATGCTTTTTTTCCAGTAAGAAAAATGTTGTTGTTTTATTCTTTTTGTTAAGTTACCTTTTAATTGATAAAGGACAAAATTAAAGATAGAAAAAATAATAATAAAAATAAATAAAATTAAAATCTCTTTAAATATGTATTTAAAAGTATAAAAACTACAATATAGATTTTATCATTAAGTTATTATTATTTCTCGAATTGAAAAAAAACATTGTGAGATATACGTGAATTGAGGGCGTAGTAGACGGTGCACTATATAACATTTGTTGAAACGTTACTCCGTAAAATTGGTGGCAGCATTGCTGCCTCCAAATTTATGAAGTATTTTAACCGTTAAAACCGGTGTAACATTGTAATGTTACACCGGTGTTATCCGCCCTGGAGACCAGCTTTGGGCTTACCCAGGATAAAATCCTAAGCCCAGGGATGGGGAGGATAATTCAACCATCCAACTTTTATTTAATTTTTTTTTCCCACAAATGACATGTGCAGCTCAATGTTGCTTGAGCTGGGCGTGCTAATTTCAACATAGTGGTAGATATTTTTTTGGATCTGTGATGCCACTGCCTTTTGTCACAAGGCTGGACAAGCGGCTGTCGGACAATCTTGTCTCGAATTTAATTACTATTGTGTATTTTCTTTCGGTTTGCATATTTTCATAGTGACGCCATGATCATATTTTTTTTTCGTGCAGGTGACCACGAGCAATCAAAAATCAGTAGAATTTTCTGGAATAAATAAAAAAATGCAAGTTTTTATCTGAAATGATTGCAGTTTTCTTTGAAAGAAAATTAGATTATTTTCACACGTTTATCTTAAGACGACGGTGATAATATTTTCGAGTAGAGCTATATCATCGAAATCGCACTGTCTGCGATAAATCTAAAATAATTTGAGAGATTCTATAATGACATGCAATATATGCAAATGTTATTCATGATTAAATTTGTCGTTATTCTCCTAACCCTCCCCGCGACTAAATCTTTACTAAAAAAAAATATGAAGTCAAACATATGATCTTTGCATTGTCGAAGTTGAAAGACCATTCGTCAAGAGTTGAGATAGATATTCGACAAAGCATGCACAAACGAAGGACTCCGGTCACCGTTCCTTAATTTTTTGGAGGCCAGTAATTACTCAGTAGCAACAACAAAATACAATTATGTATAAAAAATATCAATAATATACACTGTAAAAAAAAGGGTCGATCTACTAAAAAAACTTTAGTGATCCTTGTAATTACTAAAAAATTTTTAGTAATCTTAGTCGGTTTCAAAAAAATCTAAGAATTACTAGAAAAAAGTTATCAACGAATAGAGTTAATAGTTTTATATTTTTAATAGCTCTTACTAAAACTCAGTTGGTGTGGCCTTGATAGCATAATGGTTATAATAACGGACTCCAGGCTAAAAGGTCTCGGTTTCGAAACTTGCCACCGCCAAATACACCCCGAATGTATGTAGTGTCTCGTTAATAAAGGGATTATGAAAATCCTGTCGGAGCAAGTTGGAATGTTTGGTGCTGCCATCTATTGCGGTTTTTCTGAAAATCTTCTGCTTCAGAAGTCTGGATGCAGCTCGAAGGAAGCTCCTTCCCTTCGAGCGCACGTAACGGTTATTAAAAATAATTTTGGAGCTATTACTAAAACTTGCTTGGTAGCTCATACTAAAAATTTTTAAGTTAGTTATACAAAAAATTCTTTTGTTCAGTTTACAAAAGAAATGCTTGTTTCACTTGCAAAAAAAAGTTTGTAATGGTTACTAAAAAATTCTGTGGAATACAAATTTACTAAGAAATTTTTAGTAACCTCTTGAATTTTTTTTTTACAGTGTAGTTCGATAAAGTTTTGAAATATATCAAAAGCAATACTTTCCTATTAGCCGCTGATCGCAGTTAATAACCGAAGAAATCGTTAAAGATTTCGCTATTTTTATTCATTCTTTTTTCTAGGTGCGTTCCTAATTATATAAATACGTAGCACCTATAGTCGTCGTTCAGTCCGTCTATCCTTCTGCCCGCATATAACAACGTAAAAACTCCGCAACCGAATCGTTTGAAATTTAAAATTTATTATTGCTGCATGATTTTATCGAGTTATTTCAAATTTTATGAAAATCGGATGTATAGTTCAAGTACAAGCGCAATAAAAAATATTCCGTTACATAACGGCCGATGTGATGGGAAAAATAGTTTAGAGTGCATTTTAATGATGTTACATTTTCTCAAACATGATAAACTTGACATGCATAAAGTATGTTCTAAAATATACTTTATGTACAATCTGTGGTGCCAAGAATATTTGTTATTAATTTACAGAGCCACACAAAAGTATTTGATTATGTAATAGTATAAGGAGAAACATCGTTTGGGGCATATTTAAATTATATTAAATTATTTTACATTTTATGAAATTTATATAAGGGTCTGAGGTTTACTACAAGTTACTTCCCGTATAACACAAAGCAGATAGTTTTTACAAGGACACGCAAAAGATTTTATGTATTATATTGTATCCGAAATATTGTTTACTATGACACCAAGATTCGAATATTTTTAAAAATGTATTATAAATGTATTATATATTTAAAAAATATATTATGCAAATTATATTATTTCCGAATATATTATAAAACTTCGTTATAGTACGAACGAACCTTATTTGCTACGTTTGAAATACTATTTCCGACTTGCTATGATAATTTCAGTGATTTAAGCGCGCAGTTCGACTGCATACTTTTATACTTATGCTTTATTTATATTAATTAATTAATTTATAGATGAAGTTTTGATTTTGCTAAGGAATATTAGCTGGAAATAAAAGTGAAATTATTTATAACGTTTTAAAAGTAATTGGTTAATTATTCGTGATTGGGCTGCACTTCATATGGAGAAAGATTCTTAAATAAATTTACACTTGAAAAATATCACAAAAATCGATAAACTGCGATATAATTTTCAAAAAAATTGCATTTGAAATAACATTTTCCCCTTTATTCAACAGAGTTAATATTTATACTATGCGATGTTTATAAATTAAAAAATAAAAAAAATGCAACGCTTTTAAAATAAAAGCGAAATTCTCTAATCAGGTGTTGCTACCGTCAGTATGACATTGCACTTACTCACGAACATGTTTGAATTTTATGATCTAGATAATGTAAACGAGAATGGAGATTAAAACGCTACTTTTAAAGTACTGTTTTATAAAGTAATTCATAGTAGATTAAACTTTAGAAACAGGCTTACGTGAGTTTTAAAAATACGCAATCGTTATCAAAAGTAAATATCTAGAGTATCATTAGCCATTGAATCAAGACTCTAAGCTTTTATTAAATAAAACCTCGATTCTGTTTCAACGGTCAACAAAATAAAAATCCATATGTTCTCAAAATGTCTCTAAATTTTCAAATCCTCAATATCTATGTTTTATTTTTCTAAATCTAAAAATCGACTTTTACATTCACTCCTTTGTGACACCAACTAGTGACATTTGAAAATTAAGACGTTAATAATAGTATTCTTGTATTGTCTGACAAAGGCTGACATGTTAATATTAATTCTGAAACATTAATTGATATTATTTAAAATACACAATTTAACTTTCATACATAATTCCTTCATTTAACTTTTTAAAACTCTTAACATAAATTTTTATCTGCTCTAAACTTTGCAGTTGTTTAGACTGAACACAAATCGTTTAGTCTTAGTAATCAAGCTGTAAAAAATAAATAAATAAAAGAACTATGTCTTCAGTAGCAGAATGTTTTTCAAAAATGCAGTAAGAGAGTCAATACTGAAATTCATTAAGACCTACTAAATATAATAAATCGATGCCCATTAAATTTCTAAACATAACAATGTCTTATCGCCTCGGATGAATTTTTCATAAAATTATCGATGTCGCTCTGCTTCATATCAATGATTAATTTCATTTATTTATCAATCAATAAATGAACATGTTGCTAACTACTAAAAAAATGTTTCGTTGTAAAAATTTAAATTATAAATTTCAACAGCGTATACATGCACTTTATTTTGACTGATGCTCGTATTCCGTGATTGTTTTACCAAATTTCTAAAGCAACTGTTACTATTTTTACTTTAAAACGATTCAGTGATCTATCTGCATTTTAAACAAATTTGGATAATTTGTACTTCCTACGGATTCGTAATATTAAATTCTTTCAGCTTTTTAGTAAAATTTAGAATGAATGATGTGAAAAAATGTTACAGAAATATTCGTTGCATTATTATTTTTTTAATACAATGTAAGCTAAAAATAATTAAATTGATTTAAACAAACAAACAAAAAAATTATATGAACTATATCTGTTCAAATTGCAGACGATATTGCATTATTTCGCTTTTTCGTCTTCTTTTTTTTATATTTATTCAAAGCAGAGGATTAATTTAGTTACCAATACTGCAGAAATTTCACTAAAAATTTAATAATAATAATAATACAGAAAAAATATTTTAAATTTTGACTAAATTTTTAACTCTTTCGGGCCCGATTTTTTCCTTTTCTTTTTTTTTTCTTTTGAGAACAAAATTACTTTTATTTTATAATATTAATCTATCTACCGAGTGTCCCAAAAAATGACTGATGGATTTTAAAATTCAATAACTTGCAAACGGTGACAGCTATTTAAAAATTTTTTGCAGGATGGTTATGTATAATGTCAGGAGTTTTTTAGCGTAATTTTTTATTTTAGTTCGAATTTCAAACAGCAGGTGGCGCTGACGGCGATTGATGGCCAGGTCGACGCTTCACTCAGCACTGATCATCTGGCCTTCAATCGCCGTCAGCGCCACCTATTGTTTGAAATTAGAACTAAACTAAAAAATTACGATAAAAAAACTTCTAGCATTTTACATAACCCTCCTGCAAAAATTTTTTAAATAGCTGTCACCGTTTGCAAGTTATTGAGTTTTAAAATCCATCAGTCATTTTTGGGACACCCGGTATTTAAATAGAGTTACTGAAGTTTATCTTATTGTCTGAAATCTAACGAATCTACTTATTTTGTTTACTACTCAATTCATATTTATATGATACTAGATTAAGGAAGAATTTTTGAAGACGTTTGGAAAATAACATATTAGAACAAAATTTAAGGGATATTAGAATTTTTTTTTTTTTTTTTTTTTGCGTTTTATCACACGATTCATTCAAAAAGGTATTTAGATTTTAAATTTAAAGAGTGAAATATATGTATAAAATAAAGGAATCGGAGGGGGAGGGGGTCCATCAATTGCACATGAAAAAAATAAAGAAAAAAGAAACTGAAAGTAAAAACATTGAGATTTATTTAGCTTAGCAATACTGACTTTTAAAAAAAATGTTTTTTCAACTAAAATTAAATTTAAAAAAACTTTTTCAATTAAAATTTATTTATTTTTTAATCATTATTTTCTTTTAGAGACTACCTTGTGTAAATTTTTCTTTTATTTCTTCAAGAAAAATTCACAAAATGACACTGTTTCAGACATTTCCTGTTGCATTATTTAAGAAAAAATAAAAACTCTGCTACTCGCAGGAACATAATTCAAGAAGAATATTTTGGAAGAAATGACGCTAAATTCATCTACGATATTGTGGCAACTGTGTAAAATCTTTTACACTTTGGCTGTTTTTGGCTTAAAATCTTTAAGTAGCGTAAAGTTACTAACGGAAACACATATATCGAGACAGAATTTACCATGATGCCTTATAAATTTCATAAAATCACATGAATTAGGCAATGATATAAATAAAGGTTGCGAGTTCAATTCCTCCAAGGTGTAATACTTCGTTTCGGTATCGGTTTTTCTGTCTGTTTTGTTTTTTGTAATGCCTGTCGATTATTTGACGACTTATAAACGAATTTTTGAAATTAACTACATGAATAAGAAAAGATGCGTTTAAGCATGATAGTAATGTAAAAGACAGCATTAATTCATTACTATGGTGTGATATTCGATTAATGCGATTCTTGCAGTACTTGTTGAAATCAAAAATATCTATCAAAATGTGTTTTTAATACCTTCTAAGATAGTTATAAAAGTGTTTATAAATTCGGTTTGTCTGTATGTCTGTCTGCCCTGTGTTTTGTAATGCCTGTCGATTATTTGACGACTCATAAACGAATTATTGAAATTAACTACACGAATTAGATGAGATGTGTTTACGAATGACAGTAATGTAAAAGACAGCATTAATTCATTACCATGGTGTAATATTCTATCAATGTGATTCTTGCAGTATTTGTTGAAATCAAAAATATCTATTAAAATGTGTTTTTTGAACACTTTCTAAATAGTTGTAAGTGTTTATAAATTCGGTTTGTCTGTTATGTCGCGAAAACATAGTCGGACTGCCAAGTTGCCAAGTAATTCTTATATGTTATTGAAATTTGATGTGGCTTGTTTAGTATTGAAAGTGAAGACTGTAGCATTCATATTTAGTTTAGAAAGACATTAGAAAGAATTCTTACAATACGGTATATGATGCAGGGGACGCAGTGTCCCCAAAATTTTCATTCTTTCCTACCACAATTTAAAAACAATGATAGTTATTCTAGAATTCTATTTTAGATGTTAAAAGAAGCTACCACAAAGTTTTTTTTTTTTTTTTTTTTTTTTTTTTTTTTTTTTAATTTATACTACTGGTTAGAAAGTGTGAAAATTTTAGGGACGCTGCGATCGCTGATGATGGAAAAATCATTCGAGATTACTTACTTTAATGATGTTACTCTTTTACAAGCATGTTGAAATTTAAATACGTCGCTGTGGCGGTATACATGCTTACTGGTAGAATATGGCTTGCATAGCGTTGATCGTTCATGTACAACGGTGTACAAAAGTTTGGCTAAAGCACTGTCTATGGGCGACAATTGATAGAAGTGTGTTTTCAGTTGTGATATGCGTTTTTAAATTAACGAAAATTTTGCAGGTTACTTCGTGCGTACAAATTCTATAAATAATATGCAGGCAACAGAATCTTTGTAGAATTTTTTTAAGAAAAAAATTGCTAATTTTTTATTTATTTATTTATTTATTTGTTAAAAGTTTCCTAGCTGAACTAAATTTTAGAATAATGCGCAGTATGTATACATATCGATAGATTATATACAATTATATACAAGAACTCCCAAAAGAGTTTGAATTACTTTTAGACTATAAAGATCTCTAGACAGTTTTCCAAGGAGCCCGGGACATTAGCCCCACATCCCCGACACATAACAGAATAGAACCATTAACTGGAATTGATCTCGTGGCAAACGAGCAAAATTTTAAAGTAGCAATTAATTTTAGGTGGGAAAACTGATTTCCTGAGCTTGAGAATAAATTACTAAAAAGAATTAAGAATCTGACTTAAATATAATTAAAAATAGAAGCTACATCAAGTTAGCTACATCTTCGACTATGGCAATCAGAGAATTGAATTTTGAAATATTTGATGAGTTTTCAATTTGTTCGCTTAGATATCACGAGAATGTGATTGGCGTATGATTTTTTTTCTTGTTGTTTTCCATGTGAAGGTGACTCTTCTCACTTGAAAACACCCGTTACGTAATGATAAACCAATGGGCAGATTGTTTCCGAATTTCTTGATTAAATTTGAATATTATTAAAAGATTATTTTTTCTTTTTTGCATTGGATAGCTGAATTCCATCTTTAATATGACTATTTTTAACTTTTTTGATTTTGGCAGCAGATTTTTTTTTTTTTTTAAGTTACTTTCAATTTCAAAACCGGTTCCATAAGTAAAAATAAAAAAAATGTCTGCAATCAAAATCGAAAAAGTAGAAAATAGCATTATAAAGATTAACTTCAATTATCCTATGCAAAAATAAATAAATAAATAAATTAAATTAAAATATAAAATTAAAAATAAAAATAAAAGGGTATTTCCATGAGCACATGTCGTGTAAGTCACATACTATGATTTTGGAAACCAGTATTTTAGAACGAAAAAAAGGGGTTTAATTTACTAGAGTTATTTCATTAATTGAATAAGGCCATGCAAACCTTTTGAAAATAACGGTGGCAAACAATTTTTAAGTTACTAATAATGTGACTTACACGACAAATGCTCATGGAAATGCCCAAAAGAAAATTAAAGTAAATAAATAAATAAAAATTAAAAATATTCAAATTTAAACGAGAAACTCGAAAATAACCTGCTCAATTGGTTTAATATTACGGAGCGTGTGTTTGCAAGTGAATGAAAAGAGTTTTTTAAACAAACAGCATTACATTTTTCATTATTTCTGCCAAGATTTCTGCTTTTTAACTACCATAGTTGACCTTTTCATATGATTCAAAGTTGTAAGAAAATGTTTTGTTTCATGCTTGCAATAGTGAAAAAAAAAAAAATTAAGGTCTTCTGAATAATCAACTGGACGCTCATATGCTCTTTGATTTCATTTTTAGGTGCGTTCGTAATTATATAAATCGTAGCACTTATAGTTGTCGTCTTGTCTGTCCGTCTATCTGCCTATCCGTGTATAACAGCGCAAAAACTACCGAACCGAATGACTTGAAATGTAATATACAGTAATGCTTCAACATTCATGGCTTTTAATATTCGCAAAGTGATTATTCAAGAAAAAAATTACAGAGCATTTCAACATTGGCACCACTTTTTTAAAAGAATTTTATTTACATGGGTGATTCTCAAAATAGGGGACAATTTATGTCTTTCGGAATACAAAAAAAATTGAGAGGTTTTCTGTCATGTTTTTATATTTAGATATGTTTGTCTTAATATTATTCATTATTTGCACTCAAGAATTACTCATTTTTTAGTTAAAAACACATTAAAATAACAGAATAAATGTTCAAAATGTCATTAGCATGGATGTCCACAGCAGCTGTGCCTTGTGTATACTAGCATTTTTCAAGAGTTAATATCATGTTTATAAAATAAAAAAAATGTTATTCTTTCTTTAAATTAATCAAGGAGAGGATTTATCCAATAAATTTCTTTTTAAAAATAAAATTATAGTATATAAAAAAAGAATTAAAGTTTGTCCTCCATATTCTATTTTCAAAACAAGATCATACTATAACAGCTGGTTATTAATCAAAATTTCATTTTCACATATGACAATAGTTTGAAAATATAAAGTTTCTCCATGGCAACAAGTAGCCACTTTATCCTAGCCTGAAAATAGAAGCATGTATTGCATTTTAAGAATATAAGTTGAATATTAGGGGCGTACATCAATTGTATGTCATTAGAATGGATAATAATTTTCATGTTCATTTTATAGTTAAAATTTTTATTTTACTTATTTGCATAGAACTTTTGTGTTTTAAAAAACCCCAGAAAGGACTATTGCATTGTGGTTATATTATGGCTCATAATCTTATTTAAATTAAAATTTGTCATTAGCATGGACAAATATCAGTGTCATTAGCATGGTCTTTCTGTCCATGCTAAAGACTCCTATATAGAGTCTATAAAGACCTATAAAGACTAAGGCTATATGTGCATAAATGTAACCAGTGCTTATATTGTATCCTTTATAAAGTTTAATTTTACATATAAATTTAGGTATTACATTTATTATCCCTAAAATATGCATTAAATCTGTCAGAAAATCACTAAGACAGCTTCTTACATTGTTAGTGTCAGAATGTTGCTCATGTAAACAAAGTTTGCTCTTTGGTAATGTTTTTATTCTCCTTATATGTATATATGTAAAAATGGAAACCATTTGCTGAAAAGGAAGGCTAATAAATATAGAAAAAAATATTTAAACAGGAATAAAATAAAAATTTCTTAATATATTTATTCCATGCAATTTGTTTTGTCATTAGCATGGCTCAAAAAGTACTAATTATTTTTTTTAAGTTAATTTTTAAATATTTAGCTCTGCTGACTACATGTAAAGTATACCAAATACTATATTAACAACACCTATTTTTTTCAGAAATTTTGCTAACAATAATTTGTCCAATGATTGTCCCCTATTTTGAGAAGCACCCACAGACGCGTCGACAATATTTGCAAGAAAAACACAATACAAAATGTATTTTTTTTTCTTTATAGTGGTGCGAATAGTATATAAAAATTGCAGTTGTTTGGTCGCGGTTTTGACATTCGCGAAACTTAAACCTCGCGATTGATAAGGATTACTGTATATAATAATTTCAAATATTATAAAAATTAAATTAAAGGTTAGAAGGATATTAATAAAAGTTTTCTGCCTTCTATTGAATACTATCATATGCAATTAATTTTATTATATTCCATGATAGGTAATGATTCTGAATTGTCATGCTGATTACGTCATTTTAAAAATGGAATTCAAAGAGAATTAGAACTATTTTTTGCTTTTATTTTCACATAAAATTCGATACTTTGACAAGTAAAACTTATAGAGCAAATCCTGATTCTATACAGCAATTTGTTGATTTTTATGAGGGGTTTTGTGAATTTAATATCATCGAATTAATGACGATATAAGGCAATATATTATGGCAATATAAGTTTTTTTCTTTTGCAATGAAGGGCCCTTTCAGTCCCCTGGAAAGAGTCTCTCGCTAATCTAATTCCTATGGAAGGAAAAAAAATTAAAGTATTTGATTTACATTTTAATATTTTTGATTTTTTTTTTCATTTGATAGCTGAGATTGATTTTTATATCTGCCCTATTTTACTTTTTCGATTTTGCTTGCAGATTGTTTTCAAGAATATGCTTTCATTTTCGAAGTTGGTTCTAAAAATGAAAGTGTCCTGATTAAAAATATATGCAATCAAAATCAAAGAATAAAAAACGCTCTTTGTTCAGATGAATCTCAGCTAGCCAATGCAAAAATAATTGTTAAAAATACTGAAATGCAAACGAAATATCTTTAAAATTTTCTTCCATAGTATTAGCATTAGTGAGCGGGTCTTTTCAAGTGACTGAAGTACCCCTTAAGTTTCATATTAATTTCTCTTTCTCTTTAACGAATTTCGATTCGAGGTAGAGTTTTGAATTTTTTACTTCGAATTTTGTTCAACTCTTTTTCGAATGCTTCGTGTTCGAACCGATGAAAACAGTTTTTTGCGGATTTGGTTCAGGTTGTAAGTTGATGAGAATTATTTTGTCTATCTTCGATCAGGTTAAGATTGACTTCAAATGTAAGTTTCGGAAAAGCATCAGGTGTATACTGCGAAATATGCTGAACTCGACTGCTTACATTGATTTTATTTATTTATTTGTTTATTTATTTGTTACAAATAATTTTAATGACTTACAAAAACCATTCATATTAAATATGCATATCTCTCATTGTTTTTTTCTCTCTCTGCATGTATGTATATATTTTGCAAATGCGTAGTTTCATTGCGATCAAAATTATGCATCAAAATTATAATTCTAATAATAACACGTACTTTTTTCTCTATAATGACATAAGAACTCGGAAGAGGTCAATGTAGCCTATGAAAAAACTGCACGAAACTATTGCGTCATCGGCGATCAACAAAATTGCGTCTCGCTCAATCATTTTGATACTGAATCTAAGTCTTGGAAAATCTGTCTGGGCTAACACCAGACGCTAAATTCAGAGAAGAGACTATAAAAAGGGGGGCGCAGGAGGTGAGGGCAAGGAGAAACAAACCTGGGAGGGGGTAAAAAAGCTTCGGGGAGATATGGTGAGAGGGGCAGTTGAGGCGTTTTGTCGCACCCCGCAAAAAACAATGAGGGAGCACCGCAGCCAAATGTCAAGGGTTGTGACGTGGAAAGAGAGGCCCGCAAACGGGACCTTCGGAACGAGGCGTCTTCAAAACGCCCCCGCAAATTTTCGCCTGCGCAACGCCCGCGCCAGGCCTGAGCCCCTTCTGCGCAGAGAAGCACAAGCTCCGTATGAGTGGAGGGATATCTTACATCCCCCCCATCACATTACGATTTTTATTTTGTTTTTTATCCTCTACTTTACCTGTGTAGGAAAAATCTGAGGGATATTATTTTGGGCGTGAGAAATCATCAATGAGCTCGAAATAAATATACTTGACTCTCTGACTTAATCCGTGTACCGGGATATGCCGTTGTGAAATTATAGGGTATTGATTTTGTTTTTGTTTTATTTACAAAATGCATTCAATTATATGTAAATGTGGGGGGAGGAGTGTAACAGAGAGATTTTTTTAATGTTATTATTTTTTCAATCTATTAAATAATATCTATTTGCTTACTAAGCGATAATTGCATGTAATTTTCAATTAATTTGTTAAAAAAAAAAAAAAAAAAAAAAATAGAAAAGCAGATTTTAAAAAAAATTACTTATTTTTCAAATGCATGTGAAAGAGTGCGATATTTTCCCATTGCAATCTTTAAGACAATAATTGGATACATTTATTTCAGATTTTTCAATAAATTGCAATTTTTATTCAAAAGGAATGTTTTAATAAAATGTGAGTGTACCATGTTAAAATACTTTTTATATGAACTTTTGAAGTAATACCTAATTTATCGTTTTGCGTTTTGAAAGGGCATAGAAAAAGGGATGCTGGCATTAGAAATAATGTTGAATGCAAAGGTTTCAACAGGATGTTAGTTTGTTAAAGTTTTAATTTTGTTACTTGCAAATTAATTAAATCCTACATTACTTTTTTTTACAAGTAATTCAAATATTATTGTTTTGAATTATACAGCATTATATTTGTTGATTTCAAGAGTTGTAGTTGATTTCTTTTTGAACAAAAAATTTTTGCGCTTCATTCAAAGTGTTTCCTACCGTTTAGAATTAATATAACAATTCAACATTGAAACAACGAGCGAACATAAAATTATTATTGTATTGAAAATTAATAACCATTAACACTAGAACGCCAGGGAGAAGTTGATATATAAGCTAAAAAACTTTGTAAAATCACCATAAAATGAAAAATTAAGCAAGACGCGTTTCGAGCTACAACAATTAAAGCTCTTCATCAGCTAAACCAACACGCGAGCATAAGGGCACAGAGTGGAGATAAAGTGAAAGAAAGAGAGAGGAGGTTACAAAGAGTGCGACAGGTGGCACTAGCTGAAAGTGCCAAGGTGGAAGAGGAAAGTCGAGATAAAGTGAAAGAAAGAAGGAGGAGATTACAAAGAGTGCGACAGGTGGCGCTAGATGAAAGAGCACAGGTGGAAAGGAAAAGAGCTGCCAAAATAATAAAAGAAAGAGAAAAAGGTGGAAAATAAATAAATAAATAAATAAATAAATAAAAATAATAACTAAAATAAAATAAAATAAAAATAAATAATGAAATAAAGTTAAAAATAAATAAATAAATAAAAATAAATGAATAAATAAAATAATAAAATTTCAGACCAGAAGAGCCAGACCAGAAGTCAGACCAGAAGAACGTTGAAGAAAAGATTGGACGAGCATCAGAGATATATTAAAAATCAGGAATTATTCCAGTTCTTCAATTGCTGTTGGTCTTCCGGTTATTATTTCAATTTTTCCATGGCCAGAATTATTTCTAATCCTGCCTCTCCTTCTCACTTAGATGTTCACGAAGCTTATTTTATTTGTAAAAATTCTAATACTCTTATCAACGATCTCTCTTCATCCCCCTCCTTTTCTCCTGCATGGAAATTACTCCTGTATTTTTTTATTATATATATTTACTATTTTAATGTATTTATTAATTGTTTGTTTTATTTTATTTATTTATTAATTTTTAGTTATTTATTTTATTTATTAATTTTTATTTATTTATTTATTTTATTTATTAATATTGCAATTTTTATTATTTTATTTATTCATTTATTTATTTTTATTTATTTATTTATTTATTTTTAACTTTATTTCATTATTTATTTTTATGTTATTTTATTTTATTTTCGTTATTATTTTTATTTATTTTCCACTTTTTTCTCTTTTTTATTGTTTTGGCAGCGCTTTTCCTTTCTACCGGTGCTCTTTCAGCTAGCGCCACCTGTCGCACTCTTTGTAATCTCCTCCTTCTTTTTTTAACTTTATCTCGACTTTTCTCTTCCACCTTGGCTATTTCAGCTAGCGTCACCTGTCGCACTCTTTGTAATCTCCTCCCTCTTTCTTTCACTTTATCTCCACTCTGTGGCCTTACGCACACGTATTGGTTTAGCTGATGACGAGCTGTTATTGTTGTAGCTCGAAACGCGTCCTGCTTAATTTTTCATTTTATGGTGATTTTTTGTAATTTTTTTAATTTATTTATCAATTTATCGCCAGTGATTACGGTGTTTTTCACTAGGGAGGAGTTGATTCGACTCCAACCATTAGATAAATTTCAATTTGAGCCAGAAATTTTTTCTTGGAATAAGATAAATCTATACCACGCAGATTTGCATTAAATAAATGAATTAAACAATTTTGAATAAAAATTGGGGTGTGAAATATTATTATCAAACATGAGTAAAATTTCTGGTCATTCTAGTGTTAAGTTACCTGTAAAAAAGAATTTTGGAACTATAAAATGAAACTTTTAGTAAGTAGCTTTAGTCGTTGTTCAAATCATATATACAGTCGACTCTCGTTAATTCGAACTCGTCGGGACCACAAGAAATGTTCGAATTATCCGAAGTTCGAATTAAGAAAAACATACTTAATATGGTACTATTACAAAGGAATTAATGTTATAGTGTTTTTTAAACTTGTTTCATCTTTTATCATTAGAATATGACTTAATATTAAATTAGAATGTATAAATACATAAACTAATTAAAAGATTAGAAGCAAGCACGATGGAAGAAAAAATTAAAGCGTACATGATGGACAGACGGGGCTTTAAGAAAGTGGATATCAAATGCATTGTATTATATGTATACTCGTTTGAGACAATTTTCACAAAAATCAAAGAAAGAAAGTAATTCAAATGATCTGAAATCCGTGTGAAAGAAAATAAAAATGAATTCTCGTTAGTTCGAATTAAACGAAGTCAAGAGAAAATGAGTTCGAATTAATGAAATTTTTTAACATTATTCTGCCATTGAAAATTTCGGGACTTTATGTTTAGTTCGAATTAAGCGAAGATTCGAATTATCCGATTTCGAATTAACGAGAGTCGAGTGTACATATATGTATATCGCATTATTATTGCATGATAAAATGCGTCGATTTTCTCTGGCAAGAAAAAAAAAAAAAAACCTAACTAAATTATTTGTTAAAGTAAACATTTATATATACAGTCGAACCTCTATATAACGAAACTCCATACATCGAATTTCTCCATATAACGAATTTTTAGTAAGAACGGTCCCCTTTTCGCATGATTACATTAAAAACAGACTCTATATAGCGAAATATCTATCTCCATATAACGAATTTTTTCATAAATTGATCTTAATTTATTCAGTTTTAAAAAAGCTTCGAAATCATATGGAATCAATTTTCCATCACTTATTTTTGATTTATCGTTCAGTGGTGAGGTTTTTTTTTATATAAATATTACTTCTCTCCTTATTCTTTAAATCTAACAAGTTCATCCCACCTCCCACACACCTTTCAACATCCTTCTCAAAACACAGTCAATTGAATTGTTACACATATAAGAGAGGAATCAATGAGAGCACGTAAGAGAGACCTTCAAATGGAGGAAAATATCAATTACAATTTTTCATTCCTTGCTAAAATTTGAGAATTTTTTTTGAGAGCGTAACAATTGTAATTTTAAAATCAAAACAACAAAAAATTACAGATTTCTTCCTCTGAAATTTATGTAAGTCTTCCTCATTTGATTTTCATTAAGCTTTCAAATAAATGTCTTTTCTCTTTTTTGAAACTGCTTAAATAAGTAAGAAATAAAATGTTAGGTTAATATATACTTTTAAACATTTCAAATTCTTAATTAAAAAGATCAAAAATAATATTTGTTCAAAATTTACACATTAAATACTATTTTTAACATCATACTCTATACATCGAATTTCTCTATATAACGATTTTTTTACTGGAACGATGGATTTCGTTATATAGAGGCTCGACTGTATTTCATATATAAAAATGCAAATATAGAAATTCAAGGAAAAGAGTGCATATCTATATGTTAAACAATTAACTATGAAAAAATTCAATAAACAAAAACAAGATACAAGGAAAAAGGTGTTCATATCACAAAAAAGGCTTGTATCATGTTTTTGTTTGTAGAACTTTTTCATAGTTATCTAGGGGGGCTCCGCCCACCTGCTCGCTATGCTCGCCAACCCCCGCGTAATCGCTTCGCGATTCCAAGTTGTAGGCTACCCCTGCTTGCTGCGCTCGCCAATACCCCATGGAATCGCTTCGCGATGCATAGACGGAGCTCTTTCCTGATTGGTCTATTCGACTCATGGAAGGTGTGGTCCACCTGGATGCGTTATTTCCGGAAACCTTACACATCAGCATCATTCCAGGAGTCATTCCTGGAGATCTGTTTAAGGCTAGTTTTTTTTTTTTTTTTTTTTTTTTTTTTTTTTTTTTTTTTTCTATAGAAGGATTGTTTAACATATAGATATGCACTCTTTTCCATGAATTTCTATATTTGCTTTTTTAATTATGAAATACAATTTATGGCATATATTTATTAGCTACTTTTAACGCCAGGAATCCTACAATTTTTCATAATGAATTGAGAAACATATTGGTATATGGGTGATTCTACGATAAGAGGTTCAAAAACATAGAGAATTCGGCCAAAGAGAAAAGTTTGAGTTTGATCAAAAACCTTTAAATTATGATCTTTTTCCCGTTTATTTACTTTTTCATATAAGGGCAAGTCACTTTATACATATTTTATAACTTTTTTTGGTCAGTGACTCGCTTCCCTGGCAGTTATCTTGCCAGGGGAAATACGGCAGGGGAGAGACATTTCCATGTAAATTCAAATTTTTTAACTGACTGAATTAGTTTTTGGGTTAATTGTGTATTTCACTTTAATTATTACCGTATTGTTTAATTAGGGCAGTAAATGCAATTGAATTGAATGAATATTATAAGTTTTATGACTTACCAGGGGAGATACATGATCACTGTGCGAAACCACTACGCAGCACGGTTGCGTTACAATAACTAAAAACGGCGACGCTTAAATGGGTTGCGCGTTTAGTATTGCTAACTTCAAGCCGATAGATGTCCTTAAGCACTAATTCCAATATAGCCATCCTTGAATTTATATTTGTTTCAGCGGAACGAAATTTGACAGGGGAGAGACACAAAAAAAGCGGGACAAAAGTTAATTAAAAAAATTATTTAAAATTTACAAAATTGTTTTATCTTTTATTTTATAATACGTAAGTATAATTACTTAAGTTCCAATTAAACATACTTTAGTTAAGCATCTGGCGGAAAAAATATATGTATTGTTTGAAAGTTAAATTGAAACCGGCAAGGGGACATGCCAGGGGAGGGGACTTTTTTAGACTTTGTAAGAAATTTCAGAAAAATGTCTTTTAATTAGGCATTCAATCGTGATGTTACTTAATAAAGTATATTAAGATGATGCGATTCATTGCAAAAAATAGCAACATATAGAATAAAAAATCTGTTTTAAACGGATTGCCGTACAAATTACCTCTTATCGTAGAATCACCCATATATATATATATATATATATATATATATATATATATACATCATGCGTTTACTTCAACTTAAAAGCTATATATTATAATTTAAATTAACATTTAGTTATATATTTAATTATGTCTACTCACATGCGCAGTTTATCACTAACATACCAATCTATCTATTTCTCTATCTATCCATATTGCATTGCTGCCAACGTCTATGCCGTCTTAAATCATATAAACGTGCTTTGTACCAAAAGGTTTATTTAATAAAATGCTTGCAGAATTTATTTAGTGATATGTATTACTCTATATCCTATCATTTGTTAAATGAAAGTTTTGGTTAGACTATAATTATTCGATTAAAAAATGGCTTAGAAGTTGGCAGCCATGATATTACAAAGGACAAATGTGTGAAGCTGACGTCATTTTGAGTTTGGCGTGAGCAAATGATTAAATTTCACTTTTACACTTTTTTTAAACTTCTAAACATCACATATTTTAAATTTTTACATCGTCGAATATGTGGGGAGGGATGTTTTTTGAAATGCAATTCGTTTGAAAGCTGTATCGTAACTTGTCTAAAAAATGTTTTACGATTCAGTCATTTTTTATGGTATTTATTTTATTCAATCTTTTAAAAATGTCAAATTTAGGTGTTAAATGTATATATATTGAAAATAAAACAATGTAAAAAAAATATTATAGTCTGCAATGATAATTTAAATAACAATAAAAAAAAGAAAGAAAAAAAAAAAGAAAGAAATAGGTTTTACTTTTATTTTGTAGCCCATCAGACCCCTTTGGGATAACCTACTATTATTAAAAGAAGTATGTTTTTTTTTTTTTTTTTTTTTTTTTTTACATGTATGTGTATTTGCCAGTTCTACGATAGCTAGGGAAATCTATCGCAAGTAGGAGTATGAAAAATTAGATGAGGATAAGTAGGACGGTCCGAATGCACCTCTAGCTCAAATTGTCATATGAATATCTGAATTTTGCACAGCACCCTCAAAAGCCATTGCAATAATAATGACTTAAAAGACTATGATGTATTCAAATTCTTCTGCACATTCCTGCAAAAGAAATGAAAAGCTTTAAAAGCTTTAAAATTTTATTCCTGTTTAACTTTTATATATATTTTTTCCTCGTAGAAGTTCGTTCTGAATGAACAACCAAAGCATAAAAATTTTGAACTATGATGCGTGTTTATTTTTAATTAATGCTTCTCTTTCATATGTTATATAGAAATTTCTTTACCAGTTTCTCTTTATCTTAAAATTCCATCTTCGAATGGAAACTATACGTGTTTATTATACCTGATTAATGCGTAATATTTCACTTATAATAGTTGCATCCAATAACAATATTGCTTCCGCAAGTAGAAATATTACATGCTCTTAAGTGACTCACTAAAACTAAGTAAAATTTAAGATAGGCGCATACTGAAGTAATTGAGATTCAAGCAACATTCGATGCGTCTTTGGAGAAAATTTAATAAAGAAAAAACTGTATCAAAGCTGTTTAATCTCCTGATACACGCTATATGTTGCTTATATCGCCTCAGTATGTGGTTTGCCTAACAGTCCAGCCAGAGAAGAGAGAGGGAGGGAAGAGCAGAGCTACTTTTTCAAAACATTCTTAGTGCAAATTTTTCTTCATGTTTAATTACTTTAAATCATTTGTAAATAATTAATACCTCTACTTTTTTCGAAATGATAAGAGAAACAAATATTTAATTAATTTTCAAAAGCCACAAGGAAGGGCACTAGCCTTTTCTGCTTTGGATAATATATAGTCTGTCTCAAAAGTTTAAGCACTCTGCAAATCTGGTTTAAAATAATTGAAGAGGAAAATATTTTATGCGAAATTAACAATAAATACTCGATATTTAATCAAAATAAAATAAGCCATTTTTGGTGGTTAAAATAAAAAAATATATTTATTTTT
This sequence comes from Maratus speculifer, assembly GCA_964019185.1. Taxonomy (NCBI): domain Eukaryota; kingdom Metazoa; phylum Arthropoda; class Arachnida; order Araneae; family Salticidae; genus Maratus; species Maratus speculifer. The sequence goes on along the minus strand of OZ025290.1, from coordinate 248,302,577 downwards.
ATTTAATTTTTCTTTTTCCTTGAAGAAACGCTGTTTCAAAAGTTTAAGCACTTTATGCAGTTTTTTTTTTAGAAACACAGAATTGCCCATGTATAATGACGTTGTATGATATCATATTGCACTTTTATAAAAGTATAAAAGCGGGAGAAATTATTTCCTCTCGTTTTAAAAATGCCAAAGGGTAAAGAATTTGCAAAATGTCAGATTTTTATAGTTTTTAAATTGAAATCGCAAATTAAAACTGGTTCTCAAATTGCAAAAGTTTTAAATCGATCAAAGCCATTTATATAGCAAATACTCTCTGGGAAGGATAATTTTATGCGGATACTAAGATGTGGATGACCACATAGGATGACTGTTGAGACCGATCGGAGAATACAGAAATCGGTATCTACATAAAATATGTCCCATACGGCAAATTAAAAATAATCTCAATGTACAGGTGTCTAAAGGCACTGTACATAAACTTATTAAAGAATGTGATTACATCATACTAAAGAAAATTTCTCGCAAACCTTCTCTCAAATTACATCATAAACAGGCAAGAATGAGCGGGGCTAAAAACAAAAACATGTCCTACGGGGACAAATGTCTTACTGTTTCATTCAGCGATAAGAAAGAGCGGAATTTAGATGGTCCTGGTGGTTGGAACGCCTATTGGCATGATTTACGAAATGAACCAATGGCATTTTTCAGCAAGCAGCAAGGCGGTAAATCTGTTATGGTTTGTGGGGCATTTAGATTCAATGATCAGACCTCACTGGCTTTTCTAAAATGAAGACAAGATTAAAAAAAAGTATCAAGATATGCTAAACCAACATATGATTTTAGGTCGGTGACATTTTGGGAGATAATAAATGGACTTTTCAACAAGACAATCCTCGTATCACATTCTACAAAACTTTGGCTTTCTCAGAAAAATGTTAAAGTTCCTGACTGGCCAGCTTTAAATCTAGACTTAAACCCGATTGGGAATGTCTGGGGTATTTTAACTCGTCGTTTTTACGACAATGGAAAGTCGTATGACTCTATTAGAACTCCAAGAGGCCATTGAGAAAGCATGGTACACTTTGCCACCAGAATCCCTACAAAAACTAATAATTTCGATGGAGCACATTTATTTGAACTAATCCGAAATCACGGAAAAATAATTTGTAAGGAAAAGTTCTGTAAAAATTATAAATCTGGTTGTTTTTGACATTGTGCATAAACCTTTGAGACAGTCTTTTTTGAACATTTTGTTTATTATATTTTCTACAATAATGTTTTTTTTTTTTTACTTTTGATATCATTTATTTACCGTAATTTCGGGTGTATTAGCCGCGGATCAAACAATTCTTTTTGGACCCAGAAATCTTATTTAGTGATTGAAGACAAATATTTACGGCGATCTAACTAGTTATATTTGTTTCTTAAAAGATTCTGGGTCCAAAAAGAATTGTTTGACCTGCGGCTTATACACCCGAAATTACGGTAAATAGTGTTGCGAAATCTCAAATAATTTTTTTTATTCTAACTTTTGATAATTCTTTGAAAATCGACATTTTATGCTTCTGCTTAAATTTTTGAGACCGACCTTATTGAATAATGATGAATTTTATGATTATACACCTACAGGACTTATTTGTAGACCCTAGTCGTATTATAACCATGGAACAAACTTGAGATGAATATAATACTTCTACTAATATATAGCTTTGTCTAATTGCCTGCTAACAGTTGTTTCGAAAATGTAAGTCAAAATTTACTAGGGATAATTTCAGAGTAAAGTTTTCTATAAGTTTTTTTCTGCAAGTTTATTTTTGAAGCCTATCAAGGTAAAAGCAATACAGAAAATTATCAATTAAAAATTCTTTATTATTCTAAAACACACTTTTACAAACGTTTTTGACTAGGCGAAACTGAAAGAGTAATTTCTTTATCCGTCATTTTGTCATATAACCTTTTTTATTCATTTAACATTTAACTGCATCACAGAAAGCGTTAAACATGCTTAATGCATAAGGAGGATTAGAACCCTTGTCTTTTCCCTTCAGTAAGTTACTTTTTATAGCAAATAAACCCTTTCCGGCATATTCGTTCCACTCCGGGCACATCCAATATAAATTCCAAACTTGCAAACGGAACCAAGAATATTTTAATAAAATTTTACTTTTACAATGAAGGCTTAAATTAAAGTTTTCGTAATTTCTAAAAAAGTCATTTGTAAATTCAGGTGTCAGTCAATAATTTCTCCTTTTACGAACAGAATTTGTCTGTGTCAGAAAGAGTTAACGAAAGAACTCTGATTAGAAATACTGGTGATAAAAGATTAAAAATTCTGTACAGCAGATTTGTCGAAAAGATCCTAAATTTTGAGTGAAAGATTTTAAAAAATTCTAAAATAAATAAATGGAACATGTTTTCAAAATATTTTATTTTCTTTATATTGCATAACTGCTTGTTCCATTACATTTGATTCACTTGGTTTTTTTTTTTTTTTTTTTTTTTTTTTTTTTATATATATATATATATATATAATCTTATTCAGTTATTTAAATTTCTTTCGAAAGATTAAAAAAAAAAGTAACAACAGAATAAATAGTTAAGCCATGCCTATAAATATGCATGCTAAATATTTCATCTAGTTGTTTTATATTTTATTACATCATCATATTATAGTGAACATTTTCAGCATTTGAACCGAACCTGACCTACAAGTCGAATAAAATCGGGTCGTCCGACCCAATGTAAGACTTGAAGTATACTTCAAGATAGAATTTATCACATGTCAATTAAAAGATTTCAATGAGCATTGTAAGATCACAGTAGTTGTCAGTAACTTTTTTTTTTTTTTTTTTTTTTTTTTTTTTTTTTTCAGTTGTTTTGGCAATAGTCATGTTCAATTTTGAAGTTTTATTTTTAGTTAACAGGTCCAAAGCTTTTATAGGCTTTAAAACAGCCCCTAAATTTTTAAATAAAAATTTTAAAAGCTGCAATAGATTTTTATTATTTGCATCGTTGTGTTGTTGTAATACAGAAAATGCAAATACTGCAATATGATATTTTTCTTCCAAACTATTTTCTTTCTTTGTAAACGAATTTTAAAAAAGGCTCAATAAGCGTGGAATCTAAAAAGCATTTATTAAAGTTTTAACTGTAGTTATTAGTATACTTTATTTCTGGGCGTATTTATTTTTTATACAGAATTGATTATTATTAAAGAATAGTTTGGATTATTACATTTTAATTATTTTCCAAACTTTATAAAAGAACACGATTGAAAATTGTTCCATCTTCCGACAACCATAAACCATTAAACCAATTCAGACTTAACAGTTAACTGCCCAGTTCAGTCATTTTAAAAAGCTCATTAGCTCGGGATTTGCAGGGATACCTTGTGTATACCGTTTAGTATGACTTTGTAAACTTAATCCTGTTTTTCTGGGGGGGGGGGGGGGTGAGGGACGGTGTGGAAGAGGTGGCTATTTTATATTTTTTCCATTAGAAAGTCCTTTCAAGTATTACACTTGTAAAAAATAAATAAATAAAATAAAATAAAATATTGAGCGTATTTATAATAGGCAATGGGTATATACATTAGGGTGGTGCGAAAAAACAAAAGTTTTTATTTCCGAATCGCTATAGTGCGGAAAAGTTGCGATTGGTAAATACAAGAAAAACAAAAAAAGAATTTTTCAAATCGGACTATATCTTCCGATTGCGCAAACTACATAAAAATTTAAAAAAACTTAAAATTTCAGATTTTTTCAGAATTTTTTTAAAAAATATTACATATACATATATTTTATCACTATAGTGAAAAATATTTGCATATTGTACTGTTTAATAATTATAAAAAAATTAATTGCGTTTAGAGAATATCTTCCGATCGTGCAAACTCCTTAAAAATCGGGAAAAAATTCAATTTTCAGTGATTTTGATGTATTAAGAAAATAAATAAATAGGTTCAGTTTGCGGTCTCATGTTAAAATTTAAATGAAAATTAATACTATAGAGCACATTATGCCATTTTTGAACAACCGAGATCTTACCACGACGAGATCGCTGCAGGACGAAAAGGTTTAGTAGTTTACGCAACTCCTGTTAGCCACGTTGCGAAACAGCGCTGAAGTCGCCCTACGTGTACTTACCCATCGCTTCCCAACATCATCCACTTGCACAGTGCTCCATTTCGTATCAGTGAGCTCGTGAATGAAATTCATTTGTTAATTGGGTGTATTGTGTTATTTTAATCCATTAACAAGTGACATGGATACGGATATGCAAGTGTGGTTGACCAAGGAAATTACTAGACAATCTTTTCATTGTCTTATATTCGGTCATTCAAGAGATTTTCTGCCAAATATTCTACCAACACACGAATGTAGCGCCTGTATACCTAAGGACTGTATACCTAAGCCTGTATATCTAAGACACTAAAAAACACCCTTTAAATGAATTTAAATTCTTCTACAGTTGTTAAGAACACTTCTAGACTTTTTCAATAAATGCGCCCATATAATACGCAATGATATGAAGAATGATACATGTTTGAAGATGTTTTATAGTAATCTTAAACAGGTATATGTTGTCCCACGTGATATTTGTCTCAGAACTGAGGAGGATGAATAAAGTATCGTCCTTTCTTCCATCAAAATATATGTCATGTGGTTCTTCTGAATCCAATTGACTTTGACGTAAATTTTTTCTAATGCGGCTGATTTCCATTCTAATTTTTTATCAATCTATAACTTGAGAAGCATCCGTTTTAGTTATTACAGCAATATCTTCTAGCTCACTCAACGTTATAGCAGCATCTGCAGGGTCAGATACACCATTGCTGTCTCAATGTAACGATGTAGATTGTAACTCCACATTCATTTCCCATGGTAATTTCTTCTTCCTAAATCTGATAGACTGTATCGGTCATGGTAATGAGATTTTACATATACTTACATTAGCATTAAAACTCTCCTGTATGTCATCTAAATGCTCAAGATATTTCATTTCCGCTTCAACAGATTTGGAAGGTTACCTTTTCAGTACATAATTTCGTCGTCCAAGTCTTGTATTCAGTTTTTTCTTCCTTTTGATTTATAGTACCAAATTTTTCCGTTCCGTACTTTCTCTGGAGGTAGTTAAATCTATGCTCAATGATTGGAATTTTGTTGTGTTATTCAGACGTACAATCAGTCTCAATTGGACACTCCCTCAGATCTGGAGACATTTTAGAGGCGAAATTTTAATTCATTGCGTATTTGCAGGCTGTAATATCACAAAGTTGAACTCCTTGTTTTTTAAATTCATCAACCTTTTATATAAAATCTGGCTTTTCCTTGTCTAAAATATAAGATTTCGTTAGTTTATAATACTTATCGTAGAAGGCATTAATTGTCTAAATGATTCTATACTCAGAAACTTTTAGGATTGACGCCTTCTAATAGATAAATTTTATTTTTTGTGCTACTGTATTGCTGACAGGTGAAAAACTCACTTTAATGTTATTGAGTTTACTTGCTAAAAGAAACCAAAGCAGCATCGAAGCAGCATCGAAGAACATCTTCATGTGTTGGAAGAAAATTTGGCAGAAAATCTCTTGGATGACCGAATATAGGACAATGAAAAGATTGTCTAGTAATTTTCTTGTAAACGACATATGCATATCCGTATCCATGTCACTTGTTAATGTATTTTAAATAACATAATACACCCAATTAACAAATGAAATTCGTTCACGGGCTCACTGATACGAAATGGCACACTGTGCAAGTGGACGAGGTTGGGGAGAGATGGGTATGTTTATGTACACGTATGGCGACTTAGCGCTGTTTCGCATCGTGGCTAACAGGAGATGCGCAAACTACTAAAACTTTTCGCCCTGCAGTGATCTCGTCGTGGTAAGATCTCTGTTGTTCAAAAATGGCCTAATGTGCTCAATAGTAATAATTTACTTTTCAAATTTAACATGAGACCGCAAACTGAACTTATTTAATTATTTTCTTAATACATCAAAATCACTGAAAATTGAATTTTTCACCGATTTTTAATGAGTTTGCGCGATCGGAAGGTATTCTCTAAACGCAATTTTTTTTTTTATTATTATTAAACAGTACAATATGCAAATGTTTTTCACTATAGTGATAAAATATATGTATATGTAATATTTTTTTAAAAATTCTGAAAAAATCGGAAATTTTCAATTTTTTTGAATTTTTAGGTGGTTTGCGCGATCGGAAGATATTGTCCGATTTGAAAAATTCTTTTTTTGTTTTTCTTGTATTTACCAATCGCAACTTTTCCGCACTATAGCGATTCGGAAATAAAAACTTTTGTTTTTTCGCACCACCCTAGTATACATTGCAGCCACACCACTACTCATGATTCCAGATACCTTTACGTTTATTTCAAAAATCATTTAGAGCAAAGAAACTATTTTTATTAAAAAATCTCAAGAAACAGTAGGCTTTTAAGATTTATGAAAACATTATGGAAATAAAATTGTCTCTTTGCTGCTTACAAATTTCAAATGGAATCATTATGAATTTCGAAATCCTTTTGGTTTTGTAATTTACGATTGGTTTTTCTTTTGAAGATTTCTGGAGATATAGAAAAGGGTCCCGAAATCATGGATAAATAGTAAAGTAAAGTTACAGTAAATTTTCATGTTCGCTTCTTTCATATCAAGAAATCTTTGTGATTTTTGACAGTGTGCGACATAATCATTTATTTTTTATTCATTTATTTATCTTTTTTTTTAATGTTTTTTCTTTGTTATTTTTAAGTTGTCTTCGCCTTACAATACTTTTTTCTTCGAGGAATTGATTTTTTTAATATTTTTTATATATTATTGCTACATAAATAATTATGTGGAAAATTTAGCCATTCAACAATAAAAAAAAATCTTAATATCTTCTAAATCAACCAAATAAGTATTTTTTGTTTTTTAAATGCAAAAATGTTGTGAGCAATTAAAATTGTAAAATAATAGATGTTCTATGTAAAAAGGAAAAAAGTTAAGTCCGTTCAAAGGTCGCACTTTAATTCCTTCAATTTCGTGTCTCTTTTAAATGAATAAAACATAATATCAAAGACGTTTCTTGTTTTATCCATGCAATAAAAATCCACTCAATATCTTATGTTTACAATCTGTGAATATGCGTAAATTATTAAATATTTCCACGTAGTAAGTTTAATTAGTCCACATTAGTCTAACAAGATTAATATTTGATTTAAAAAATGAAAAATAAAAGTCATAATTATGAAAAAGCTGAAATCCTAAATCTGTCGATTACAGATTTATTACTTTTTTATTTTAAAATAAAAGGTATATTTATTCAAACATAAAAAAGCCCTTTTAAATCAATCCAATATTTGATACTCATTTTTTTATTTTATCAAAAGCACTAAATATTGAAAAAAAAAGGGAAAGGAAAGCGTTCAAAGACGTCTTTCCTATCATTAAAAATAATAATTATAGCTTGTTCTAATGCAAAAGTTCGTATACTAAATCTTTGTGAAAAAACACGAATCCTTAATCTTTTGATTGCAGATTTATTCAACTTTCAAAAGTACTATGAGTAAAATATTTATTGAGATATCAAAAAAAAAAAAAAAAAAAAAAAAAATTTTTTTTAATCAACCCTGCATAGTTTTTTGTTTTTAATTTTATCAAAATCAGTGAAAATTAAAAAAAAAAAAAAAACTCTCATCAAAAACATTTTTCCTATCATTAATAAAGTCTAAAGCTTGTTCTAATGGAAAAACTCGAATATTAAATCTTTGACTTTCAAATTTATTATAATTATGATTGAATTAATTTTTAAGAAAAAATATATATATTATCGAGCAGAAAACAGTCTTAATTTATTTTAAATCAACAAAATATTTCATACTTTTGAGTTTTAGATTTCACTGAAGTTATTATTACTTTTTTAAAATAAAAGACATATCAAAACCATCATAATTCATATTATTTAGAAAGGAGGGGAAAAAATCAAGTTCCTCTAATGCAAAAGATCAGTTCCTAAGTCTTCCAATTTCAGATCTATTATTACTATGCAAAAAGTAATTTTAAAGAAAAGAAAAAAAAAAAAAAAAGAAAAACATAAGAAATGTATAAACACCAACAAAGCCTTTCCAAAGAATATTTATTTCTCCTATCTATTCTGGCATATGACTAGAAAAATAACTCACGTGAAGAGAAACGCCAAGAAAAATTCAGCTTTTCAAGAGAGATAAATTCTCCAAACCTTTCTCCAAAATATTTTCTTCTATATGGGGAATAGTTAAAGGCACAGACACATAAATCTTTTGTTAAGGGCCATTGTGAACGAGAGAAGTTCAACATATGCCGCCACAAAGTTATATGTGCGTATTTACACTCGCGCTCAAAACTCAAGTTTTTAAAAATTCTTATGGTATAACCTGGTCGGGAAAGAGAATATTATTACTTGAGAATTATTTCGATAGAAAATTATGCTTTATTTATAAAAAGAATCTGTATTTCACGTATTTGACTAAAATTCCATAATAGTGTTCAACAATGCATTTATCTGTTTTCTCACGGTGTAAATGATAATTTTTAATAAAGTAAAAAAGTAACGTTCGTTCGTTTGTTTGTTTATTTATAGAAGATACACTGCAAATCTTTATACACTTTTCAAAACACTTTTTAGATCATATGTTTTGTTACCTATTTTAGAACACGTTAAAGCATATTTTTTGGAACAGTTTTTAGAATACTTAAGAGAACATTATTTTTTTTTTTCAGCACACTTTCTAGAGCTCTTTTTTGAACACTTTTTAGTACTTGCAATTTCACAAATGGTCCCAAATGTATTATCCATCTGTTCTCAAATATGTTCCAAAATTTAGATTCAACAAATATCCTGACTAGAATACGTTCGGCATATTTTCAATATGCATTCGGCACATTTCCTTTATAACGGTGCATATTCGGAACTCATTTCAATGCACATTATAATAACAGGAGCACTTTTTTTTAATCAAAGTCTTCTAAGTGTGTTTTCAATGCGATCTTGGAATTTATACTGTAATATCTGGAATTACCAAATTCGATTTCAAGAGTAATGCTAACAACTTGATGGTGACAATCCCTGTTCCAACATACGCTATATTTTATACTGATGCAACTACCTTCGGATGGGGTGCAGAAGCAAAAAAATTTCTAAAAACGCGATTTTTGTGTCCCTGAAAATCTTAGAATTTGAAATTTCTCATGGTAGTTACTAATAAGATTTAAATGCTTTAAAGAAAAAAAAAATCTAAAATGGGCGAAATGCGTTCCAGAAACGTTTTAAATTACGATTTCTATACAATCTCAGGAAATACGAAACCGATTTTAAAAGTAAAGATTGCAAATTGATGACGACAATCTTTGTTCCAACATAGACTATATTTTATGTCGTTGCCTGCCACCTGAATGTGGTAGACTATACAGGGTGATTCCAATTTTTTTTTACAATAAAAGAGGGGTGATAGTACACATCAAGACAAACAATATTAAATAGGAGACCAACGGTCCAAAACGTTTTACTAAGGAAATAGCCGCCATTAAAGTTTAGGGACCAAAATTTCAAATAAACATAAAAAACGGAAAAATCGGTCGATTGATTTGCGGTTTTCACTAAAATTATTCTTTATGTCGGCATTTTCTTGAAATTAAATTATAAAGATAAATTTCAAAAAATGCCGATAGAGGGCGCTTTAGACTTTGGAGTAACAAACAACTATTTTTTGCCGGTATGTTTTGCATCTCATTAAATGTTTTCGTAAGTTTACACTCAAACTTAAATTTTGAGCTCAAAATCTGTAGTTGGGAGTGGTTAAGTAACACAAACTGAGCTGTGTGCAGAGGGTTCAAATTTCAAATGATTAAAAAAAAAACGGAAAAATTGGTCGATTGATTTGCGGTTTTCACTAAAATTATTCTTTATTTAGGTATTTTCGTGAAAATAAATTATAAAGATAAATTTCAAAAAATGCCGATAGAGGGCGATTTAGACTTTGGAGTAACGAACAACTATTTTTTGCCGAATTGTTTGCATCTATTTAAATGATTTCGGAAGCTTAGACTTAAACTTGAATTTTGAGCTCAAAATCTGAATAGTAGGGAGTGGTTAAGTAGCACAAACTGAACTGTGTTCAAGGGGGAGGGGGAGGTTCAAATTTAAAGTAATTATAGAAAATGGAAAAATTGGTCGATCCGTTTGCGGTTTTTGCTAAAACTAATTTTTAAATCAGCAGTTTTCTTGATCAATCAGTGCTTTCTTGAAAATAATTTTTAAAGATAAATTTCAAAAAATGCCGATAGAGGGCGCCTTAGACTTTGGAGTAGCGTACAACTATTTTTAACTGTTATTTTTTTAATCTCATTAAATGCATAGACTTAAATTTTGGGCTGAAATTCTGAATCGTTGGGAGTGTTTAAGTAGCGAAAAATTGAATTGTGTTCGAGAAGGAAAGAGGGTTAAATTTCAACTCCTGAACACACTTCAGTTTGCGCTTCTTAACTCCTCATAACGATTCAGGATTTGAGCTCAAAATTTAAGTTTAAATCTAAGCTTCCGAGAACATTTAAAATGCTTTTGCAAGCATTTAATTAGAACCAAAAAATAATGGTTAAAATGAATTGTTGGTTACTCTGAAGTTTAAGGCGCCCTCTGACGGAATTTTTTGAGATTTATCTTTAAAAATTATTTTCAAGAAGATAATGACTTAAAGAATAGTTTTATTTTAAACCGCAAACGGATCGACCAATTTTTCCATTTTCTATAATTACTTTAAATTTGAACCTCCCCCTCCCCCTTGAACACAGTTCAGTTTGTGCTACTTAACCACTCCCTACTATTCAGATTTTGAGCTCAAAATTCAAGTTTAAGTCTAAGCTTCCGAAATCATTTAAATAGATGCAAACAATTCGGCAAAAAATAGTTGTTCGTTACTCCAAAGTCTAAATCGCCCTCTATCGGCATTTTTTGAAATTTATCTTTATAATTTATTTTCACGAAAATACCTAAATAAAGAATAATTTTAGTGAAAACCGCAAATCAATCGACCAATTTTTCCGTTTTTTTTTTAATCATTTGAAATTTGAACCCTCTGCACACAGCTCAGTTTGTGTTACTTAACCACTCCCAACTACAGATTTTGAGCTCAAAATTTAAGTTTGAGTGTAAACTTACGAAAACATTTAATGAGATGCAAAACATACCGGCAAAAAATAGTTGTTTGTTACTCCAAAGTCTAAAGCGCCCTCTATCGGCATTTTTTGAAATTTATCTTTATAATTTAATTTCAAGAAAATGCCGACATAAAGAATAATTTTAGTGAAAACCGCAAATCAATCGACCGATTTTTCCGTTTTTTATGTTTATTTGAAATTTTGGTCCCTAAACTTTAATGGCGGCTATCTCCTTAAGAAAACGTTTTGGACCCTTGGTCTCCTATTTAATATTGTTTGTTTTGATGTGTACTATCACCCCTCTTTTATTGTAAAAAAAATTTAGAATCACCCTGTATATATATATATATATATATATAAAACCGTTCTAAATTGCAATTTTTGTGAAATTAAAGGAGCTAGCAACTTGAAATTTGGCGTGGTAATTACTTATAAGATGTGCTTATTATTTTACAGAAAACGATTCAGAGATTTCGGTTAAATTTTGAATTCTTATCGTTTTCTCGACCGAAATGGATTACGTCGTATGTTGACAAAATTTATTAGCGGTCATTTTGGGTCACTATGAGTCCGGGTCAAGCTAATTATATCTAAAAAATCTCTCAAACGATTTTGACAAGAATTTGTATTATACAGTTTTTTGTAGGAAATGATCATTGGGCTACATCATATGTTCGTGAAATTTCGATTAATAAGTCCTTTTGAGGTCACTGTGAGTCAAACTAATTTTACCTAAAAACAGCTCTAACCATTTTGACTAAATTTTGTATTTCTTCATTTTAAGGGTCAAGAACACCAATGGGATATGTTGCATGTACATGAACATTCAATCAGTCGGTCATTTTAAGTCACAATGAGTCAGAGTCAAGTTAATTATATCTAAAAAAAAGTCTCAAACGATTTTGACAAAATTTTACACTAAGCCGTTTCAAGGCGCAAGATATTATGCCAAAAGATCACTGGGTTGTTTTACATGTTTGAAGAATTTTGATCAGTGAGTCATTTTGGTCACTAAGGATGTGGGTCAAACTAATTGTATATAAAAAAGGTTCAAACGATGCTGAGAAAATCTTATACAATACCGATTTTCGGTACGAGAAGATCATTGGCCTAGATCACACGTTTGTGAAATTCTGATTAGTGGGTCAGATTTGGCTCACTACGGATGAAACAAGGTTTTTCTAGAAAACGCTCTAACAAATTTGATTAAATTTTGTACTGTTTCATTTTCGAACTTCGGAAGACCTTGGGCTAGGTCGGACGTTCATGCTGGCCTTTAAGGCAAAATCGCTGTCTTTAACCAACATTAGCAATTTGGTGAATAAGAAATAAAAAATAGTAGCCAAATGAAAAAAAGATAACAAAGTAGATTTGTTTTGGAACACTGAAAAATTTTTTTTAACCCCCTTACTGTTTTTTTTTCAATATGTTCTAAAATAACCTAATTTAGTTGCTTATAAAAAAGAAATTTGACTATTCACTACAGAAACTATTAAAAATAGGCACACTCTAAATATCTCATAAGTATATGTAAATGTTTTACACATTCTTTTTGCAGTTAAAATGAAAATTCAAAATAGCTATCTCTGATTTACAGTTCTAAAAATATACACTAAAATCGCTATGAGATTTCGACTCTAATCGACAGGAAAGATTGCCCAGCCAAAGATACTTTGCATACAACTAATAAGTAGTATGGTAAATGCCCTAATTTAAAGGCCGCATTCCAGCAAAACTTTTGCCTATTTGGCAATTGATGCGAGTAAGTTTTTTTTTTTTTTTTTTTTTTTTTTTTTTTTTTTTTTTAACCTGTGCGACGCCGACGCATAGATAGTGATTAACTATCAACTTAACTGTCAACAGCGAAATCCCTATTGCTTAATCCGTTTTGTGTCTTTGGCAGCTGCTAAACTTAATTGGTGTTGAGTTCGTATCTCTATATACAAAGCAATGTAAATGGTACGGTGCGATTGAGTATGAAAAGTGACTTCAATCTTTCGATAGACGCTTTCAGTCGTGACGTCAGATATGACATTTGCTTGGATACTGATTCCAAATAAACCGTTGCAATGGTTTGTTTTCCATCTTTATAATATTTTAAAGCTATACCTTACAGATATATGTTTTAGTACTTTATATGCAGTGTTAACATTTTCTACGACCCATATAAGATAGACCATAATAAGATATGAAATATAGCAACCGTTTGTTTGAAATCCGTTTCCAAGTAACACGTCATGACTGACGTCACACTGAAAGCATCTGTAACTGGGATAGTGGCGTAGCCACCTACTGTCATGTTTTTTGGCGCCCGGGGCCAGCAAGAAATTTTGCGCCCCCACCCCAATATAGATATATAACAATTTCTCTCAATTTGGCGCCCCTAGGCCTCGGCGCCCGGGGCGGACGCCCCCCTTGCCCCCCCTTAGCTACGCCACTGAATAATCAGGATTGTAGTGGCACCACAGACTTCTTACGTAGACGCCACATTCCATTGTTCTCTCGGCATAGTTTCGAATCCAACATCTTTGGCGAAAAGATGCTGTTTTTTGGCGGTGATGGCTTTATTGGCAACTTTCAGATTTCACAAAGAGAAAAGCAGAAGTGCGGTCAACTCAAGACAATATGAGTTTCGGCGAGAGAAAAACCGGTTTGGCGCGCTAAATCTGCCCTATGTCACGTGACGGACGGCAAAGATGTCGGCGTAAGAAAAGGTTACCGATATAGTACGTCTACGTATCAGAGGTCATTGCGTAGCACACATACAAAAGAGAGAAATTGAGCACTCGCAGTTTGGCGAATCAAATTTATCGTTTACTCGCCAATGAACGCGATTTGGCGCAATGGCGAGCGGAAGCAAGAATACTGCATCGGGACTACCACAGGCGACTATTTTTACATTCTACTTGCACCAGTATTTTTGAAAAATACATTTTGTAGTATATTTTTCTTGAAATGTTGTCAAAGCGTATGTAAAGGTCTTTTTTATATAAAAGTGGTAGATAAGGTAGCGAAATAGAATTAAAAAATAGCTGCCTGTGATATACCTGAGAGATGCGACTGACGTACTACTGGAAATAAATACATGAAAAAGAAATACATATTCGTGCTAAATTAAGCTAACAAAGTAACATAAATTTAAATTTCTGTACAACAAACTATACAAATAAAAAAAAAAAAATGGCACAATTCATTAACCAATTCGCGACGGGAGCCTTTTACGAAATTTTTAATGCTTTGCCATCGTTTTTTAGAAACAGAAATTTCTGCCTTATTAAATCGAAAAAATGCTATGATTAAGTAAAGCAAATTTTACTGGTAGGGATAAACAAGGATTCTTAAGCTTTTTTTGCGGCACGTATACGTGTCACTCGTCCCCAAGGGGTTAAGGAACAACTCATCTTTATTACAAACCGGAATTAAAAATTTAAATTCTATATTTACTAGCTAAATTTCATACATGCGTCAATCCATTAGAACTTCAAATTTCTGATATGCTTTAACAAGAAGGAAAGAAATAAAATATATTTTGTATAAATATAATTGATCATTTTGCATAATAAATTTAGCGTCTGTAACTTCCATGAAGTTATTTTAAAAACTGCGGCACCAATTTGTAAATTTTGCGCAGAAATAACAATTTGAAGCTATGTTTTTCTCGACTTAAATATCATTAATTCATTGAGTTTCTATTTAAAAGTCAAGTGAGCTTTAAGTTATTCTTAGAATACCGTTAATTAATCGAGCTATATTTAAAAGTCGAGCTAGTTTTAATTTATTTTAGGAAAGCTGTTAATTCTACTTAATTGCGATTTAAAAATCAAACGAATTTTTCATCTTTTTGTTGCATATTAGAAATATGGTAAATTGATTAAATTGATTTTGTTTAGAATTAGAACCAAGAACATTTTCTAATGATTTGTTTTGAATTTAGTTTCAGGTATCATATTCTGCTTAAAATTGGAATTTTAATCAATTTAATGCGTCAGTTTTAAGATAATAGCAACGAAATTATTTTTTATTGTTTTATATGAAAGGCCATATATGCATTGTATATAAATGTACAACTCAATTTTTATTTCTTCGTACAACCACTAGATTGGTTTTATTTCGGTTCATAACCTGGGGGGGAAGTGTGCATTTAAGTAACTGGAAATGTATGTTTAAACGCGGATGGCCGCCAAATGAGACTCATTTAACGTCTACCCGTGGTTAGACGTTAAACGAGTGGAACGTTAGCCACGTGGCTAACGTGGAACGTCTTGCGTTTTGTGTCATCACTACCACTCCAAGAAAGCGTTTCTGACCACGGGTTGCTATGTAAATCTGAATCCTTGTGATGACTTCTACCTCCCTTTAAAGTTTGTTTCATTATTTCTCGGACACCCTGTATCTGATCTTCGGTATTGCGGAGGTGATATTTACGAAAATTAGATGTGTTTTGCGCTGTTGTCGAGGAATTGATTTGTGAAGCCAGCGTGATAGAAGTCTGCGATTCAAAACGTCATATATATATATACACACACACACACACATATATATATATAAGAAAAAAAGAGGGTTAATGCAAGATAGCCGGGGGAACAATTTTTGACAAGACAGGTAGCAGCTATATAATTGGCAAAAATTTCAGTTTAATTTTACTCTCTCTGGCATTAAATGCGTCTTTGATCTCCAAATTAATGTAAGGGCACTTTATTTTTACATTAAATGCGATATTGTCTTTATACCGGGTGTCCAGTAAATGACTGACCCATTTTAAAATTAAATAACAAAAAAACGGTTTGAGATAAAAATGCGCGGTTTGCGGTATTGTTATTAGAATATCAATAAATTTTTAATAGGCACTTCCTTCAAATAGTTCTAATTTCTGCCAAAAGATGGCGCTGGCGGCATCAGACTGTAGAAATACAGCCTGTTTTCTTGTTTTGAAGCTGATGATCTTTCCGACTCATTTTTTCGAGTCGAATCTGGAGTCGAAATGTTGAATCGACTCTCCACTCCCAGACTGCAGAAATAGGATTTGTTGATTGAAACGAGATTTAAAATAACATTTAAGACTGAGCTAGGTCTATTGTAACAACCTATGTCTATTGTAACCTCCTCAGACAAATATCAGGGGGAACTACAAAAACTAGTTTAAAATTACTGTAAAACATCTCCAAAGGTGTGTCAATCTATGAATAAATATTTATGACAAGCAAACATTTGTTAAAGAAACTTAGAAATATTTTTAACAATTCTAGAAATATTTAAATTAATTTAAAGGATGTTCTTGAGTGTTTCAAAATTCTCTTCGGAATATGTTATTTTAACCGCTTAACTGATACGCTTTTTTACGTACAATGAAATGAAAATATGGGATAAACGCCGCTTTTTTAAACCTAAAATAATCGTAATATTTAATTTAAATATTTCTACTATTAAATAGTATGAAATTGCATTTAAAATTTTTAGTAGTGTCAGAAAGCTTTAAGTGATGGAAGAAGCACACTATTATTGCCGGCACGTTGTACGGGCAAATATAAAAATATAAAAATATATTTGCGTAAATATGATTTACTATCTTTTTTAAATTATGTAGAAAAAATACCAATGCTCAATTTATTTTTCAATATTAATATTTATAAAATTGAAGTAAAATAAGTAGACATTCAGTTTTATCTAAAATATCTATGGCCCCACCAGTGGGCGATAGGTTCTGACGTCTCAACTGGTAGACAGCAGTGCTGGGTTCGAACCCAATCGCGTCTGTCGGCATAAGCGTTCGGAGTTTTCCGTGGTTTTCTTCGAACCTTAGATTTTCTTGTATAAATACGGGTAAGGTGCCCTTAGAAAGACCCCCACACAGGACATCCCACCCCTTTCTGATCTATATCCCACGTGTACATAATAAATTAAACCAAACTAAAGTATCTATATGCAATTTTATGGCAAAACATTTTTACGGAAACTTTTTACTGAAATAAAGTTTCGTTTCTTTTTGTTCTAGTTTTGTTCTTTTTTTTAAATAATGCATGAGACAAAAGCTGTTGAAAACATTTCAGAAGCCAACGCAGTATTCACTGTCTCGATCCTTTCTTTCATTTACTATCTCCCGATTCTATATTTTTCTCCTGTTGGATTCGATTAATTGAAATACGAATCGGTTTTACAAGCCTAGATTACAACTTTTGAAGCTATATTTGTGTAATGCAATACCGAATAACAGTAAAAAAAGCAATGAACATGAAATTGATGCTCTTAGCACAATATCATGTTTAAATTTTTAGGGATTTGCTTCATCTACACTGTAAATAGAAGAGGTTATTACAATGCTGATTTAAACGCCACAGTTGAGACATCAGAACCTATCGCCTACTGGTGAGGCCATAGATATTTTACATAAAACTGAATGTCTACATATTTTAGTTCAATTTTATAAATATAAATATTGAAAAATAAATTGAACATTGGTATTCTTTTATACATAATTTAAAAAAGATAAAAAATCATATTTTTAATAATATTTCTTATTTGAAATCAGATACAGGAGATATTTTCATAATGTTTTTTTTTTCTCGTTCTTTTCCTCATACCGGGGGAAAAGAACGAGATTACATATTTCCCTCCTGTATCGGGGGGGGGGGGGGGCAAAATATATTTCAGGATCTATGATGCTTTTTGTAATGAAGTTTTGAAGAAGGATGACTTACAGGCTATAAAAAACGATACGTCTTCTTTTTTTCTTTTTAAATATCCGTCCATTTAAGCGTAGATATGTTTGCTGCCGTGGGTGGTTGGGGGGTAGCGAGTTGTGTGCAAAAGACATCTTAAAATTTCTCACGGCTTTCGTAATAAAATTTTTGGATACGTTAAATGAAAAAATATGAATATAAAGTAGGGATGAATTCGGTTTTCGGAAAAATTAATAATATTTTGTTTTAGGCAGATTTTTGCCTTAGCAGGTAGTTTTGTATGTTTCTTTCTACTTCGGGATCAATAATTTTTTATGTTTAAGACAAGATTTGTTGTAGACGGATTCCTTTATATTAAGATTTAGAAAATTTTAATGTGCCGATTTATAAGTTTTCTTAGACAGGAGACTTAGCAAGGCTATTTGCATACCATTGTTTTAAATTTTTAACTGATTTGCCCGTACAACGTACCGGCAATAATAGTGTGCTTCTTCCATCACTTAAAGCTTTCTGACACTACAAAAAATTTTAAATGCAATTTCATACTATTTAATAGAAGAAATATTTAAATTAAATATTACGATTATTTTAGGTTTAAAAAAGCGGCGTTTATCCCATATTTTCATTTTATTGTACGTAAAAAAGCGTATCAGTTAAGCGGTTAAAATAACATATTCCGAAGAGAATTTTGAAACACTCAAGAACATCCTTTAAATTAATTTAAATTTTTCTAGAATTGTTAAAAATATTTCTAAGTTTCTTTAACAAATGTTTGCTTGTCATAAATATTTATTCATAGATTGACACACCTTCGGAGATGTTTTACAGTAATTTTAAACTAGTTTTTGTAGTTCCCCCTGATATTTGTCTGAGGAGGTTACAATAGACATAGGTTGTTACAATAGACCTAGTTCAATCTTAAATGTTATTTTAAATCTCGTTTCAATCAACAAATCCTATTTCTGCAGTCTGGGAGTGGAGAATCGATTTAAAATTTCGACTCAGATTCGACTCGGAAAAATGAGCCGGAAAGATCATCAGCTTCAGAACAAGAAAACAGGCTGTATTTCTACAGTCTGATGCCGCCAGCGCCATCTTTTGGCCGAAATTAGAACTATTTGAAGGAAGTGCGTATTAAAAATTTATTGATATTCTAATAACAATACCGCAAACCGCGCATTTTTATCTCAAACCGTTTTTTTGTTATTTAATTTTAAAATGGGTCAGTCATTTACTGGACACCCGGTACAAGTAAGCCGATAATTTAATTTTGCTGTCCTAATATTCGAAAACGAATTACTTTAGTAAAATATCAGTGACGACAAAAGACTTTTTTATTTTTAAGATATATTTATATTAGATATATTTATATTTTATATATAAGATATTTTTTTATAAATTTCATAACTTTTTCTCCCATTAAAAAAAAATCCTGGTAAACCATATAAAACTAGCATGAACGTGTATCAAGAATTTGTATTTAACTCTAATGCATCAGAGTCGTATTACAAGCGCAAAGTTAGGAACGATTCCGCCCGTAAACCGATTTTCTCCTTTTGCAATGATCTTCGTACACATTGTTTCCTAGTGAAAAAAACCTATAAAATATATTATTCTTAAAACTAATTTTCTTTTTCTGAATAAATTTAATAATGATGCTTCGGTTCTCCTTTGAAAATATAATGTTTCAAAGTTATTATCTTTAAATACACAGATAAATAATTCACATTCTTAATATTATATCTTAAATACCATGCTTAAAAATATTTTACTTAATTAGATATGATAATTTTTCTATGTGAGTGCTTCCTCCTTCAATTTCCCCTTACTTAGAAAGGTGCAAGACCCTTTAAACAGAAATTCAAATCCTGTTCTAAAAATAACTTTTTTCTGAATGAATCGACACGATAATCTGTTTCTGTTTCAAATGGTGTGCGTAGTAACTGACTTTTTTTTCTCTCTGCAATTTTTTATACATTTGTGTCTCTCACAGTAGCACGAAATGGTAGCTTTTATTGAGTTTTATAACGAGTTTCTATATTTGACGTCCCGTTGTCCCAAATGACAGTAGAGGCTCTCCCTCTGACGTCATACGTGACGTAAGATGAGTGAATTGAAAAGCCAAACTAGATAAGGAGCGACATTTTTGGAATCAAGAACTGGAGCAACCGAAAGTTTTCTGCTGGAAAAGTGAAAATTTTTATTATTACCATAGGTTTAAATACCTGTAAAATCATTCATCCCGAATAATTTCGAATTATTTTACTCATCTATTTCTTTCTTCTCTCTCTCTCTCTTTTTTTTTTTTTTTTTTTTTTTTTTTTTTTATACAATTTCTTGAATTTGCCTAAGTAAAAAGGAGCGGGAGGAAAAAGACGATCTGGTATGCAACACAAAAGTTTTGTTTTTCTAGGGATAAACATTAGTATTCCATAAATGTCGAAGTCTTAATTGAGGAAGTTTGATTAAATAAAGCTAATCCTCTGATTTTTTTTTTTTTTTTTTTTTTTTTTTTTTTTTTTTTTTGTAAATTAGTCATTGATTTTCCCGAATTAAGGATTCCTAAGAAATATTTTCAGCATAATGTTAACAGTCTGACAAGTCAGGTTGTTTATAAAAAAAATTTTTATTTGCGATAAATTTGAATCTTGTTATTAAGAAATTCTATCAATGCAAATTTACTCCTCTGAGTCACCTCAATTTTAAAATTTTGTATTTGGAAGAATGAATATCATCATTATTATTTCTTTGCATACATTTTGAAATCATAATATCGAAAATCTAACTGTTAAAAATTAATCTTTTAACATCAAAAGTTTGTACTTAAAAATATGATTATTAAAATTCCGTAAATTTAAAATTATAATTAGGCAATTTTATTAAATAAAATAAACCCCTGACAAATGCTTTTATTTATTTGTCTTTTCTTTTTAAACTTTTGTATTTGGAAGAATACAATTAACTTTTCATAAATCTCAAAAGTCATAATTAGGGAAGTTTAGAAAAATATAATTAGCTCTTTATAGCTAGGGCCGGCGCAATGTCGCCGTGGAACTTTGGCAAAGCAGTTAGTGGGGGCCGTACGCTGCAACAATGGACTATAAAAATTTATTTTTAAATTGTATATTTGTTTGCTTAAGAGGGACCGCTCAGACAATGAAATCAGATCTGTAGAGCATAACATCCCTCCCGGTCACCTTTATTAAGATTTTTAAAAATTCAGCTCAAGCTCAAACCGCCAGAATCATGACAGCGTGCGGTATAAATATAAAAACCTCTATCAGGGCCGCACTTACCAGTTGCAAAAGAACCTAATGCGACAGAGGGCAGGTAAGATAAAATAGGAACAGGCAGGAATCATACAACAAAAGAAAATAACAAAATAGAAATCAGGATTCCGCCGGGAACAGATCCCCTACACGAAAATGGGCAGTGACTAAAGTAGCACTGAGAAGGAATAGCAGAAACTTGAATCTGAATCTGAATCTGCTCAGACTACGTTGTTAAAAATGAAAGTTGAAATAGGTGGTTATGGATGCATTTTAATTTGTTTAGTACGAGTTTGCGTGTAAATATATTATGGATAAGATGCCCTGGGATAATAACGCCAAGTGCTAATATTACACGCAATTATGAAGGATTCTGAGAAATGACACTTACCGGTTCTGCGCTGACGGAATCTGAGTCATCTGAATTACAAACAACCGCGAAAAGTTAATTTCTTCCATTTGTAGACCTTATCAAGGGAAGAAGCAGTAAGAGTCAACACCGGATCTAAAATTTGCGAGGAAAGTTCCGTGATCTGAAGACGATACATTTATTAGGAAATGCTTTGTTTGTTACATAAATTTCTTATGTATATCATGTACTTTCAGAATTCTACGGAAGATTTTGGATGTATTCGCGAGGTAGTTTGTAGATTATTATTATATACTGCGCAATCGGTATACAGGGGTAATAACGCTGAAATATAAATTAATACTTGGAATTTTTTCCAGGGATACCATGCATGCAATATTTCAAATAAAAATCAAAAATCAAATTTTTAATTATTTAAGAGGTGCAGGTGCCAACCTAGTGAAAAAGTTTCCATGCCGGGACTCGAACCCGGACCATTAGTATAGCGCACCGATGTTCTACCGACTAAACCACATGGAATGATAACCAGTCTGGAATCTCTCACCATTGAAAAAAAAATTCCAAGTATTAATCTATATTCAATCGATGCCTGATTTATTTCATTGCCGTGTTTGCCCCATTCCGGTGGCTCACGGGAAATGTTTCATCTTGTGCTGCAATTGTAGCCTTGCCAACATGTAATAGTGAGAAGTTCTAAGTGGTTTAGTCGGTAGAACGTCAGAGCGCTATGATGATGGCCCGGGCTCGAGTCCCGGCATCTAAGTTTTTTCACTGGGCTGGCATTTGCGTCTTTTAAGAAATTTGTAATATCGTATGCAAGGCGAATTTTCTGTCTGGAAAAGTTTCCAAGTATTAATACTTTTCTCATTTCGCTGTTTTCAGATTTCGTCAAAAGATTCAATCTACAATTGAAAACCTGAGTGCAAGATGTTATGTTACAAAAATTAGAATAGTGAAAGTTTCTTGTTGTAATTTACTTATATGTTTAATTCCTTCTTAGGAGAATATGTTTGAATGTTAATAGGCAATATTGCAGTCTTTTAGAAAATAACATTATTATAAAGAACCCCTCGGTTATAGCCCCGAATACTGGCTGAATGCACTGATTGAAAATCAGTTTTTAATCAGTTCATTTTTCGATCACTTCATTCAGTCAGTATTCGGGGCTATAACCGAGGGGATCTTTGAACTCATTTCACTCTTTTTTTTTTTTTTTTTTTTTTTTTTTTCTCTTCCTCTCTCTTTCGCACTGAGGAAGTGGATGAGAGTATCCTTGAAACGACCGTATGTGATATTTTTTAGGGCTTTGTTTCTGCGCATTTGTGTGCTAAAACGTTTTTTATAGTTTTTACTTTATGTATTAAAATTCGCACAAATTGTTTGATTTATGTTTAAAAACATTAATTATTAAATATTAATTATTAAAAGATATGCGATGTATGACATGTATATGTGAATGACATTTAAGAATGCCTCATATCTTTCATGCTAAGCAGAATTGTCGTAATTTAGTTTACCATTTGATATAATATCTGTTAACGCTTTCATCCATAAAATAAAATAACTTTGGGAAAATGTACCCCCCAAAAAAAAATTTTTTCTTAAGCTCTTCAAGTTTGGTCACAATTTAAGAATAATACAATAGACTCGATAACGCATTTACCGGGATACTATTAAATAAGTTTAATAAAATTGAGAAGAATAAACAATTAACAAATAAAACACACGACAAAATGTTTCGTGTTATTCCTCAAAATCTTACTTTAAGCATAAATTATTCATTATATATCTACCAAAACAATTCAGTAATATTTTTCTCTGACACAAAGTACAAAAATAATGCATTTTCAAACAAAGCAATTCCAAAAAAAAAAAAAAAAAAAAAAAAAAGAAAGAAAGAAAGAAACGCGGTTTTAAATCGTGAAGATCTTTACTGAGAAAAATGTCACTTTCAAATCTGAATAAACTAATGTTTTCATTTTACTATGAAACTTTTTGTTTCAAATGTGATGGCGGAGTGCTACCAATTCTGTGTACCAGAAACAAACTAAATTTCGTCTTATTCGTTAAATGTAGTAAATATCACCAGGGTAATTGATTTTTTTTTAATTATTTATTTATTTTTTCAAATAAAATGCTCTTTTGAGTAATACTTTATTACAAAAAATGTGACGAACTATATTTTTACCGTGTTCACCGAAGAACACTTAAAAGCCGTCTTAATGTGATCGCAGAAGCTTAGAGTTCATCCTTCAGCTTTTGAAATCGAAAAATGGATGAACTAATAAAAGAAAGAATTCGAAAATATAATTTGCAAGATTTTATGAAAAATTTTGAAGAAAAATTCATTAATTTCGAAATATTTATCCATATTTCTATTGTATGTACACTAATGCAAATAATTTATCTTAAAACAGGACCCTTTACAAACATTTTTATCCCACAAGAAGAACTGTCAAAAAATTATTTATCTCTTAAATAGACCTTTCACAGAATTTTTCCAACTTCAAATTAAACTTTTCACAAATTTTAGTCACTTAAAAGTAAAATCTAGCTTCTAAATAAACAATTGAACTGATTAAAGAACATATTACCTAACTTTTTATGTATGTGAATGATAGAACTTGAATACATCGATAGTTTAAAATTCATAAAATTATGACTAACATTTTCCCAAATATAAGAAAAACTTCAAAATTTCACAAAAACAAGAATCATAAGAAAAGTCCTAAAAGTATTAATTATATTTATTTATTTATTTATTTGTACGAAATCTCTTTGTTGGCTATTAGTGCGTTTCTTCAACTACATACTTATGTAAATACGAACTATTTTAAACTGCAATTTATTTACTGAAATAGCTAAGGAATAGAGTTTACAACTTAAAGTTATTATCTAGTGCAATTCATTATTATGATATTAAATTAACAAAAGATATATCCGCAGATCTTTTCTACTTCATTTAAAGCGCCGGCGCTTAAAAATCTGTTTAATAAATCATGTTAGCTAAACTAATCTCTCAGAAAATATTTGTGCTAAATTTAACTCACTCATGTGAAATTTACATCATTATTTACAATAGCGTTAGAAAAGTGAGATTAATTAGGAAAAGGATGATTTTCGTCAAAATTTTACTTAAGCTTAAAAATTTTTCAATAAAAATGACATAATTAACAGCTAATTAAATTAAATGCATTTAAAATATTTGCGCATTTAATTACCTTTCAAGTTGACTCTGACAGAAAACAAACAATAATGTGTTAACGTGTGTCAACGACAGATTATAGTTTTCTGATAATTGTTTTAAATATCCGTTTGTAATTAATCTTAATATTTAGTGAATAATAAATAATACTCATTGACGTATTTATAAGTTAATAAACTAACAGACATTCGCCTAAAATAGTAGTAACAGCAATCTTCATTGAGTGGAGCTGTATTTAAAAACCAGTCTCTTTATTCAATGGAGCTGTATTTAAAAACCAGTCACGTGAAGAAATTTTCTCTTTGTTATTAATATAAACTTTTTAGCAAGGACCCCTTATCATAATCAGGCCTCGCATTCAGGAGAAAATCTATTGTTGAAATTGTCTCTATAGATGCCAACATATTAACTGATTTTGTCTCGTATGTAGCGCCATCTGGTGCGTACTACTGCTAATAATCCCATAGGAAATAATGGGAAACATTTCAGTTTCTAACATTAGATGGCGCTACCAACGTGAAAATCATGTAGTTCAGCGCCCCCTGTACTGCGGTCAAAGGAAACTTGGCGAATGACAAGCCTTGATATTATGATAAGTTAGCCTTGCTTTTTAGATGTACATGCAATTACTTTAAAGAAATTAAAAATGTATACTACTTAAAGATACTACTTAAGATAACTTTAAGATTGAATTAAATATATAATGTAATCTTAAATTAATTTTTAATATGCAGTCGTTTGCAAAATTTTAAGACAACCTATGAAAATATTAGATTTAATAGAAAATTCGAATAAAAGCTATTTAAAAAATAACAAAATTGAATAACAAGTATTTTTATTGAAGAATTGAAATTAAACTTAGTATTTTGTAGCACCTATTTGGTTTTTTATAATTAGTGCAATCTCCTGTTCAGAATACTACTGATGAAAGACTGGCAGTTAGCTTGAGAAATTTTTTTGCAACAGGCATTCTTTGTGGCATGTATAAGTTGCAGCATTCTGTGGTTTCTTTTAAAACCACTTTATTTTTTTTAATTACACCACAGACTCTATTTGATTCCAATTTATATTGTTAGCTGGCTAGTCAAGAACCTAAATTTGCTCACCTATCAAAAAAAACATTGACAGTCTTTGCCTATGGCACGGAGCACCATCATGCCTAAAAATAAAACTCAATGAATTTGCATGTGAAGTTTCAACTTATTTATAAAAAAAAATATTTAAAAAAATTAGATTGGAAAACAAATCGATATTTTTTATCGAATATATATATATATATATATATATATATATACATATATATATATATATATATATATATTTATAATTCAATTCTATTCAAATTCTTCGTTTTGGTTTATTGTTTTATTGATAAAATTTATTGGTGAATTTTGTCTACTTTTAATGGTATTATATAGGTATATATATATATAACCTTTATATATATATATAGGTTTAAAGAAAGGACTCCCCAACTTTGAGATGGCATAACTTCGAAACAGTGAGAGATAGAAACGTGAAACAAGTTGGATGTTAGACAGATAGGTCTGGAATTCGTTATACACCAATTTGAAAAGATAGTTCTAATATTGGCAGCACAAGCACATGAAGCTTTAAATGGTATTCGAAGTACAGAAATTTCATTTGTGCATCTGTTTCATTGCTGACGCGTGTAAAAAAGTATTTTTGTCGGGTTACTTGAAGGACGCTGTTTATTCTAAACATCCATAAGCGTTAGAACAGCTTGAACAATTCAGCTGTGATGCATGTGCAATTTCAGTAGAAATATTGCAATATGTGATTTCGAACCTTACCTTTAGGTTGCGCTATGTTGTTGCTGAAAAAGGTAACGATATCGAAACCATTGTAATAACCCTCATAGCATGCATGTTCACAGTGACGTCACAATGACGTCACTGTGAGTCACTTTGGTCACATCACATCTGTGACGAAAATGCCACCACTCAGTGACGTCACAATGTTACTAAGATGTGACTTTCTAAAAAAAATTTTCACAGTATCGTCACAATGTTAATGTCAAAGTAGTCACAAATGACACACTTTTCACAAATTGGTCACATTGTGACGTCACAAATTGGTCACAATGTGACGTCACAAAAAAGCTCTAAAACGGCCATAACGACTTCACATTTTAGTCACTGTGACTTCACATCGACGTCACGTGACGTCACATCGACAATCGATGGTCACAAAGTCACAAAGTCACAATGTGACTTCACAACGACGTTGCAGTGACGTCACCATGTCTTACGGGAAGATTTTTTGTCTCAGTTCGAACAGCTCACTTTCAGGAACTATTTCAAAGACATAGCTTTGTGATTGCAACGTCCTCTCGTGTCCGATATTGGAACTATTTTTTTTAATTGATGTATAAAAAATTCCAGACCTATCTATCTAGCATTCAACTTGTTTTACATTTCTATCTTTCACTGTTTCGAAATTATGTGATTTTAAAGTTGGGGAGTTTTTTCTAGAACACCCTGTATATATATATATATATATATATATATATATATTCGATGAAAAATATTCATTTGTTTTCCAATCCATCTTTTTTTTTTTTTTTTTTTTTTTTTTTTCAATTTCCTTTGCTTAAAAAATTTTATCGACAGTATGAAATACATGTAAGGTGTTCTGGTGTAATAACGCCAGGTGGGGTAATAACGCCAAGTGCTAATATTAAGCATAATTATGAAATAATCGGAAAAATGGCACCTGTGGGCTCTGCGCGGAAGGGCTCTGAGTCATATAAAACACAAACAGGAGCTGAAAGTTAATTTGCTCCATTTGTAGGTCTTATCGCTTTTAGAAGCAACTGAAATTAATACTTGATCTAAAATTTGCGAGTTAAATTCTGTGATGTCAAGACTATTTATTTACCAGGAAATATTTTGTTTACTATTTAAATTTGTAGTGCATTTCATGTACTTTCATATATAAGATTTTAGATGTGTTCGCGAGATAGTTTGTAGTTTAATATGAACTGCGCAATAAGTATATCGGGGTAATAACGCCATTCCTTGGCGTTAATACCCCGGTTGATTCCTTACAGTGGCGGAACTACATCCGAAGGGGATTTATTTTTTACTTTACGTATATAAGATAGCATTATTGCTATTGTTGAAATGGTTAGATTAAACAAGGGGGAGGGGTTCGATACTCATAACTGATTTTTATTTTTTAATACTAATTTAAAAACTATTTTAAACTCTTATAAATAAAACGATATCAAAATGTTTTCGATATTCTAATTCATGCATTTTCAAAAACAGATTTCTATTAAATTCTCACTTGATTGTTCAATTGAATTCTAAAGTTTAACTGTCCGCTTTCCAGCGTTCTGTTTTTCAAAATTTAACCTTTAACTGATGTGATATAGATTTTAACGTAACTAATGTGAAGATGTCTGTGAGACCGTAAGATCAAAAGATGAATAAAAGGCATGATTAACTCATAGGATGGTATTTTGTGCTAAACGTTATTTATAAGACGATTATAATTAATATTCATCTATTTAAAAGTGTCTGATAATCGTACTAAAATTCCAAATGAAACAAAATTTTGTTAGTGTTTGTAGTTAAATTGAAAATTAGAATTTAAACTATAAAAATTGCAAAAAGAAATGGTCTGTGAGACCCGTAACATTAGTTAAAGGTTAAAAGGCGATCAATGATTAAAACTCATAGAGTATTATTTCTGCACTAAACTTTTTGTACATGATTAAGTCTAATTAAATTTAATCTATTTAAATATTTCTGACAATAGTACGAGAACTTCAAAAGAAAGAGAATTTCAGTTGTACCTATAGTTAAATTGGAAACTAAGAGTTAAAATCTGAAATTCGAACCCCCCCCCCCCCCCCCCAAAAAAAAAAAAAAAAAAAAAAAAAACAGCGTTTAGTGAGATAGCTAACAGCAATAAAAGATATTTTTGTTGCTAAAATAGAGATAATGAAATATAACCACATGAATCATGTGTAAAATTTAATAAGGGATCTTACAGGGAGATTGATAATATGGAAATCTTATTTACATTACATTATGATTACATTAATATGTTACATTATGATTACAAAATAAGGATAAAACCGTGCAGTGTTTTTTATACTTATATTTAAGCGGGACTTTTTAAATAAACAGAAGTTCAGGGTGTTATATACTGTAGATGCTCCCCCAATCTCTTTTTCTTTTCACTTTCACAAAAAAATTAATATTTTCTATCGCGTAGAATGCATATATGGGAACATAAATATTGATTTAGATAAACACGGTTAAAACCGTGCAGTGTTTCTAATAATTTTTTTTAAGCGGTCCTTTATTGGCAAAAAAAAAAAAAAAAAAAAAAAGCTCAGTCTGACATTCTTTTGCCCCCCCCCCCTTCTTTTTTTTTTTGCACTTTCACAAAAAATTAAACATTTTCTATCGCTTAGAAAAAATTTTATTAACAATTTGTCAATTTCTAGGGCTATAGAGTTTGTGTTTTTAGAAATGAGCAATCTACATGGGGTTATTCCATCATATTTTATAGATTTGTTTGCATGGCGTCATTATCCACATAGGTGGGTAATAACGCCAAATAGCATTGGTCAAGAAATCTCGCCATTACATTTTACGAAAGCACATCCGTTAAATTATTTTTTCTATAGATAGACAATGAATTGCTGTATCAAATCCTATATTTGTTTGAAAAATGAAATCTAAAATTAAGCCGTGAAAATTGGTAGAACCTTAACGTGGCGTTATTACCCCAGGATATTTTAATTAAAATATTATAAAAAATATAATAAAAAAGGAATAATAATTAAGTGAAATCGACAATGGTGGACGAATAAAGGAAAAAAAGGATAAACTTAAAATTTTTAATTTTGAAAACT
This sequence comes from Maratus speculifer, assembly GCA_964019185.1. Lineage (NCBI taxonomy): Eukaryota > Metazoa > Arthropoda > Arachnida > Araneae > Salticidae > Maratus > Maratus speculifer. Next base: position 248,272,977 of record OZ025290.1, on the reverse strand, counting down.
AAAAATTTACTTTTGATAATAAAAATTTACTTTTGAATTGATAATATTTCTTATCCGTTACAATTTTGTATTGCATTTCATGTTATACTTAAAACTTTTCTTACTAATATAATACTAGTGTGGCAAAAAATTGCCAGATTACTTATTTCATGTTCATTTTCCCCATTGAAAAGTAAAAAAAAAAAAAAAAAAAAAAAAAAAAAACTGCTTAGATAACGAACCACTGATGCACTTGTCCCAAAATTTTGTCACTCTCTTGATTTCATTTCGTTTTGCCAACGCGTTTTCTATAGTAAAAGCGACCACTTTCCGTTCCAATGAAAACTGGTCGCTTCCAAAAAGTAGTCTCTTAATGGAAGTCATGTTTAAATCTATACTATTAACCGCAGTAAACGTCTGTCTGTACCGCTAAAAACTTTTCTCAACGGTCGAGTGGAGTGGCGCTCTGGGTGTCTATCGACTCGGGACGGTTCGGCCTTTTGTGATAATGAATTTCGAGAAAATCGCCCGGTAATTACCCGAGATATTAATTAAAAACTACCCGGGAAACATGACAAAAAATCCAAGTTCCGAGACGGTTCTCTGACGGAGCTCTCCGGTCGAAACTAGCTTTCCGCGGATGAAGAACCATGAAGGTGTCGAAAATGCGAAAATTAAGGAGTTTTATATAACGTCGTATCCGCGCTGCAGATTCACGGATTTTAAAACAAATTACATATTCTTGAAGGAAATTTAAAGACCTTTCTGACGGTCTATTCGGTTTCAAGAAATACGAACATTAACCTTTTGAAAAAAAAACGTTTTCCCGAAAGCTTTCATTTTCCATTTTTCTCCGCAGAATTTTCGACCGAAAACTATCGAATTTTAAAACGATTCCATCCTTTTTAATTTTGGAGGCACGAGAAAGAAAAAAAAATCCCCCTCAAAGACGCTTTTGTCTAATTTCCAACGGTGTGTTTATTTTTGAAATATTCTAATATTAACCCTTTGAAAAAAAAATCGAGAAAAAGAGTCTCCGATCGTACAATTTTGTTTGCTTTTTCGACACTTTTTCCGCTCATATTTATATGAATAAAATCCCTAATTTTCAATATTTCTTTTCCATCTTTATACACCTCTTAGTGAATACATCGTTTTGAGTTGTGTCAAAATTTCAAAAAGATACAACGGTTAGAAGTATTTTTAAATCTGTAAAAACCGCGAAATTACGGCGTAAAACGGGCGATTTTTTTTTTCTGCCATATTTTTAGGTAAAAGTAGCCCTTAAATCCTGTATTCTTCAATGGTCTTTATATGTGTGTTTGGAGTACTGGTTTTACACCTTGCGTAAAATTTTTGAAAAAATCGGGAGGCCGTAACTGTATTTTAAATAATTTTTGTACAAAATATGCATATTTTTACACGAAAATTATACTCGAGATTTTTTTTCAAAGTGTGTAATAGTAATACATTGCGACCTCACTAATCCGACACTCGGTAATCCGTATATTTTTAAAATATCGCTATAGAACATTATTGCAAATAAATACATTTTAAAATTTGACATTTCTTTAAAATCTTCATAAAAGCAGTTAGAGAATACCGTGGTACAAGTTGCATCACTATTTTGAAACGATACAACAGTTAGAAGTATTTTTAAATAAATAAAAACCGCGAAATTACGGGGAAAGAACGAACTTCTTTTTTTTTTTTTTTTTTTTTTTTTTTTTGTTTCATATTTTTAGGAACAACTTTTACTTAATTTCAATATTTCCTTAAAATCGGCTAATACCATTCTTGGTAATCCACTTTTAATGAGGTATGAAATTTTTGGAAAAATATGGCTATCAGAACTATCTTTTAAATAAAATAATAGGTGTAACCATTTGCAGAACAACAAACATATTTTTATAAATATTAAATCTTCATCTTTTGCATAAACAGAAACAATGTTTTTCGCATTGCGCATGCGTGCACTTAGCCAAGCTACGCCGATATGAAAAAATCAATGGGTTTTTTTATATCCACATAAAAAAACAGTTTTAAGTAATGAAAAAACAATTATGAAAATTAATAAGAAAGTATTTTTCTTAATGCACTTTGACGTACGGGAGGAATATTTACGAGCAGGGTCGTAGCCAGAAGTGAATAATAGGGGGGGGGGGGGGCTCAAGAAAATGTAGGGGGGCTCATTTTTTTTTTTCTCTCACTCTGATGTAGAAAGATAAATTAGTGCATATTCATATTGTATGTACTATGTTTTTTATTAAACTGTTGTAATAACCTCATTTTAAGCTAAGAGAAGAATAAGCTGATGAAAAATTCGAGTGTATAACGAGTGCAAAATTAAACATCATCTTAGCTTCGTATGTGCAAATAGGAAGAGCGAGTGTTGAAACTTACTTTAGTTATAATTTAGTATTTCTACAAAACTTTGAAAAGGCCTCAAAACTAAATTAGATTTTTGAACAGAATTTCATTTGGATTTTCAAAAAAGAAATTCATTGAGTAACCATGAAATATTTTCTAAGAGCTCAAAATGCTTTAAGGGTTAGGGGAGGGGGAGGGGGCTGAGCCAGCACATCCTTAACTACGGCCCTATCTGTCATACTAGAACTTTCTGACAGAGTAATTGAAATGCCTCTGCATTTTCGAATTAAAATTTTCTAATAACATTAAATCTGCTTTTTTAAAAAAGCACATGAAAAAGTTAGTCATATATATCCATTGCTATCTTTATAGTTTGCACTCGCGTCTTGAGTAATTCATGACAGATAATTATAAAAAAAAGAAGTTCATAGGTTTAAATATATAGGTTATAGAATTTTCGTCAAAAACGAATTTTCGTAAAACTCAGAATTTTGGTCGAAAACGCAAAAGAATTGGCGTTCGATCTCTAATACTTATACTGGTGAAATAAATGATGATGTCAACAAGTAAATAAAAGCTTACAGTTCGCTTGTTTCGAAATAGTTGCAACCTTTAATCTTTTTTTTTTTAATCTGCCCTCAAGGAAGCTTAAGTTTCATTCTTTTACAATAAAAACATTAACAAAATCAAAGTTGTATTTTGCATTTAAAATTATTACTGCGTTCATTCAAAAATTAAAAACATGTACATTTGAATTGGCTACTGGCATTTTTCTTTGATTACCATTTATAAATCAAGGACTATATATATATATTTAAAATTTAAACTAGAAATATTCCAATATACAACAAAATGTTTATCATAAGATAATATTTATGATAAAATTAATTATAAGTTTGATCTATGCTAGTAATAGAAAACGCTACAGAATAAATATTTTCAGTATATAACTAATGCTGATACAATATAATATAAATAATATGTCAAAAGTAATTAAAATGCTCGCATTTCACCTATTTAAAACGAGTTGTAATCTTCATTTCTAATCATTATCTTTTTTTAATAAAAAGAGAACTTCAGTTATTGTTATATAATAAAAGCATAAACAAATTCACTCATAGATACAGAATTTTAAAATTATTTTTATGAACAGTCAAATGTTAAAAACATTTGCAATTGAGTATACTATTAAAAAAATTCTTTAATTTGAAATACCAGGACTCAAACTTCAAACACAAAGCAAAATATGGTTGGTTGGTTGATTTTTGACGTCCGATTATCTACGCTAGGGATATAGGACCAGGGTGGGTGCCCTTCGCGGGGGTCTTTCTAAGGGAACCTAACCCGTATTTACGCAAGGTTCGAAGAAAACCTCGAAAACTCTGAACGGTTAGGCCGACAGCCGCGATTGGGTTCGAACCCAGCACCTGCCGTCTACCAGTATAGAGGTCCGAACCTCTCGACCACTGGTGGGGCCCAAAGCAAAATATGAATACTTAAAACTTTATTTTATACTAGAAGCAAAACAGGATTAAAAAATTCTTCAGAAAAAACGCTTTATAGCAAAGTGCTAAAATACCAAATTCGAAATACCAAATACGAACTGCATTTTTCATGTAACACGAAAACAAAATAATAAAAACAAACAATAGTACATGTAATAAACACACTTTTGTAACAAATGGAATTTTTTTAAAACCAATTTGGAAAAATATAATGAAGTATGCTTTAAGGGATACATGAAACAATATGAAATATTTAAATTAAATAGATATATAAATACGAATGGTTATATAAGCATTATAAATGTGAAAACTAACCTTGTAGTGTATACTAAATACATAAACTGAAAAAAGTAGATTTAAAAGGAATGAAGTAGTGTCAACAAATTGAAGTTCACCTGCTTTAAAACAACTGGAGTCTTCTATTCTTTTTCTCATTAAATTTTTTAAGGAAAACTTCCATATTGATTGTTTCTGTTCTTTCTTTTTCAAACGCAAGAAAACTCAAATCGGCCATTCTTTGATGAGACATTGTTAGTCTTTGTGGACGATTTATTCTTGTAAGGACTGAAAATGTTGATTCACATATTGCAGTACTGCATCCAAAAGTTTTAACAGTTGCTAATAGTTTATAAATGTCTTCAAATGCAACCCTATATTTATAAAGTTCATTAAATACAACGGTGTTTGGATTTTCTTCAGTGGTTCTTTTTATGAAATTCTTTACAACAATTATTTCATCTTTAGATGGAAGCTTAACATTATAATTTTCTAATATCTTCATTTTATTTAAATCCATATCAAGCTCTGCACTTGACAGCGCTAGAAATAACTTATCGTTATTATTAAACCGCCTTTTCATTTCATTTAATACTATATCTAAAGTTTCAAAATAAATAGCTTTTAGATGTAATGTTTCATCAATATTCGAGCTAGCACCTGTAGTTTCTACAATTAAATAATATCTGAGTTTTGTAGAAGTGGTTTTTCTTCGCTTTTTTGAACATATTTCTTCTTCCTCTTCCTCAACAACAAATTCAGTGGACATCAAATTTAAAATTTCTTCGTAAATTTCATCTGACCTTAAACAAGTAAGTGAATCTATTGTAGGATCTACAATTCTTAAAGAATCAGTTAAACTAGTTTCTAGCTTTTGCAATAATTGGTTTGCAAGATCTAGCGTTTCAAGAATTCTCTTCAAAAATATTAAGCAGAATTTGAAAGCTTTAGTTTTCATTATCGTTAACAAACCAGTGCTTTCTGCAATGTTTACTCCATCTTGTTTTCTGTCCAGTTTTACTTCTTCTAGAGTATTCAGATTTTTTTTTTATAATTGTTATACACAATTTTTGTAACATGTAAATGTCCACTCCATCGCTGTTCTAATAAACGAACAAGGGATTGACCTTCATATTTCTTAGCTATTTTACCTTTTCTCAAAAAGTTGTACAGCATGGAACACTGATCAAAAAACTGTTTGGTTTCACTTACATCATTTATTGCTTTTATAATTACTAAATAAAGTCTGTGGCTGCAGCAATGTACATATGGGATATTTCTATCAAGATGTTTCTACAATATAGCTTGGACCCCTCCTTTTTCACCGCTCATGACTGAAGCACCATCAAAACATTGACTCAAAATTTTAGAATTATCTAAATTACAATCATAAAGGATCTTTAAAGTTAAATCAGCAAATGTTTTTGCATCCAAGTCAGAATATGTTTTTATTGCGATAATTGATTCTTTTGTTTTCCCGTCCTTTACGTATCTTGCTCCTAACGCAACATTTTCTCTATTATTTCTATCACGCGTTCCGACTTCCAAAATCGAAAACCAGGGAACATCAGCATTGTTAATGTCATTTGATATATCTTCTGACACTATTTCAGCAAGGATTTGTATTACATCATTTTGTATTTCAGGTGAAGTGTATTTTGCATTAATTGGCACTGATTTGACACATTCTGCAAGTTTATTGTCCTTTTTGATTGTGTATTTAAAAAGGTTTTGAAATAGACTAATTTCCTCGTGTTCATCTATATCATACGTACCACGTAATGAAAGTTCATTTATAACCAAGAATTGTACGATTTCTGCAATAGATTGAACATAATATCGGTTTTTTTCTAGAACATCGTTACATACCAAAGATGACACACTTAAATTCATCTTTTCACGTTCTTCTCTTCCTGTCCACATGCTCACCGATATTATATGATTCTGTGACGAAGCATGCTTTTGAAACCCCCTGTCCTTGGACAATGCTTTTTTCCAATTCCGGAAACCGGCTGAGATAAATGGATTTTCTTTAGTCCCCGAATGAGGAAACTGTCGACAAGGATAACAAAATACAGCATCTCTGCTCTTGGAATATTCCAGCCACTTAAATTTTTTCATCCAATCTGGTTGAAAACTCCTGTTATCCGGATTTTTTGGGTACTCTGATAAATTTGTACTTTTTAAATTTCTATCGCCCACCTTCAATATGTCACTAGGTGCATCGGCATTCATCCTGACTGATAAGTCACCGAAGACCGAAAGAATAACCCTCACGCCTGTTGAGTTTCTGATATCCGATTGCGTGATACGGACTAAAAATCGTAAAATCACTCCCAACAACAGAGGGGGGGGGGGGATACGACACCTCATTGACCGAATGAAAACTTTGCCTCCCCGTCTAAGAGTAGATTTCTATAAAATAAATTGATAATTTAAAAATTCCTTTTTTTTTTAATTAAACCACACACACAAGAAAAAACAATTATTAACATAAATATAAAAAAATGTATAATAAAAAAAAAGAGTCATTTACACTTCCTGGATCCTAGTCAAGCTAAATTCTACATTTGCTTTAAAAAAAAAAAAAAAAAAAAAAAAAAAAATTATAATGCGTTATCGGGGTTTTGGCGCCGGCTGATCATGGCGCCACACATACGTCACCCATGTATACTAGCAGTAGAAGACAGTAATACCAATAATAATTAGATAGGATGCACATTACAAAATACCAACGATTTAAATTTACAAATCTATAAATAATTCATTCACCTCGCCGACAAATGGAGGGGGGGGGGGTGGTTAAGATAATAAATATTTCTGTTGATAATTTGCCAAACCAAACTGTCGATTGTTAAAAGCAAAAATATTTTTTATGATCATAATTAAGTACTTTTTTTTCATTTCAGAAAAGATTGCTCAACTTGAAATGGAAATCGATAAATAATGAACGTTGATGATTAGATTCAAATGCTTGTTTTATTTCTGCTAAACATAAACCGAATAATCTAGCTAAATTTTTGAAGTATATACAAATTTATATTGATTGCAAAACATCATAATGTACGATTATAGACATTCAAAAGATTTGCACAGGCCGGGTTCGGGCCGATTTCACATTTTGATTTTTTAAACAGTTTTATTTAGTGACCTTGGAATATTTTTCAGGGGGGGCTCAAAAATTTTTAGGGGGGGGGGCTGAGCCGCCCCTGGCTCCCCCCTAGCTACGGGCCTGTTTACGAGCACGAACAAAACTAAGATTTGTATTCGACATTTTCCCTCACGAAATTGATTATCATGTAGGGAGCATCGAAACAACTCAACTCTTTCCAGTGTTTCAACTCGAAACTTTATACGAAACGCCTGGCCACAGGATGATTGATGGTTTGTGGTCAGCGGTTAGAAAACGCAAGTGTGCACCGGGCCTTAGAGAGATTATTTTTTTCAGAAAGGGACCGCTAGCGGGCGAAGCTCGCTAGTTTAGATTTTAATTGTTGAAAAACAGGTAACAATTAATGTTATTAATTTTTTTTTTTTTCACATTAGGAAAAATATAAAATTTTAGCTATCAAAACAAAAGTTAATTGCACAAGTGAAATACTGCAGAGTTTAAACAAAGAAATACATTAACCTTTGCTTTGATTTTACAATTTTATCTTTTGTAACTTTTCTTTCCAAGTACTTTCGAAGTTCAGTAAATAAATGGCAAATATTTCTGGACATGAACAAATCATGCCAATTTCATGGAGATTCATCAATTCAATTCATCATGCATTTCTTTGAGAGTTTTTTGACAAAATTTGATAAGCGAGTTTATTAGCCGTCATCCATAATGTGTCATCAGAGTGAAATTGATTGCCTAAAAAGGCACTAAAGGGATTAAACACTTAAAAATTACCGGAATACAATAAATAAATAAATAAATTTAATTTAGAAGTTTGAGAATAATGCGCTCTCTGGAACCATTTTTTGAATAAAAATTTCTTTAAGCGACCCGTAGAAAAACATAATTTGTTTCATTATCTTCAAAAATACTGATTGCTCTTGGAGGGAGTTCAAATGGGATGGTCTCTGAATGGAGGTAAAATTAATATTGAGCCTATGGGAATAAATTTCATTCCATGAAAAATGGTCGTTCAGGGAGGTGGTCGCTTAAGGGGTCTTGTACCTTTTAAACTCGTTGAAAAATCAACAAAAACATTGAAGGTTTAAATTAGCGTATCTCCATTGTTTTTTTATGTATACACATGAAATTTTGGGTTTTGATTAAACAGATTGTGCTTTTTTTATATAATACCACTAGATATTGACTAGTCTTTTAAAGAATTTGTATATTGTTGAAATTAAAAAATCTATTTTTTTTTCACTCTGTAAGTCATTTCGCGCACGATCACTTGAGAACGTATGTATGGATTATTATGAAATTAAGTGTAGATATTAAACAAATATGTGTGTTTAAAGTGAACTACTTTTAAGTAGTTAGAGTGGTAATAATTTTAGTTATGGCTAGTTTTATTGATTAAAAAATATTATTTTTTTAACAAAAATATTGATTTTTTACAATTAATGACATAATTTTGATCTAAGTGTAGTTAATTTTAAAAATACATATATGCATATTATATACATTAAGTTTCATAAAAATCCATACATGCGCGCAATGACTTACGGATTGAAATAAAGTGATGTTTTAAATTCAAAGTACACAAATTCTGCAAAAGACTAGTCAGTATCTAGGGTAGTGTATTACAAAACATAAACTGTTTAATCAAAACCCAAAATTTTATGTCTATGCATAAAAAAATAAAGGAGTTACACTGATTCAAACTTTCAATATTTTACAGATTTTCAACAAGTTTAAAAGGTACTAGACCCCTTAATGGAGGTAGTCGCACAGTTAGGTTTCACTATATATCTCGAATCACGCAAGAAACCTCTTATACAGATTCAATTCGACAACCCTCAGCAAGAGAAATATTCCTACAAAGTTTTTTTCCTAGCCACAAAACTTCTACGATAGAAAAACAAGTTTTACAGGTCTGTGTTCATTTTGATGATACTGCAAAAAATGGTCGCTGCATAGTGAGAGTAAAGGCGCGTTTTCCCGATCGTAAATGTGGAGCTCGCCAAAAAAAGGCGTCTAAATGTAATATAACGTAATGTAACTAAATGTAACGTAAAATACTTGACAAGTTACATTCGGCCAGACTACATTCAGTAAAGTATTGTTTATACGACGATCGTTTATAAGATGTTTACACTTATACGACGTTTTATTGTGGTCCCAATTTATTCCTATTCGTTTTAACTGTAAAAATATATCCTTTATACGACGCACAAAATCGTATATATGTCCATTTTTCGATTTCGTAAAATTTATTTTTGCTTATATTTCTTGTGTAATTTAAAAACGAGCAGAATTTGCCAGCTATGAATGAACACCAATGCAGTTATAGTAAGTGCACTAACAGTACAGATTTTTTTTAATTCTTCTTTCGCTCTTCAGATTTCGTACTGTTTGTGCCAAAACACTTTTCAAAACGTGTCTCGAAAGCGCAAGTCCATCGTGGGAAAAGAAAATATTGAAATTTCAAAAGAATTCGACAGTAAAAGATGTGATAGCAAAAAATGCCGTGAATTGCATTTAAACGTTAAGAATTTATTTTGTTTGCCAGTATATCAACCAAAAATCTTTTCAAGCCCTTGACTCATTGCACAAATCATTAATTACAACTCAACATCAATCATCACGTCAAACAACCACAGACATTTTTTTATGTAATACTAGGCATAATGATCAAAAGAAAAATAGATAAGAATATATAAGGTGGTCTGGTGTAATAACGCTAGGCGGGGTAATAACGCCAAGTGCTAATATTATGCATAATTATGAAATAATCTGGTAAATGACACCCATGTGCTCTGCGTAGAAGGGTTATGAGTCATATAAATTGCAAAAAACAGCTTCAAGTTAATTTGTTTCATTTTTAGGTCTTATTGTTTTTACAAGCAACTAAAATTAACGCTTGATCTAAAATTTGCGAGATACGTTTTGTGATGTGAAGACTATTTTTTTTTTTTTTTATCTGGAAATACTTTGTTAATTACATAAATTTGTAGCACATTTAATGGACTTTCAAAATGTTGTTGAAGATTTTGGATATCTTCTCGAGATAATTTGTAATTTAAAATGTACAGCGCAATAACTATAATGGGGTAATAACGCCAATCCTTGGCATTAATACCCCGGTTGATTCCCTACAGTGGCCGAGCTACATCCTAAACACTGATTCAAATAAACACAGTTAAATTCTGTGCAATGTTTCTAATAATTCTATTTAAGCGGTCCTTTTTAAGCAAAAAAAAGCTCACGGTCCAGGGTTCGATTTAAGCGGTATCGCATCGCATTTTGCGATTTAAATTTAACTAAAATGCGATCCAAGAACTGCATTAATTCGCAATCATTACGATGCATATTTTTCACACCCTTTGTTATGTCATGTACACTTAAAGTTAAAATTTAAAGAAGTTTTTACACGACATACATTGTGTTTTCACTCTCCCCAAGTGTTTATTTACAATGGAAGTACAGCGAGACGCCATTACTGAGCGCAGTTTTTCCAGTAAACACATGATTTGTTCCTGTTACTCGCTAATCCCGGCGTTTGCTCATAGAAGTTTGACGTGCGTGTTGTAGTGGTTCTAAAATGAACACTCACTGTTATGATCCTTTTACTTTATTTATGCAACAAAACAGACAGCGCAGATTCTGACCCCACTTCTTATTATTTATTTTTTATTCTTTGTATAATTTTGTTTACTTTCATTTATGCTTTTGGTTAAATATTGCTTTTTTTTTTGTAAATTTTCAAGATTTAAAAGTTATGTTAGCTATTTTTTACTTGCTATACAAAAGTGTCTAACTGCTATTCAAAGATGACTTTGTATAGCAGTTACTGCTATGCAACTTTCTTTTTCTAAATCGACCCTTGTCACGGTCTGATATTCTTTTGCCTCATCCTCCCCCCCCCCCCCCCACACACACACACCACACCTTTATTTTTCTTACACTTTCACAAAAATTTGAACATTTTCAATAGCTTAGAATGCAATTTGTCAATTTCGAAGTTTGTAGGGTTTGTATTTTTAGAATTGGACAATTTACTTGCAATTATTCCATCTTATTTCATAGTTTTGTTTGCATGGCGTTATTACCCATATAGGTGGGTAATAACGCCAAATAGCATTAGTCAAGAAATCACTCCATTACATTTTATGAATACTTATCTGTTAAATTATTTTTTATATAGATAGTCAATGAGTTGCTGTATCAAATCATATATTTGTTTGAAAAATACAATCTAAAATTGAGCCGTGAAAATTGGTAGAACCTTAACGTGGCGTTATTACCCCAGGGTACCTTAAATTTAATTTGCTTATGTTTACTGCATTTTTTTCTTTTCTTTTTATTTTACTTATGTTTTTTTTGGGGGGGGGAGGGGGGAGGTTATTTGTTTCATTTAGAAATTTCTGTAAATCAACAGGTTAAACATTAAAATGAAGTGAAATCAAAATAAATTCTAGTTTTAGAAGTGAAAATCGATTATACGACATTAACTTTTATACGACGTTTCTCGGTAAAATCTTCGGCGTCGTATAAACGATGTTTCACCAGTGTTGAATTCAGGGGGTGGCCCGGGGGGACATTCCTCCCCGAGGTATCAAATGTCCCCCAGGGAAATTTTGAGATTTTGTGTTTGCAATGTTGAAAAAGTGCAATTCCCCCCCCCCCGGAACTCTATTGTATCCCCCCCAGAGCCACGGAACTCCCTCCCGGAGAAAAGTGCTTGAATTCAACACTATGTTTCGCTGTATAATGTAATTCGGGTAACCCACTTTCGGTACCCTGCTCAGTTTAAGTAAGAAAACAGATATTTATCTAAATAAAAATGCAGGTCGAACTAAAGGTTCACTGGAAAAACAAATTCAACATTTTCAAGAATAAAATGCGATTTATATGTATTAAAAATACATATTCTATTAAGCTTACTAATCTTATGTCAAAAGTACAGAAAATGAGCTTATTTTAAATTTTAATTAAAAAAAATGTTATTCAAAAACTTAATTATCTAACCGCGAAAAATAACTGCTGCTGCCTATTTTTCTCCCATACCTGTCATTTAATTTAGTGTAATGTGAGTGGGAGTAACTCTAAATTTCGTGATTAATAATCGAAATTTATGTAATTACTTTACCGTGTGTTTTTATACTCTTAAATAATGCATATCTGTCACTTAATTTAGTATGTTGTGCGTGGGAGTTTTTAAATTCCGTAGTCAATAATCAAATTTTACATAAAATTTTTTCGAATGCTCTTGTATTTTAAAATCATGTTGCGTCAATTAGAAAATTTAACAGTTCCATTCTGAAATATTTTCCTACTCTATTATGTAACTTAATTCTGTTTTTGTACGTAACGGTGTAGTTTTAAATAGATTTTTAAGCTAATTTTTGATATACCTAAATCATAAAAGTTGCAGTCACTGGTGTGTTTTCGATGAGAATGCAATGTTTTAATATTCTTAACTTATAGTACGAGATCCGGTAATACAAATATATACCCTCATTTGTTATTTAATCGAGTTACACATCAAATAAAAGCTTATTTTATTCCCAATCCAACCGTACTAGGTTGCCTGTGCTCAAGTAATGCCAACCATGGGGTTGCCAGGTTTAAACAGGTAAGTAACTGGAGTTATTATACCCTCATTTGTTATTTAATCGAGTTACACATCAAATAAAAGCTATTTTTATTACCAATCCAACCGTACTAGGTTGCCTGCTCTCAAGTGGTGCCAACAATGGGGTTGCGAGGTTTAAACAGGTAAGTAACTGGAGTTAATATACCCTCATTTGTTATTTAATCGAGTTACACATCAAATAAAAACTTATTTTATTCCCAATTCAACCGTACTAGGTTGCCTGCTCTCAAGTGGTGCCAACCAAGGGATTGCCAGATATAAACAGGCAAGTAACCGTTGTTAATATACCCCCATAAGTTATTTAATCGTTACACATCAAATAAAAGCTTATTTTATTCCCAATCCAACCGTACTAGATTGTCTTATCAAAAAGTGTGCTGAATCCATGGTTGCCTAGATTTAAGATGTTCAATTTTCTGCGCGACTGTTGAGAGTGACAGAGAAGCGTTGCGCGTGCGATTCCATTTGGCAGACACTTTCAATAATCCAAAACAATAAAATTTTTATAACAGTTGGAGAACGCTGTTTTTCTTACCATACTGTCCCAGATTATGTCGTGAAACGTGAAGAAGACTACGTATGTCAACATGAAGAGGCAGATATGCGGATAATGTTTCATATATCAAAAACGCCACCTAGTTCGAAAATATTGGTCAAAGTAAATGATACCGATGTCTTCGTAATTTTACTGGCCACTATCCACAAAATTCCGCAAATTCAAATTTAGTCGGCGGGTTCATCAACAAAGAAAAACAGTAAGAAAGATATTTTATTTGATCCATACCAGTATTTAACCCGTGCTTAAAATCTCAGAAAAATCTCCTTTTGAAAATCCACATTTTCAACGGAAAACTTATTTCATAATTATGTTTTGCTATATTGTCATATTTTCATAATTATGTATATAAATGAATGTATGAGTGAATAAAAAAATTGAAATCTTTGTTAATATTTACCCAATCGGAGTAATCTTTAAAAAGCACTCGCTGCATCTTTGTCTGTCAAATGGAATCGCGCGCGCAACTCTTCTCTGTCACTCTCAACAGTCGCGCAGAAAATTGAACATCTTAAATCTAGGCAACCATGAATTCAGCACACTTTTTGATAAGATAACCCAATACGGTTGGACTGGGAATAAAATAAGCTTTTATTTGATGTGTAATACGATTAAGTATCTTATGAGCCTTGAGTAACTTATAACCACATTAACTACGGTTGTTTACCTGTTTAAACCTGGCAACCCCATGGTTGGCACCACTTGAGAGAAGGCAACCTAGTACGGTTGGATTGGGAATAAAATAAGCTTTTATTTGATGTGTAACTCGATTAAATAACAAATGAGGGTATATTAACTCCAGTTACTTATCTGTTTAAACCTGGCAACCTCATGGTTGTCACCACTTGAGAGCAGCCAACCTAGTACGGTTCGATTGGGAATAAAATAAGCTTTTATTTGATGTGTAACTCGATTGAATAACAAATGAGGGTATATTAACTCCAGTTACTTACCTGTTTAAACCTGGCAACCCCATGGTTGACACCACTTGAGAGCAGGCAACCTAGCACGGTTGGATTGGGAATAAAATAAGCTTTTATTTGATGTGTAACTCGATTAAATAACAAATAAGGGTATATTAACTCCAGTTACTTACCTGTTTAAACCTGGCAACCCCATGGTTGACACCACTTGAGAGCAGTCAACCTAGCACGGTTGGATTGAGAATAAAATAAGCTTTTATTTGATGTGTAACTCGATTAAATGACAAATGAGGGTATATATTTGTATTACCGGATCTTAGACTATTAAGGGTCTCAAGAGTCTTGATTTTTCACTGAAGTTGCATTTTTGCATTACGTCACATTTAATTTTATTTCTGATTCCCCATGAAACACAAATGCACAAAATTCCTGCCACCGATACCTAAATATCTGCTCTATGTAGCAGAATTATTTTGATATTCTACAGCTGATATTTCACTATTTTTTATGTTTGTTTTTGTTTAAAAAATGTTTAATTGCTATTTTATCTGTATCTATTGTGCGCAAGATTGCAGAGAAAGTATTAATTCTAGAGTCTTAAATAAAAGATATAATTAAGAGATTGAATAAAATAAACTAAGAAGACTTGAATAAATATAAAAAAATAATATAAAAAATAAAAAGAATAAAAAGCATTTAAAAATACAAAATGTAAACGTTCTTCTAAACGTTTCTGAACGTTCTTCCAAACGTTCCGATGGGATGTTTCCACATTCAAGGAGACCTGCTTGCAGTAGCAAAAAAAAAAAAAAAAAAAAAAAAAAAAAAAAACGCACAGAAAATTTGGTTGAAATCTATGCGTAACTTCATACATTTTTCCATGGTACAATAATGAAAATAGAATAAAAATCACTATTACAGCCTTCCCCCCTTCAGACACAATTTATTTAAATTCAGGAAAGACCTAGTGGCTATAGCCAAAAACATACACAAAAAATTTGGTACAATTCTTTGCATAATTTTATGCACTTTTCGATGATACAATAATGAAATTGGCACAGAAAGTGAAATTATACCGCCCCCTTCTGATTTTTTTTTAATTCGGGAAGAACCTGCTGACTAAAGTCAAAAATATACACAGAAAATTTTGGTTCAATTACATGCATCACGTCATACACTTTTCAATGACACAATAATGAAAATTTACTACTATAGTGCTCCCTCCCAGCAAAATATTTCTTGCATTCCAAATGCATACACAAAAAATTTGGTACATAACTATGCATAAATTCATGCATTTTTCGATGGTACAATGAAGGTCCACGGACAGACGGACACATAAACAGATAGACAGACATTTTACATAAACATGTTTTTGAAACATCTAATCCCTTAAAACGTGCAAATCCGTGATAAACCGTAAGTCAAAAACCATTTAGATTAAAATTCTATCTTCTATTGAAGATAGAAGAAAGTAAAAATGCAAGATCAAACTGGAATTTGGTATGGCGGTTACTTTTAACATATAAATTCTCACTGTTTCAAGAAAATTCAAAATTTAAAAAAATTAAATGAGAGAAAAATGTTCTAAAGACGCTATAAATTAGTATTTATTTATAATTGGTAGGAATAGAAAATAAAATTTATCATGGCTGTTACTTTAGAAATGTCGATATTTGCTCAGAACAGTTTTTTTTAATCGAAATTTAAATAGAAATAGATGCAAAAACATTTTGAATGCATAATAAAATGATATTGCTGGAGCTAGAAATATGAAAATCAGTGTGGCGGTTACTTTAAAAATGTAAATACTTGCTAAGAACGATTTTTTTTTAAATTTAAAAGGATAAAGTAAACTCAAAAATTGTTAGGGCTAGAAAATTTAAATTTGGCATGATTGTTACTTTAGAGACGTAAACGTTCGTCCAGCACAATCATCTAAAAATTCTAAATTTAAAAGAAGGCAAAAGCAAAAAATATTCTAAAATTGCGATTCAAATGATACAATTGGTATGTGATACAGCCTGGTGGAATTTGGCAAGGTGGTTTTTTTTATAATGTAGTCCCTTATTAAGTACGGATTAAAGGGAAAATAGAAGTTTAAAATGTCCAAATAAATTATAAACGTTCCAAAAACTTTCTAACTTATGATTTAGTTGTATTTGTTAGGACTAGAAGCATGAAATTTAGCATAATGGTTACAGTTAATGAGCATTATGCACGATGATTGATTAAAACAGTTGATTAACCTTTTCGCTACTGGCGATTATTACAGTATTTTTAATTATTACTGAATTATTTCTTCTCTCGTTTGACTTCGGAGCGAAATTTTTGTTTTATATTTATTAGCTCGAATCTTAGAATTCGAAACATATTATTCTTATATTGAAATTTCATTTATATTTGAGTATCATTAATAAAATGGGACAAAACTGATGTACCCATTTGGGTACTCAGGGACTGAAGAGGTTAAAATTCGCAATTTAAAGGTGTGAAATGAGCTAAAATCTTTCTAAATTATGATTTATTTAGAACTGTTAGGGATAGAAATTTACAATACATACTGTTATATTGCTACTCTACAATACTATGCTATGCTGCTCATAAAAGGAACCAGGCAGATTCGAATGAAAGAAACTAGATTTAATTCTTTAAAAAAGCAGTTATACATGGCTATGTAAATTTAGAGAACGACATTATAACAAACTCAAACGCCCTGGAAGGAATAGGTAGCTGCACTAGGAGAAATAAAATTCTGTGTTTTGCGTTGTTCTTTGGGTTAAAAAAAAAAATGGCTCCATTACTTTTTTGTCGCTTTTCATGTTTGAATTATTTTTATTACATCGTGTTTTTCATGTAAGTGCAGATAGCCAAAATTTTTAAGGACCCAGTAACTCCTAAACCTAAATATTCCAGTTGCCACTATGGCTTAATTTTCTAAGAAAAATTAAGAAACAACGCGAATTTCGTCAAAAGATCGCGGAAGAAAAGTTAATTTTATCAAAGGATCGCAAAAAAAGAGTGGTTTTCGTAACAGAATCGCTGAAAAACCAGATTATCGTCAAATGATCGCGGAAGAAAAGCGATTTTGGTTTGAGGTATCGCTACATAGCACGATTTTTTCCAGAGAATCGAAAAGAAATCCGTGGGATTCTCGTGAAAGGATTACGAAAAAACGCGAATTTTTGTCAAATGATCGCGAGAAAAAACGCAAAATTCGCCAAAGAATGGCGACTTAGGAACCGAAAATTAATCACCAAATAAGAAAATTTAGTCGCAACGATTGGCGATCGTGAATCGGCGCCTGTAGTTTTTAGTTATAACTAATTCGTTGTATCGTTTCAAATTGTATAGTCTCTGACAAGCAGATGAACTAAAGGGCTGTGCAAATATAGCATTATCATTTTAAAGTGAGAGGGGATATTGCCTTTTGATATCGATATCATTTTTAATCCAATCAAATTTTTTTTCTTTTTATTTGTAACAGAGGCTTTGGTTCAAAACAGTAAATTATCTTTTTTTTTTTTTTTTTTTTTTTTTTTTTTTTTTTTTTTTTTTTTTTGTCGATTATCTATTTTTATGAAATTACAAATTTATTATTAAAATCACTAAATTATTTTAAAATTATGAATAACCCAACGTTTGGCTTTTCTATTCTTTTTCATATGTGTATGCATATATAATCACGGTTCAAGGAACAATATATCTAAATCATATTTGAAATAAAGTTTGTGTTTACTAATAAACAAAAAAAAAAAAAAAAAAAAAAAAGAGAGAGAGAGAGAGAGAGAGAGAGAGAATATGTTTCCACTTACTTTGTTGATAAGAATTTCTATCTCATCCTTCACCCCTCCTCAGTTTACGGTAAGTGCAACAACACTTTATTACTATTGAATGCATTATGTAACAAAAAGCTACTATAAAATACTTTTAAATAATAAATACTTCTTTTAAATAATAAATACTTCTTTTAAATGTTATTTGAAACAAAGCAATGTTTGATTGACTTATCTTCATTTGAATCAATAAAGTATACGAAGAATAAATGTAACCAGTTTTGTGTATCACTCCAAACAAAAGAAATAATTTTTAAAAATCCAAAATTTTTACACTTTGATAACGATATCGTTCCGAAAGAGTGGAGTCAATGGATGATAACGTATGATATTGGGGGGGAGGGGTTCCAAAATAATTAAAAAAGTGATAATGTTACATTTGCTAAAAGTTAGTATCATTTCGTAATATATCGTGCTTTTTTCTTATATTGTTATTCGTTATAAAGTGTTTCAACTGTATTTTTTAAATGCTTTACATATTATTTACCTTTGATCTAGATCTCTCTCAAATCGTTACAACGTAATTTATATTATAAACTTATCTTATTTTCAACAATTGTTTTCCGATATCGTCTTTTCCTCCCGGCATTAAAGTAAGTTTATAAGGAACAAACAACAGTCGGTTTGAAAAAAGAGAAAAAACCATTTCGAGTTCTTCTGAAGTCGAAATCAAATCAATCATTTCTTAAGAGAACGGATTTAGATGTCGTACGAGATAAAGAAATAGACTTTTGGAATTAAATTTGGTATTTAGTTACAAGAGAATTTGTTCGCCGAAATAATCTTTATTTCAACGAGAAATAGTCAACAAAATGTCAAGTTGTTTCAAATTTATTCTTCCATTTTTCAAAAGAATGGATAAGTTTTAATTAATTTTCCGTCTCGTATTCAAGATATATGTAAATAATAAAATATTAATTTACTTCTTATTCCAGGCAATAAGTTTCAGTTAGTCTCCGTAAATGACATTGTGTTATTCAAGATTTGAAATAAAATCTATCTTATGTTTTTTTTCTTTAGAAATTAATGTATGATTTGACATTTTTCTTAAAATTACTTAAAAAGCATCCGTGTTGTGTTCAAATAAAATTTGATTGGCCAAGATGATTTCGAAACAAAACCATTTGCAAAATACGAAGAAGAAATTTCTTTTTCTTTATGAAAAAATTACAATAACTCTCACCAAATTTAATTTAATAATATCTGTAAACTATTCGAATGTGGCAATTCCAGATCTTTCTTTTATCTCATATATGTTAATATTTCCTGAAAAATGCAACATAGCAGCGCCATCGGTTAGGTTAGTTACACCAAAATCTAATCAGCAACAACTTATATCAAATTCTAAGTGAATCGGAAGTTTGACAAAACATGACAATGTATTTTAGTTTCTGAAGAAGAACTATTGCGGATATCTTAAAAATTCTGCATAACAATGCCACCTGTTGGGCGATGTACACCAAAAACTAATCAGGACCAACCAATTTTTATCAGGGACTACCTGAATCTGAAGTTTGGTGAAAATATTTGCATTAGTTCTTGAGATACAGTTATTGCGAAATCATAAAAAATGCCGCGTAGCAGCGTCACCTGTAAGAAGATTTCAATCAAAATCTAAGCAGCAATAATCTATATCAGAGTCTAACTAAATTTGAAGTTGGATGAAAATTCTTTCATTAGTTCTTGAAATACAGCTACTGCGGTAATCATAAGTAATGCAACATACCACTTATTGAGCAATTTACAGCAAAAAGTAATCAGCACCAAACTATATCAAAGACTAACTGAATCTGAAGTATAACAAAAATCTGTTCATTAGTTCTTGAGGTAGAACTATAGTGGAAATTGTGAATAATGCAGCATAGCAGTGACACCTATTGGGCGATGTACCACAAAAACTAATCAGCTCCAGTTTATATCAAGGTCTATTCTGAAGTTTTATGAAATTTTTTGCATTAGTTATTGGGATAGATCTCTCACAAATATTTTGACACATACAGACGCACAGAGTGACAGACAGACTCACGGACAGGCATTTTCGAAAAACCATCAAATCGTGTTCAGGACCTTCTAAAACGTACAAATTCATGGAAAACCGAAGGTCGAAATTTTTCACGAATCCAGTATCTATTTCTTGTAAAGATAGAGGAAATTAAAAAGAGTACTTTGTTGTTTAATAAACCGAATAATGGATAGTTAAACCGAAAACTACTGAATTCAAACGAATCAACCGAAGTCAAACTCTGAAAATTTAAACAAGCTGCGTCTGATGAAATTGCGAACAGTACTTATGAAGTACTCTTAGCTACTTCAGTCATCTGGAAAGAACCGTTCGTTAATGCTAATCCTATGAAAGAATTACTTAACTACTTAACCGTCTGCCCCGAGATAACTCGGGGTTAAAAGCACTGTTTCCCCATACCCATCGCCGATGAAGTGGTTAAGATACCCTGTTCCCATTTTAATGTTTTTAAATGTTTATTTGTTAATTTAATTTCATCAGCATGTTTTCACCTTGGAAACCGATTCTGAAAAAGAAAGTTTCTTAATAAAAAATATCTGTAAATGAAATCGAAAAAGTAAAAGCCCTTTGTACAGATCAACCTTAACTATAATAATATAACTATTAACTATAATACTCAATGCAGAGAGAAATGTTTAAAAATACTGAAATAAAAACGCGATATCGTTGAAAATTTCTTTCATAAGATTAGCGTCAATGAGCGGGTCTTTTCAAAGGATTGAAGTATCCTCCTATCTACTGTAACAAAAATTATGCTAAGTAATTGAGTTTTAAAAAGCGTCCTCTCATCCAGTACAAGTTTTACCTATATTATACAGGGTGTCCATAAATAGCTCCCAAAGTCTGCACAGCCAGATTCATCGTTGGGAGTACATGAAAAATGCCCAAAGAGTACGATAAGAAATACGAAAAACAAAGTATGACGCCGTAGCAAGTGCAAGGAAAAAACACCACATTGGACACATCAACAGCTTTTTTTGCATACCTTTCCAGATGATAACTTTCAAACGCTTCCCTTCGCATATCGCGCTTGATGATGCGCCCTCTGTAGAAGTGCAGAATGACGTTAAGACGCTGCCATTGAACATGTTATAAGGAAAGGGCATGTTTACAAACAAACGCTTCCTTCAACCAATCTCCCAATTACATTTTTGCTTTAGCGATCATTACAGGAACCATCATTGGCGACGTTGACCAATCATACAACAGAGCATTTAATCGCAGACAAATCAGACCAATTGTAGACCAATCAGATCGCTTTGACTTCTTGTGTACTGTAGGAGTTTTAAAGACGGACAGGAAATTACTGTGGATCCACAGTAATTTTGCCCACAGTGACGTCAGCTGCCCTTTCCTTATTGCATCTTGCAGCTACCAGTATTCTTTTCATGTGTTATCATGTAGTCAATTCGTGAATTTTGCGACACCTATTTGATGTATGGCAAATATAATTGAAATGCCTTACGAATTGGTCTTACAACTGCTTTTATAAATTTGCAAATACTGCTGTAGATGTGTCAAATAAAGAGTGTTTTTTTTTCCCTCCGTCGGCTGTGACGTCATACTTTGTTTTTCGTATTTTTCTCGTAAACACCATGGATCAGAGCCAGATGAATACTCCGTCAATCCGTGCCCCGGCACGGAGTAAAAGAAAATCAAAAGGCGAAAAATTGCCGAAAAAAGAAGAAAAAAGAGAGCGAGAAAGCAATAAAAAACAGAAAATTATTTCTGTTTTTACTATCCCGTATATGAATGAAACGATGTTTGCTCTTTTGTAATTATGGCCTATTGCAAAGATTTGGAAACTATTTTAACAGATTAAAAAATCATTGGTTATAAACAGCCTGGAACATTGTGATGAAATATTAGTGATCCGTTTTTCTATCGGAAAAAACTTATCACTTTTACGAGGTTTTGAAATTTGTAACAATAATGAATTTTGCTTCAAAGTGTTCCAGACAATCAGCAATTAGTTTGTTATCTGACAGGGGTAACTAGAAGACTTGTTTTTCAACTTTGAAAACTGGTGGCCCACTATTGGTACATGGCCCACTACTGGTACACTTACCCTAACATAAATCAATGGATTAACTAAATGATGTGAAAAACGCGCTTATTTGTTTTTATTTTGGTAATTAATTCCAGAACTGTATATTTTTCACGTTAAACCACATGACAGGGAAAGAAAATGAGATAAATTTTTATTCTAGAGTTTAATAATCGTAGTACATTTTTTTTTTTTTTTTTTTAAACTATTGATTTTACTAATTTGGTTCTTTCGCAT
Source organism: Maratus speculifer (assembly GCA_964019185.1). Lineage (NCBI taxonomy): Eukaryota > Metazoa > Arthropoda > Arachnida > Araneae > Salticidae > Maratus > Maratus speculifer. The sequence goes on along the minus strand of OZ025290.1, from coordinate 248,250,463 downwards.
CCCGATGTTTTTTCATGCGCTGATTCATTAAATTTAAATAAAAAAAATAGACTACAATTTTCCAATTTATAAAAAAATTAATTTTTAAACGTATAAAAAAACGCTTTTCCGCACTGATAATTGACGAGAATTTTATAAAACTAGGAAAACTAAACGATCGCTTTTACACTTTAACATAGAAAAGACGGAGGCACATTGGCCCAGTTTTTTTATGTTATTTTTTCAATACCTAAATTTTGTTTATTTTCAGATGTAGTATTTTTTTACAATACCTAGTACATTAAACTAGTGAGGAAAACGCTTATTTTTAGTTAATATGAAATTTTAAGAACTTTATGAATTTAGTTATGGTATGATGTCAGGTAGGCCAACCTACCCCGTTCACAGGGTAAGTTGGCCCATTGAGTGGGGCACGTTGGCCTGCAATGCTCTTTTTTGTGTTTATTTAGAAGTTAAATAAAATTCATAATAGTGAATAGGAACTTTAATTAACTTTAATAAACTTGAAATTCTGATGTAAGCTATTTTGACCGCACAAGGAAAACATGAATGATCTCTTCTAGATAAAAGATGTGTCGTGCATGTTTGATGCATGAGGGCTTATTATCTCTGAGAACTTACTACCATTTCCGATTGTGAGAATAGAATAAAATTGAATGGACCGATGCGATATGTTGTAAAATTTGTGGAAGATGTGGAAGATGTTATGTGGATCAATGAAGATGAAGTTGATCAAGGTTGCATCCGAAAAGAAAGCGATGAAGATAATCGAGTAAAACTGGAAACCAATATTATAACAAATGTGGAAAAGTGGCTTGAGAAGCCGTGGTCAACATCGGAATAGATATAGGCATGTTCAAATTTAAATTTTGCAAATATCTAAGTTCTTCTTAATTTGTGATTTAAGACATTTTTTAAAAATAGAATCGTAAGAAAACTAAACAAGTATTTTTTTTTTTTTTTTATTATTATTGTTTTAAGTCGAGTAGCCTTTCTTTTATTTGAATTAAGTTCTACTTTTTTAAAATTAAATTATTACTGTCATAAAAGTGGAGGGTGGTGTTGTAATTTGCTTACGTAGTTATAAAGGGGCGGGGGCTCGCAATTTGCTTATTTTTGGTGACAAGGGGAATAGGGGTCAAAAATTATCAAAAACATGCTTACGAAATATTTGAACAGCTCTTTTTAAGGCATACAAAAATATTGGCGCTGAATAACTGATCATAAATATAACAATGATGCAACACTTAACAAAATAAAAATGATATGTAAGACTTCAGAAATAAGCACATTCAAAAGTAGGCCTACAGACTCAAAAGTTTAGCCTTGTAGCTTGGTCTTTTTTTAACGTATTTATAAGTGATATAATATTTTATTTTTATATTTTATTATTTTATATTTTATTATTTATATTGTATCTATTTATATTGTATCTATTTATTGTATCAACCATCCGCCATTAACTATAGATTGCCCATAGCTAATTGCATGTAATAATACAATAAATTCTATACCAAAAAAAAAAAAGTAAAATACCTAGTAGGCTTCATATTGGGATGGTATAGGATCGAATTCGTGACCTCTAGTTTATATCATAGGGTCAACAACTATAAATCTCGTGTTGTTTCTTCATAGTAAGACTAATGGCACCTTCATACGAGAATAGTCAATTTCAGTAGGCTTACTTGCTAATTAGGTTACAAACCGCTTAAGAAAAATTTTGTGCTAACAACATAACAATAATTATTTTCCGATAAAACACCGGGGCACGTTGACCCACCGGGCCAACGTTCCCCAACGTAAGTGGGCCAACTTACCCCTCGCCATGTTTGAAATATTTTTTCTATTCTACACATATCTTAACAACATTTAATATTTATTGTTACATCAAAAAAATCGTTATAAATTGAACTTTCAAAATATTACTCACCTTTGTTCTTGTGAAGTATCTCTTGAGAGCATTAAAACTTTCTGCACATTAACGAAAATCTGCTTCGAGATCGACGAAAGTGAAAATTCAAAGTTTTTCTTAGTTTGCTTTTGTTAAGAGAACTAAAACTCGTGGAAGGGTAGGGGAACAGGTTTTCTAACATGTTTCTGAACTTGTGGCGACATCTGGGGACTGGTTTGAGAATTAAAGCAAATTGACTAACCTACCCCTATGGCCAACGCGCCCCGGTCTCCCCTAGTTTAAAACACATGATACAAATTTTATAAATTTAAGATAAATTGAATTTTTACTGGGGAGAAGGGCAATGTTGTCTTTTTTTTTTTTTTTTTTTTTAGATAAGCTGAATCCGTTTCTTTTTTTCTTTTTTTTTTATTGAGCACTGATGTAAATATTATTTCTTAACATTACATATTTGAAAAAGTGAAAAATTCTGGGAAAGGAGAGAGTCGCCCGAGGAGGGGCTATTTCCTAAATTTTGTTAAGTTTGGGAAAACTAAAAAATCGATCGTTTTAAACTTTGACATGTAGTTTATAACACATAATAAGAATAAGGATAAAAAAAAAATTGAAAGATCTATTAAACGAAACCCTCTGCGTGATCTGTGATCACACTCACTCACTTGTTTTATCGCTAACATCTGAATGTTGATCTGAATCCCTCCTTCCATAGAGGGCTCAGAAAAGAGGTGAGGGGGGAGGGGATAGACCCTCCCGAAGAAAAATACTTGCTTCATTTAGAATTTAATTATTCTAAGTGAAAATTTACCTGTGGACAGTAAAAATTTTCCTTTTTTCAAAAATAAGAAATAAAAAAACTCAGTTATTGATATTTCAAAATCCATTAAATTACAGTGGTCCTCGGTAGCCCCCTTTGACAACGCCCGTAGAATAACCTATAGTAAAGAAAAAAAATCAAAATTAATTAATACTAGGAAAAATAACTCAAAACTTTACATGAAAAAATATACAGAACTAAAGTATCAATTGCTTTTTTTGTTGGATATAATAATTAGCTTTTTAGGAGGGCAATTGTCTGATAACATTTTGGGAATTTTTGTCTAGTTACTCCTTGTAAAACTATACATTTTTTCTTTTTTTCATTTTGGACATCGGATAAACAATGTATAATGTTATTAATTTCGTGTAACATCAGTGCAAGAAGATATTACGTACAGTAAAGTAAATTCCAAGGGGTTAATTTAGAGCGGACACGAAATGCCATCCTTTCATGGCCAAGTAAACGCAAACAATGTCTTGAGATGATTGGAAATATTGCATGAATTCAAGATGCCTGTCATCTGTAAATAATAAAAAACAATTTGGCAATAAACCCCTTGAGATCCGATTCATGTAACTGACTTCCCAACGGGCAAAAAGGAAAAATTCTAAATTAGCTAAACTATTTTTAAAGTTTTGTATGTATGTTGTGTACATAAAATTCAATTTGGATTATCAACATATTCTATACTATATAGGACAAATAACTCATTATTTAACTTGTGATTCATACCTATAGTCTTGTTCTGTTATTTTAATATTTAATAATTTTGCATATTTATACCTGTATATAAATAAAACCTGAAACTCGTTTAGTTCTGCTACTCACTCAGTGCACAAGCGAAAGAATTAAATGACATTCATTGAATGATTCGGTTTGTATTACACCCTACAGATAATTTTCTAAACTACAATTTTAGCATATTTTACCATTTTTATATAATTTCCTCAGATCTATTCAGTTCCATTTGATAAGCTTAATTAAAAAATTTCCTTTAAATTTAAATGTGATGTATGGTATTGTTTTAACTATAAAGTATCTATTTTACAATATTTAGCTTTGTAAAAGGGCTGCGATTTTTTTGCATAGTAAAGAAAGGCATTTTTATTTAAATTTAAAATCTCCTATTATTAAAGTATGTATAATTTTTTTAATCAAATTTTCTTTTAAAAGTTTTTGAAATCCTCTCATGATATAGGTTTAAAACAATTGAGTGATTGCTTGGTAGTGTTGCCAAGTGATCCGATTTTAAGGAGCTCCAAGACCTACCTGCTTAACTACTGCGCGGGACGGTTTTTAATTATGCACAAATTTAATTTAAATTTATTTTTGCGGTATGCTGTTTGTCAGTATGTACTGAATGGAACTTAATACATGTGAATACAAAATTTATTTATAACAAAAAGTTTTCAAACTTACTTCCAAATTAGTATCTTACAAATGTACCTATCAAGACGGAAAACCTCCTAAAACAGATTTTTGCGGTTTAAGACGAGTCTGATTTCACAAACTTTACTGTATCACTAACTAACTAACATACATCCGACTTGTGTGCTCGACATGAAAGTCTGCTTATAAGTCATCGTCAATATACATGGACGTGATAGCACAAGGGAATTTAGAACACAACAGAAATACAACCAGGAGCTCCACACAAAGTGTGTGTGCAATGGAGCCAGCGGGAATCGAACCCGCAGCCTCAAGGTTAGCGGAGCGGTGTCTTAACCACTCAGCCACGGGAGGCCCCACTGTATTTTTTTTTTTTTTTTTTTTTTTTTTTTTTCAGTAAACTTTGCGTAAACGGAACCTGTTTATAAGGAAGTTCTGAAAGTCATGAAGAAAAGTGAAAATTTCATTGTCCCTGCGGTATGAATATTTTACAATTATACCTACTAAGCTGAAATGGCATTTCAGTCCCTAGCTATTCTGCTTTCATAGATTTTAATGTATAAGACTGTCTTTTTTTTTTTTTTTTTTTTTTTTTTTTTTTTTTAATAATAATTTGTGCTAAGACGGAATCGCAAGGAACAGGTGAAAAATTCTGTTTTAAATAGACTTTCATCTAGGCAAGTATAATTGTAAGGTTCCTACCGTAAGAACAATGAAAATTTCGCTTTCGTAAGATAAGATTTCGTTATATACAGGTTTCATTTTCGTAGTGTTTATTGCATTTTGAAGTCCCTTTTAAGAAGCCAATATATCGATTTGTTTGTCTCCATGTCCCTCTTTTTGTAATACTGCGTAGATAACACTACTGTTAATTGTTATTATGTGTTAGAGAAATTTCTCCCTAAATCTTTGGATTATATGCATGAAACATGCTACACTTTTCAATAAATGAAACATTATTTCTAGATATCTGATTCCAAGGGTAGCCGAAGCAATTGATAACGTTTCATGAAAAAAAAGGAATATTCACGAAGTCTAATAAAAAATGGTGTATTAAATCTAGAATAAATAAACTATATCTTTCAAAATCTGACCGTATCAATCAGGCAAAATATGCAAATGTAACATTTTGATTTTAAAATCGACATGAAATCAATTTCAGGTGTCTTTCACGGGCGCCAGTAAAGAAAATTCCAGAAAGAGGAAGAAATTTGAAACAGGTGAGCCTGTAGTTCGTTCCTAAGGTCGCTTTATTTTAATGAAGTATGTAAACATGAATTAAACTAAGGATTTTTTTTTCAAGGGCACTAAGTGTAAGACAATTCTTAAGCATATTAAAATTAAGAGCAATACATAATTGTAACAAATAAAACATTAAAAAAAAGCTTTAATCAGCTTTTTTCAGAATGAAAAAAGAAGCAGTTCATTATTTTTACTATTGTTTATTACAAATTACTGCAAAAATTGTGAAAGTATATATACTTTCTGTACAATTAAACTATTGAAATATATGATATTGACCAAATATTATGAAATCACTATAATAACCAGCAGAAGCAAAATATTTAGTTAAATTGTGTGGTTTTATGAAATGAATTACGAAAAATTCAAATACAAAAAATAGAGTATAGACACAGATGAAGGTTTATATAATAAATCACGTCTTCGGGGCAGAAAATTTACAAATATAAGCAAAACCCAGTTGATTTATATTGAGATATATAACTTTAAATTAAAAATTATATCCCACTCTGACCCATTGACTATGGAACAAGAATAACAAAAGAAAAAAATTAATAATAAGAAAATTAAGAAATGGAATATAAATATATATACATACACACGCATATATCTATACATTTTTCTTTTTCTTTAACAGATGAACATAAAAGAAAAACAGACTAAAAATCGTTTTTCACGGCTCTTTCCGGTATGCTCTCAGCGTAACTGACCTTAATATATTTTCCTCTTAGCATTTAATTATTTTAAGTCATTTGAGAAGCAGTTTTAATTATTTTTATTTTTTCAAAATCATTAAAGAAAAATAAAGTTTAGTTAATTAAATCTAGAAATGTAGCAAAAGGCAATCTTGTAGCACTCAATTCTTTTTATTCAATTTGCATTTTTTTTTACTTTGGATTTGGAATGTTGTCACTTATATATAAAGGGGAACATAAAAGACATAAAAAGAAAAAAGGAAATTATTTTGTCAGATAATCTGCTATTATCTTTGCTTTTACCTGTTAGAGGAAAGTCGTTTGAAAATATGATCATAAAATACATTATCTTGATGAGAATTTATAATTAAAATGCGTCTAAAATGTTTATTGTGCTCTTCTTAATGTGGAAAAACAATTGAATTATACTTTTTTACTTTTATCTTAATGGTGTTCAATACGCTAGAAAATTTTTCTTTCATTTGTAAAACAGAAGAACGTTTAAACTAGTTATTTCATTCTTTGGAAAGAAAATTTAGGGAAAAAGAAACAAGAAGGAAATATCATGTATCAAGCATGGATCATTGAGCATTTTTCAACACATCAAACTGTACATCACAGAAAACTGTAGCAGAACTAATCGTTAAGTAAGGTGAAATAAAACATTTAAGTAAACAATTTAGAAATATGTAATATTTTTTAAAATATAGTTTTAGCAGTTTCTTTCCATACTCAGAAAAGTTATCGAATTATTTTGTGTAGCCTTCTATATAATTTATAGATTTGCAATTACACTACATAGCATGCTAAAATTTAGTTCAGTTAAAAATCTGGTTTTAACAATTTTCGCCAATTAATTGAAATACACTTAAATTATTTTGTGAAACCTTGTATATTTTGTACTCACCACATAGTAAGGTAAAATTGAACTCAAATAAAAAACGCATAACACAGTTTAAAACGAATGTCCAGCAGTTATCATTTTAAAAAGGACGATTTTAACCTCTTCAGACCTGAGGTGCACAAATGTGTATCTCCTTTCTTTTCCTCATAAAAACTAAACTGTTCGATTTTTTTGCATTTTTACTTTACTTTTATTCAGCTGAATATTTTTTTTTGGGGGGGGGGGGGCTAATAAACGAAACAAATAAATGTCAGCACTGATGAATATTACCTCATAAAATAAATATTATTTTCATCCGAATTGCGAAAATACCTTCAAGACATTGTGGCAAAGGAAGTAAGAAATATTCACGATTATTTAACTTAAATGCTTTACAATAAAAAAATTTGAGGATTTGCTGATCATTTTATATTACTGATAGTTAAATTGATGTTTTAAGGGGATTAGTACGTTTATATCCATATTTGTAAACCTAAATTACCAATCCCCTAAAGTACTGTTTTCCTAAAAATGACTAGTTCTGTCATCTATGGTGTCATTTCAATTATGCAAAAGCAATAAATATATATTTGTAGAGTTATTTTATGCTCAGGTCTGAAGAGGATAATGTTCTATGCGTAACCATGTAGTATGTAAATTTATTTATATTCCACACATTTCTATTAATACAGTAAATATAATTCAGCAGAAAAATGCATGTTACAATTAAAAACTGTCCTTAAGCAATTCACTCTCAGAACTAGTAATATTTATGAATTCCTTTGTATAGCTTTTATATGTGATCAATAGAATTTATATATATATGACAATGTACTTTTCAAAAAATTATTTTAACCTAAAAATGCTAACAAGGTTGAAAACGCGCTTCCATAAATTTTCAGGTATAAACGAATTACTTTGTATATGATTTTGTGCACATGAACGGTAAATACAAAACATATTTTTCAGTGATTAATTTATAGTATACTTCAGTGTGTAGTTTCCATGTATGTTACTTCGTGTTAGCCATGAAAAAGCAAGATAATATAAGTTTGGGGCTACCAACACACATAAAACCAAAATAAAATGGAGAAAAACATTAAAAATATATCGTAATAAAGTTATTAAAATAGATAGAAAAGAAAAAAACATACCAGAGATCATTTAGTTACCCCTAAAATGATGTAGCAAAAAGTAAACTGTTATAAATTAATTAAATGCACTACTGTTATAAATTAATTAAATGCACTTTATATCTATTGAAAGATACCTTAAGCATATACTTTCAGTAGATATAAAAAGTAAAATTTTAATTATTTGTTTAATGAAAAACGTTAAAGATAATAAGCAATACACACACACACGCACATATATATATATATATATATATATATATATATTAAATTCAAATGTTTCATATATTGTAATACAATTAATGGTTATATATATATATATATATATGTTGCGGCCAAAACCCGAAATTGGCCAATTCTACAATTGGCCGGCAACGTTTAAAAATGACTGGTCAGTTCTAGAATTGGCCGACCAATTCGCGAACTGACCAGATGCTATTGGCCAATTCGCTATCTGGCCAGATGTTATTGACCAGTTCACGAAATATATATAGGCACTCGGCTTAATTCTTTCTGACAGAGTTGAAAGTGTCTATGAATTCAAATAGTTTAGCCGTCTGCTTGCCCGTGCTCTAACTCGAGTAAAGGCTCGGGTTAGCTTCTAATTATTATCTTATTTGGTTTATCAATTAATTTCGGTATTGAAAGGGAATTGTATACTATTTTTGGTTAATTTACTGGTATGCTCAAAAATACTTCATTTTAATATAATCAATGGTAATCGTTTTACTGTGCATTTTAATACTGTTACATTATCTTAGTTACCACGGAAACAGGAGGGAGAACTTAACACACAACTCGTCGAAAATGCAAAGTGATTTTTTTATGAATTATGAGGGCGCCACCGTAGATAGCAGGCTGTCAATCAATGCTTCTGTAATGCTTTTCAATGGGAAAAGCATTCATTTTTAATTTTCCTTTTGTAAAAATTGTGAGTTTTTAGAGTGTTGTACAAGTTGAAATCTGTTTAGTTAAAGTTTTTTTCACAAGATACATAATTTTTAAAAAGGTACTTGCCGTTTCGATTGCTTTTTCAAGACTTTTAAAAGATGAGATCATTCTGACAAAAACCAAATGGCAAGTCATTTGCAAACATCGAATCTCGCATGTAGTTTTCATAGCAATAAAGTAATTTAATAATTCATAATTTTTCATAACGCTGCCATTAATACATGTAGAATTAAAACAAATGTTTATCTCAATTATTTTTTTTTTTTGGGGGGGGGGGTGTAGTATAAATTAAGGGTCATTGTCCAGAAACTCAGAAAGTATTTTTTGCAAACATCGTAAAGTTTGATTTTTATACAATCTTAGTTATAGAAGGCAATGTTGAATTCAGACGATTTTCTCCGAGAGAGATTTCTGCGGATCAGGGGGGGAGAGGGGGGACTGCACTTTTTGACCACTGAAAAATGCAAAATGTCCGCGGGATGGGAGTGGCATCTGATTGCTGAACACGGATAACTTTTTTTTTAAACTTTTTTCTACTTTTAAAAGAAGAAAGTTTTGGAATAATGAAAAAAAGTGAATTTGTTTTCAAAGGATTTATGCGATTTAGAAGGTTCTGAACAAAATTTGACTGTTTTTAGAAAATATCTATCTAGCTGAATGTTACACAAATTTTCTGTATATCAAGAACTAATACATGGAGTTTAATAAACTTTTTTATTCAGTTACATCTTGATATAAGTTGATGCTGATTAATTTTTGCTTTAAATCGCCTAACAGAGTGCTGCCAAGATGCTTTTTTTTCCAATTTCCGCTTTAACTATACCTCACGAACTAATGCACCGAATTTCATCCAATTTCATATTCTGTTAAACTTTGACTGCTGATAGATGCTGATTACGTTTTGGTGCAAATCGCCGAACAGATGGCGTTGTTTTGCCAGTTTTCTCTTTTTCCGCGTTATTTATATATCAAGAACTAATGCACGGAACGACAAAATTTTATCAAGCTTTGTAATATGCCAAACAATGGCATATATAGATACTGATTGTGTTTTGGTGTAAATAACTGAACAGATGGCGCTGCTGTGCCGTCGCATTTTTTCGAGATTTCCGAGACGGTTACACCTCATGAACTAATGCACATAATTTCATCAAATTCAATATTCTGTTAGATCTTGCGATAAATAGATTTTTATTAAATTTTAGTGTAAATTATCCAACAGATAACAGTACTTTTTCGCACTTTTCCCGGTTTCTGCGATAACTATATTTCATTCTTTCATAAAAAGGGCATTTTTATAACAACTACAATATTAGAAAATACGTTAATTTTACTTTTATGTAATCTTTCAAATACTGTCAAACCTCGTTAACATGAACACGCTTAACATGAATTGATACTGATAACATGAATTACTGTTAACATGAACAAAATTTTGATTCCCCTTGAGGCTCATGTTAACGAGGTTCGACTGTAATAAGCTTTCGTCTTATTATTAATACTATATTTAGAAAATCTAAATATTTTATAAGGATTAATAAATAAAGTTTGGTGAAATTCCGTATATTAGTTCTTGAGTTATATATATATCATGGAAATCTGGCAAAATGCGGCATAGTAGCATCACCTCCTGACCGATTTACGCCAAAATATAATCAGTGTTCATTTATCTCAAGGTCTGACAGGCTAAGAAGTTTGGTGAAATTCAGTGCATTAGTTCTTGAGATATAGTTTTTGTGGAAATCGGGAAAAATGCGGCAAAGTAACGTTATCTGTTGGACAATTTACACCAAAAATAGTCAGAATCTATTTATTGCAAGGTCTAACAGAATATTAAGTTTTATGAAGTACTGTGCATTAGTTATTGAGATATAACTATCGCGGAAGTTTTGAAAAAGTGTGGCATAGACAAGTCTCCTGTTCGGCTATTAAAACCAAAACGCAATCAGCATCTGTATATGTCAAAGTTTAGTAAATTATGAAGTTCGATAAAATTCCATGCATTAGTTCTTGAGATATAACTAACTCGGAAATAGGAAGAACTGTGGCATAGCAGGGCCATTTCTTTGACGATTTGCACTAAAACATAAGCAACATCTTTGAAAGTCAAAGTTTAACAAAATATGAAGTTTGGTGAAATTTTTTGCATTAGTTTGTGAAATACATCTTACTCGGAAATCGCGAAAAGTGCGGGTTAGCAGCAACACCTTTGATCGATTTACACCAAAAACTAATTAGCATCAATTTCTATCAGAGACAACCAGAATATAATTTTTTATTGCAATCCATACATTAATTCTTAAGATCTGCTGCGTAAATCGTAAAATATGCAGCATAGTAGAGCCACTTGTTGAGCCAATTACACCAAAAAATAATCAGCATCAATTTATATCAGGGATTACCTTAATATACATACCTTAATATGTATATCCGTACATTAGTTCTCTATATACAGCTGTTGTGTAAATTGTAAAAAAATGCAATATATCAGCGCCACCTCTTAAGCAACTTATGCCAAAAACTAATCAGTATCAATTTATATCAAGGACTGCTTGAATATAATTTTTTATTAAAATCTGTGCATTAGTTCTGGAGATACAGCTGTTACGTAAATCGTTAAATATGTAGCATAGCAGCGTCACTTGTTGAGCGATTTACACAAAAAATTAATCAGCATCAGTTTATATCCGGGATTACCTGAAAATCACAAATTTTATTAAACTCCGTGGATTAGTTCTTGAGATACGACGCCCACAAAATTTATGTCATAGAGAAACACGAATGGACATTTTGAAAAAACATGTTTTTTTTTTATCTCTGACCCCTAAAACGTGTAAATCCGTCGAAAACCGGAATTTGAAAATTTTCAACGAATCCAATACTTTTTTCTTGTAAAGATAGAAAGAAATAAAAAAAGAAATTGGTGTTGATAGAATAAAATTGGTACCTATGCATTAGTGGTATATACCGAAACCGTCACGAAACAACTTTCTGTTAATTAGAAACAACTTATAAGAAAAGTTTCATCACTGCCCCTCATCTAAAGGATAGCCTTAAGTCCTCAGTTCGGATGGTGGCCAAGACTTCCCGGCCAGTTCGCGAATTGGCCGGCCAAAACCCGAAATACGCTATTCATTTCAGGTATTTCGGGTTTTGGCCAAGAAGTTTGGCCAGTTCTGGTATTGGCCGGCCAGTTCTAGAATTGGCCAGGCTCCGGGTTTTGGCCGCAACATATATATATGAGAATGAATAAAAATTGTAAGGTCACGAAAACATTGATAAAATAAAACCTTTCAGAATAACAGAAAATCAAAAAATAATGTCAAATCAGTGCATCTATTTAAAAGCTTAATGTCAAAATACATTTAAAAACACATCATGGAATTCAGAAACCTCCTGCTTTTGAAGCTGGCTAATAAATAAATCTCACACACTTAAATCAAGACACTGTGAGGAATTCTCGAAGGAGCTAATGAAAATCTCTTTAAAATTAGGAAGTATTCAAATAGCTCAGAATTTGCTATAAAAAGCGATTTCCGAAAATAGTCTTATCCCAGCGGGAGATTCAGTTCGTCCAGTAACGACTATATCCTTGTTTCAAATTATGTACATCAGTCACGCTCACAAGAGAAATGATTGTATTCGGGGGATAATATTTCTTGAAATATTGTTTTCCGGGTATCTAAATTTAACAGGTGAATTTATTAAAGAACAATCTCTATTTCAAGCTCATAAAATACTACACTATTGTACGTCATATAAAATATAACATATTAATAACTTTTCTTAAAAACGATTTGGTTGTGTGAATCTTCATTTTATTTGCCTTTAACACGTTCGCTGCCAACTACGAGAATACTCGTAGTTGGTCAACTGGGTTTCCTTGCCAGCTACGAGATAATTCGTTATTGATATGCTTATCTAAATCGTCGATTACGAGTATTGACGTAGAAAACACATGCATTTTTAGGTGTTTAGCACGCAGAAAGAGACTAATACGTTTGGCGTACAGAAATGGATCAGTTATTTCTCAAAATCTAGATGCAATAACTAAATGTTTACAACATAAAAGCGTATCTTTTCGGGATATGTTTTGGAGAATACTATGAATAAAAGTCATTTGTTTTACATTGTGTTGAAATTTTAATAGGTACATTGAAACAAAATTATATATGATAAGTTATAAACTGTTATATCTATATTTAAATAATAAAACCAAAGAAAACAATTTAAAAGTATAATATCGGAGATATAACTTTGGGATCTATGAACAGATGCAATATCTCAGCTTTGGAAACGAACGTGTTAAGGGAACGCACCATGTTTAAGTAAATAACTGGCAACTATCGCAGTATTTTGTTATGGTTCTGAAGAGCTCACCAGTAATGATAAATCGATAATTTCCCTTGGCTCACTATAAATAAAACGATGTTTGCCCAAACTGGTTTTTCGGGCGAAAACTCAACTCGTTGTAGGCAAAAATTCAAATTAAAATGTTTGAAAATATGCTAGAATATTCATAATTGTCACGTATTTATAGTATATTTTTATAATCCGTAGAAAAAACATGTTATAAATTATTAACTCTGCTAGAATTGTTTACTTTTTGCCTACAGCATGTTGAGAGATACATTTTTTTTTGGGGGGGGGGGGGATGTGAGCAGTGAGCAGTGTTGATTTTTGGGGTTGGCCCGGTTGTGTGTCTCAAATCCCCCCCTCCCTAGGAAGATTTGAGACTTTGTGTTTTCAATGGTTAAAAAATACAATATTCCCCGGAACTCTACAATATCTTAAACAGCGTCACAGAAATCCCGCCCGGAGAAAAATGTCTTAATTCAAAACTGGATGCGGGATGGGATGTCTGTCACATGCACTTTCTATATTGATAAATTAACCTTTTGCAGTGGCGCCAACTTATATGGGCCCGTGGGGCCTGAGCTCACCCAATAGTTTTGAATCCTAGCATGCCCAATTTTCACTGTTCTATTTCTCTATTTATTTCATTATTTTTTTATTATTCATTTTTCTCTTTAGGACAAACTTTATTTTGCTAAAGACCACGCGTTTTAATTCTCCGACTGACACTCATAAATCCAAAATGACTGAAACTACTTTACAATTTTTAGTCTTGATCATGATATGATAATATAACAATAAATATTAGTGTCTTTATAAGCAAAAATGCATGAGAATATAATTTTTAAAAAATTGCAACCATTTTAAAACATGATAGCTTGACTTAAAAGTCTCATCTTTCACCAGCTGACCACCCTTCAAAGAAAAACAAACTGGTTGTACTATTTTATCAAAATATTTTTGAGCCCACCCAATATTTTTGAGTTAACCCAATATTTTTAAAAAGTCAGCGCCACTGACCTTTTGTATATATTTATGGAATAATCTTATTGTTTATCATTATTAAGTAGTACTTTCTTTAAATGTATATTACTGGATTACTATTTTGTCATTGCTGCTGCTGTTGTTGTTATTAAACATAATTAAATCTTATTTCTCTGCATTAATAGGTATAAATATCTTTTCTAACTTACCATTTTACTGTGATTATTAAATATGTTGAATTTGTGAGAGCGTAAATAAGCTAATGGACCACCACAAGCATTTCTGACGTCAAAGAGCGTCACGATGGAGTATAGCTAATCGGCTTCTCCATTTATCCCACAACCGTTCACCAAAAGCCAATCAAATACTGTAACGCTTGTGGGAAACATTGCGAGCTCCGCCCAATGCTAGTGGTCAATTATATATTTAGTAAAAGTACGACGCGCTCCCACTTCTGAGAAAAATTATGGACCCCTTAACCTCCTTCAGGAAGAACGTCTTTTATAGCATTTTTAATCTTTTATCACCTGTTTTCCAAAACAGACATTTTTGCCTAATTTATTGGGGAAAATTCACGATTAAATAAGGCAAAATTTACAATAAAAATTTACTGGTGAGAGTAATCTAGAATTCTGAGCATCTTATGCAGTGTATATACTGATCGCGCGTCCCCAAGGGTTTAAGACTGTTCTTAAGTCTAAAGGTGCTGGTGTTACTTTTTAACACACTTTTAAATTATTTTTTGTTCGGAAACGGATGAAATTGGCTGATGTTGTTATTCAGAAACTATGAAACCGAAAGACGTTTTCCATCTTTTTGGTAAACGTAAAATATCTTTACAAAAATAGTGTCAAAATTGACTATTTGAACCAAATAACGCATGTTATAGCGAGAGGAAGGGAAAAAATGTGTTGTTATGCGACCAAAATCTTTAAAAACTTATAATTGAAAAACTAATTTATTTATTAAAAAAGGAAAATTTCTTTTCAATTTCTAATTGTTTTAATAGTCAGCCCTGCCAATTTTTTCCCTTTATGTTTAAAAATGAATCAGAAAATGTATCAGAAACTTTCGCGTCATTGGACAGGCAACTTCAGAATCGTGTTAAGAAAATAACGCAGATAGGCAGACATACAGATCTAATCAATAAACACATTTATCAATGATCTAAATGAACATGTCTTGTTATTCGATTATAAACTGTTCTGCATTTTGAAAGCATGTAAATAAATATGCACTCGAAATTAATATGCATAAAAAGCCAACACAGGCTCAATTCAATGCATTCTAAAAGTTTTTAAACTGACTGCATTGCTTCAGACACCCATTAATCAGAAAATTAATTATCTCGGCTGGGCTGCAATATGCCATTTTACATCAAATTTAATCACTGATACTATAAGTAAAAATCACCGTCTTTCCAGTTCTAAAAATATTAGGCCTGTTAATTTAATATAATATTTAATATCAATAAAGGTTGACTATATGAATAAAATAATGAAAATGTCGAGAAGAAGATGGAAAGACGGATTTTTGATGCTTAAGAAGGTTTTTAAAGCTATATATATTTTTTAAATGCTTTCATTCTTTTAATATAATTTCCACTGTGTATGTGTTATGTATATTTTCCGTTTCTATAGCTTTCATTTGAAGGTTTTTTAAACGTGGTATCAGAAATATACGTTTATTTAACAAATTATAAAGCAATTCAATCATATCAATTTAATTTTTTAAATACAAGACGTGCTCATAACACCACGATAATTGCTTATATGTTAATGTGTCTAATAAAGTAGAACATATATCGGTTTTGATGAATTTAAGCAAGTGATTGGATGTCGAAATATTACATTACAAGGCTTTTAATAAAATTATTTTTATGTGTGTATATTTTTAAACTAATTAGCATATTAAATCAATCAGCATAATTTTAGATTTTGTAATAACTATTTTTTCACAGTCGCTTAGATTTTTCGAGATAGGGTCGAGAACTTCCAAATTTTGCCACTAGGAGGCACTACAATCACTCTCATATCTATATTCGTTTTCCTACAAATGCTAGATTAGACACCTGACTCACAATTCCAATTTTATCCGTTCAAAGGATATTTTAATGTAGCCTAACTTTAATTTGTATTCCGTAAATAAATATTCACTCATAATTATTATCTTCAACATATATAGATTAAATTATTATAATTTCAATTTTTATTGCATTCTAAAGGTTTTAAATTATGAATTTTTCATAAATATCCTACTAATAAAGTAAAAGCTCTATTCCCAGCTATATTTTTGTCCAAGGACCGATCGAAAAAGTCTTTTATGACTGAATTTCGGTAATCTTATTTTTGGCCAAAAAATGTCCATTTTTTTTATTAATTAATACATAAATAAATACACGATGATTCTAAATTCATGGTATAAACTTTAATTGAAAGGTGGCGAGTGGTCAGGGAAAAGCGCAGTCAAAAAAAATTGGAAATTACTAATAGTTTCTTATAAAAAATACTTGAAATAATATGAAGATATAAATGAAATTAGATTTCTCTGTTTACAAAATACTAGTGTACATAACAACTTCTTTGACTGAATTTTTCCTTGACCACCGGCCATTGTGGATTGTTACAGGACACTGTAACAATGAAGTATTGCGTCGGATTGTATGGGCGTAAGTGACGCATTGAGGTGCAAACACTAGGAGCTCAATTTGGCTCCTTTTTTTTTTTCAAAATCACTTATTCATACCTGAAAATTTCTATACTATTATTTCTTCTTTTTAAGACAAACATTTCATGATTATATAAAGAAAAAATTCTTCTTTGAACATTTCCGGCATGAAATCGAAATTTTTGAATTAAAATTATATGTCAAATACAAAAAAAAAAAAAAAAAAAAAAAAAAATTAAAAAAGGAGGATTTTTTTTTTCCAAAAATTTCGATTTTATAGTGGAATTTTTCAAAGACAGTTTTTTTTGTTTAGGTAATCATGAAATGTCTGTCTTAAATAAATAAAAGAAAAACATATGAATGAGAAATTTTGAAACTAAAAAAAGGGGGGAGAGTTTTGTGTCCTTGTATTTGTACCTCATCGCGTCACTTGCTCCCATACATTCCTATACAATAAATGGTTATTACAGTGTCTTGTACCAACCCTTAAAGTTTGTATCATGAATTTATAATATACCCTGTATACAAAATTATTAATTAATTAAACGTGTAACTATACATATCTTCCAAGTTAGCTTGCTGAATCTTTGACCAAATCATTTTTTCTTTTCATATAAATAAAAAGTAATTAATTCGTCTACATCTCAGAATGATTTTCTAATTATACGAATTGCATCTACTAATTAAAATATGTTTTAGGTTTACATACCTCGGTTTATGCTTCATAATGATTTTTATAATTGATCATCAGTTATACTATAACTTTCTCAAAAAGTATTCAAAACACTTCTACAGTTTAAAACTATAACTTTCCTATTACGTTAAGTTTGCAGCTGTTAATGAGCACGAGAAAACCTCTTCAAAGTTTAGTAATATATGCATTGCTTACTGTATAATTTTGTACTGGCGTCTTGGACCATTCGTGACTAATAATTAAAAATATTGAAGTTCAAAGCAATAAATAAAGCGTTTTTTATTTGAGCTGATACAGCTCAAATCAATGAATAACATTGAGCATTACCGAAGGAAGAGACGAGATTTTTCTAACACAGATAGTTTCAACTGAGTTTCAGTCCGGCCGAATTTATAATAGCATTTTCGCCGAAACTCGGTTTTCGGACCAAAAGCGAATTTTCGGTCGATCTCTAGTCTAATATATAAGATTTATTTCAGACATTAGAGTTAAAAATAATCATCTCTCTGGTGCTAAATTGTGCTGAAGTTATGAATGAAGATGCAGAAAAGGAAATCAACATTCATTATTGGTTGAAAAGTAAACAAAAAATGTTTAGTTGATAGAAACAAATAAGAATTGTTAACTATGCATTACCAGCAATTTTATTCATTTAACAATATTCAGAGATGATGCATGATCGTTTGTTTGCCTTGTATCTTACTTGACCTTTTACTTTTCCTTTTGTTATTAACAACTAACTAAAGAATGCAAGATAAGACACATATGCTGAAATTCGAAATGATAAATTGGTTAGCAAAATGTAAACAATGAGAAGGTCATTTAGTTTAGAAAACTTAAGAATATTAATTTTAAAAAAATGGAAAGGTAATTTAATTTTTAAGATTTATGAGCTTTTAAAAAAATTAACAATGCGAATAATTTTACGCATAGAGCAGGCACTATTAGCAAAACTTTTCTAGTTGGTAATTGTGTTCAATTATTTTTTACAGTTTTCATCATTCGTTTTCTCAATACTGCCAAATGCATGCAAAAAAAAAGCTTTAATTTCTAATTTACAATGTTTTGAGCATAAAAAAAGGAAAATAGAAGGTATACGTTTTAAGCAGAGGCGTAGCCAAACTATTCCTATGAAGATTGAAGAGCCATGTACTCGTGAATATCGAAAATATCCATTTCATTTTAATTGCATATCTTTTAGATGCAGTTTATATGCATATATAAACTGTAATGTAATGTATAATAATATATTTGTGTGCGTAAGTTTGGAAAATCTTTTGGAACTTTATATCTCCTTACGAAAAATGACTTTCCATTACATTCTTGTAATGTTGATTTGATATTGTACTACACTGTTAACAATTTGAAGCAAACTGTCCAGTCATTTGACTGTTTATGTAGAAAATAGTTGCATAACCATAATTTAACGATATTTTGATCACATTATTGACCATATTATGGTTATAACAGCGTTAATTTACGGTAATTAGCAGTTTTTTATATATTTGTGCATTTTAATGATGTTACATACTCTTTCGAACATAATAAAATTGATCTATAAATCTATGAAATATATACTAAAGTATACATTCTGTATAATATGTGCTGCAAAGAATGTTTTTTTTTAATAATTTTACAGGGCCACACAAAAGTATTCCATTTCACAATGGTATAAGGAGAAAACATTATTTGGGGCGTGTTTTAACTACATTAAACCATTTCACATTTTATAAAACTGATATACGTAGCTGAAATTTACTAAAGGTTACTATTTGTATAATAGAAAGTAGATAGTATTTACAAGGACACTCAAAAGATTTCGGATACTTATACGGTATCCGAAGTACTGTATACTATTTCACCAAGATCTGAATATTTTTAAAACTTCGTTGTACTACTAGACGATGGGACAGACATTCGTATCGTTCAGGTTCGTTTGCCATGCTTTGGGACTATAAAATTCTTTTAGTAAACTGTTCTATTTACTTAATTTTATCTGAAATATCAATGTTCCCACGTTTAAATGTGCACGTTATTTATAAAATAACAATTATATTAAGAACTATATTTTTTGTCGTGTTTGCAGCCATTCGTGCAATCGCCACTAGATGGCGCAGTCAAAACGAAACTTAAAATTTAAAAGGTAGCTTTTTAATCGCAATTATTGCTTTTTTATTTCATTTCCTGTCATTAAAAGTATTAATAATGTAAAATATACTTAGTATTTGCCCTTTGAATTTATTTATCCGGCTATACTTATTCTGTATTCTTCCGCAATCTGTTTGTTTACATTTTGAATGCCGGTATTTAATATTGTTCGCGTTGTTTTCGTTTGATTCTAACGCGTTAAATATGGCTAATACTGCTGTTCTTATTTGTTGTATTCACGTAATTGAGGACTTAAGCGATAATTTAATATCCTTGTCATCTAAAAGTTTTGAAAAAATAAGGCATTGTATGCAAGAATGGTTGCTTCTGGATGGAAAAGAAAGAGAAACATCTGAATGTTTAAGCACTTCAAACGGTTTTGGTGAGGATGGCAGCTTGGAAAAATGTCATGAGAGTAATTATGCTTATCATAGAAGATGCTATATGCGATTTACGGACAAAACAAAAATCTTAAGAGTAAAGAAAAGAATGGAAGAAACTCAAACAGTTGATGTCAACACAGCCACAATTCGCACAACTAAACGATCTAGTGGAACAGTATCGTGCGATCGTACAGGCATCTTTCCTGATAACTGTGTAATTTGTTCGAAAGAAAAATTCCTTTTCGAGAAGCATTCGTCAAAAAGGAAAAAAGAAAAACTTACATTATGCCAAACTTTCACGGCCAGTAGAGCGTTGCTAGATAGTGCCATGAAAAAAGAAGACGAAAGATTACTATGCAAAATACGGGGCATTGATTGTATCGCGAAAGAAGTAAAATACCATAAAAGTTGTTATAAGGCATACACAAAAGAAAAGCTTTTATCTACGCAACCCAAACCCCCATGTTCAACTTCTTATTCTGTGTTTTGTGACATAGTTGATAAGAGAATAATAAAAAACTCTGAAATTCTCTCAATGGCTAAACTGTCGGAAATATTTCACAGTACTTTGCAAAATATAAATCCCACTCAAACATTCACAGTCTGCAACCGTCAGTTAAAAAGGTGGCTGCAAAGAGATTTTCCACAAATTGTGTTTGTGAAACCCAAGCAAAGAAATCTCTCAGAACTTGTTCTGTGCAATTATTCTCCGGATCAAACTATCTTGATTGATCACAGTTTTCGTTCATCTGACAATGATACAACAGAAAGTGAAGAAGAAATCAATGAACTGCCAGCAAAAAGTTCACCCAATTACGACAGTGAAACGACAGAAATTATTTATAAAGCCGCACTGATTTTGAAAAATATTTTGAAAAATAGCCCACTACTTCAGTGTGAATGGCCACCAACTGCTGAAGATTTGAACGAAGTAAGTGCAAAAAAAATGATTCCATGTATATTATTCAACTTTTTAGCTTGGTGTGTTGGTGAAACTGATGAGTTGGAAACTGATATATTTCTCAGCACTTCTGAAAATATGAAGCGTAAACTTCTTTCAGTTGCACAGGATTTGATATACATATCGTCTGCAGGTCGAAAGCAGACACCTAAACATTTGTCATTGGCTATGGCTGTAAGGCATATAACTGGGTCAGCTAGAATTGTGAACATTTTAAATGGATTAGGCCACTGCATTTCTCACTCGGCTGTACTAGAGTATGATACTCAACTTGCTGAAATGCAACTGAACTCTATAGATTGCCTTCCTACTGGTATTGTTCCAAAAAAATTTGCTACCATTGTCTGGGACAACATTGATTTTTCCGAAGAAACTCTCACAGGACATGGCACTACACACAGTACTAATGGAATAATTGTACAATCTAAAGTGCACGGTGATTTAGATAAAAATGCATATCTGAAAACTTGTCAAAAATCTAAGAAAAGGAAAATAGATCCACCAATTATTCATATTCCTAACTATTTTATAGGCCAACGTTGTAATCCTGAAGCTCCAGAAATTACAACATGTGATAATATAAATGATAAATTGTCAGAAGCAAAGCTTATAGATGCTGCTTATATTGTAGCGAAACTTCCTGAAAAAGACAAAGAACCACTTCCAAGTTGGACTGGTTTCAATTGCATGTTAGAATCTGAGAATATTTCTGATGTTACAACAATCAGGTATCTCCCTGTGTTAGAAGCTAATCCAACAGAGTTCGCTACAGTAAATGCTATCTTAAAGAAAAGCTTAGACTTATGCAAAAAATTAGGTTTAAAAGAGATCGTGTTGGTGTTCGATCAAGCTTTATATTCAAAAGCCCAACAAATACGCTGGAAAGAAGAACAATATAAAATACCTCTTGTATTACGATTAGGTGAGTTTCATATATGCATGTCTTTCCTTGCAGTGATAGTCAAACGATTTAAAGATGCTGGGTTGTGCAATATTTTGATAGAATCTGGAATTGTTGCAGAAGGTTCAATTAATGGAGTATTGAGTGGCAAATGTTATAATCGAAGTATACGCTGCCACAAAGTAATGTTTGAAGCAATAAGCAGATTATTATGGACCGAATTTCTGGATTCTATATCGACTAAAGAGCGCCTTCACTGTTTAGAAATGTCATTACATCTACATCAAAATTATAAACTTGGAAATTTGAAAAAAATGAGCTCCCTGAAGATTTTTTGTCTACTTTAGAAAAATTTAATGAATTTGTTGAAAAAAATTGCCAAACTAATGTTACATTTACATTTTGGATATCATATTTAGATATGGTTGGATCTTTATTAAGATTTATACGTGCAACAAGAAATGCTGATTGGAATTTACACCTTGCTGTTGTTGAAGAAATTATACCTTGGTTTTTTGCTTATGATCATGTTAACTATGCTCGGTATTTGCCTGTTTATTTACTTGAAATGCTAAATTTAAAAAACACTCATCCTTTTGCATATAACGAGTTGAACTCTGGTAATTTTGTTGCTCGAAGACAAGATAATTATGGTTTTTGTGGAATTGCTATGGATCAAGTCATTGAACAAACGGCAAATCGGGATTCGAAAACAAAGGGTGGCTTAAAAGGATTTACTAGAAACCCAGCTGCTGTACATAGATGGATGCTTTCACATCATTTACGAGCTCATATTTGTCTTGCATGTGAACAACTTTCTGGTAAAGCGATAGCAGAATATGTTAAAAAAGACATATATCCAGCTGAAATACAGAAATTTGAGCACATGGTAAATAATGTTGTAAGCACAATTACATCTATGATAAATCCTTTCACATGGAGAGAAGATAATTTAATTAATATCTCTAGTGGAGCATATGCCTCTGACTCTGTACAGTTAGATCTCACCAAAGCTCGAAGCATAGGAAAAGACGCTTATGCAAAATACTGCAAAGAACGTCTTTTTGAAGGCCATACCATGGATATATATTCCCCAATAAAACAGCAAAAACTTTTAACATTTTCCAGTTGTTGTAAAAAAATTGTTTCTAAAACCGAAGTTGATCAACATAATTTTAAAAAATCAACAGATTTATTAGCACGTATAATTGTTATGGGACAGTCAACCTCTCCAGATATGAAATCAATTATGACATATAATTTAAATACTAGCAGGGGAGACCGAGCTTAGCTCGGTCAAAATTAACTTTGTGTTCAACTCGATATGTATTTTCACTGTATCATTAACTCTGTATTATTACTGTAACACATGTTTATAATAGTATTATTTAGAAAAACAATCAATAAGAAAACTATGTTTTTATGCGCATGTTTATAAATTTTACTTTATTTTAAAATTTACAACGAAAGGACATCGATCTAAATCACTTTTTTAGCTCGACTCTGATTGGTTTAACCATGCATCTCGAATCCTCTTAAGAATGTATAAAAAAAATTCTTTACATTCTGAAAGACAATATTTTTTGCTAGATATAGCCAAATTTGGAGGCATTTTTCATTTGGCTCCAAATACGTGTTTTGGTTTTCGTAATTTTTATAGTCGATTTTTTGGCCATATGTCGCCAATATTTTGTCAAATATCACCAA
Source organism: Maratus speculifer (assembly GCA_964019185.1). NCBI lineage: Eukaryota > Metazoa > Arthropoda > Arachnida > Araneae > Salticidae > Maratus > Maratus speculifer. The sequence goes on along the minus strand of OZ025290.1, from coordinate 248,226,640 downwards.
GTTATTGGCTTTTGCCATATTCTCGCGACCCTGACCCGTATTACCCAAAATGAGCCACTTATCAAATTTGATCAAGCATGTGACATAGCTCAATCGTCTTCAGGTAATCAAAAACAGTAGAAAATAAAATTGAATCAAAATCGTTTAAGCCATTTTTTTGGTAAAATTAGCTTGGCAGCATTCAGCAATGAAGCGAAATGACCCTCTAATATAATTTAATTTAACATGCGACTCAGCCCAATAGTCTTCTCGTGACAAAAAACGTTTTGTTTCAAAATTTAGGTAAAATTGATTGAGTCGTTTTTATATATAATTAGAATGACCCTAGCTCATTAAGACCCAAAATGACCCACTAATAGAATTTTCGCGAGCATGTGTCCAAGCCAAATTGTTTTCTCTTGCTCAAAAACGATATAATACAAAGTACAGTCAAAATGGTGAGTACCATTTTCTATATAAAATTAGCATGACCCATCATGACCAACAAATGACCCTTATAATCGAAATCTCTCGAACGGGTGGCCTAGCTCTTTAGTTTTAGCATGCCGAAAAACATTAGATACAAAATTTAGATAAAATCGATTGAGCCGTTTTTTACATATAGTTAGTTGGACCCTGACCCCTTATGATCCAAAATGACCCATTGATCGAATTTTCTCAAAAATCTGTCCTAACCCAATGATTTTCTTGTGACCGAAAACGATAAAATACAAAATTTAATCAAAATTGCGCGAAACGTTGTCTAGATAAAATTAGAATGACCCAAAAGTGGCCCACTAATCGAAATTTCTCGAACATGTGACCTACCCCAATGATTTTCTCATTCACAAAATATGTTGTATACAAAATTTCGTTAAACTCGACCCACCCATTCTTTATATATAGCTTGACCTTGACCCATTAAGACCCACAAATGACCCTTATAATCGAAAGCTCTCGAATATATGACTTAGTCCATTAGTTTTCTCGTTTCTAAAAATTGTTACATACAGAATTTCCTTAAAATTGATCCTGACGTTCTTTAATTATACATAGCTTGACCCAGACCCTTTATGATCCAAAATGACCCATTAATCGAAATTTTTCGAACATGTAACCTAGTCCAATGATTTTATCATGCCAAAAAATGTTGCATACAAAATTTCATTAAAATCGATCCACCTGTTCTTTAGATATAGTTTGACCATGATCCATTATGACCCATCATGACCCACAAATGACCATCATAGTCGAAATCTCTCAAACATTTGATTTAGCCCATTAGTTTTCTCATGTCAAAAAACTGTCACATACAAAATTTCGTTATAATCCATCACGCCGTTCTTTAAATATAAATACCTGGACCCAGACTCTTAATGACCCAAAATGACCCATTAATCGAAATTTTTCGAACATGTAACCTAGTCCAATGATTTTATCGTGCCAAAAAAATGTTGCATACAAAATTTCGTTAAAATCGATCCACCTGTTCTTTAGATATAGCTTGACCATGACCCATTATGACCCATCATGACCCACAAATGACCATCATAGTCGAAATCTCTCAAACATTTGATTTAGCCCATTAGTTTTCTCATGTCAAAAAACTGTTACATACAAAATTTCGTTATAATCCATCACGCCATTCTTTAAATATAAATAGCTTGACCCAGACTTTTAATGACCCAAAATGACCCATTAATCGAAATTTTTCGAACATGTAACCTAGTCCAATGTTTTTATCGTTCCAAAAAAATTTGCATACAAAATTTCGTTAAAATCAATCCACCTGTTCTTTAGATATAGCTCGACCATGACCCATTATGACTCATCATGACCCACAAATGACCCTCATAGTCGAAATCTCTTAAACATGTGATTTAGCCCATTAGTTTTCTCATGTCAAAAAGCTGTTACATACAAAATTTCGTTATAATCCATCACGCCGTTCTTTAAATATAAATAGCTTGACCCAGACTCTTAATGACCCAATATGACCCATGGAAATTTTTTCTCGAACATGTAACCTAGCCCAATGTTTTTCTCGTGCCCGAAAACCATAGAATGCAATTTTTAGTCAAAATTGCGTGAGAAAATCGCTAGATAAAAATAGCATGACCCACAATGACCCCAAAAATGACCCACTTATCGAATTTTCTCGAACATGTTACCTAACCCAATGGTCTTCTTGTAATCCAAAACGATACAATATATAATTTGGTCAAAATCGTTAGAGCCGTTTTTTAGATAAAAATGGCTTGACCCATAATGACCCAAAATTGACCCACTAATCGAAATTTTTCGAACATGTGACCCAGCCCAATAGTTTTGTTGTGCCAAAAAACGATTGGATAGAAAATTTCCTTAAAATCGATCCAGCCGTTCTCTAGATATAAATAGCTTGATCTTGACCCATTATGACCCAAAACGACCCAATAATCGAATTTTCTCGAACATGTGACCTAGCCCAATGGTCTTCTCGTGCCCAAAAATGGTAAAATCCAAATTTTTGCGAAAATCGTTAGAGCCGTTTTTCAGATAAAATTTACCCACACACACACACACACAATTTTTGCTCGCATTATAGTATAAGATATTTTCACCTGCAATAGCTAACATTGATGGATCTCTTGTAAAAAATAGCAAGTCAACCTTGATTTCTGGAATATTGAGCCTGGCAGACAGTGATACCATAGCCTACTATAATACTAGTAAAAGCCTGTTTATTTGAGATTAATGTATGAAGTCTCCCGCCAGAGGACGCTGATACCTTGCCCAAGTTAATCAGACCAATCATGTAAACCCTGAACCAAAACAATGACACGTGTGCAACCATGTGCACAGAACAGAAAGCAGCTTATTCAATGCTAATTTGGGCAGGGTTTGCGTCACGTGGACTTACACGTGGTTCAACGAAATGGTTCAGGGTTTGAAGCTGTTGCCAGCTTCACTTTTTCGGCGGTTTTTCGCGAAATGGCTCGGCTGGTAGTATTAGAGTAGGCTATGGTGATACTGATATAAAAAACTTGCCAAATGAAAGCAGCATAATATTTGATGGTATGGCAGTACTCCAACAAATAAAAAATATACCTGCTACATTTGGAGAACTGGCTTTTAATCTTCTTGAATATATCATAAATGTGAGCAAGAAATACAAATGCAAAACTGCCCATTTTGTATCGGATACATATCCTACAATTAGCATAAAGAACCCCGAAAGAGAACGAAGAAGTGATGGTTGTGAAGCAGTTATCACTATTAATTGCCCAAATCAAAAAATACCAAAGCAGTTTAAAAAGTTCTTGTCAAATGGACGAAATAAAGAAGCTTTGGTAAACTTTATTTATGAACAATGGGCAACATATGAGCCTTTCAATTTTAAAGCTGTAGTGGTTTATTTTGCACACAGTAATGTTTGTCATTCAATGACTGCTGAAAAAAAAAATGTTGTTGTCCAAGAAATTCAAGAACTAATGACTGATCATGAAGAAGCTGATACTCGACTTCTTTTACATGCGTATTATGCTTCTAAAATATCTTCAGCAGTATTGATTAAAAGTGCAGACACAGATGTCTTCACACTTTCTTTGGCAATGAGTAACAAATTTCCTGTGGATATCTTTTTATTAATGGGTACTACTCATTCTCCCCAAATAAAAAATATTACAACCATCGCTAAAAAGCTGGGTAGTGATTTTTGCTCGGCTTTGGTAGGGTTTCATATTTTTACTGGTTGCGATGCTCATAGGAGCCAACTTTGGTCCCAAAGCTGGGTCTGCAACAAGGGCAGTTGTTTGAGGGGCGGTGGCAGGCCCGTAACCAGACGGGGGCGAAGGGGGCTGAGCCTCCCCTAGCTTCCTCCAGAGCCCCCTCTAATGCTTTCAATGTTTTTTACTTTTTTTTTACAAAATATATATTTTAACTTTTCTCAAGGAAAAAAAAAAGAAAGAAAGGGACACTTTTAGTTTTTTAACTGCTTTGAATGCAATGAAATATGCCAAACATTACTTTCAGAACCCTATTAGATCAGTTATTTTACGCTACAGGCTATAATCTAGTTTGCTGCAAAGAAATTTGAGAAACTGGAAACGCGTTCTAGATTGGAACATTTCTTTCTCCTCAAAAATTAAATACAGATGCGCTAACTAGCTACCACATGTTTCGTCGGTATGGAAACAGGCATTTTGGTCAAGCTGGTCGGCAATTAGTGAAGAAATGGGGGAAACGTCTTAACTAAACGTATTTAACTAAAAACACGTGTTTCTAAATTTTAATGATTTACCTATTAGGTAGCTTTCATTACAAAAAGTAAAAAGCTACCTATTGCAGCCGTCCGGAGGAAAGCACTTCCGGAAAATTTTGGTATATTTTCACCGATCATGACCCCCAGACCCCAAAACCACCCTCCGTTCAAATGTTGACATATATATATATATATATATATATATATATATATATATATAACCATATATATATATATATATATCTGATTTTTGTCATGCGATAACTAACGTATTTATGAACCGATTTGAATGAAACTTGGCATGTACATAGTACATACAAATGTCTCGACCGAGTTCGTTGGCCAGCATCATCCGCCATTTTGTTTCAAAATGGCGGCCATTTTAAATTTTTTAAAAAATTTAAAATTTAAAATTAAATGCGAAAAAATTAAAATTTGAAAAATATTTTTCTTTTACCTGTTAGAACTTAAAACAAAGATTCCAGAAATTTTTTTATTTTGTCAATATCTTAAAAAATGATTGAGTTATAGCACTTTGAATTTTTCTTATGGCTGACATTTTGAAACGATCTGATTTTTGTCACGTAATAACACGCGTATTTATGAACCGATTTCAATGAAACTTGGTATGTACATAGTACATACAAATGTCTCGACCGTGTTCGTTGGCCTGCATCATCTGCCATTTTGTTTCAAAATGGTGGCCATTTTAAATTTTTTAAAAAATTTAAAATTTAAAATTAAATGCGAAAAAGTCAAAATTTGAAAAATATTTTTCTTTTACGTGTTAGAACTTAAAACAACGATTCCAGAACACTTTTTATTTTGTCTATATCTTACAAAATGATTGAGTTATAGCACTTTGAATTTTTCTTATGGCTGACATTTTGAAACGATCTGATTTTGTCACGTGATAACACGCGTATTTATGAACCGATTTCAATGAAACTTGGTATGTACATAGTGCATACAAATGTCTCGACCGAGTTCGTTGGCCAGCATCATCCGCCATTTTGTTTCAAAATGGTAGCCATTTTAAATTTTTTAAAAATTTTAAAATTTAAAATTAAATGCGAAAAAGTCAAAATTTGAAAAATATTTTTCTTTTACGTGTTAGAACTTAAAACAACGATTCCAGAACACTTTTTATTTTGTCTATATCTTACAAAATGATTGAGTTATAGCACTTTGAATTTTTCTTATGGCTGACATTTTGAAACGATCTGATTTTGTCACGTGATAACACGCGTATTTATGAACCGATTTCAATGAAACTTGGTATGTACATAGTACATACAAATGTCTCGACCGAGTACGTTGGCCAGCATCATCCGCCATTTTGTTTCAAAATGGTAGCCATTTTAAATTTTTTTAAAAATTTAAAATTTAAAATTAAATGCGAAAAAATCAAAATTTGAAAAATATTTTTCTTTTACGTGTTAGAACTTAAAACAACGATTCCAGAACACTTTTATTTTGTCTATGTCTTACAAAATGATTGAGTTATAGCACTTTGAATTTTTCTTATGGCTGACATTTTGAAACGATCTGATTTTGTCATGTGATAACACGCGTATTTATGAACCGATTTCAATGAAACTTGGTATGTACATAGTAGATACAAATGTCTCGACCGAGTTCGTTGGCCAGCATCATCCGCCATTTTGTTTCAAAATGGTGGCCATTTTAAAATTTTTAAAAAATTTAAAATTTAAAATTGAATGCGAAAAAAATCAACATTTGAAAAATATTTTTCTTTTACGTGTTAGAACGTAAAACAACGATTCCAGAACACTTTTTATTTTGTCTATATCTTACAAAATGATTGAGTTATAGCACTTTGAATTTTTCTTATGGCTGACATTTTGAAACGATCTGATTTTGTCACGTGATAACACGCGTATTTATGAACCGATTTCAATGAAACTTGGTATGTACATAGTACATACAAATGTCTCGACCGAGTACGTTGGCCAGCATCATCCGCCATTTTGTTTCAAAATGGTAGCCATTTTAAATTTTTTTAAAAATTTAAAATTTAAAATTAAATGCGAAAAAATCAAAATTTGAAAAATATTTTTCTTTTACGTGTTAGAACTTAAAACAACGATTCCAGAACACTTTTTATTTTGTCTATGTCTTACAAAATGATTGAGTTATAGCACTTTGAATTTTTCTTATGGCTGACATTTTGAAACGATCTGATTTTGTCATGTGATAACACGCGTATTTATGAACCGATTTCAATGAAACTTGGTATGTACATAGTACATACAAATGTCTCGACCGAGTTCGTTGGCCAGCATCATCCGCCATTTTGTTTCAAAATGGTGGCCATTTTAAATTTTTTAAAAAATTTAAAATTTAAAATTAAATGCGAAAAAAATCAACATTTGAAAAATATTTTTCTTTTACGTGTTAGAACGTAAAACAACGATTCCAGAACACTTTTTATTTTGTCTATATCTTACAAAATGATTGAGTTATAGCACTTTGAATTTTTCTTATGGCTGACATTTTGAAACGATCTGATTTTGTCACGTGACAACACGCGTATTTATGAACCGATTTCAATGAAACTTGATATGTACATACTACACACAAATGTCTCAACCGAGTTCGTTGGCCAGCATCATCCACCATTTTGTTTCAAAATGGTGGCCATTTTAAATTTTAAAAAAAATTTAAAATTTAAAATTAAATGCGAAAACATAAAAGTTGAAAAATATTTTTCTTTTACGTGTTAAAACTTAAAACAACGATTCCAGAACACTTTTTATTTTGTCTATATCTAAAAAAATGATTGAGTTATAGCACTTTGAATTTTGCTTATGGCTGACATTTTGAAACGGTCTGATCTGAACGATCCATCATGTTGCTTTAAAATGGCATACACTTTATGATATCGTGGAATTTGGTGACTCTCTAAATCGCTTAAAATAAAACCAGGTTGAATAAAAGATGACTAATTTCTAAAAATTCCTATTAATATTCAGTCTTGACAAAAACTAGTATTCAATCTTATAAAATCACTAATTTTTAAAGATTATTTCCACTAATTTGAGCTTAGTATTTTTGAACAATGTAACTTACTTTAAAATAAATAAATAAATATATAAGTATATGAAAGCTACCTTTTCCTCCCGGCATTGCCGGAAGGACTTTTTTAAAAAGAAATTAAACGTTTTTCGTGATTTTTTTTAAACGAAAACTGCCATTTTTTCGCGATTTTTTAACGAAATTTCCCGTTTTTCACGATTTTTTGAAAAAATTTGCCGTTTTTCACGATTTTTTGAAGAATTTTGCTATTTTTCACGATTTTTTGAAGAAATTTGCCTTTTTTCGTAATTTTTTTTGAGGAAATTTGTCGTTTCTTCACAATTTTTTGAGGAAATTTGCCATTTTTTGCAACTTTTTGAGGAAATTTGCCCTTTTTTCGCAATTTTTTGTGAAAATTTGCCGTTTTTGTGATTTTTTTGAAGAAATATGCCCTTTTTTGCATTTTTTTTTTTTTTTTTTTTTTTTGAAGAAGTTTTTTCGCAATTTTTTGAGAAATTTGCTGTTTTATCCTGATTTATTGACGAAAACTGTCATTTTTTTCGTTATCTTTGAAGAATTTTTCCGTTTTTTCGGCGTTTCTTTTGACAAAATTCACGTGTTTCCCGCGATCTATGACGAAATTGATTTCTTTTCGAAGACTATTTGTTGAAATTCGCGATACATATTATGATCGAATTTTTGGAATAATGACCGAATTTTTTAAATTTTTGTTAAATTTTTAACAGTTGCAATAGTCTGCAGAAACTTCCCAAGCAGCGTTGCGCCGATTCTGCATCTGGGTTCACATGTTCATATCCTTTACTCAAAACATCAGTTAATAAATATGGCAAGATAATCACGTATTTTTCTCGCGTTCTTTTGCCAAAATTTGTATTTTTCTCGCGATTTTTCGCCGAAGTATGCATTTTATTCGCAATCTTTCGACGAAATTAGCAATTTTTTCGCAATCTTCCTTTTCCCGCGATCTTTTGCCGAAATTAACGTTTTCCCGCGATGTTTACCTGAAATTAGCGTTTTTTCCACGATTCTTTCAGTTGAATGTTTTTTTTCCTGCTATCTTTGAACGAAATTTGAGTTTTTCCTCGAATTCTAGTTTTTCCGCTATTCTTTGCGTTTTGCCCGAAATGTTTTCGCGTTTTTTGCCAAAATTCTCATTTTTTTTTAGATTTTTTGCAAAAGTTCGAGTTTTTTCTGCGGTTTTTTGTCAAAATTTGCATTTTCCATCGCAATCTTTTACCGAAATTCGCGCTTTTCCTGCCATCTTTTGCCAAAATTCGCGTTTTCCCTGCCATCTTTTGCCGAAATTCGCGTTTTCCCTGCCATCTTTTGCCGAAATTCGCGTTTTTCCCACGATTCTTTGTCAGAATTTGCTTTTTCTCTGCCATCTTTGAACGAAATTAAGAGTTTTTCTGCGATTATTTGCATTTTCTTCACTATTGTTTGACGAAATTCGCGTCTTTAGTCAAAATTCGCAATTTTTCGGCAGAATTTGCGTTTAATCTGCGATTTTTTTGAAAGATTTAATTTTGTTCTCGCTATTATTTGCGAAATACGTATTTTTCTGCGATCTTTTGCGAAAATCCATGTATTTCTCTCGATTCTTTGTCAGAATTTGCATTTTCCTCCACTATCTTAGAACGAAATTTGCATTTTTTCTGTAATTCTTGGACAGAATACGTGTTTTTCATGCTATTTTTTGACGGAATTTTTCGTGATCTTTTTACGATTTTCATGTTTTTTTTCACTATCTTTTCACAAAATTGACGTTTATTCACGATTCTTTGATGAAACTGGCGTTTTTCCACGATCTTTCGACGAAATTGTCACCCCCCCGCTATGCTTTGATTCCCGTTTATTACGCGATCTTCTGACAGAATTTGAGTTTTTTTCGCGATCTTATGTACAAATTTTCGGATTGATGACCGATTTTTTAAAATTCCGGAACAAATCACTCCCGTGCGAAACAGCAAAAAATCGGAAAGTGAAAAAAACCCGGAAAATCGCGAGTCTCATGCCTGCATTTTGCAGGGTCTGCCAAGATATTGCAAGGTCTGCAGATATTTTTCAGGGTCTGCGCGGCAGACCCGCAGACCCGGAAGTCGGCGCCACTGGCGATACTTGTAGCGCGTTCAAAGGAAAGGGGAAAATAAAGCCTTTAAAAATCATGCAGTCAAACCCTACTTATAAAACTATGTTCCAGGATCTTGGTTCTTCATGGGAATTAAAGGCATCTATGACAAAAAATCTTGAAGCCTTTGTTTGTAATTTGTATGGTTACCCGAGAATTGATGAAATTAATGAGGTCCGATACAAATTATTTAAACTAAAATTCCGAATTGATGTAGCACTGCCGCCAAATTTAGATTCATTACTATTGCACATTAAAAGAGCCAATTACCAAGCTCATATCCATCGTAAGTGCTTAGAAAGCTATATCAAAGCTCCTAGCCCATCTGAACATGGCTGGGTAATATGCAACAGCAATATTTCTGTTAACTGGGGTACTCTGCCAATTGCACCAGATTTCCTGATTAAACGCATTTCTTGTGCATGTCTTAAAACTGCGTGCTCATCAAAAAAATGTACATGCAAACTAAACAGTTCTTTATGTTCTGAATTTTGTTCCTGCGAAAGGACCTGTCAAAATTCAAACAATGACAAAAATGATGATTTACAAAATGATGATGTAAATTTGAATGACAATGACATTTTATATGTTTGCAATGAGGATTTGACTGATAGTGATAACTCAGAATAATACACTAGACGTTACACAATATCTTAAAAATAAAATAGGAGGATACTACTTTGATTTTGTATTTTTTTATAGATTATATTTATTATGTATTTTATCTAAAGATACAGGAATATGAAAGTAAGTTGATTTCTAAAAATTTCAATTCAATTCAGAATTCTAAAAAATGTAATGTAAAATATTCAACAATTGTTTCAAATCCATGAATCCACCATATGTGTATATATAATTTGAAATATTTCTCTCATTGTACAAGATATATATATTTTTTTCTTTTAATTACTGTTAGCACTGAAAAATTTATTCATATATATACATTTAATTTTAAATAACTGTCAGAGAGTCGTGTTTATTCAAGATTTTTTTTTTTTTCACCGCTTCTATTACTGTTTGCACTCAAAAATGTACCTATATTGTATACATTTAATTTCAAATAACTGTCAGTGAATAGAGTTTATACAAGATTTTTTTTTTTCCCACTTCTATTATTGTTTGCACTCAAAAATGTACCTATATTATATACATTTAATTTCAAATAATTGTCAGTGAATCGTGTTTATACATATTTTTTTTCCCCAGCTTCTATTACTGTTTGCAGTTAAAAATTTATCTGTATTATATACATTTAATTTCAAATAACTGTCTGAAAATCGTGTTTATACAAGATTTTTTTTTTTTTTTCACCGCTTCTATTACTGTTTGCACTCAAAAATGTACCTCTATTATATACATTTAATTTCAAATAACTGTCAGTGAATCGTGTTTATACAAGATTTTTTTTTTTCTCACCGCTTCTATTACTGTTTGCACTCAAAAATGTACCTATATTGTATACTTTTAATTTCAAATAACTGTCAGTGAATAGTGTTTATACAAGATTTTTTTTTCCCAGCTTCTATTACTGTTTGCACTCAAAAATTTATTTATATATATACATTTAATTTCAAATAATTGTCATAGAATTGTGTTTATACAATTTTTTCCCCCGCTTCTATTACTGTTTGCACTCAAAAATGTACCTCTATTATATACATTTAATTTCAAATAACTGTCAGTGAATCGTGTTTATACAAGATTTTTTTTTTCCCACTTCTATTATTGTTTGCACTCAAAAATGTACCTATATTATATACATTTAATTTCAAATAACTGTCAGTGAATCGTGTTTATACATATTTTTTTTCCTCAGCTTCTATTACTGTTTGCACTTAAAAATTTATCTGTATTATATACATTTAATTTCAAATAACTGTCAGTGAATCGTGTTTATACAAGATTTTTTTTTTTTTTTTTTTTTTTTTTTTTCTCACCGCTTCTATTACTGTTTGCACTCAAAAATGTACCTATATTGTATACTTTTAATTTCAAATAACTGTCAGTGAATAGTGTTTATATAAGATTTTTTTTTTCCCCAGCTTCTATTACTGTTTGCACTCAAAAATTTATCTATATATTATATACTTTTAATTTCAAATAACTGTCAGAGAATCGTGTTTATACAAGATTTTTTTTCGCCCCCGCTTCTATTACTGTTTGCACTCAAAAATGTACCTATATTATATACTTTTAATTTCAAATAACTGTCAGAGAATCGTGTTTATACAAGATTTCCCCCCCCCCCCGCTTTTAGTACTGTTTTCACTCAAAAATGTACCTTTAATTTCAAATGACTGTCAGAGAATCGTGTTTATACAAGATTTTTTCCCCTCAAATTCTATTACTGTTTGCATTCAAAATTTTATATATATATATATATATATTTAATTTCAAATAACAGTCAGAGCACTGTGTTTATATAAAATCCCCCACCCCCCTTGCTATTAATGTTTGCACTCAAAAATTTGTTCATAAATATATATTTAACTGTGAATAGTGTCAGAGCATTGTGTCTATACAATTTTTTTTTTCTTGCTATTACTGTTTGCATTTAAAAATGAGTTCACCACACAGATATATATATCTCATAATGACTAGAAATTTAAAATTTTATTTATTAAAAAAGTCTTATAATTATCCTTTTTAAAGATATGAAAGCATTTTTTTCAGTAATTAAAAAAATAATAATAATAACATTTTAACTTTTAAACTTTGAAGTGTAAAAAGTATTATGCTAACCGAATATTCGGTATTCGGTTTACCAAATAATCTGTATTTGACTAAAGTCAGAATTCGGTTCATCCCTAAAAATCATGTGGTTCTGCTAGCTATTTTTTTTTTTTTTTTTTTTTTTTTTTTATGTGAAAACATGAATATTTTGTGAAATTTCAGTGCTTATTCGAATTTTTATTTCACATATACATGTATAATTTTTTTCAAATTCATCTGTTTGCAAGAAATTGCACTATTTATTTTTTATTATTATTTCTCATTTCATAATTATCCAAGTATTTACCCGTACGCACGTATACTGAATGTAAATAAACAAACGGCGGATGGTTACAATATTTTTTATATGTGACAACAATAAAAGAAAATAGCTATCATTTTCCTATTTAACACTGTATTAATATCTTTTTAGATACAATATGAAATAAAAAGGCATTTATTGTGATTAAAAAGTTGTTTTGTGGTTTTTTGTTTCTTTTTTAATGGAATTTGATTGCGCCATCTAGTACCGATTCTTAGAATGGCTGCAAGGTGGATAAAATATATAGTTCCGAGTATATTTCTATATTTTTAAGAAATGTGCAAGTTTCAATGTGGGACCATCGTGATTTCCGATAAAATATGAATGTTAAAATATTTTAATAACAAATTTATGTAGTCCTAATAGATGGCAAACGGAATCTCATTTCTAAGCACATTTTGAGACTTCGTCCCATCGTCTATACGACTGCAGATCATTTGATAGATTTGACGTCCAATTTCCGACTTGTTGTTATTATTATTTTTGCGTATTCAAGAGTTGCATTTCAAAAAGCATTTCTCAATTTCAGGAGCATGCTTTCTTCTTCAATCATTTGCTAATAACCATTTGCATTTAATTTCGCGGAGATAATACAAATTACTTTCTTGTGTTAACAACCTGTTGATCCACCACGATTCATAACGAATACTCGAAATTTAATGACCAGATCTAAACTAATATCAACTAAGTAACTCATCTAAGAATCAACTAAGTCAATCACTAAGTAATCAACTAAGAAAAATCATTATATTGGCCTAAGAGCTCGAGTCCATTCTCTGGAAGCGGTCTCAATCTAAGCTTGGTTGCAAGCTCTCGGGTATCTCTAAATAAATGAGCTAGAATTCGTTGCTGCAAAAAAAATTGTTTCAAAAAACAGATACGTGAAATCGTGAAGATTGTATTAACACTATTAAGCTCAGCAAGAAACGATTCGACGAAATAATTCAATGTCCATTCGAATCAGAAATTTTCTTAAGAAAACAAATATAAACCACGAAAAAATAGGTTAACTAAGTAAGTTAAATAGCTTTTTTATTGTACTATAAAAATTATTTTTATATAGCTCGAGTAAACTTTCACATTTTTCCAGTGTTAACAGATACCGATATACAACATGAATTAGTGCACATATTTCTACAAGATTAATTTTAAAGCAATTATTCCAATTGTTTGTAAATTTTATAAACGGTACATAAAAAACACTTCTTTGACTCATTGTTGCATCTGCATTTGGTTATTGCTTGACTTGATGGATCAAAGAACATATAGCACTCAAAATATACAAATAAATACTTAAAAGGTATTGCAAAAATATAGATATTATTTATTTATTGTTTTACCTTAGATCTTTCGAATGCCCACGCATTCATTTTCAAAGGAATATAAAAGAAGATAATTGATTAGAAATAGAAAACGAAAAAAACAAAACATAACCATTGCACTCCGTCACTTCAACGTATAAAGAAGATGCCGTATTTTCCGTGAAATATGCAAACCATCAGTTTTACAAATCATGCCAAACCAAATTTTCAGTTACATTTTAAACATTGGATATTGGTGAATTATGAAATCTCATTTTGTCTTTTAAATCGTTCTTTTTCTATTTCAGATCAATTTTCTATGTGAAAATGTACTTTTTTTTCTTTTCTGAAAATATATTTGGAAAATAAAAATGGGTCTAAAAATAAAGTAAACTATAACACAAGTTGAATGTAGATTCTGCCATTGCAGAATTCAGTTTCGTCTCCGCTTAGAAAAAAAAGAAGAAAAAAATCGATAGAGGTCTTTTAGAAGGGCGACCCCGTTTAGAATGCAATGAACTAACTTCATTTTTCTTGTGTTTATCAATATAATAGAAAACATAACGGCGTGAAATACCCAATTGATTAGCAATTTCTCTCTGAGACATTGGAATTGCGGAAAAATAAAGAGATACAATTTGACTTGCTACTTCTTCATTGACTAGATTCATCAAAAACGGATTTTTTCTTTAGTTTAAATGCCTTTTTTATAGACTCTGGGAAAAAGGAAATGCATTTTAACAATAAAACGAGTGGAATCCCGTCGAATTCGACGAATGAAATGTTTAAAAGACCCGGTCGATTTGGCTTAAAGAAAAGCAAAAGTAATTACATTATTGAATCAATATATAATAAATATATTTCCAAACTTAATGTCAAGTTTGCCAGTTACAATTTTGCATGCAAATATTCGCACATCTTCAATTAAAATTGTAATCTGAGTGCCGGCGAAATCCTGAAATTTTATTTTATATGCACTCACAGAAAAATAGTTTTATAAAAAAAAAACTAATTTCATTTTTACTATGACATTATTTTTACTAACTGAAGTCATCTGAAAGTAAAATCTCAATCTCAGTGCCCATAATGGAAAGAAATATTGAAATGTAATATCGTTATGAGTAAAAATGCGATGTTTTAAATAGTGACGTCATTTTCTCTTCAAATGTTTTTTAAAAGTTACTGTTATTAGTAATATGAAAAAGGCATCCGTAATAATATTGTAATTCCCATTTATCTGGTTGCTGAATGACATCATTTTCCTCATTTGAAATTTTTCTTATTTTGCTTTAGACATTAATTTTTATCATAAATTATTTTCTATTATTTTATTTACATTATTAATATTATTTCTCAGTAAATATATTATTTTTTTACCTCAATTAGTACATAATTATACGCAATCATTTTATTGTGGTTAAATTTTACGAAAACAATTAACTTTTTTCTTTTAAAGGATGGGCATGTTCACTGATGAAATAAAGGTTCTGACTGGTGGAAAGTGATAATGTAAAATAAATTTTTATTATCGAGAGAAAAGCTAAACTGAGTTGCCACCATATTGAAGAAATATCGTAAAAAGCATTTAAAATTAAAAATAAAATATAAAAATGGAAATAAATTAAAAAATAGCTAAAATGGGCACAACTACAAATAAATAGCTTTCACTTTAAAAAATAATTATCAAAATCGGTTGAGTAGAAAATTCAGGGCTGATGACTAAAAAAACAGCCATGTCTTTTAAATATATAGATTGTATGAATCTCTCGTTTTAACGGCCAGATCATGAAAAAGTGGGCCACAATTTTTGACACGACACTTTTTAGCTTGTCTGAAAGAACTAGCTAGCATCGGAGACTAATAAAAAGCAAACACAGTCCGCGTATACAAACAAAGTCACAATAAATTCATCGAAACACCAAGGATATTGTACCAGTATTGTGGGAATATTATATGAAATGACGTCATTACAAACAGTATCTTTGTTAATCAAAATTTCGAGAGATTCACGGATAATGGAAGAGTAATGGTTTGATGTTGAAAAGATTATTTTAGCTTTGTTGAAATTTATTAAAATATTTTTACTTTCTTCTATCTTTACAAGAAGAAAGTATTGGATTCATGAAAATTTTCGACTTCCGGTTTTCGACGGATTTATACGTTTTAGAAGGTCCTGAACACGTTTTGACTATTTTTAGAAAATGTCTGTCTGTCCGTCTGTCTGTCTGTCTGTCTGTCTGTCTGTCTGTGTGTGTCTGTCTGTATGTGACAAAAAATTTGTGGGCGCTCTATCTCAAGAACTAATGCTCGAAATTTAATAAAATTTTATATTCAGTTAGACCTTGATATGAATTAGTGCCTATTGGTTTTTGGTGAAAATTGGCCTGCAGGTGGCGCTGCTATACTACGTTTTTCATGATTTTCAAGATTGCTCTATCTCAAGAACTAATGCACAGAATTTCACCAAACTTCAGATTCTGTGACCCCTTGATATACATAGACGCTGATTAAATTTTGGTGTAAATTGGCCAGCAGGTGGCGCTGCTATGCCACGTTTTTCATGATTTTCATGATAGCTATATCTCAAGAACTAATACACAGAATTTCACCAAACTTCAGATTCTGTGACCCCTTGATATACATAGACGCTGATTACGTTTTGGTGTAAATTGGCCAGCAGGTGGCGCTACTATGCCACGTTTTTCATGATTTTCATGAGAGCTATATCTCAAGAACTAATGCACAGAATTTCACCAAACTTCAGATTCCGCGATACCTTGAGATACATAGCCGCTGATAAGGTTTTGGTGCGAACTACCCTATAGGTGGCGCAGCTATGCTACATTTTGCACGATTTTTGCGATAGCTATATCTCAAGAACTAATGCAGAGAACTTCATGAAATTTTAGATTCTGTTACACTAGAATATATAACATAATTAGACGTTGATTACATTTTGGTATTAACCTTGCAACAGGTGGTGCAGCTATGCTGCATTTTGCACGATTTTTCCGATAGCTATACCTCAACAACCAAAGCACAGAATTTCATCAAACTTCAGATTTTGTTACAAAATGACATATAACATAATTACACGATGATTACGTTTTGGTATAAATCCTTCTACTGATGGTGCTGTTGTGCTATATTTTACACTTTTTTTTAAACTAGCTATATCTCAAGAACTAATGCACAGAATTTCATCAAACTTCAGATTCTTTTACACCATAACATAATTAGACGCTTTTTTACGTTTTGGCATAAATTGTCCAAGATATGGTGTTGCTGTGCTACGTTTTGCAATTTTTTTGTTATAACTATAGCTCAAGAACTAATGGACGAAATTCCATCAAATTTCAGATTCTGTTAGATCTTGACATAAATAGATGCTTATTAGGTTTTAGTATAAATTACCCAACATGACACACTACTAAGCTCATTTTCTCAGAATATTAATTAAATTTTGCGTTTTAGGCTTTTCGGATACCAGAATCTCATTAGGCTAGATCAAATGTTCGAGGAAATTCGATGGTAGGTAACTTTGGGGTCACCACGTTTTTTTTTTTTTTTTTTTTTTTTTTAAATATTAAAATGTACTTATGAGATAGAAGAAAGTTTTGGGATTGACACATCCAACTAGTCTTTTTGTTGCATTCTAGATAAAGTTTGTTTTATTGTATGTCCGAAAAATGCTCTTTTAGTCTTAATTTTCGAGAAGCCTGACCAATTTTGCAACACCTTTTAAGTATTTATTTGTATATTTTTAGTTTAATAACAAAGTGTAAATTTCCATCAGGACACTAATATTAATACAGTAGTTTGACTCACTAAAAATATAGCAGACATCAAATACAACAAGAAAACTACAAACACATTTTAATATTAATTTCATTTACTTCTGAACCATGTTTCGTCTTACCCCAAGTAAAATAGGAAGGTGCGACAGAAGCTTATTTCCATATTGTTGCAAGGCTATATCCGCTTCTGCGTGCCTTGTGTAACATAATGCGGAACTCACTTATATAGCCAATATCCTAGCTAGAATAAAACATCCGTTTATGAACTTTAAATATAAGCAACGGAATATTATAAAAACTTTACTCACCGGTTAAATGCTCACGAAATTCAAAAATAATAGTGATTAAAGAAAGAAAAACAATCTTAGGATTGCATTGGACGGTATACTGAAGTATACGCCGCCTCACGATCTTTTTGAGGAGCTCCGTATACCCTCTGTTTCTCTAATAAAGCACTGGTGTATACTGTATCCACGAATGTTCGTGACTCTAGTGTATACCCTCTGCTTATATATCTTCGAATTTTTTTGCGACTAAAACACTGCACATGAACACTGGGACAAGACTCCTCACAAGTGAATTAGTATTGACATACAGTCGACTCTTGTTAATTCGAACTCTTCGGGACCACAAGAAATATTCGAATTATCCAAAGTTCGAATTATGGAAAGTATGAAATGAGAACATGCTTAATATGGTACTATTACAAAGAAATTAGTGTTATAGTGTTTTTTAAATGTATTATGTCTATTATCATCAGAATATGACTTAATATTACATTAGAATGTATAGATACATAAACTAATTAAAAAATTAGAAACAAGCACAATGGAAGAAAAATTCGAAGCGTCACTGATGGACAGAAAAAGCACATAGAAAGTGGATATCAAATGCATGGGATTATATGTATATCGTCCGGAACAATTTTCACAAAAACCAAAGAAAGAAAGTTATTCAAATGATCTGAAATACGTGAGAAAGAAAGGAAAAACGAAAAATCGGAATTCTCGTTATTTGGAATTAAACGATGTCAAGAGAAAATGAGTTCGAATTAGTGAAAAAATTAACGTTATTCTGCCATTGAAAATTTCGGGACTTCATGTTTAGTTCGAATTAAGCGAAGATTCGAATTATCCGATTTCGAATAAACGAGAGTCGACTGTATGTTGATACATAACATGTATGAAAAATAAATATACCGACGAATTTTATAGCAACTGATCTTTGAAATCGGTTCGTACATTGCAATTAAATTATTTTAACCGTTTGTGCAATGCTAAATGTAAAATTTTTGTTAATGGGATGTATTCAAGCTGAACAATTAAAATGAATATAAATTCTATATCAAATTGAACTACTATTATTCAAATCCATCTAAATTTTAACTTTGACATTTAACTTATATGCTACTAACTGGTTATTTTTGAAAAATTGCGTGTTTTTCATTCTGCTGCTTGGATTTAGTATGAAATGCGAGCATAAATATTGAACATGATATATTCCTAAATGCGTTCAAAAGTTCATTAACCCTTCGTAAATCACGGATGTAGTTTGATTTTTATTTTCTTTCTTTTAATTAAAAATGGAAAAGTGGAAATGAATGCAATTGACAGTTCTGCAATTCGTAACGAATGCGTGGGTGTTTTGGAAACAAAGATTGAATACATAAAAGCATATTTTGCATTTCATGTAGTTTGTTTGATTTTTACTTTTCTCTTTAATCTTTCGTGAAATGAAATGTTGAAATGTTTGTTGACATTTTTAAGGAATAACTGTTGTTTGACGTTTGGGATAAATATTTAATGGTTAGAAACCTTCAAATTGTACAGAGAACTCTAAAAATAAGTAATATATATATATATATATTTTTCTTTTTTCTTTTTTTTTTTTTTTTTTTTTAGAATGGAAGGATTTATTCAATGACAAATTAAATTCATTAAAACAAAAAGATTACATGCAAAATTGCTTTTTAAGTTGTAAAGTGAGGCGCGAATATAGAATTACTAGAAAACAGAAATTTTGATTCTGCTTTTTCAGAAATGAGTGTTGATCCCGAAAAATATATATATATATATGTGTGTGTGTGTGCGTGTGTGTAATAATATATTTTTGGGGTATTTAACTTGATTATTTATTTCAAATTGTTATAATATCTAACTTTTTCCCATAACTTTTAATAATATTTTAACATGTCTATTATATTTTAATCACATACCCTTATTCAATGCATTCTTTATTTCTTATTCTAAAAACCTAAATCTTTTAAAAACAACTCTTTTCCTAAAATCTACTGGCCGGGAGGTTTTGACCTCGAAACTGGTAGACGGCAGGTGTTGGGTTCGAATCCAATCACATCCGTCGGTCTAATCGTTCAGAGTTTTCCGTGGTTTTCTTCGAACCTTGAATTTCCTTGCGTGAATACGGATTAGGTACCCTTAGAAAGACCACCACGGAGGGCACCCCACCCCCTTAAAGACCTATATCCCTCGTCTAGATAATTGGCCATCATAAAATAAACCAAGTCTAAAGTCTACTAATAAATTTTGTTCTTTCAATTTGATAATTGTTTCTTAATACCTTTTATTTACATTTAAAATGTTATTCGATACATTGTGATCTTAGGCGCTGGTCGTATTACATAAGAATAGGCTTCGGAAACTCTTTCTTTCTCCCACCTCCTCTTGTTTCCTATTAGTTGCGAGAACCACTTCAAAAAAGCGTCCTGAAGTTTATTGTCGGGTCGGTTATTCATGTGCTTTTCTTGTATAAAAGGACATTGCGCTTGCCTGGAGAGTAGAATTCTACGTTTTTTATTTATTTCAAATTATTTACTTTTATACACCAATTACATTTATTTTTAGTTAATTAGTTAATTTAAATTGTTATACGTTGCTGTGGAAAATATATTAAAATATCATTATATTTAAGGGCAGTTGGAAGGTCAAAACCTAAAATATATCGAACTATCGATTTTTTAGTATTTATAATCTACTATTTCTCCTTTTTCTAGTAATATATTACTTTTGTTTCTGAGGCAACCAGAAGTTGGAAATTTTTAAAAATTCTGTTTGTTTATCTCCTCATACTTTTCGACCGCTCCTATTTAAAGAGCAGAGAACGTAAATAATGAAAGATATCTCGCTCCCTTCCTCCTTACTTAGCCTCATAATTTATTTTCTTCATGTTTTAAAACGGTCCAGTTTTAAAACATTTTAAAGAGACCAATTTTTGAGATTTTTTCCATCCAGATTTACTTTAAAAATGTCTCCATATTACTATGGAGCCAAATAAAAGTGTACACAGCGTTATTTGGTCTCGAGTACCAAAAAAGACTTTTGTGCAATTAGAATGCCTTGAGTTAGGTTTATATGATCTGCTTCAATAATGGGCATTCTGCGAAAATGAATGTGCTTCATAAATTAGGCATAGAACGAGGGCTATATTGCCAAAACACCTTAAAAACTCTTGATCGCGAGCGACTGCTAATGACAAAATAAGACAGTTTGCAGCAAACTAAAGAAAAAAGAGTGTTTAAAAGATTGAAAAGGAAACACCAAGAGGAATGTAAACAAAAAAAAATGCAAAAAATAAGCATTACGGAGCAGGAATGTTTGAAATAAGTTCGTTTATTTACTTTAAACTTGATTTTCTCAAAATGTTTTTTTATTATTATTATTATTATTTCGATGTACCTTTTTGAAAAAACTATTAAACATTATGCTTTGAAATTTTGCTTGAATATTCTATACATATTTCTGTTTAATCTAAGGTAAAATGTTTAAACTCATAAAAGAACTCTTTTATTATTTTCACTACATTTGAAAAAAATTGCATGTTTTTTTTAAATTTTTTAATGTGGTTTCTACTTCAGATTTTTTTTTTTAATCTAAGCTTTATTTAATCATAAATTTAACTTCATATTATTAAGAATCGTTTTCTTTATGCATAAAAAAATTCATGTCCATATTTTAAGTAGTTTATGAGAAAAGGTACATTAATTTAACATGGCAAGTATAGGGATTCCGATTGTTCTTAAATTAATTATTCATCTGTAATATTGTATATTTACATCTATTTAGAGTTGAATCATTCTTTGATAATTTAACCACCTCAAACATTTATTTTTCTTTAAATTTCATCATTTGTATGAAAATAATATAGTTACAGTTTTTATAGGTTAATCTAAATATAGTTATTATTATTAATATTTATTTATTTATTTTACTCTCTTTCGGGGTGATCTTTAAATGTATTATCATATAATAGAGAGCAACACTATCTCTGTTCTAAATTAATGAAAATAATATATTTAATATATTTTAACATTAATGCACTGTTTTTCTTAATTCTATGGTAAATTAATAATATTGTTCGTACAATTTTTCTGGTAACAAACCAAATCATTTCTTAGCGTTCTTTTAAATTGTGGTGTCATAGATGGATTCATTGGTGTTTTAATTGTTTGTTTTTTCCAATTGTTAAATATCATCATTAATCCATTGTATTTTATTTATTTATTTAAATTTAATGAATTGTTATTTTTGGCTGTTTTTATTGAATTTTATTGTGTATGGTAGCCCAAATTTTGTATTCTTTAGTTTCATATGACTTATGCAAGGAAAATGGATTATGCACAAATATTTCCATTTTTTCAATGTTCTCTGAATTTTTATGTCTTTGTCTTGCTTAACTGATAACATGTTTTTTTTTTTTTTTTTCCTTTAAAGGATATAACTTCATTTTTAATTTATTATACATTCATTTTTGTAGATGATCATTTTTATTGGTTTATAATATATATATATATATATATATTTATATATATATATATAATTCATAAGAAAATATAAAATTCTTTTCAGAAAACGACATACATCATTTCCTGTTACATAATATGTTGCGATGCGATTGAAAAATCTTATTAATAAATCATCGTTTTTAAGATTTTCATTACAATGAGATTAATTTATTAGAGAAACCAATTTAAATCCCCAAAAAAGCAATCTATTTCTCTCTTTTAATCAATGTTTAAAATTAATTTAGATACGATCAAATTCAAATAAATGAAAGAATTCAAAACTATTGTAAGGTTTTAACTTGGAGAAAGAGAATGTAAAATTTATACGAAAACAATGGAAACACCTACGCTTTTCATCGATTTCTCTCTCACAAATTCACTTATGCTAAATTGCTCGCTTGTTTTATATATATATATATATATATATATATTACTTTTTTTTTACTCTTGGATAGTTTAAATGTATGGAATCCAAGAGGAAAAAAGGAGATGAATAATTTGATTTGAATGCAACTGCAGTTAATCAACAGTATACTTTTGCTAGTTTACAAAAGTTAAAATATTCTCAAGCAACAATTTATAATACATTATATCAGGGGTTATTTTTCGATCCCTTTTTAATATAATGAGAATTCTTACTCCATCTAATAAATAAATCTTGTTTGATGATTTTTCGAGAATATAATTCTTATTTTAGCAATTACAAATCATGAAGTTGCATTCTTCTTTGAAATTTTGAGTTTATTTTTAGTAACAATACAACAGGTGATACTGGTAAATAATTTAATATTTTTTCATTTCTTAATTTAGAGGAATTTAAATTTCGGTATCAATTATTCGATTTTGTTAATCCTAATTTGATGTATTTGACATAAAAAAGTATTTTTTGAAATTGCATTCCATCGCCAACCGATGAAAAATCGCCAAATAAGGAAATGTTCCATTAATTTTTTACGCAAGCTGTATGTAATTTTCGCCAAAATTTTTTTTACAAACGTATATATCCCCATAAGAGGAAAATTATGTTTTTAGATTTTTCGGAGTATGCTCGTATGACCTTCCTTGTCAGTAAAAAAGTTTTAAGGTGTTATCCTCTGATTAAAAGCTGAGAATGATTCAGGTGACAAGAAAAGATTGATTTTTCTCCATGAAAGCAAAATATTTTAACATGTTTGCGTCTATATCAGGGGCGTAGTCGAGAGGAGACAGTGTCCCTTCACTTTTTAGGTGCATTCATAATTATGTAAATACTTTGCACATAGTCGTCGTTCAATCCGACCGTCTCTCCGCGTATAACAACGCAAAAACTAAGCAACTGAATCATTTGAAATTTTAAAAATGCAATTTTCGCATAATTTTGTCGTATCATTGCATATTTCGTGAAAATCGGATGTATAGTTTGATTACAGGGACAATCAAAATTATTTCATTACATTACGGTCAAAGGGAAAAAAGTTTCAAGTGCTTTTTGTTGGTGTTACAGCCTTTCAAACAAGATAAAATTGATATGCATTTACTGAAGTGTACGAAAATATACATTCTGTACAATATGTGGTGCAAAAAAATGCTTGTTATTCATTTACAGAGCTATACAAAAGAATTTCGTTACACAATGATATAGGGGGAAACATTGTTTTCAGCATATTTCAATCATGTTAAGTTACTTCCTATTTAATGAAATTGATATACGTTGCTGAGATTTATTATAAGTTACTTTCTGTATAACAGAAAGTGCTAACAGTATTTACAGGGACTCACAAAAGATTTTGGATACTATACTGTACCAGAAATACTGTATGTTACCGATTTTGCTTGAAGTGCATTTTTTGTTGTGATATGAGTTTTTAAGTTTAACTACATTTTTGCATATTACTTTGTGTGTATAAATGCTTTAGATCATATACAGGGACAACAGAATCTGTGTAAGAGCTAGAAAGTATGAATGAAAATAGCTTAAAAGTGGTTTTCGAATGTGTTGCACATTTTTACGGTATCCCATGATAGGTAATGATTCTAGGTTTGTCATATTGATTTCATCCTATTTAAGATGAAGTTCTATTATTTTCGTATTACTGAATTAAAGATGTATAATCGTATCAAATTTGTATTCATGCATTTTTGCATAAGAGTTTAACAGCTAATGCGTCAAGTTCTAAATATTTATAAATTAATTACAGTACAAACGTGCAAACGTTTTTGCCATGTTTGTCGTGCAATATCCAATATATTTATTTTAATTCAAGTGCCCCCTTATTATATATAATGTATAAGCATTCATTACAAAAAGTAATAAAAAAAAGAATATTGCCCAATCAAACTAATGGCATTTAGCTCACAGGCTACGAATACTAATTGTACATTACAGCCTTATATTTTCAAGGGTTAATTCCATTCGAAAAACAAATGAAGGGCGGAAACAGCTCCCTCCATTTCCCCTTTTATACTTAATCATTGAACTAATCAGGGATATGCTTTATCATATAAAAAATCTATATCCGAAATTCAGAGTAAATCGGAAAATTCTTAATAAAAACCCATCAATATAATTTAAGAAGAGTTATCCCCTCTTTTATACTTAACCATTAAATTTCGAAAACTATTCAGAGATTCGCCTTATCAGAAAGATCCTACATCTAAAATTAAAAGCAAATCACATAATTCAGCAGAAAAACCCATTTATCAAATATAAAGGGGGAGGGTAATCGCAAGTACCCCCTTTATACTTGACAAAAGATCCCACAGCTAAAAAGGGAAGCATCTTATCACTATGAACCTGTATCCAAAATTTGAAGCAAATCGATAACTTCTGAGTGAAAAACCCATTAACATAATTTAAGGGGGGGGGGATATCTCCCATTTCCCCACTGTTAGACTTATCCAATAAACTCGCAAATAAAATCATGAAGGTGCCCTCATCAGAATATTCTATAGCTAAAATTTCAATGAAATCTGATAAATCTGCATGAAAAACCCATTTATCGAAATGAAGGGTGAGGCATTAGCCCCCGTTCCCCCTTTTTATACTTATTCAATGAACACCCAATACTAGTCACGGAGGCGCCTCATCAGAATGATGCTATATCTAAATTTTGAATGAAAACTGATAAATCTGCATTAAAAACCCATTTATACCAATTAAAGGGAGGGACATTAGCCCCCGTTCCCCCTCTTATACATTTCGAATGAACTCCAAAAACTAATCAGGGAAGCGTCTTATCAGAATATAGATATATCCAAAATTTCAAGTGACTCGGGTATTTTTATCTTGAGTTATCGCATTACGCACGTTTTTATTTCGTCTATATCTTAAAAAATGAGCACTTTATAGCACTTTGAATTTCTATTTTCTTCCTCATATTTTCAAGGGGGAATGCTAAAGATGCGAAACAACGTAGATTTTCCAACCGTGTTAATTTTTTTAAAGAAGGAGCACGTCAATAAATTAACAATTTTAAGAAATAAGTCATTAATACTTTAAAAAAACTGCTTATGGTGCCAAATTACCTGACTATCTCTATTTGTTTGTATTCTAACTTCCGTAAGTTTACTTGAATTACGACAAAATTTTATGTATATTTGTTAGGTTTAATGTAGTACTTTTCCCATTGTTAATGATGTGTATAGTGTACGGATCTCATTTACGGAGAAACAAAAAAGAATTCTTTCATATTATGGTTTATCGGTGAAAATTCTGTGAACTATCAAAGGCTAGGAACCAATGTTAAAAAAGGGTATACATAATATACGAAAAAAACAGCAAACAGCTGCTTCAAATCCACAAGCGAGATTCTTTTTCAGTGCAAGGCACAGCGTGTTAGAAAAAGCAAGGTTAAGCATATTGACAGGGAGGTGATGGCTTACTGTTGGCATGACCAACCTTGCGTTTTCTAGCAAGCTGTACCTTGCCTTGAAGAGAAATCTCGTTTGTGAATTCGAAACACATCTGTTTGCTACTTTTTTGCATATTATGTGTGCCTTATTCTAACATTGGTTTCTAGCCTTTTGGTTTCCATGCTATAACTCGGACAGTGTGTAATATGAAATTAATATTTGCTATTGGGGTTTATTAAGATATTTCAATACTGAAAATGAAGTTGGTATTATTTATGGTTTATTTATACGGACATTCCAAAGAATTACGGTCTATAGCTAAAAATTGTTTATGTAATTTAATTATATTACATTATTTCAAGCATATTGAAATTTATGTATACCATTAAAGTGTACTACAGGGCGCTTCCTACAGAATACAGTGTGCATCATTTATTTACAGGTACACACAAAAGAATTTGCCTACAGAAGAAAATGAAATATAATTGAAGCTTATAAACGATAATTTATGAAAGCGCGTCTTTAGAGTTCGAAATTTCTTTCTTTCTTTCGTTTTTATTTATTTATTTATTTATTTTCAATGATGATTGGTATGCAATCATATACAGGGCTACCGAAAACTTCTCGTGTACAATTCCATTTATATTGACGGGAATTGGTGAAAGGATGTTTTTAACTGCGCAACTCGTACAACTGAATTAACTTTTAGCAGACTATATGGTATAAATTCAAATCTATAACCATAAAAGGGTGCACAAAATATTTGGATAGTTTTTCGATATTAGGGGATAGTATCAGTTTCCATATGGTTTTTCAAAGCCGTTTATTTAGGCGTTATCTTTCACCTTAATAAACTTCGAAGTTTTGTTACAGTATTCTAAATGTGTTGGAAAATGTTTCATAATCAGAGCTAGATGCATTATTGTTCTTTCCTTTTAAGGATTCCGTTCATCTGACTAATCCTTATTCGTATTTGTCCTCTTTCTGTCTGTCTGTGGCAGAGTCCGTACACAAAAACTATATAAATCAGAAACTTCAAATTTTTTGTACTTACAGCTGAATACCTCGTGTCACACGACAAATCATAAAAATTAAAAATATATATATTATTTTAATTAAATTAATTTTATCAATGTCATCCATTCACATTTGCGATTTACTTTTTAAAAGAGAACCTTAATTTCACCGTTCTGGGTGTAGTAGATATCATACACGGAAAGAACTGTTTTGTTGAAACAATCAAATTTTGATTACTATTGCCCCCACAATTTTTTTTTGTTAAAATGACCAAATTATAAAAAAAATTTCGTTGAATTAACAAAATTATTTGATTAGTCCAACCAACATTTGGTCATTGCAACCAAAATATTTTGTAGCGGCAATAGCAACCAAAATTTGGTTGTTTCAACAAAACAGTTCTTTCCGTGTAGCTTGGAGATGAAACATCTCGTTATAGTCGTCTTGTTTATTCGATCCCCAGTCGTACAAGTTGGAATTTTCATATTAAAATGAATTTAATCAAAAGAAATTTCGTATTTTTTGGCAATTTAAGAGTTTATATTATCAGAGTTTCGTTCATCTGACATTCATAATATATTTTGGAATTCATTTTCTTTTTTCTATTTTAAAACTACTGTGATTTATTAATGATTTAGCATTTTATTTAAATTTCGTTTAAACATTCTTTTTCGCTTTTGGAAATTCATTTTCTTTATATCTTTTCAAATTTTTTTATTTTGGATTTTTTTTAATTGGATTTTACGATTTTATTTAAATTATTTGATATGAATTTTTTTAATTTGATTAAAATAAATAATTTATTTATAATTATTTTAAAATTATATTTGTTGGTGCTACTATCTATGTAAGAATTTAATAATTATAAATTAACAATTTCGATTTATTAATTAAAGGATAAGTTATTTTGACAGAAATGTTAAACGAAACCCTCTGTGCGATCTGCGATCATACTTACCCACTTGTTTATACCTTTCCGCGATATAAATTTCTTACAATATAATTACATTTATTATTACTCTTTATAGAAAATTTCAGTATCGTCTTTTTCTTTAAAACAGCATATAAGCAATAATAAAAGTAAATATTTAACTAACCAAGTTTTTTTTATTACTTATTTATTTATTTATTTATTATCGTATACCTTAAAATAACATTCATATCACACAAAAGCGTAAAAAAGCTGATTTTCAGAGATTCCGAGAAGTTCATTAAGTAACTCAAAGACCCAGCTGAAGAAAAATAAAATAAAAAGCCATTTCGTAGAAAATAAACATTTAATGAGCATTCCATTTAACCAATAAGAGCTTCATCTTTTTCTATCGGTAATTGTTCCTCTTGAACGCACGCCATTTCCCGTTATATTTATCCCTATTGACCTCCACAAGGTCTCTAATTTTATCGTTTATTTTCAAAAAATGGTTGACCATTGATTCTCTTTTAGCTCCTAAAGAAAAAAGCAACAATGCTCAGGTATTATTTATAGGGCTAGAAGAATGTGCTTTCATCTTCTTGTGTACTGAGTATCGCTTCCAGTCGTTTTATCGGATTTTTTTTTCCCTTCCGAATTCTAAATCGAGATTTTTTTTTTTTCTTTTGATATTTCGACAAAAGAGACGCGACTTCGATTTCATTGACAATTTCTAAGAGATTTTTTTTTCTTCCTTTAAATGCTTCTACTTAAGATGAGCGTTTTTGTAAGTTAAATTTTGCATACTCAGTCATCAATGATCAAAATGTCGTATGGGGTACAGATTTTTACTGAAAAATGCTTATGAATTACTAAATTAATCTTAAAAAGGGTAGAAATATGTCTTACATTCAGTTACCGGCTAATGAAAAATCAATAAAATGACATTTTAACTCGCCATAATAAAAATAATTCAATTTTCTTGAATATTTTACCCTGAGCTCGGGATTTCGAGATTTTTTAATACTTTTTTAACATTTTCCAACATAATTAAAAACTTCCATTCCGGCTGTTTTGTTTGTCGAATGTGTGTTTGTCCGTACTCTAACTTCATGTTCTTCATTTAGGTATTGAGATTTACTATATCATTATTTCCCACTTGTTTTTACCTTTCCGCGATGTAAATTTCTTAAGATATAAATACATTTATTATTACTTTTTATAGCAAATTTCAGTATCATATTTTTCTTTAAAACAGTATATAAACAATAATAAAACGTAAATATTTAACTAACCATTTTTTTTTCTCTTTTACCATCACATACCTTAAAATAACATCTATAAGATACAAAAGCGTAAAAAAGCTGATTTTCAGAGATTCCGAGAAGTTCATTAACTAACTCAAAGACATATTTTCCCAGCTGAAGAAAAATAAAATAAAAAGGCATTTCGTAGAAAATAAACATTTAATGAGCATTCCATTTGACCAATAAGAGTTTCGCCTTTTTCTATCGGTAATTGTTCCTCTTGAACGCACGCCATTTCCCGTTATATTTATCCCTGTTGACCTCCACAAGGTCTCTAATTTTATCTTTTATTTTCAAAAAATGGTTGACCATTGATTCTCTTTTAGCTCCTAAAGAAAAAAGCAACAATGCTCAGGTATTATTTATAGGGCTAGAAGAATGTGCTTTCATCTCTTCATCTAGTGAGTATCGCTTCTAGTCCTTTTATCGGATTTTTTTTCTATTTCCAAACTCTAAATCGAGATTTTTTTTTTTCTTTTTGGGATATTTCGACAAAAGAGACGCGACTTCGATTTCATTGACAATTTCTAAGAGTATATTTTTTTTTTCTTCCTTTGAATGTTTCTACTTGAGATGAATGTTTTTGTAAGTCAAATTTTGCATACTCAGTCATCAATGATCAAAATGTCGTATAGGGTACAGATTTTTACTGAAAAATGCTTATGGATTACTAAATTAATCTTAAAAAAGGATAGAAATATGTCTTAAATTAATGAAAAATCAATAAAATGACATTTTGACTAGCCATAATAAGAATTCAACAATTTCTTGAATATTTCACCTGTTGAACTCGAAATCGCAAGATTTTTGAATGCATTTTTTAACACTTTCCAACATAATTAAAAACTGTTTATGACTTCGGTTCCGGTTGTTTGTCTACCGAATGTGTGTCTGTACGTACTCTGACTTCATGTTCTTTATCTAGGCTATTAAAGTCTATATTATATCA
Organism: Maratus speculifer; assembly: GCA_964019185.1. Lineage (NCBI taxonomy): Eukaryota > Metazoa > Arthropoda > Arachnida > Araneae > Salticidae > Maratus > Maratus speculifer. Next base: position 248,196,286 of record OZ025290.1, on the reverse strand, counting down.
TGATTTTTATAGAAAATTAAGTGTGCAGTACATGTAATCCATTTACAGTTTAAGGAATTCTTCTTTACAATTTTAACTTTGGGTTAATTAAGCTGATATTTAAAGAACACATGTAAAATTTGCCAGGTGTTGGCTCGAAATATTTTCGACTTTTAGTTTAAGAAATTTTCTCATTGGAAGATGCTTTTGATAACCTCCCCCCCCCCCCCCCCCCCGGTGTTAGCCAGTAAAAAGTTCTGTTGATAAATTTTTTAGGTATAGTGAAAGAACGACAACGTCAACCCCAACAGTTTTTTTTTCCGCGATTCAACTACAAAAAATGTTCTGTTTTGAAAAACAGGTGTTAAAAGATTAAAAGTTCATACATGAATCTAAACTGAAGCTACAGTTTTGTGAAATTATATGCATTTATTCTTGATATAGAGCACCCACAAAATTTTTGCCACACACACTCACAAACATTTTCTAAAAATCATCAAATGGTATTTAGGACATTCTAAAACGTGTAAATTTATCGAAAACCGGAATTTGAAATTTTTCAGGAATCGAGTTCTTTTCTTCTTGTAAATCCTGAAGAAAATAAGACAAAAAAGAAAAAATCATGCGTCAAGCATAGATTATGAAGCACTTTCCAACACATTCAAAATTCTCCAGAAAATCTCCTACATATTCTCCAGCAAATATTACGCTAAGACAGTACTGTAACCGATTTCTTTTGTGCATCCTTGTAAATTAATGAAAAATGTAATGAATGCTCTGTTTTGACATGATCTTAGGGAAATTTAATGATTTATGTCAGTTTCAATACATATGAAATAGCGTCATGTCATTAAAATACTCTCCAAACGATTTTTCCCCCATACACCATAATGTATCGAATTCTTTTGAATGGCCCTGTAAATGAACCATTAATCGTACATACTTCAAGTGCAACACCAAACATGCTTTGGTGACCTAAATAAGCTTTATTAACTGCATGAAAATCGAATATATTAACGGGAAGTTAGAGCGTGGACGGATGGATAGACAAACCGAATGCATAAGCACTTTTCAACTTTGTTGGAAAGTGCTTTAAAGAAACAATATCTGTTAAAAATATAAAGAATATCTCTTTAAAAATATTGGGATGGTCCCGATAAAATATACAGTTTAAGCACGAAATATTCTTGTTCGAAAATTACTGAGAGGGAAATTTCTCAGGGTAAAAACTATAGATAAATGTGTAACGTTATATACACGTTGAGTGTCATTTGTAACGATTGGTTGGTCGTGGTGGAGGTTAAATGCAGACATACTCAGTAATTAAGATAAAACAACAAAGTTTATTAAAATAATGAGGGCTGAAGGGAAGTGGAGCAAGTCTTAATTTTATACAACTGAGAATGCTATGAAAAAGCTAAACGCGTACTCACAGGCTCCGGCCTAGCTCAATCGTGGCACCTTCTAATACTTCTCACTATCTCTTAGCTGAGCTGCTAGATAAAGCTTAATTAGACAGCCCGTGGCTGTGTGTAATTCTTTATTCACAAATAATCAAAATGAAGTTTCTTACCACGGCCAACTCTCAAGTCAAATATCGAAACTCCTTTACACTTCACTGGAGGCCCGCTGCTACCTTCAATTTGCTAGCACTTCGCTATCTAATGTCGATGCCAGAGATACTCACTCGCTGGCCAACGCCACAGATACTCACACGCTGGCTAACGCCACAGATGCTCTCTCGCTGGCTAATGCCAGAGACACTCGCTGGCTAATGCCAGAGACACTCGCTGGCTAATGCCAGAGACACTCACCACACACTCACACCCAAGCTTTTATATGCTGCAAACTGAGATACTTCACATTAACATATTACTAATAACCGCGAGCTAACTGCAGAATCCGAAAGAGCACACACATTCTAGAAAGTTAAAGTAAAAGAGAGGATAGATGCCGCTTTTACGCTTACACATGTTAAATTATTGACGTCAGGATCTCAGAAATACTAGAGTGCCTTTATGCAAAGGTCACTCCCTCACAAATGGTAGTAAGGTCGTTCTAGATCTAAAATATAAATTGTGGATTTTTATCCATGTACGGATAGAGCACTGCAAAATCACTTTTGTGCGGTGGTATGTTCCAACCTCAATACATTTTTGCTCATATGGGAAAATTACTTCTTATAAGATAGCGTTTAATCTATTTATTTTTAAACAGAATCTTATGAAAAATGAGTAATTTTAACACAGTGTAATAACTTTTTCTCGGAAGATTACCTAGTTTCGGAAATATACTTCTTTAATATGATATTCAAGTGGATGCTAATAATAACCATTGTAATTGAAATCTGATACCGATTGAATATTTTTTAGATGAAGAATAAGAATTCCTCATCCCACGATATTTTCCAAAAAATCTCAGATATCTGTCAGACGCAATATCGTTTTATATCATAATAATACCATATCAAATATTTTCTATTCTGTGATATAGAACATGGTCGCGAAAAGAAATGGAAAGAAATCGGGGAATAGTGGGTCGGGATACGATTTTGTAAATGATAATTCCGCAGGCCAAATGATTAACATCTTAACGATGCACATGTATCTCACAATGGTAGCCATAATGAGGCTTCTACTATTCACGAACTCAAAGTGCAAATAATTTGAAGTAAACCATAAATCATAGTATGCTTAAAATCACGTTTTTCGGAGAGGGGCCTATTTGAAAAAAAAAATTTTGGAGGCAGGATTCACAAAACCGAGCTCTTAAATAGGAAAAAAATATCATTTATTTATTTATTTATTTATTATTTTTTTTAAGAAATCATCCTTTAACATAGATTTATATTTATTTTTAAAAAAATAAAAAAATTTAGTAACAGGAGACATACGATTGTGCGCTCAGAAAGCCTCCAAAAGGCCCACGTTGTACAACTCTGCTTTAGATTATAATTATTTTAATGATGTATTTTGATTGGCATTAAAATATTAACGAGAAGTAATAAATTCGTAGAATTTCCATTTAATGTACAATTTAAATATATAATTTCAATATACTGTGCTCTATAAAAGATAACTTTTTAAAATAGCACGTATTTTCAATTTGAATGCTATTTTTAAAAGCTATTTCAATTTCGCAGAAAATATGTGATATTAAATCTAAATATTAATGAATATATAGTTTGATCCCCCCCCCCACACACACACACAACATTTCACTACATGTGGGCGATTATTTTCTAAATAAATTTTCGTTATGTCATTATTATGGTATTCCAGCGAATGGAGGCGTATCTTTATATTTTTAGCAAAAAGAATTATGTGATTTTCATAGCAAAAAGAATTAATTATGTTATTTTCTATATCTTCGAAATATTCTTTTGGTCATTGGATACTTAACTTTCTTAATAAGATAATTAATGGTAGAGTTTTCATCTGGATAATGAGAGTGCTGTAAAAAAATATTAATGATTTAATTTTAAATGTCGGTATAATGATGATACAAAGGACTCTAAGTTTTAAGTATAAAGATAAATATACTTTCATTAATGATATCAATTGCAAAATAATTACATGATTAACATCTGTATTACATTTACCCTCTTCCAAAAAACCTTCAATGGTCAACCAAAGTTTAAAGTTGAAATTCGCAGTTTTATCTATCCTTTAATAGTCACCACTGGCTTATAGAATGCGTCGCCGGCGTTTTTGTATAATTTGTCCTGTTTCTTTTTTAATAAAATTAACCATTTTATTAAATGTTATTTCTATTACTTTTAAACTATCACCTGATATTTGATGCTAGTCTTCTTTAAAATCAAAAGATTTTATTTCGGTTTTAAATCTTTATTTCAAAATAAGGTAAAGAAAATTTTGAACTTTCATCCCGACTTTTTTATCAGTGAAATTTAAGTTAAAGTTTCTGGTTTAAATCTTGATTGAAATTAGATGAAATTTAATATATCTCACCGTCTCTCAAGGAGTTAAAATATTTTAGCGTATACTAGAAATTTGTGTATAGAGACAACCTCAGTTTCTGGATATCGTTCGCTTGGATTTATATTATTAAATGTGTCTAATGCAAAGTGTTTGAGCATTTGCCTGCAAAATAAAATAATTGATGGACATTCCAGTGTTCCATCTTGTCAAAAATGTCATAATGTTACTACAGAAAACTTTTTAACAGATACTTCATCAAATGTTTCATTGTGGATCGATACATAGATGCAGTATTCAATTCAGATACGGGTTTTTTGGGGAGCGATTTATGTGGACTTCGAGCGAGTGGTGGTGTGGGGAGAGGGGATTTTGTATTGTCTAAAATTGCAATCTGTGCAAGATAAATTTTCATTCGGTGTCACAATCTTTCCTCCAAGAACTCAATAAATATTGATGCTCAGTTACTTTCACTCAGTTACTTCTGCATCAGTTACTTTTGGCGAGTTAACTCTTGATTGCCCTGGCACTTGCAACAACTTCCACCCATTCTGTATAGTCTTCAGCTATTTCAGCATTTTCCGGATTCGGTGTAAATGTGAGGTCAGTTCTTTCAACATTCTTAAACTCAAAAACTTTCGCGGGAGATGCTACATGGGCAGATTTGACTAGATATTTTTTTTATATATAAATTGGTGAATGATTTAATGTTCAATAATTAAAATGCATTACACAGGAGAAAGTATTATGCTGTCCCAACAGAATTCTAATGGGACATATTTAAACCGAAATTTTCGTTGAATCGAACAAATTTTTGTTGGGTCAACAATATCTTTAGTTTGTTCATCGAACAAAAATGTCTTTGATTCAATAAAATTTTCTGTTTAAATATAGTTTAATAAGAATTCTGTTGGGACAACAATAATTTTGTTGAACCAACATTATTTTTTGGTCATTTTAGTTAAATCAAATATTCTTTAATTGTCCAAAATGATTATTTTTACACTATACCTTTTTCAAATCCTTATATAGCTTCATACACATTCCCAGTATTTAATACTCAGCATTCAAAGAAATTTCACTCTATTATTTTTAAACTTGTTTTTTCCCCTTGTTTTTCTAAGTGAAAGACAAAAGCCATTTCCAAAGAAAATAAAAATTAACTTACACTCAATTACCTTACAAGATTTACCTTTTTATATACGGATGCTTTTGCTGCCGCAAATACTTCATTAAATTTTTTGTTCGACATAATATTCTATTTTAGTTCGAAGTAGTTGATCAATGATTTGCTCTTAGCTCACGAAATGAAAATAGTTTGAAATCATTCATATTTTAAAATAATATTTAATTATCTCCACTTATAAAAATTCGATATTTTTATTTTAACCGGGCGAAGATTGTAAATCGTGGAATATTGTTTTTATCACCATCATTTGTGTTTTATCCATTAAACTAAAATACATAGTTTTTATTTCAAATGCATTTATTACATGCATTTTAAATACATATATGACACTTTTTAGTTATCCATCATTCGTAAGAATAAGTCTTGCAATCTTTTGAATTTATTTATTTATCTGTTTATTTATTTTTGGCAGATTTACATGTTTCAGACACTTGAAATTCTGAAAAACATATTTTTAGAAAAAAAAAATTGCCGTTTATCTGTTTGTCTGTCGTCCGTCTGTAAACGCTCATCAAAACATGTAATCAAGCATAAATGCTTAATTTAGCAAAGATCTTTTCTCTAGTCGTTCTATTTTAATCCGTCATCCAATTTGATGCGATACTTAAATATCAAATCATAAAAAGAAAACATTCTTGAAAAAAAAAAAGTGTCAATGAAATTCGAAATCCATTCTCTTTTGTGCGAATAACAAAAAAAAAAAAAAAAAAAAAAAAATTAAATAAAATAAAAATAAAAAGGTAAAATAAAAATAAAAATTCCGGATCGGGATTCGGGAGAGGAAAAACAAAATCCGATAAGGAGCATTTGAAGTGAAAGTAGTAGTCCTGGAAGACGACAGCACATCCCTCCAGATCTAAAAATAATAGTCGGTCATTGTTGCTTATCTTTCGAAGTTGGAGAGGGAATCAATGGTCAACCATTTTTGGATAAAAATAGAAGACGCTGGTCGAGGTCAAGAGCGAAAAATCTTAATAGAGTAAGTTCGGGAGAACACAAGCACCGGTATATAAAAAGGCAAATCTCGTGGAGTAATAGAGTGTACGTCGGGTATTTTTTTTTTTTTTTTCTAAGAAATTACTCGTGTTTTTCTCAGGAAAATAAAAAAGAAGAGAATCTAAAAATACCAGAACTCATTTTTCGAGAATTATTTATAAGGGCAAAAGTTAAGGTATTGTGATGTATTATACGAGTATTATATTAGCATTATACCAATTTTTCACACATGGAATCGAAGGAATGTCGATATATAAATATAATAGATCGCCTTGTACAGAAGCATTTAGTATGTCAGGAGTATCATTGTATTGGGAATAACATTATATCCGCTCTTCACACTGGTATAAAAATTATTTAACAAGTACAAATAAAAGTACTAGTTTTTATATATTTTTTACTTTCAATTAAATGTTTTCTATATATTTTTTTTAATTTAATTTCGTTGTTGAATTGTAGTCAAGTCGGTTTAATATATTAAAACTAGCAAAAGCCATGCTTTGTTTGGATTCGCGAAGTATTATGCTATAAGATAAATATTTAAAAGTAATAATGTATTTTTTATAATATTTTTGCATCTTTATTAAGCAAAAACGTAATTTTATGTTTCGGCGCATTTTAATTTTAAAATGTAAATTCAGCCAAATAACTATGACTTTCCTCAGATTTTTTAATTTATGATTTAAGACTGGTATAAATAAAAATACTTTCGAAGTAAAATTATACAAAATATTAATTTTATTTGTTTACAATTCTTTTATTGACACTTCACATACAAAAAAAAAAAAAAAAAAAAAAAAAAAATATATTTTTTGAAAATTTATAAATATCATCTGCATAAACGATTTCATAAAATAAGAATAAATTGTGCATTTGAATTCTTAACACTGAAAAATGCTTTTATTTAAAACTAAATAAGGGAATTTTCACAAATTTCAATTCATTAAAAATATGCTATAATTTTCCTAAAAAATGTATTTTATAAATTTTGTAAAAGAAATCGTGAAACTATACACAGTTAAAAAGAATGAGCATAGTTTGAAAATCTGAAAGCAGCTTTTGAGTAATTTGGCAGAATAATAAGACAATTTTTTGTTTATTTAATTAATGATGATTCTAGCTATAATTACTGACTCCATGATTTAACCTTTTATTTAACCTTTTATTCTTTCTAATCTTTTAACCTTTTATACGTCCATAATAGAAAAGCATGTAAAATAAATTAATTAAAATAATGATATTTTTAAAGTTATTCTGTAAAAAAATATATTGTGCAAATCTGCAAATCATAATTTATTTTTATGTTTAATTTGAAGTCAAAATAATAAATATATATATATATATTTTAAGTGTACGACAAAATGTAATTTGTGTAGCCTAGTAGAGGATTCACTTCGTTCATCCTAATTATTTTGAAAATACTAAAAATTTCTAAAACTAAAAGTGTATATAGATCGCTTTTAACAGAAGTATTTAATAAGTAAGGAGCATTATTGAGCGAAAAAATAATAGTAAACCCACTCTTTTTATAAAAGAATATAGCTACTTGAAGTACATATACAGGTTCAAGAAATACTTGAACTAAAAAAAAGAAAGAAAAGAAATCCATACAAGTATCCACACTAGTATTTAGTATGTAAGAAAAATCATTGTGTTGGAAGTTGAAGCAACATTACAACAGTTCTCCAGGCAGGAGAAAACAGTTGCATACGGCAGGCATGAAGAAAATGCTTAAAACTAAATAGAAATATGTAAAGATAGCAAATCATTTTTCACAAAAGTCTTTTGTATGCAAGGAGCATCACAAATATTGTGCCTGCTCTTCACGCAAATGAAAAATTGTATTAAGCACATCTGCAGCGCAAGAAATATTTAAAACTAAAAAGAAAAATATGCAATAATTAACGGATTAAAGAAAAAATAATAAAGATTTCTTTCCACAACATTCTGCAATACAACAGTATTTTGTAATAAACTCTTTTTTTGATAGCGAGCCCTCTAATTACTATGCAGTAATTAGAGTGGTACTAATAGCTTTTCTATATAGTACCAAAGGAATAGCTCGGTTCACCATGTACTTAAGCAAAGCAATAAATTCGTCTAGGCAAATCCTCATATCTTCGTAAATTAAGGATTTCTATTCAGAATCCGAGATATTGCGAGTTCAGCAGTCATTTTGTTTTATTGATTGGAATAAATACATTCGAAATAAAATAAGTAGTGAAATGTTAAAAGATAATAGCATATAAATCATACCGGAAATAGCAATAATAAATAAATAAATAAAATTTACCTACAAGAATTATCGTTTTCCTGATTTAGTTACATTTTTTCCTTTTTTCTATTTGGCGTTTTTTACATGAGTTAAAACTGCAGAGAAAACAGCGCGTGTTGTGTATATGCAAATATAAAATATGTCGGAAGGCAAATTTTAATGTTTTGTTTATCGAACCTCGTTAAAATATTTCTCTTGTCACGAAAACAAAAATTATTTTTCTCGTATTTTGTTTCAATGTTTTTAAACGCGTCCAAAATACAAAGCTTTTTTTAGAAGCTTGTGTATACTTCATTAATTGAAGGAAAAAAAAAAAAAAAAAAAAAAAAAAAAGCTTATTTCAGGCAAAAACATCCTGTTGATTGTTGTACCTCTCAACTTTTAATTTAGAAAGAGTCTTATGAGGAAGGGACACCGAAAAATAAGAGAGAGAAGGGGAGACACATAAACAGAAGAGAAGTAAAATATAGAAATTGTAAAAAGTATTCTCCGAAGAATTACTTAAATATAAACGTTATTTTTTTAGCCTAATATTTACCTAATCATCATCATTAACTATTTTAAATCCACTGCTGGATGTAGAGCTCCCCCATATTCTTTCATTGTTTCCTGTTTAATCATTTTATTAACATCAGCTACTTTTTTGACTTTGTTATAGTTCGTCTCAAAAGTTCAAGCACCCTGCAAATCTGGTTTAAAGTAATTGAAGGAGAAAATATTTTATGTTTTACAATAAACACTCGACATTTAATCAAAATAAAATGAAATAAGCCATTTTTTGTGGTTAAAATAAAAAATATATTTATTTTTTATAATTTTTCTTTTTTCTTGAAGAAACGCTGTCTCTAAAGTTTAAGCACTTTATGCAATTTTTTTTTTTTTAGAGACACGGGAATGGCTACGTTGTACGACATCATATTGCGCTTTTATAAAAGTATAAAAGGTAGAGAAATTATCTCCTCTCGTTTTAAAAATGCCAAAGAGTAAAGAATTCATAAAATGTGAGATTTAAAAAAATTTCAAATTGAAATGGCAGAATAAAATTGTTTCTGAAATTTCAAAGGTTTTCAATCGATTAAGTTAAAGCGAGATATGTATCAATACTCTCTAGAAATGAAAATTTTAAGCGGGAAGCAAGATGTGGACAGCCACGTATGAGAACTATTCATACTGATTGGTAAACACGGAGATTGGTATCTAGACAAACTATGTCCATACGGCAAATAAAAGTAATTTTAGTGTACAGGTGTCCAAAAACACTGTACATAACCGTATTAAAGAGTGTGATTACATCATGCTAAAGAAAATGGCTCAAAAGTTATTCTCTGAAATTACATCACAAAAAGACAAGAATGAACTAGACCAATACAAAGAAGTGCTGTATTTTAGAAGCTAAGTCTAAGAAGCTAAGTCTAAGAGCAGCTTCAGTCTAAGAAGTTGCTTACACTTGTAAATAAGGCTTGAACATATTTCTGAAATTTGTTTTCTTTTTTAGTATCTTTAATTTGATGTGAATAGGTTTCAACATAACTTGAATTTCTGCGGTTTCACATAATTATACGGTTTTAAAACATTGAATTTAAGAACAAAATCTCATTAGAAACGTAGAAAAAAATGTTTACTAACTTAATGAAAATATATTTTTCTTTATCCTCGATTACAAATAATGTTTGAACATACCCCCAGAAATGTGGTTCGACTTACATTCAAAAATTCAACTTAAAAAAATTGCTTCTGAATTAGTTGTTCGACTTATACATGTATACAGTAGTTATCTTTAAATATTTATCATTAAAATAAGAAGGTATCGTAAAAGGAAAAAAAATAACGAACAAATATCAGAAAAGTAGAAAGTAATTGTTCTTCTACGTCTTGCCTTTCACTGAAAAATAATTATTTTCGTTAATCAGATCAGCATTCCAATTTCTAATAAATTAATAGTATTCCAGTTTCTATTCCTTTCCTGCTGACACCTACGCTTTTCTAAGTCATGTAATTGCTGCGATATAAATATTCTTAAAAACTTTTATTATTTACATTTATAATGATAAATTAAAAATAGTAAATAACCAAGCAAAGTAGAATATAACCGAATTCACAAAATAAAAATAATAATTAATTTCTGCTGTTTTACAAGAAATATCAAATAAATATTAAGATTTAAAATATTTGCTTTAACGGTTATTGCCATTATTTATTTTTTGGGGGGGAGGGGGATATATTATTTGAACTTTGACAACTATGGGGGAAAATATAATTATATTATTTCAAGAATTTTTTTCAGTTATATTCACCAAAAATAAAAAGATTTTTAAGTATCAAATATATACGAAGCTTCCCAAAAAAGATCTGTTCAACTTCAAAATTTTATTTTAAAAAAGGTATAGAATAGACATACAGGAAAACTAGTTAGAATAGTAAGATAGAAAAACTCAAAAATTTTCCTGCTACCTTAGATAGTAATATAAGTAAGGTGAGCTGGAGTAATTAACCCACGAGGTAACTTTGCCATGGGCTATTTAATAAAAAATCGTTGATATCTTTTTAATTTTACCTTTTGTAAGCATTGTCCCCGCATCTCTACTTCTTAAAATAACGTGTGTCAACTCGATCATAACTCTATCTTTCCTGTGATATAGTGCCGAAAATTTTGGTTTCTTTTTTAAAAATAACGTCAATTTGATCGAACTTTCTCGGCTTTTTATTAAAATATGGTAAGTAGTTTTATCAAACAATCTTTCTTTTTTTAAGATTAGACATACAAATACATTATTAATTTTAGGAATCCATACATATTTATTACATGTTTCAAATGTAAAATCGGTGTTCCAGTTACCCTATATATATATATATTTTTAATGGGGTAATAGACCCTGTGCGATCCAACTGCCCCAAAAGTTATAAATATTTTTTTGGAGTTTTTCTTACAACGGGAAATTAATTTCTCAATTTTTTTCCCTTACAATAAGGAAAATTATATAATAGCTTATTAAAATTACATAATAAAATTAGAGAACGAATGGTCGTGATTATGAAACTAAATTTCTTATGTGGATAGTCAAACCTCGAAATTTTTGAGAAATTCGATTTTTATTATAGAAACTAATCAAAATAGTTCTGTTCTAACTAATAAAAACTTGGTTACATTCTTCACAGACCTATCGGGTTTATCTAACATTTATTGAATTAAATGAAAAAGAGAATGATATTTTTGTTACGTACCCATTTGTGCATAGACAATTTTTTTTTTTTTTTTTTTTTTTTTTTTGTTATTTTTTTATGCAAAACACCTATGTAAATTTTTACTCGTTACTTATACTACAGTACAAAAGTACTTACTTATATTTTGTATGTTTTTTATATAAATAAATACAATAACTTCACATTTGGTGCTTCTCTTAGACATCTTGACAGCAAAGGTTCCCTTACGACCTTTAGTTGATATTTAATTTACATAATCTGTCTTGTTTAGTTTTTTTAAAGTTATTTACATTTTTAAACAGGGTATGATACCCCAAATAAAAAAAGACAAACGCGTCTGGGACATAGACCCTCTTGGTCCACTTGTCTCATTTTTATAGGATAACTGGTCCCATGGGGAAACAATGATTAAATGCATGCATTTTTCATTTTTAGACATTAAAATTTCATTTTGAACATAACTGTCTGATAGAGAGAAATTAGCTGAACATATTTACATAAGTTCAGACTTTTGTAACTATGTTCCAGGATGTATAATATGTGGACCAGACCTACTGGTCTACTTGCCCCATTTTTATAGGAAAACTGGACCCATGGTGAAAGAAAGAATAATTATATGCAGTTTTCATTTTTAGACGTTAAAATTTAATTTTGAACATAACTGTCTGATACAGAGAAATTAGCTGAATATATTTACAAAAGTTTATACGTTTGTAAATATGTTCCAGGATGTATAATATATGGACCAGACCTCCTGGTCCACTTGCCACATCTTTGTAGGGAAATTGGACCCATGAGGAAAGAAAAAATAAATACATGGATTTTTCATTTCTAAACATTAAAATTTAATTTTGAACATAACTGTCTCATACAGAGAAATTAGCTGAATATATTTACAAAAGTTTATACTTTTGCAAATATGTTCCAAGATGTAATAATATGTGGACCAGACCTCATGGTCCATTTGTCCCATTTTTATAAGGAAACTGGACCTTAAAGAAAGAATAAATGTATGCATTTTTCATTTTTAGACATTAAAATTTAACTTAGAAAATTACTGTCTGATAGAGGGAACTTAACTGAACATATTTACAAAAGTTCAGACTTTTGTATACATTAGCTGAACAAAACAGTGAAACAGTACTTACGTGAACAAAACAGTAAAAAAATTATACACAAGACTGCAAGTGTAATTTTTTTTTCATTAATTTTTCAATGATTACCTGCCTTTTCTATTTTATTACATTTAGTAAAATTTTTCAAAAGGTATGTCTATGTATGTAGTAGTGATGGGCGATTTCGATTTTTTAAATCGATTTAATCGATACTATGGCCAACTCGATTTAATCGATACTTTAAAATTTTTAATCGATTTCTCTGAAGGTAATACAATTTTCATTTTCCTTCAAAAGTCGAAGATAAAATAGACGGATGTGCCAATTCCAAAATTTCTGTGTATTAGTTTCTAGGATAGAAGAATTCAAGAAACCTCAGACTCCCCCCCCCCCCCTGCAAAATAGCGTTTTTTGTTGAGTGATGCATACCAAAAATTGATCAGGATCAATTTTTATTAATTACCAGTTGAATCTGAATTTTGATGAAAATCCATGAAAGCGCGATATACAGCTATTGCGAAATCATAAAAAATGCAGCATATCAGCGCCATCTGTAGGGCAATTTACACCAAGAACTAAATAACACTAATCCATGTCAGAGATTTACTGAATCTGAATTTTGATGAAAATTCGTTCTTGAGATAGCGCTATTGCGTTAATCATGAATAATGCAGTATAGCAGCGCCATCTCTTAAGCGATTTCCCCCAAAATGTAATTAGCATCAAATAATATCAAGGACTAATTGAATCTAAATTTTTATGAAAGTCCGTGCATTAGTTCTTGAGATAAAGCTAAAAGGGAAACAGGGGTGTGCGAAAAAAGAACTGCGCCCGGTTCAAAGTTCCAATTTAGCCCCCCCCCCCTATTAACTTTTTCTTGTGATAGGCTAGAAGTGATGTTAGTAGTAAAAATTTGGCGCCCCCTTAATTTCCGTGCTCGGAACGACTGCTTCCTTTCGCCCACCCCCCTTTCAGATGGCGCTGAGTGGAAATTGTGAAAAATTCAGTATAGCAGCGCCATCTGAGAAGCTATATACATCAAAATGCAAAAAACATCAATTCATGTCAAGGACTAACTGGATCTAAAATGTGATGAAAATCCGTTCATTCGTTATTCAGATATAGCTGTTGCGCAAATCGCAAAAAATACAGCATAGCAGCGCCACCTGTTAGACTATATGCACCAAAAATTAATTAGATTCAGTTTATATCAAGGTCAAACTAAATCTAAAGTTTTGTGGAATTCCGTGAATTTGTTCTTGAGATAGAACGGTCAGAATTTTTTGTCGTATACAGACTCACAGAGTGACAGACACACACACAGACAGATATTTCTTAAAAACCATGAAATCGTGTTAAAGACCTTCTAAAATATATAAATCCATCAAAAACGGGAAGTCAAAATTTTTCACGAATCTAATACTCTCTTCTTGTAAAGTTACAAAAGAAAGTAAAAATGTAAAATCGATTCTGCCCGTAAGATCGGTCTTTAGATTCGATTTCGATCTTTAGATTCGATGTCGATCTTTAGATTCGATTTCGATCTTTAGATTCGATGTCGATTTCTTTTTTTTTTTTTTTTTTCTAGGCTAAATCAGTGTTGAATGCAGATATTTTTCTGTGACTCCGGAGAAAGACATCAGCTCTGTGAGAGGGAATCGCAATTTGTGCATTAGAAAGCATAAAAATCTCATAACTTCTTGGGGGGGGGGGGGAGAAGGGGAATCCCCTGCGGGCCAACCCATTAATTCGACACTAGGTTAAATCGTTATATTTTTGTTTAGAAGTCCAGTTATTTGAAGTATTAGTTTATTATGTTTTATTTTTCACGCTCGTCTCTTCTAATTCCCCCCTTCCGCGTCAGTTTTAACTTACAGGGCCGTTCGAAATACGCATACAGTTTTTAAAATGTCTAATTCCCGGTCTATTTTATTTTAGATCCACATTTTAAATCTTTGACAAAAGATAAATAAAGGGTCGCCCTTCCGCCCGTTTGGGGTTTATCTCCGCCCCGCCGGGGGACATATTTTTTTGTTTTTTCAAAAGAAACAAAAAAAATTTTTGAGGGGGGGGGGGGCTTGCACCCTCCTCCAATATACACCTTAAAATTTCGCTCATTTAATTCTCTACCATTTTAACGCAAAAGTTTAAGCTACATGGCACCCCCAGAGCTGTGGACCCCTCCCCTCCCTGTCGATCACTCACCTAATTTTGCTTATTTCTTCACTTCATTTCAATCTTTAAAAGGCTATAACTTTGCTTCTATAGGAGTTACAGTGATGAGAAAAATTCAAGTATAGCTAACCATTTCTCGCCGTTCTTTTTGCTATTCCAGTTTCCCGGTTTTCCCTATAGGACCTTTTTTTTGGGGGGGGGGGGGGCAGAGGGGTTTTTTCTCATTTCTTGATACAATATGTCTATTGAAAGCTTATGCTTCATACATTACAAATCTAGAATAAGAAATTTTCTACCATCATTTCAGGTCACGTTACGGACCCATAATGTGTTAAAATTTTAATTTTTCAAACTTCTTCGAAAAAAAAAAAAAAAAAAAACATTGATACATATCAGCGAAACTGGGGTTCGAACCCGCAATCCTTTGATGCACACGTAATCCCTAAGCTTACTGGCCACCGAGTACTCAGCAGCGCTATAGTTTCTTTAGATTGTCATCTTTAAATTCGTAATATCTTTTGAATGGAATGTCCGATTTGAATAATTCAAAAAGTAATCTACAGATATTGTAACAGGCATTAATACAAAATGATTTATTTGGATAAGGATTAAGGTATCGATAGTATGGTCTAATTTTGGTTGGTGTATTTATCGCGTTTTAAAATGTAAGAAAGTAGTTATAGTGAGTTAACTACAATAGCTAAGACATATGGTATCGCGCGTTTTTTTATAGATATTAATATGTTTTTTAATATTATAGAACATTTTTTTATTCATTTAAAAGTATTTCCTCGCGATTCAAAATTATATATCCTAACGATTCAAAAAATACACATGTAATTGTTCAAGGTTTCACTTCTATCGGCACTCTCAGTGTACCACTATTTTTTTTTTTTTTTCATGTTCGCCCATCCTATCGCCCCCCCCCCTTCCTCACCAATCTTAACTTACAGGTTCGTTCAAATTATGACTGCGATTTTAAAAAAGTCTAATCCTCGTTCTATTTTGTTATAAATCCATATTTTGAAACCTCAACAAAAGATACATTTGGGCCGGGGTCACCTTTCTGTCCGTTTGGGATTTACTTTGCCCCCCTGAGTGGGGGCATATTTTTTGTTTCTTCCACACCATCTCATGTAACATATCGTTATAAAGCTTTTATCTCCTCGTTTTTTTTTTTTTTTCTGTTACTACCCCTCTCTCCACCTAGTTACATGCTCTTGGCACTTTTTATAGTTTCAAAGAGTGCATGTTCCCCGCGGGCCACCCCATGGATTCAACACTAAGTTAAACACTATATTTTTGTTTAGAAGCTCAGTTATTTAAGTTATTAGTTAATTATGTTTTTTTTTTTTTTTTTTTTTTTTTTTTTTTTAAGTTTGTCCGTTCTAATCCCTCGCCTCCCCCCCTTTCTCGCCAATCTTTACTAAATGGGCCGTTCAAAGTATGCATGCAATTTTTAAAATGTCCAATTCTCGTTCTATTTTATTGTAAATTCTCATTTTGAAACTTCGACAAAAGATACATTTGGGCTATGGTCGCCTTTCCGTCAAGAGTGGGATTTACCTGTTCCCTTGGGAATGGGGCATATTTTTTGTTCTTCTAAACTATCTCTTGTAACATTTGGTTGGCATTAGAAAAAAAAAAAGTTTTTTTTGTCTATACTCCTTGTTCCCCATCCTAGTTACACGCCCTTGGCACTCTTTATACTCGGTTTAATGCCAAGTTACTCAGTGTTGTTATTAGTTGAGTTATGTCTCTCAAATTTGTCAAAGTTTTTGTGTAAGTGACACCCATAAGTGACAATCGTTTTAAAATTTAAAATTCTTATTATCCGACCCTAAAATCTGCAATAGCTTAATTCTATGCCTCCCTAAATGGGGATGGGGTTGGGAGGCGGTAATTACGGTCCTGCTGATTGTCTAAGTTTTGGAATTATTAATTTGGATCCTCTCCGTGTGAACCTGAATATCGAAATATCGATTCTAGAACTGAGAAATCGATTCTTATTATGATCGATGTTGTTTTATACGATATCGATTTTAATCGATTCTCAAAATTTCCAGAATCGCCCATCACTAGTATGTAGTAGTTTTTTAGAATGATTTTCAATATTTTATTTTACATTGTAAGTATGTATATGTAAATACAACAGTTTCAAACGTACTTATATTATTTGTGTGTTCTTTTTTTTCTGGACCTCCATAAAATTTTTCAAAGGCATTCTGACCCTATTTCAAATTACTTGCCAATCCCTGCACTTTAGCATCCAAAATTTTTTGTATGCCTGTAAATGCTATTTCCTTCATAATATACAGAAGTAATTTGTAGTAAATCGTAGCAACATATATTAATTTCATTATGTATAAAGTACTGCATAGTTAAAATTCACCGCGAAATATTTTGTCCTTTGTCTTTTTATAAGGGATTTGTGTGTGTGTGGGGGGGGGGGGGGGGGTTGTTAGTAAATAAATATTATTTTTACACCGCGTATTCTACAAAGTACATATTTTGGTGCTCTTGATAGCTGCATATAATTTTTTTTATGTTTGAAAATGTTCAACATTAAAATGAATTTGAAACTTTTTTTTTTCATTGAATGCAATAGAATAATTTTGACTGTACCTGTAAATGAACTAACAGAACATGCTACAAAGTACATCTTCAATAGAAATTGTGCTATAGTAAACGTCGATAAACATACAAACTTTTCAGAGCAATCTTAATACATTTACGAGAGCTAGAGTGCGGACAGACACATTGAAGTCATATAAACACTTTTCAACTGTGTTGGAAAGTGTTAAAAAAAGACATACTTGTATTTCTTTCATATCTTAAATTATTTTCATACTGTATGTAAATAACACTTTTAAATACATAAGATTGTTTACTAAATCTTGCTAAAATAGCATATGTATCACAAAGGAATTTTTTGAGTAACTATTTTATTCATTGTATAGAATAAATTTCTTTAGAATGCAAATGTAATTTGAAGAGGACTATATTTAGATGTCTAATTTTAACCTTCCAGGTTTATTTGTTTGTTCTTTTTTTTTCGGTTTTCCTAAGCGACAGCATCAACAACAAAATCATTTCAAGTACTGGAATATTTCTTTTACGTAAAAAAAAAAAAAAAAAAAAAGTATTACTGTAAACAATTGGAAAATAGAAAAATTGAGCTGCATTGATTTGTCTTTAAGGCATTCACTTTTAACATGGCAATGACAATATTTATTTATTTATTTTGCAATGCAATCGAAATGGATATACGGATACGATATACGTACACAAAATGATTTTAATG
Organism: Maratus speculifer; assembly: GCA_964019185.1. Lineage (NCBI taxonomy): Eukaryota > Metazoa > Arthropoda > Arachnida > Araneae > Salticidae > Maratus > Maratus speculifer. The sequence continues at coordinate 248,178,114 of OZ025290.1, read as the reverse complement.
TTAAAGAAGTTTGAGACAAAAATTAAAGGAGAAAAGCTTCCTTATTGGCAGATATGAAAAGAGTGATTAAGTTATTATTATTATTCTATTTTTTTGCTGAATGTTAGATTTCTGCATGACGTTGATGCTAAATATTTTCTTGCGGGTCGAATCTACTTTACTTCGGGTTAAGTTTGTTTTTGGGGTCAGGGTATGGATTAAGCCAACATTGAAAAAACAAGTCGAAAATCGCATTTCAAGCATAGTAAATGAGGTGCATTCGCACTACATTAAAGATTTAAAAATATTCAGATCTTGGCGTAATAGTATACAATACTTTGACTGCAGTATATTGGCCGAAATCTTTTGCGTCTCCCTGCAAATACTCTGCTTTCTATTATACATAAATTAACTTGTAGTAAACCTTAGCAACGTATAATAATCTTATAAAATATGGAATACATTAATATAATTAAAACGCGTCCCAAACAATGTTGCTCTATACCAGTATGTAGTGAAATACTTTTGTGTGACTCTGTAACTTAATAACAACTATTATTTGCACCACAGATTATACAGAATGTATATTTTAGTGTGTACTTCATCGATGCATATCAATTTTAATTTGTTCGAAAGAATGTAACATCATTAAAATGAACTAGAAACTGTTGTTCCCATTAGCCGTACTTTTGATTGTCCCTGTAATTAAACTATACGTCCGATTTTTATAAAATTTGAAATGACTCGACAAAATTATGCAACAATTATATACTTTAATTTTTAAATGATTCGGTTGGGCAGTTTTTGCTCTGTTAAATGCGGAGAGATGGACAGAATTGCACTATGACTTAAATGCTACGTATTTACATAATTACAAACGTACCTAAAAAAGTTCTGAATATTGCTGCAATGTAAAACTATATATTTTAATAAGAATTACTCTTAACTTGTTTATATGTACATGTTTGTTTACATGTATTAAAAAATAGAATTCATATAAGAGATGTGATCACAGAATATTTTTCCATTAGTACATTATAAACCAATTTTCTTTCATTTCGGGTCGTGAAGGGATTTTGATTAAAATATCTTGGATTCGAACAAATTTGATGAAAATCTTTTTATCAAGTTTGTGCTGAATTGGGGATCAACGAATAGCTGAATTTTTATAATTTATGACACAATATTATTGGTTGGATTCGTATGCTGTTCCTCCAGTTTTGAAACTGATGTCAACACTCCTGCACTACTATAATTCTTGATTACATTATCACAATAAATATCGTTTATACTTTACAATATTTCCTTGGTGATATCCTCTATATAGAATAAGTTACAAAATGGTTTAAAAATCAGTCAAGTTTGAGGACCCATACAAAAAAGATCTGGTACAAAGTTTAAACTTGCCATTGTGCCAAGCATGTTTTGAAGTGATGTCGCAAAGTTGTACGTTGTCTTTGATGTCACTGTTTTTTAAATAAATTTTAATAAATATGTCAGTTAATTGTCGACATTTGCTTTCCAACATCATTATTATAACAATCCTTGCAGGATTCCACGTCGATAGCTAAACTTCCCCGATGAGCGCCGGCAAAGTTTGAGTGTAACAGTTCGATTTTTCTCAAAAATTAGATTATCTAGGATAATAGCTATACTTTTTATCTGCAAAATTTAAATAAATTCCTTCTATTCATTTTTTTTTTTTTTTTTTTGTAATTTTAATTTTAGTACATTTGGAAATAGAGGCTGGAGATAGATGTGATTACATATGTGATACATTGAGTGATATATTGTGATTATACATTACACTATATTGCCAAAGATGACCAGCCACTTGCGATTTTAAACATTATGTTAAATATCTAAAAAAATTCATGAGGAATTATCCTGAAACTCTAAGCGTGTAAACATAATAGCTTATTTTATCGACGATTACGTTCAGAATTTTCAAGCTATGTTTTTCAGACTTTCACAAAAGTTGCTTTGTACGTTTAGCTAATACAATATACAAATGAAAGTTTGATAGAATTCACGCATGCGCAATGAAAAATTATTTAGTAAAGCTGCTTATTTTCTTACAATTTTTAATATTTTTTAATTCTGATTGTGTACAATGTTGTTTGTAATATTTTTGAAAAAGAAAGTTATTTTATATTTAGACATCAGCAAATATTAAGCAAAGAACGTGGAAAAATTTGGGACTGTTTATAAAAATCTTAATTTCTCTACGAGTATACATGCTATCTGCACAAAAATGAACACAGTTTATAACAATAAACCACTTATTCATAATCTACAATTTGAACGCTTTTGCTACATTAGTATTGACAGGGTTATCCAAAAGATATTCGTTCTTTTTTAATATGTTGACGATCCCCTATGGAGTTTCGGAAAAAAATTTCACGGAAATGTATAACCTGTACTATTATGTTTACACACTTAGAGTTTCAGAATATTTCCTCATGAGTTTCTCTACATATTTAATAAAATGTCTAAAATCGCAAGTGACCACCTTTGATCATATAGTGTATATAAAACAATAAATATAAAAATGTATATAAAACAATAAATAACATATATGACAATTCGCCAAGTGCGAATTCAATTGGAAGTACCGTTTGGAAGATATGTATTCACTTTCGCACACATACACACAAATGGTTGTTACAATTATAGGTGATTCAATTTGGCCTTTTCAAATTGCAGGATAGAGGTGAAACCCATTTTTTTTTTTTTTTTTTACTTACCCATCATGCGTAGTATAGGGTAAGTCTTGCAATCGTTTTTAAAATCGAAAATTTTTTTTGATGGATTTACACGTTTTAGACACTGGAGATTTCGAAAAACATATTTTTAGAAAAAAAAATTGGCATCCATCTGTCTGTAAACGCTCTATCTCCCGAACAAATTGAGATAGAGACTTGAAATTTTGTATGTATTTAGTATGTAAAAATGGGATGAAGCCTATTTTATATCAGTAACCTCGATTATCCGGAACTATTTTTTTGGAACTCTCGAAGAATTCGTTCTGATGAAAGGTACATAAAAATTTTCGATTTTTTTTTTTTTTTTTTTTTTTTAAGGAATGATCGTAAAAGGTAATAAAATAACACAAATTTTGCATAAAGAACGAAGTCGATCGAGTTATTAGTTGCCGAGATATCTGTAATCCTGTTTTCCACATTCTTCGATTTTTCATGACCCCGTATTTCATTCAAATTTCAATTCAAAGATATGTTTTAATTGGAAATGAGACACTTCATCCGACGCAATAAACTGTTTAATAAGATTATTATTTTTAGAGTTATAAGGATGTTTCTTTTTCGCAATTCAGAACTACTTGAGTAATTTGGCGTGTTGTATAATTTGTCGAAATACATTCATCAGCAACTCATTAATAGATCATTACTATGCACAGTAAAAAATATTTAAATACACGTTTAAATTTTGTTTTGGAATTGCAATGCATTTTATAAATAGTTTACAAATGTTTTATTTTCATATACTATGTATGCATATATATGATGGGTAAGTATTACAGTGGCCGCCAACGACTAGTTTATTGTTATTTTTGAAAACTATAACAGCTTTTTTACTTTTTACCCTCTATAATAACCCGAAAAATCCTTTTTCCACTAAAATTATTAATAACTTATTGAAATAAACCTTTGAAGTGTAATAAAATGGATGCTTACCTATTGGTCTTGTGTCAGGAATTAATCGCCAAAGATCAGTATTTAAAGCAGCAATTTTCATTACGATAATTTTGGCGGTATAAGCACATACGTCTTTCCCTGTGTTAAATGTTTGCTTTACTTATTTTATTATTGCTTTATTTAAATATCGATGAACATTAATTTCGTTATGAAATATAAGCCGGAAATAAATACGGAACTGATTGTATTATTCCAAACGCAAACAGATATATATTTAGTAATCACCTGCACACGACAGAGACAGATTAAGAAAATTCATGCTGGAAAAATATTTTAAATACCATAAAAAAAATTAGTACATTGCGATAAATTTTTCAAGCAAATTGAGATTCAGTTTTAAAACAAATAGCATTTGAAAGTTCATTTTAAGTGTCCCCTATTCGAAGATATAAAAATTCAAAATATATGATCCTTAGAAATGAAAAAAAAAAATCACTGAAAGTGAAATTTGTTCGTCCGCTATTTGCGAGAGTCAAAATGACGTCAGTGTTACGGAAGAATACGTTTGTCTTTTATAATATAGATACAGTCGACTCTCGTTGATTCGAAATCGGATAAATCGAATCTTCGTTTAATTCGAACTAAACATGGAGTCCCGAAATTTTCAAGGGCAGAATAACGTTAAAAATTTTTCTTTATTCGAACTCATTTTCTTTTTATTTCGTTTAATTCGAACTAACAAGAATTCCGATTTTTAATTCTTCCTTACTTTCACACAGACTTCAGATCCTTAAAATAACTCTGTTTCTTTTATTTTTGTCAGAATTTTTCTGAACCTAGTATACATGTGATCGCATTTATTTGATACCTGCTTTTCTGTCCATCAATGTCACCTCCCACCCTTCTACTATTGTGGTTGTCTCTAATCCCTTAATTAGTTTATGTGTTTATATCTTTTAATTTAATATTAAGACATATTCTAATGATAACGGACGAAATAAATGATAAAAATACTATCTATCTATAATATAAAGACCAAACGTATCTGTGTCTGAGTAACGCATACGTCATTTTGTGAATGGCAACACTTTCCCATGCAATTTCGGTTTTGCAAATTTTACACTTCTAAACATTGCGCATTTAAAATTTTTGCACCATCGTATAGAAAAAAAATCTACTTTTAAATGCAATTTGTTTGAAAGCTGTATCTCAATTTGTTTTTGAGATATTAATTTTTTTAATAGTTTTTAGTACCAATTTTGTAAGTGTGGCAATAGAATCACTCCATTTTCTCTTAAAATTGAAAAAAAAAAATGAAATTAAAATGCGTATATTTTGTCAAAAATGTTGTCTTTATATAATTTGGAGATTTTGGTTTCATTTCATTTTTATTCATCAATTAAATTAGGTTTTGAATTAAAGTGATTATAAAATGATAAAATTAAAATACCATTTTTTTAAACGTGGTGGTTACGGATGTGAGAAGTGCGTGTGTAAATTTTGAGAAAATGAAAATCATGACGGGTTTTGATTTAGCGTGATATTCTATGATTGTGTCACTCTGGAATAAGTTTTGTTTTTTTCATTCGCATTTATAAAAAAACATAAGAGCCTCAATTGATAACTTCATCATAACAATTGATCTATATTATATTTTATTGATTACGTATGCGATTAAAGTTTAATTTTAAAATTTTGAACAACTGAGTTTTATAGTACTTTGTTAATCTTAGCTTAAAATAATATTTGTTTGAGAGTTAGACTGATCAATATAAGATGCATTTTTTACTGCAACTAATTTTGTAGATTTAACATAAATCAATGAAACAGTTCCTTCTTAAACATTTCCTTTCGTCGAATTTCGACGGGTTCCACGTCGTAACATTAATTCCTTTATACCCATTTAAGCATGTTTTCCTCTCATACATTCCATAATTCGAACCCTGGATAATTCGAACATTTCTTGTGGTCCCGACGAGTTCGAATTAACGCGATTCGACTGTATAATGAGCTTTATGTTGTTCATATGTAGACCTTTAAGTTTTCGAAAAGTAACAAAAAAAATTACAACTTTCTATTTGAATACAAAAAAAAAAGCAAAAAATTAAAAGAATTTTTTTTTAAATGTTTTTTTTTTCTTTTTTTTATAAGAATGAAATACAAAATGATATTCAGGTGCTTCATTCACACGCTTTGCTTTGCTGTTAGTCGAAAATCATTACAATAAAAGTGATTAAAGATGAAGTTTCCTAACAAGAAAAATAATTCTAAAAGTATAATAAAAAATAATGCTATTCTAGTTAATATGAGACGAGTTTTTTGCTATAATTATTATTTAACTTGTTTAAACAAATTCTGTAAGTAAAAATTGCCGTCATCACGATTTACAGATTTTTTTATTTTAGCTTTAATTATGCATGAAAGAAAAAGAAAAAAAAAACATGGTAAGCTACACATGTATACATGTAGACCGAAAGTATAATGTTTTAATGTTTTGTTTATCGAAAATCGTTGAAAAATGTCTGCTATGTCATGAAAGTAATTTGTTGTATCCTATTTTTAGACTTTCCTTTCCTTTTCGCTGGAGGTAATAGAGGTTTATTTTCTGAAAGAAAAAAAAAATACGTTATTGGAAGCTAATGCGAATTTAGACAATAAAGAAAAAGTATCACGTATAGATTATGATAAATTTTCAACGCATTCAGAATATTGTGTCAAAAATTCACAGTTTAGTAATAGTTTAACTGCTTTCCTGATTTCCACGTATGTCGTACGGGTCACAGTATTTTTATTCCAATCATAATTTGCCTGTACCATGTACGGGCATCCATATTCCATTCATGGATTATTATTCTCACCAGTAAATTTTTATTGTAAAGTTTTGTTTACTTAATCCGAGCATTTTCCTGATTCAATTCGGCAAAAATTGCTGATTTCCAAAACCGGTGATAAAGATTAAAAATTCTGTAACAGACAGGAAAAAAATAGGCATCTTTCAAAAAAAATTGATTAGTTAAGGGGTTAAAAGAGAACGTCTAAATAAACAATTTTCGAAAATGCATAACACATTTAAAAAAACACAGTTAAAACATAACACAGTTAAAAAAAAACATTCAAACACTTTTGTATAGCCCTGTATAAAAATTGGTGGATTCGCGTGTATACAAAGAAACTAAAATTTAATTCAGTTTACGAACTGCGTAGTTTGATTGAAAATTCCCACTCAATACTATCTTTCAATAAACCGAGTTGCAGTGTTTGAGACCATATGCCTATTCTGTAAATGCTCTGTAAAATTCATACCGAAATAAAGTTGGTTTATGCTTAGTTAGAAAAGCAAAAAATCCCAAGTATTTAATGTTCAAATATTTAAAACGTAATTTCACTGTTGAAAATTAAAAATTTTTTTTTATCAAAATTATACTTAATGTGTTCAATTGTAATGGGCTTTATTTCATGAAATGTTTGCCATATGGTTGTATGCTTATGAAGACCATGTTATGTATCGTCCTCGCAACATAATGGTAGAGCACTGGAACGCTATTCCAGAGATCCGGGTTCGATTCCCTACTTGAATGTTTCACTGTGATTATTTACGGTTAGTTAGTCGAAATTAGCAAAGTGGAGCTTTTCACGTATTTAATATTTAGCAAAAACTTAGTTATTTTAAAAACGTAATACGACTGAAAGCTCATTTCTATAATTATTGTTCATAGACAGCATTTTAACCAAATTCTTTTGTTTTTCCCTGTAATGAATAATATTATACATGTACTGCACATACAAACAGGTTATTCAAGTATCATCATAAGTAAGGGAACATTTTTAAGCCTGGAATTTATTTGCTTTCGCTGACAAAGTAAACAGCTAAAAAAGGAAATTAAATTATTTTTAGTTTCACTTTTCCATTTAATAAATTTTGGGTTAAAGAAATAAACATTTACTTATTATGTTTAGCAAACTTTTTAGTTAAACGATGCATATACTCATTCAAGGAAAGGTGAAAAATTCTACATGTAACCAACCATGCACACATAACTTCTATCGGGAAAAAAATTCAATATTTGGTTTATCGAACATCGTTAAAATGTCTGGTGTGTCACGAAAAGAAATATTTTTTCAGCTTATTTGGAGTGCTTTTTTTTTCCTCGAGGGGGTTAAGGATTTTCTGAGGACATTGAATAAACTTCATTAAGTGGAGTAAATTTGATTTTAAGGCAGTTATTTTTAGATACTTGTTACCCTTTTTGTGTTTTCTTTTTTTCTTTTTAGCCTTACGTTGAAGAAAAAAACGGAGTAGAAAATAATTAAGAAGCGAAAAAAATGAACACTCATAAGCTGAAGAAAAATAGAAAATTCCTTAATTGAATTAATAGTAAGATTTTCTAAAGAGGAAAGGGTACGACTATAGTTTCAAAAACTGTTACATATTAGTTCTTTTTGGAGCTGTGCATATAACGTTATCATTTTTGAGGGATAAGTGGGGGGAGGGGGTCTGACATATGATATTGTAAGATATCTCTAGGGAGAAGGGTAGCTTGTCCTTTGATATCGATATCATTTTTGATCCAATCAAAATTTTCTCTTATTATTTGTAAGATGGTCTTTTGTACAAAATAGCATGTTATGTTTTTTTTTTTTTGGTGTTATCTATTTTTATTAAAATACAAAGTTATTGTTAAAATCACTAAATTATTATAAAATTCTGTAATTCTAAAATATGAAATACCCCAACGTTTGACATTTCTATTCTACATATGTGTATCCAAATAAAATCACGGTTCGAGAAACTATATGTGAAGTATATTTGAAATGAAGCTTGTGTTTACCAATAAATTAAAGAGAAAGAGAAGGAATGATGTCCATTTATTTTGTTTATAGGAATTTCTGTTTGCCCCCCAACCCTCTTCCGTAAGGGCAAATGCAACAGGACTTTATTACTGTTGAATGCATTATGTAGCAAAAAACTATTATAAAATACTTTTAAGTAATAACTATTTCTTTTAAATGTTATTTGACATAAAGTTTTTAATATGCAAAGTGGTATTATATTGACTTTTCTTCATTTGACTTATAAAAATATGCGAAAAATATTTGTAACCAGTTTCGCATATCACTTCGAACAAAAAGAATAAATTCTAGAAATCCAATTTTTTTCACACTTCGATAACGATATCAGTACTCGTGGGGAGGGGGGGGGGGGGTCGAGGGAATCATAACGTATGATATCGGAAGAAAAGGATCCAAATTAACCAAGATGATAATGTTATATTTGCACAGCCCCTTTGCCAGGTAGAATTGATTATGCTTGTATTTCTAAAGTAAAAATATACGGAGGTCCAAAACTAATACCTCCAGATTTTAAAATCCAATAATTCATTGACGAAAATGCATATAAAGGTGAAATAAATGACATGATTACACGATAGCAGATTACGTTTAAAGGTAGTAACTTCAAAAGTAATTGACATTTTTATCTACAGTAGCTCTGAGCGATACTAGCTTTTATATAAACTATAATTTTCCCCTTGCTTGAATAGCAAGAGTAACTTATAGCTTATCGGTATGGCGAAGAAGAAATTGACGAAACTGTTCATTTTTGTACTTTAATTGTGGTTATTGGCTTCCAAGGTTAAAAAAAAAAAAAAAAAAAGAAAAAAAAAAGAAACTAATTAATAAAAATTTTAAAATAACATGTCAAAATAGAGGATTTGTCCAAAAATGTGCTTTATTTCTTGACAAAAATTAAACAACATATTTATTAACTAACAAAGAAAAAAATATATGTGCTAAGTATAGAGTATCTTCCAACAATTATAAATTACTCTATCGAACTTCGCCGTTTAAAAAAGGCGAAACAATATATTTAAGAAAATAACTTACAAAACGCAAAATTCACTTGGAAATTAGGTATCAGACATTATCGCCGTAAGCCGGAAAAATTCAAAAATTCTTTTGTGCAGCCCTATATATGATCAGTATATACAGTCGACTCTCGTTAATTCGAAATCGGATAATTCGAATCTTTGCTTAATTCAAGCTAAACATGAAGTACCAAAAATTTCAATGGCAGAATAACGCTAAAAACTTTTATTTATTCGAACTCATTTGCTCTTGGCCTCGTTTAATTCGAACTAATGCGAATTTCGATTTTTCATTCTCTTTCACTTTCTTACAGACTTGAAATCTTTGAAATAACTTTCTTTCTTTCATTTTTATCAGAATTTTTCTGAACTAATATACATATAATCCCATGCTTTCGATATCTGTTTCTTTAGTGCCCCGTCTGTCCATTAATGACAACTCCATCTTTTTCTCCATTATGTTTGCTCCTAATCCTTTAATTAGTTTATGTATTTATATCTTTTAATTTAATATTGAGTCATATTCTAATGATAACAGGCGAAATAAAATATAAATCTATAACATTAATTCCTTTGTAATGGTACCCCTTTAAACATGTTTTCCTCTCATGCATTCCATAATTCGAACTCTGGGTAATTCGAACATTTCTTGTGATGCAGACGAGTTCGAATTAACAAGAGTCGACTTTATCTGTAATCTAATGTTATACGATTTGTCTTATAACGCAATCGAAAATTTCCCTTCAGTAATTTTCATCAGTAGACGGAAATACTTTTCAATAATTTTGTACAGCCCTGTATATTAGCTACAGAATTTTATGCACGCCTAAAATTAAATTCAGACAATGTACCGTAAAGTACCGGAAGTAAGCCCCCTTTTAGCCGACAGGAAATTTCAATAATTTTAAGAAGGGCTTTTAATTGTAACTTTTGTGAGATACAGAGGAAAATTGAGAGGATGAGGGAATATATTTGGATTTTGTAAATTTCCCAGGATTTATGAAATATTCAAAATATCACTTATATTCCGAAGGTGTATACTTTCGGTACTTTAAGTAAAATAATATTCGAGGGAAAAATGCATAATAACTGAAAACGTACTTTCAGATACAATAATCCCTTAACTTTCGCGGATTTAACATTTGGGAGTTTTAATTATTTGTGAAGTAAAAAATGCAAACCATTTCAACATTCGCGAAGATTCAATTTGGTTATTCGCGAAGTTTGTTTTATAAAGAATATTTTCGTATAAAGTAAGCTCACTTTGTTTTACCAATTCCATGAACTATGTCACATTGGACACTTATGTACTGTATAGCCTACATTATTACTGTATGACTTAAGTTGCGAGAACTTCCGCCCTTGTGTTGAAGAAAAATATAGATTTGTAATTTTCTTTCTTTTTTCTTTCTTTTTTTTTTTTTTTTTTGTGCAGATTTTTTTTTTTCAATTTCCTAAAATTTAAAATTTTTTATTGTACAGGGTGGTTATAATTAAAGTTACCCTGTTTGGACCTACGTAGAGTCCGCCCTGGTTGACCGATATCGCTGAAACTTGGAATATAAGTTATATGGACCATGGGGAAACGAAATCTGCAATAAAAAAAAATTAGTTCAAATTTCGACCATCAGGTGAAAAAAAGGCGCTTTAACCCTTTCCGGCACACTGTGCCCGGTCTGGGATACCTAATTTTAATTCCAAACTTGCAAACGGCACCAGTAATATTTTAGTAAAATTTTGCTTTTACAATAAAAGCTTAAATTAAGGAATTCAAAATATCTAAAAAATTCGTTTGTGAATTCCGGTGTCAGTTGATAATTTCTCATTTTATTACAGATTTTGCCCGTGCCGGAAAGGGTTAAAACGAAACGTCGGTATTCTCGCAGTGCAACTGACAAATTACTGCCGTTCTGATAAACCAACTTTACCAGTAACGCTCGTTCCTTCTTTTCTAGCGGCATGATGCAGAATGAACGTACGACAGAGAGTACTGGCTTTTTAAAACGCTCCAAATTTGCATAAAATCCTTTCTCGCTAGGGTACCTGGACCTTGTTTGTAAGAGTAGCGTCATGAGATCAAGTACGCATGCTCAGTGGAAGAAAAGTGGAGGATGGAAGAAAACGCCTGCAACCCTGATTTTTATGCTTGGCGCTTCCTCGCCCTTTGGTTACTGTTGATAACAGTAATATTATTATTTTAATGATCGTTCAAAAGAGACGAAAGAGATAAACAAAATAATTCTTCTTCTTTTATTAGGACGATATTATAAATAAACGATTTATTTCTGTTTTTGTCTTTATTATGACAAAAGTAATATCAAGTGAAATTCTTTTATTCAAATACATTTAATATTTAATTTAAATTGGTTATTTAGCATACAACAATACATATTTACTTACAGATTTTCTCATTAGACTATTTGTAAAAGGAAGTCCCTCAACTTATCGAATTTAATCACTGAAATACTGATTATACATTTTAGTATTATGTCACAGTACATTTTAAAGGAATGAAAACTATACATGTGCTTAAGCAAATTTTTAATCAATAACATTTTTTCGAATGCGGAAGGGACGGGTGAGGCGGGGGGGGGGGGGGGGTATGCTACATTGTTAATTTTCCAGATGTTTTGAATTTAACACCTCCTACAAACTGTTAACTTTTGAGTGTGTGTGAATTCAACATTTATGTTATGATTGATCTATTTATTTGGACCTAAAAATACCAAATATAAACATTAACCCCATTAGGCGTTGCATAAAAAATAATTATTTTTTATAATTCTATGCATTGCATATATTTTTAAAGTAATCAAAAATTTAATATCGATTGTCTTCATCCCTATAATTTCTATTTTTAAAAAAAATAAAAGAAATAGAATCATTGAGTAATCTTACAGAAAAGGAATTCATAATTGCATAAATAATTAATATAGATATTTTTAAATATTCCTCGAACTTCGGAATTTTTTTAACGAAATTTTTAGCGTTTATTTTTGAAAAAAAAAAAAAAAAAAAAAAAAAACTACAAATTTAGCATTTTTCAACTAAAGTGCATATTTTTATGAATATTCACATTTAGAGTGGATTTTGTATAGATTGTTCAAAATATGAAAACTATCAACCTATGCCATTAAAGATTGCATTAAAAATAGTCTCCACCTTTTTTCTTTTTTTTTTTTTTTTTTTTTCTTTCTTTTAACCTCGTTAACAATGCAAATACTTTTGGCATATTCACGACCTCATTTTTATACGGAAAAGCATGAAATCTGCAGATGTTACTATTTAAATGCCAAAAAATGCACCATTCCTCCAGTTTTCCGTAAAAAACTTTAACACCTATATTACTCTTTTATTATCATCTGTCATATTCAATCAATAACTCGACTGTGCAGTTTTTATTTCCATTTTCCAAAAATTATATCGGAAAACGAGAAACGTTATTCGATTTCTTACAATCGAAAAAAGAAAAACGTAAAGTCGTATGTATTTGCTAATAGAAATAACCTTGTGAATACGGTAAAAAGTAATCAGTTTGAGTTTGAGAACAAGTGGCTTTCCAAAAAATATTTCCCTCCCCCTTCCCACTGAACAACGCAAAACTTATTAAATCCTTTTTAAACATAAAAACAGGATATTTCAGGTATTATTACTAAAATGATTTACATTCTAAAAGTTTTTTATTTACTCATAAACTAACTATATTTTTATAAATGATCCTTGCTTTAGAAGACAATGTTTTCCTTTTCTGCGGTGTCGCGTCCGGAAATTAGGCGAATGCGTCAACACGCGTCATGCGCGTTGACAGCATTTGCCGAAAAACTTCTTTTTTTACCAAAAAAGGGGGGAAACATTTCTATTAAATTGTTTCTAAATAAAAGAACACATTAATTTGATACGTTTCTGAACGAAAATAAATTTAAAAATGTGTCGGAAAATAGTCGGTTTGTATTTAAGAACAGTCTTAAGCATACCAAACTGAGAGACGAACAAATTCACGGAAAATAAAATGCTTAAAATTACCTGTCAAAATTACACAAGATTGAACAACTAGCATCAGACTCACAAAAGAAAGAAAAAAAAATTCTAATAATTTTTGCAATAGCAGAAAGCAAGCAATTTCTGACAATTTTTTAAAATATGCCTTGTGCTTAGATAAAACATATTTATTTATTTACTATTTTAATGTTTTACACTTTATTAAAAAAATATTTTCAAGAGATTTTTAGTGGCAATTTATCGGCTATAAATATTAATACATTTTTCCTTTGGTTGCGGCCCCACCAGTGGCCGCGAGATTCTGACCTCAAAACTGGTAGACGGCAGGTGTTGGGCTCGAACCCAATCGCGGCCGTCGGCCTAACTGTTCGGAGTTTTCCGTGGTTTTCTTCGAACCTTGGATTTCTACGCGTAAATATGGGTTAGGTTCCCTTAGAAAGACCCCCACGGAGGGCATCCCACCCATTAGGTCCTATATCCCAAGCGTAGATAATTGGCCGGCAGAAACCAAATCAAACCAAACCTTTGGGTGCACGCGTGTGTGCGGGAGGGGGTGGGCGGTGATTTTGAGGTTAGGGTTTAAACTGAGCTCAACATTTAAGACAGAATATAAGCATTTACTTCATACGACGTTAGATTTAAAAAAAAATTTCCTACAGCCCTGAAACACATAAAAAAAAAGAAAAAAAAAGTAATCATGTGTTTCTAAAATATGTGTATTGCTTATTTCCATGCAAATTTTATGCTTAGGATGCCTAAGACATTAATAAATAATTATATAAATAAATATATATCAAGAAGCCACACATTTAAGATCTCATTGCGCATCTTCAATGCATGAAATTTTCAGATAGTCATGCGTGGAATTTTATATTCCAGTTCTTTAGAGTCGAACAGCGTTTTTAGATTTTCAACATTTATATTACATTTTCAATTATAATTGGCCTCTCCTCAATGGCGGCTGATAGAGGTTCATTTGTCGAATGGAAAGGGCTAATTTTTTAACTACAATTTCTTTCTCCTTTTTTTTTCTTTTTTAATTGCTCTATTTGGTATTGTGCAGTAAGAAAAAAAATTCGGTCTTCTAAATAACTTTTCATAAAATTTTCGCCTTTAATCACTTTTGACATTCCTCGCTCTCCATGTAAAATTATTTTTAGAAAAAAATTCAACTTACGAACTTACTATTTATATTCCCAACTTCCTTTTTTTTTTTTTTTTTTTTTTTTATATATATATACGTATTTGATGTATGAAGCATCCTACTTAACCCCTCACTGCACCATGTGCCGTATCTAGCACATACCTGAAAAAATTATAATTTTTATTATGTGTCATAAATTTGGCTTAAAAAATGTCGATGAAGCTATTATGGTAGGAGTTATTTTTACCGAATACTTAAAAATATCAATATTAATGCAAATAAATATTAATTATAATTACTATTTTCCCCATAATTCAACAGATATAGATAAAAATAGAAAAAAATTGTGCAGTTGAGGGTTAATTTTATAAAAATGAACTCTGTAGTAAGTTATTTCTAGTAATTAGATATTTTTATGTTATTAAATTACAGCATAAACTATTTTAAATGTAATTTTTTCGATGTTATTACTGCTTTAAAAACTATAATTCTTTTTAATTATCAAAATATAGCACTTGAATCATGATAAATATTAAAACTTAATTTCATTAAAAAAAATCGATCAAACGAAATATAACATGTTATTAACTGATAATAAATTATTAAAAATAAATAAATAAAATAAAATATTAAAACTTAGTTATTTGGAAGAATCGGAAAAAAAGAGTAATTAAATAAAGAATAATTAAATAAATAAAGAGTAAATAAATCCATTTAAAAAAGAAAAAGAAAAAAAATGATTTTTTAAAAAATAAGCTCATTTTGTAACAAAATAAAGCAATACAGTACTTTAAAACCCAAAATGTGTACATACAGTACACACCATATAATATCAAATTTTAAATTGAATTCTTTTTCCTATTTTTCCCATTATTAGACCGATCTATAGATTTAAAATAATATATTTTTTTTAATCATAAAAATAGAAAAAATCGAGCAGTGAAGGATTAATTCAATAAAAATGAATACTGTAATAAGTTATCTGTAGTAATTAGATTTTTTTTTTATGTTATTAAATTACGACATAGATATATTTTAAATGTAATTTTATTCAATGTTATTGCATTAAAGTTTATGTTTCTCTTTAATTATCAAAATATAACCCTTGGATCATATTTCTTATTAAAACTTAGTTTCATTAATAATAATAATAATAAATCTAAAGAAATATAATATTTTATTAACTGATAATAAATTATTAATAAATAAATTAAATTAAATATTGAAACTTAGTGGGTTTTTTTTTTTTTTTTGAAAAAAACTGATTAAAAAAATACATTAACTTATAATAAATCAATAAAGGAAAAAAAAGAGTAAAATGTTTCTTTTTAATTATCAAAATATAGCCGTTGGATGATATTTAACATTAAAACTTAGTTTCATTTAAAAAAAAATCAGTCTAAAAAAATATATTTTAATAACTGATAATAAATTATTAAAAAAATATGGTAATCTCAATAAATCAATAAAGAAAAAAAAAGAAAAAAGAGAAATCTAAAATATCGAGGATCGAACCCACAATGTTTGGGTTACGAGATTTGTATGCTAACCATTACACCAAACCATCTGCAAAGTTTATCGCAAAACAACTTTTTAAACGACAACACAAGTTCATAAAGGCATTCGGCGCTTGGCGTTTTTCTATTCCTCGCCAAACTTATTTTGATTACTTGTGACGGAAAAAAGAAAAAAAAAAATACTTGTGATGCTATTCCATCAAAACAATGCAAGGATATATATACAATTTAGTCATACAAATAAAAATAATTCAAATTATATGCATATATATTAAAATATAACGAGAAAATGATGGGATATTGCTAGTGCTGGCAGTACGAAAACGAAACTTATGGAAGAAAAAAAATATTTTTTCATGAAAATTGCGAAATTCGTAGACAAAAGTGTATTTATATCCATAATATAAACATTTCTGAACCTGAAAATTGATGTTAAAAATCGAAAAAAGCATTAAAATATTATGAATGAGGAGGATTTTAAAACCCTCTGTTTTCATCCCATGTAAAGTCTATGATAGTGGTGCAGTCGATCGCCTGC
The DNA here is from genome assembly GCA_964019185.1 of Maratus speculifer. Classification (NCBI taxonomy): domain Eukaryota; kingdom Metazoa; phylum Arthropoda; class Arachnida; order Araneae; family Salticidae; genus Maratus; species Maratus speculifer. Next base: position 248,161,417 of record OZ025290.1, on the reverse strand, counting down.
GGCGGTTGAAAACAGATTTCGACCAATCAGAATTTATTGCCATCATGTCGCAACTCTTACCGAAGGTTGAAGGAACACTATTTCTCGCAGGTGAAAACCGCCATCTATCGGTGGAAATTTGAAAGATTTCTGTTTCCAGTTTGAGATTTATGGTCTTAAAGCGCCTTTTTTTCACCTGGTGGTCGAAATTTGAACTAATTTTTTTTATTACAGATTTCGTTTCCCCATGGTCCATATAACTTATATTCCAAGTTTCATCGATATCGGTCAACCAGGGTGGACTCTACGTAGGTCCAAACAGGGTAACTTTAATTATATAACCACCCTGTAGGTGAAATATTTTCTGCAAAAATTTTCGGGAAAATTTTTAAACATCAAAAACAATTTTTTCAAAAATCATTAGAATGCGATTCTTCGCTGGTGATAAGTCTTTAAATTTAAAATAAAAATCGAGACCACGATTTTTTCTTACATGGAAATTCATAAACGCAAGATTTGTACTGTTAAGCAATTGCGCATCACTAAATTTTTTCCACCCTACATAAGTAAATTAATTCCGTACAGTATGTTTATAACTATTCAAATATATTTAAAGCAAGCACTTTTAATGTATAATGCTTAACAATTCTTTTTAACTTCAACTGCTCTTTTCCAACAAAGAAAAAAAAGAATCTAACTCCATCTATGCACGAGAAGATAACTTCAACATTCGCGATTTTGAGATTTGCGGATGCGTTCTAGAACCTAATCTGCACGAATGTTAAGGTTTAAAATCAATTAAATTATCAATTTTATCAATTAATTCATGAATAACATAGTTTTCATGTAAAATAAAACATAATTAATTCATGAATGACACAGAAATATTTTCCAATAATACTAATTTCATTTAATTAAAAAATATTTCAATATTAGGTATACACAACTCTATTTATCTTTTATAATGATTTTTGTAAAAAATCATCTGTTATACTAGAACTTTCTCAAAGAGAAAGACATTCGAAACTCGAAACATGCGGTTTCAAACTAAAAATTTTCTATTCCTGTTAAGTCTGCAGATTTAATCAGCATGTGATAAAGTTTAGTCATATATGCATTGCTTGCTTCATAATTTGCATTCGCATCTTGAGTCAGTCATGATTGGTATTTACAAACAGTGAAGTTCGTATCAATAAATAGTACTCTCATGTGAGCCGAAACAGCTCAGATCAATGAGCAATGTTGAAAATTTCTGAAGGAAGAAAACAGATTTTCGGAATACAGATAGTTTCAGTCGAGTTTCGGTTCAGTCGAATTTTCAGCAGCATTTTCACCGGAAACGAAACTCTGATTTTCGCCCTAATGTGAAAACGAATTTTTGATCGATTTCGAATTTTTACAAAAATTGGAATACTAATAGACGGCAGACGGGCAAACTGAGATTTTACAGGCATTTCAATTATGTGGATATTATTAAAAAAATTACGTTTTATGAATATAACATATGACGTTATATTTCATGAAAAAAATAGGTGTTGTTTATATAGTATTAGGCATACTTTACATGTAGTCAGCAGAGCTAAATATTTAAAAATTAACTTAAAAAAATACTTAGTATTTTTTGAGCCTTGCTATTGACAAAACAAATTGCATGGAATAAATATATTAAGAAATTTTTATTTTCTTCATGTTTAAGTATTTTTTTCTATATTTATTAGCCTTCCTTTTCAGCAAATGGTTTCCATTTTTATATATATACATATAAGGAGAATAAAAACATTACATAAGAGCAAACTTTGTTTACATGAGCAAAATTCTGACACTAACAATGTAAAAAGCTGTCTTAGTGATTTTCTGACAGTTTTAATGCATATTTTAGGGATAATAAATGTAATACCTAAATTTATATGTAAAACTAGCGGACCCGACAGACGTTGTCCTGTCACCAACAGACGTTGTCCTTCCTGGCACCGACACCTGAAAATCAAATAAATGTATACTTAAATATAGTAATACGCAGAATAAACACTACGCTCTTAATTTAATTTCTTATTACAATTATGTAAGGAAATTATTTTTTACTATTCATTAGATTTTGAAGTCGGTTCAATTTTTGATAGAAAAGTTTATTTTTCTCTTTTTAGTTAAAAGTTAACGATTGTCTGAAGTCGGTTAATCAAAATTATAATACAGGAAATATTATTGTAAAGCATATACGTTGGTCAGCAGTGGGGTTCGAACACGCGATCTCTTTCTTCAATAAGCTGAGCTTAAATCAGGCGCCTTAGACCGCTCGGACATTCCGTACGCACTCTATTCGCTGAACTTATTCAACACTTTTACTTAGCGAAAAATCACTAACTATTAGTTTTTGCCTAATTACTAAAAAAGTACTGAATCAATTTCGACGAAATGTGAATCTAAACTATTCTCAAATCCACTGGAACACACACACAAAATTTCATCAAAATCGGTCTAGTCGTTTAGGAGGAGTTCAATTACATACACACGCTCAGAAGATTTTTATATATAAAGATTAAACTTTGTAAAAGATACAATGTAAGCAATGGTTACATTTATGCACATAGGAGTCTTTAGCATGGACAGAAAAACCATGCTAATGACACTGATATTTGTCCATGCTAATGACAAATTTTAATTAAAATAAGATTATGAGCCATAATATAATCACAATGCAGTAGTCCTTTCTGGGGCTTTTTAAAACACAAAAGTCCTATGCAAATAAGTAAAATAAAAATTTTAATTATAAAATAAACATGAAAATTATTATCCATTCTAATGTCATACAATTGATGTACGCGCCTAATATTCAACTTCTATTCTTAAAATACAATACATGCTTCTATTTTCAGGCTGGGATAAAATGGCTACTTGTTGCCATGGAGAAACTTTATATTTTCAAACTATTGTCATATGTGAAAATGAAATTTTGATTAATAACCAGCTGTTATAGTATGACCTTGTTTTGAAAATAGAATATGGAGGACAAACTTTAATTCTTTTTTTATATACTATAATTTTATTTTTAAAAAGAAATTTATTGGATAAATCCTCTCCTTGATTAATTTAAAGAAAGAATAACATTTGTTTTATTTTATAAACATGATATTAATTCTTTAAAAAGCTAGTATATACAAGGCATAGCTGCTGTGGACATCCATGCTAATGACATTTTGAACATTTATTCTGTTATTTTAAGGTGTTTTTAACTAAAAAGTGATTAATTCTTGAGTGCAAATAATGAATAATATTAAGACAAACATATCTAAATATAAAAACATGACAGAAAACCTCTAAATTTTTTTTTGTATGCCGAAAGACATAAATTGTCCTCTATTTTGAGAATCACCCTTTAAAAAAAGAAAAACTATAAACATGAATGAAATTTTTGTTGAAGCTAGAGCGAAGAAATGCGGTGATGATAGGTTACTAAATGCTTCACAGAAAAATTCAAACAACCGTATTAAAAATTAATCAAACTCAGGTAGCAAGCGAAAAATTAACTAGTATAATAACCATTTCAAATTCCATTTTTCTACTATTACACGAATACCAATCTACGCACAGCACCTAAGCATATTCCATTTGAACAAGAAACAAAAAGAAATTGAGTCAAGTATAGATTAGGAAACATTTTTTAACACATTCAGATTAATTTAATAAAACTTCATCAATTAATAAGTTGAAATGAGATGTCTAACTGAAAAAGCATAGAAAAGCATAACACATTTGAAGACCCAATTTCAGCAATTGCTATCTACAACCAGAACATTAGCTGAATTCTTTGAGCAACCTTGTATATGCTATACATAGATTTGTATTTGTAAATTACGTGCATGTAAAAGTTATTTTCATCGTAAAAATACATACCACAGTTGAAAATTTCTCTTCAGCAATTTCCTCTAAGGGGCTGTCCATAAATGATGTCACGCTTGAAGGGGGGGGGAGGGGGGGTCCGTGAAATTGTGACAGTTTGTGACAAAAGGGGTAGGAGGGAGTAAGAAGAAATGTGACATCACACATTTTGGTTAAAGTGAAAGAATTAAAATTCAGTGGATTAAATTATGAAGCATGAAGTTATTTTTTAATTAAAATGTTTTGTGTTCATAAAGGTAAGATTTAAAGCCAAATATGTTAAATTCTATTTCAAATTCCAAAATACTATTGTTTTCAATTCTCTTTCATATTAATAATTTATTATTATTCTATATTATTATTATTATTTGTAAACCTTATTTTATGCAAAATACGAATCATTTTTATTGTTCAGCTCACAAATGTCATTAAAGTACATAGTTAAAGTTTAAAATTAAAATTTGAAATGTGATCTAAAACATAGAGCTTTGTTTCTGAACTCCAAGCATATGTTTATGTAATATAGCGTGACATGTGACAAGAAGGGAGGGAGGAGGTAAAGTGATGTGTGACATTTTGCGACAAAGGGAGGGAGGGGGGAGTCAAAAATATGAAATAATGCATGAGATCATTTTTGGTTGGCCCCTAATAGGGAGAATTCTTTTATGCAGTCCTGTATATGATGTAAAGAAATTATGCACAAAATCTGCTGAATAGTATGCAAAATATTGGATAAATTTAAAATTTGATAATTTAAATTTAAAATCTTGTGAATAGAAAGTAACCTTAACATGATGTATTGTAACCACTCTGATCCCGTTTATGTGCTTTCTACCTAAATGAAGAAATAATTAAAAAATATATTGACCAGTTAAACTGACGGCATTGAGCTCACAGGCTACGCATACTAATTGTACATTACAGCCTTATATTTTCAAGGGTTAATTCCGTTCGAAAAAAAATTAAGAAGGGGAAACAGCTCTCCCCTTTCCCCTTTTTTATACTTAATCATTGAACTTCCTAAACTATCAAGGACATGCTTTATCATATAAAAAATCTATATCCAAAATTCACAGCAAATCGGATAATTCTTAATAAAAATCCATTTAGTATTTATATAAATTAAGAGGAGTTATCCCCCTCTTTTATACTTTACCATTAAACTTCCAAAACTATTCAGAGGTTTGAACGAAATCTGACAATTCTGCTTGGAAAACCCATTTATATAAATTAAGGGGAGGGGCATTAGAACCCCCGTTCCCTTTGTTTATACTTATTCAATGAACACCTAATAACAGTCACGGAATCGTCTCATCAGAATGATCCTATATCTAAATTTTGAACAAAAACTGTTAATTCTTCATGAAAAACCCGTTTATATCAATTAAGGGGAGGGGCATAAGCCCCGCGTTCCCCCTCTTACACATATCGAATGAACTCCTAAAACTAATCAGGGAAGCGCCTTATCAGGATATACCTACATACAAAATTTCAAGTGTATCGGATATTTTTATCATGAGTTATCGCCGCGTTACGCACGTACGAACGAACGAACATACATACATACAGAACGGGCGGTCACATAAGCTCTCAGGCTATGATAGCCTGTGAGCTAAAAACTAATAAAATATGATCAAAAGTCATTGTAGAAAAGAAAAATGCGTTATTTCATTTTATAATATTTCATTATCTAACCATTTATTAAGACCATCTGCAATATCGTTAAGAGAAACGGCATTGTCATAAGATTTTCTAATAATATTGTCTCAAAAAAAAAAATTACGTTATAAATAAAATAAAAGTCGAATTAAAGTTGCTGAATGTAATAAAGTGCCTTTTAAATTTTTGAATAAAAGTTTCTAAAAGTTGTTTCTAAAATCGAACCTTTTTTTTTTTTTTTTTTTTTTGCACTTGCAAATTTTTTCAACATCGGAAGCTAAATTTTGGAAAAACAAATTCTTGACAAGGAAAATGCTTTGAATAATTGGAAGCAATCGACCGTATAAAAAAATTTGCTTCAAACAATGAATCGTTTTATCATCAGAATTATTTCTCTTTCTTTCTTTTTTATGGGAACCATGTTCTCCGTTCTTACATAACTTAGCTATCAGCCTATTATGATAAAATAAATATATCTGTAGCATAGAAAAGCTAGCGGCTGGAAATGTTATTTCAGATGATTTATTAGTTTTAAATCAAGTGTGATACTATTTTCAAGTCATTTATTACGTTAGCAGAGACAAACAAAAAAAAGTTGAAACTAAAAACGGATGAAATATGAAATTTAATCTTGTCATTTAGTTTAAATATTATTAAAAGCTATTGAGAATACATTATGGTATTTGTTTTAAATTCTACAGTTTGTATTGTTCGCGGATAGTTTTGGGAATTTTATTTGATTTCGAGTGATTTTTAGTTTCACTTATTTCCGAACACATTATGATACAGCTTTCATATAATAGGACCCCCCAGAAATCAAAGGGTATAAATGATAAAATTGGAAAAAATGAATTAAGTGCACAGACGTTCTGGAAATATGCTTTTTTCTTTTCGGGTAAAGAAATATAAGTGATTTTTTAATTGTCTGCTGTGTTATAGAAATAAGCCACTTTTTCCGAATGATAATCAATATTGATTAACACTAAATTAAAGAAAATTGTATACATATATATATATATATATATATATATATATATTTTACAGTTATTGAAATAAGAGTACAAAGACAACAAGGAAACCAGTGGCAGTTTCCTATTTCAATTCCGTCAATTATTATTGATGTTCCAGTTTAACATCAATTATAATTGAACTCAATTTGCTCCAAATCGAATTTTTCTCACTTATAGCCCTTGGCTTTTGAGGTCCTCATATGTAATTAATTTTTTCACTTCATTAAAGCAAGACACAACTGGGACGCCACGCCCATTCACATTAATTTTGCTCTAGCATTTTATACTCAGTTATTTTACGTTACTAATTTTTATCCAAGTGTTTATAAATGCTTTAATTCGTGTGTTTGATAAAAACTGTGCAAGAACTCCACACAAGTTATAAATATCGATTAAGAGATTTCACACAAGTTAGAAGTGTCTTAAGTTTTTAGCTCTTCGAAAAATTGTACTTTTCATTTAAAAAATCCATTAACTCCTAAAATAATCGAGCGATTTTGATTTCAAAAAAAAATATTTTTAGAGCATAAATATAATATACTGTTATTTAACACAATGTAACTGATTGGTAAAGTTATCATACGAATTGAATATTTCCAACTGAGCGAAAAATTGCCCAGGTCGGGAATCGAACCCGGATACTTGGCTTACAAAGCCAATGCTTTACCTGTTAAGTTAACCGGGCGATAGCCGGCTGGGATTTCTTGCTCATCTAACCTTATTGGCCATGAAATCTGGTCTGTCATTTAGACAGCTCGGCAGAATAAGCCGCAGGTAATGGAACTCCATAGAACGATGGATACGTAGATATACTATTATTTAACGCAATCTAACTGATTGGTAAAGTTATCATACGAATTGAATATTTCCAACTGAGCGAAAAATTGCCCAGGCCGGGAATCGAACCTGGATACTTGGCTTACAAGGCAGTTAGATTGTGTTAAATAATAGTATTTCTAAGTATCCATCGTTCTATGGAGTTCCATTACCTGCGGCTTATTCTGCCGAGCTGTCTAAATGACAGACCAGATGTCATGGCCAATAAGGTTATCTGAGCGAGAAATCCCAGCCGGCTATCGCCTGGTAAGTTTAACAGGTAAAGCATTGGCCTTGTAAGCCTATTATCCGGGTTCGATTCCCGGCCTGCGTAATTTTTCGCTCAGTTGGAAATATTCAATTCGTATCATAAATATAATATCATATGTGGCAGACAGTTTTACAGATTTCTCTACTATAGAGGCGCGAAGTTAATCTCTCCAGGTACTCTTCAAAACATCTTATTCCAACTTCTTTGCTACATTAAAGAATACTGAAGCTAGCCTGCCAAAGTTTGCATATTCTGACGTTTTTAAATTCACATTATACTGCGCCAAGTGCCATTTAAATAATTAACAAGTTGGAAATTGCACGTGAAGCGTAGCAAATGAGGTGCGTTCGTACGATAACGAAGTTTTAAAAATATTCAGATCTTGATGATATAGTACTTTGATATAGTACAGTGGTCGAAATCTTTATGTTCCTGTAAATATGCAGGAAGTAAATTTATTATACTTCATTAACGTATATCTTATTCAAAAAATTCGAAGTAGTTTAATATAATTAAAACACGCCCCAAACAATGTTTTCCCGTATAACATGATTTAGTGTAATACATTTGTGTGGCCCTGTAATTTAATAATGAATATTCTTTGCATCACAGATTGTACAGAATGTATATTTTAGTACATACTTCAAAGATTCATGCTAATTCTATTATGTTCAAATGAGTTTAACACCATTAAAATGCATTTGAAAATTTTTTTCGCATTGATCGTAATGTAACGGAATGCTTTTGATTGTCCCTGTAATTGATCTATGCATTCGATTTTCATAACATTTGAAATGACTCGACAAAATTGTGTAATAAATATACGATTTAAATTTCAAACGATTAAAATGCATTTGAAACTTTTTTCCCCATTGACCGTAATGTAACGGAATACTTTTGATTGTCCCTGTAATTGATCTATGCATTCGATTTTCATAACATTTGAAATGACTCGACAAAATTATCTAATAAATATACGATTTAAATTTCAAACGATTAAAATGCATTTGAAACTTTTTTCCCATTGACTGTAATGTAACGGAATCCTTTTGATTGTCCCTGTAATTGATCTATCCATCCGATTTTCATAAAAATTGAAATGACTCGACAAAATTATGTAATAATTATGTATTTTAAATTTCAAACGATTCGGTTGGGTAGTTTTTGAGTTGTTATATGCGGACAGACGGACAGACAGACGGACAGACAGACGGACGGACTGAGCGACAACAATAGGTGCTACGTATTTACATAATTACGAACGCACCTAAAAAACTCGATACTTTTTAGATGAATTCGTAATTATGTTAATACATAGCACTATGTCGTCCTTCAGTCCGTCCATCTGCATACAACAACACAAAAACTACACAACCGAATCGTCTGAAATTTAAAATATATAATTTTTGCGTAATTCTGTCGTGTCACTTGATATTTTATAAAAGTCGGATGTATAGGTCAATAACAGGGATAATCAAAAGTATTCCGTTACATTATGGCCAATGGGGAAAATTAGCTTCAAGTGCATTTTAATGATGTTACACTTTTTCGAACATAATAAAATTGATATGTATCTATTAAATACATACTAAACTAGATATTCTGTACAAGCTGTGGTGCAACGAATATTAGTTAATAATTTACAGGGCCGCACAAAAATATTTCATTGCATAATGGTATAGGGGGGAGATTGTTTGAAGCGCGTTTTAATTATATTAATAAACTATTTCACATTTTGTAAAATTGATATACGTTGCTGAGGTTTGCTAAAAGTTACTTCCTCTATAATAGAAAGCAGACAGTATTTAGAGGGACATACAAAGGATTTCGGATCGATACTGTATCCGAATTATTGTACACTATTACAGCAAGAACTAAATATTTTTATAACTTCGTTATAGAACGAACCACCTCATTTGCTATGTTTCACTTGCAATTTCCGATTTTTTCCTCTTAACATTAAGGATTTTAAGTCACTTCAGAATATTTTTTTTTTTTTTCAAAATCATCATTGATAAAAAAAAAAAAGAAAAAAAATTAATAAAAAAAAAATTGTAATTTAAGAAATTACCCCAACCATTTGAAAAATGTTTCACTCGATACATTCATCTATCATTTTAAGCTAAATACCAGTTGTTTTATTGTGTATTATCCGTGCCACTGCTATAAATGACTTTATACATGCTGCAATTTGAAGGTACGGTTCGTTTAAGTTATATCACTCTATTGTCGCCAAGCATAAAAGTTGGCGACGAAAGAAACATTTCAAACTATTTAACATTGTTGGTGCAAAAGTAATCATTATTAAAATACAGCTTTGGCATATACTGTTATACTTGTAAGACTTTGGCATATATTGTTTGATTTTACAGAGCAGAATTTTGGTGATGGAGGTTTTAAACCAAAATCGATCGCAGAACATGCATCTGTGAATGGGTCCATCAGACATCGAATCAAAAAAGTTTTTTCCCAGTTTTTCCCAAGCCGATTGCTTTTTAGTTTTCTTTTTAGGTGGTGGAAAATCAAGAGTAATAGCTATAACATTTTCCGGCTTGTTAGAATCACTATTGGCACTCAAATTTTCCTGGTTAGAACCGACCGATAGTAAAACGCCATGGCTAGTGGATTGGTCGCCCTGGCGACATGATGTTTTACAATTAATCGGTTCGGCATTAAATTGCTTCCTTTTTCGTGATCACCTTTCAACACGTAATTGGTTTTCAGCGGCTCAATAATCTTTTGATTTTATCATTTTCTGCATTGAAAGACGTTTTTGCGCCAAACCAAATACAGTATTACTCAGTTATCCCGTCGACCAATTTCGCCAAATGATACGAATCGCCAAACTAATAAGCAACTTATACATGTTGACTGTGTTTAATATCATTGAATGCGATATTCACGTTCATTCATTTCTTTGGCTTCGGCTTTTTCCGTATCTGTTAATTTCCGTCTACCCATTTTTAAATTTGTTAGTTTTCTCCTTTATTACAATGATTTTAACCATTTTAATTTACTATTCAAATAAAAATTCTTCTAAAAGTAAAGAATTTAATTTAAATTCAAATAAAAATTCTTCTAAAAGTAAAGAATTTAATTTAAATTCAAAAGTGGTAACATCATTCAAAAGTGGTAACATCATTCAAAAGTGGTAACATCATCGGGTCCATTCTCCCGAAAACAACAACCATTTTTCAAATGGTTAATAATTAAATTTGAAAATCTAGATTGAAATAATGTCTTTTCACATTATGTCTTTCTCGTCCTCCTATTTTCTTGTTGTTGCTTACACTGAGTATTGCATATTTTATAACTTTGTAAAATAAAAGGAAAATCAGTTCAGAGATTTTCCTGATACTCGTTACAGCTATCTTCTCCAGGTTCTTCTTCTTCACTTTCAGGAAACTATTTTTATCCCGTTCTCTGATGTCCACTAGAGGAGAAAAATACTGACAGAAAAGCTGATTTCAGCGTTCTGTTCTTTCGGAAGAAAATATGCGGTGATTATTTGCCGAATTCATACGCCCCCCTTGCTGCGTTCCGAGCTTGGATTTACCTGGCCAAATATCATAAATAGGGAATGTCTTGATTTTGTCAAATAGCGACAAATTGATCTGTACTGGGGTATAGTGAAAGAAGTTAAATTTATAATAATAATAAAAGAATAAGAAAACTATAATGTAAAAGATTACAACGACTATTTGAAAAATGTTATTTTAAAGACTCAAATTTTAAGGACTTATAAATAAATTCTATATTTAAATTAAAAATAATAATAAACATCATTTTTAGGATGATTATAACGAGTCATATATTACGTGCGCCGTGCATTAAACATTAATATTCCTAGACCAATGATAAAAAAAAAAAACAATAGATTAAAGATAGACAACTTTAACTGTTTAAAATGTGCATTTTTATTGGATGGAGTTAATAAGACTGACTTCTGAACGCCTCCTATTACGTACGACATGGATTAAACATTAATATCCCTAGACCCATCACAAACAAATTTTAAATAAAATTTCAGCTTTACAATTTTTGGAACTGCAAATTTTTCATCTTCTTAACATCGCACATTTTTAATTTTTACACCGGTGCGTAGAGAAAAAAATGCACTTTTTAATGAAATTTGTTTGAAATCACTATCACAATTTATTTTTAAAATATTTTTTTAAAGTTTTTATTACTCTTTTTATCATTGTGACAACAGAAATATTCAGTTTTTGGACATTAAACTTGGAGCAATCAGAAAACGAATAAAATAAAAAACAGAAGTATTCCATTTTTGGATAATTAGGAAACGAATAAAATCAAATAAGTTGCAGAATTCAACCAATAAAAATATTCAGATATACTTTAGATTTCCCAATTCTCTACCGAGAACAACAGCTATTTTTTTTCCAAATTTATTCAAATTTAGTTAATAATAAAATTAAATTTGAAAATCTAATTTGAAATAATGTTTTTCCACTAAATAATGTATCTATCTTCCCTTTGTTTTCCGGTAGTTGCTTATACTGAATATTGCGTGTTATGTAACTTCGCAAAAATAAAAGGAAAATCAGTTCAGAGACTTGCCTGATACTCATTACAGCTATCTTCTCCAAGTTCTTCTTCGGGAAACTATTTTTATCTCTTTCTCCGGTGTCCACTGGAGGAGAAAAATACTGACAGAAAAGCTGATTTCAGCATTCTGCTCTTTCGGAAGAAAATGTGCGGTGATTATTTGCCGAATTCGGGCGCCCCCTTGCTGCGTTCGGGCTTGGATTTACCTGGGCAAATATCATAAATAGTGAATGTCTGGATTTTGTCAAATAACGGCAAATTGATCGTTACTGGGTTATAATGAAATAAGTTAAGATTATACTAATAAAAGATTTCTTTATTTTTATGATTATTTTTTCAGCAGTAGCAAAAAATCGAAGAAATGATTTAAGGACACATGGGACATAAAACGATTCAAAAATTTTTTTTTTCCGTTTTAAAAATGTCTTTTAGAATTCTACATAAAAAGTTTTATAGAATCCTATAGAATTATGGCCCGTTTTTTCCATAAACTAGTTTAAAAACTATAGAAATACCTGTCGAAGTTTAATAGACATGCCAGAATATATTTTACGAAATGACTTCAGAATATATTTTATGAAATTGATATTCGTTGTTAAAATTTACTAAAAATTACTTCCTCCATAATAGAAAGTAGGCACTATTTACAGGGACACACAAAGGATTTCGGCAACTATACTGTATCCGAAGTACTGTATACTATTACACCAAGATCTAAATATTTTTAAAACTTCGTTATAGTACGAACGCACCTCGTTTGCTATATTTCATATGCAATTTCCGACTTTTTTCTCTTAACCGTTTAGACGCCGAATTAATATCGCAATGTAATAATAATTTTCTTTTTCCTATATTAAAAGCTTCGAATGTTTCAATTTATGCATACAAATTTAGAAAATAACAAAAAAATATACTTCCGCTGTTTTTTTTTTTTTTTTTTTTTTTTTTTGGCTGTTTTTATTTTAGTGTTCGCATTTGGGAACGTGATTATTGGTTGACAACCTATGCAAATATAGCAAATTATTTTCTGCTATATGCTATTGTACATTGTTCTTGAATATTTTCTCGAATTCCAAAAACATTTAGATTCCTAGCTGTCAAATGTATGTAACATAGAGAAAACGATAAAAGTAAATCATATACTTTTCATGCAAATTAATGAATTTACATATTCCTTAATACCTGTGGTAAATGCTTAAACTAAATATTTTCATTTCAAAAGTTCAAATCAAGATTATATTTTAAAGGAAAAATAAGGACATCATTATTATGTTGGAAAATATATGTTTTGTATTACAAATAATGCAATGTTCCCATTTGGGAACATTGGCGTTTAAACGGTTAATATTAACCATTTTAAGTCATTTCAAAATAATTTTTTTTTTTTCAAAATCATCATAGATAAAAAATAATAATAAATAAATAAATAAATTTGAAAATCTAGGTAGAAATAATGTCTTTCTACATAATATCTTTCCCTTTCCCCTATTTTCTTGTTGTTGCTTATACTGAATATTATATAACTTCGCAAAATAAAAGGAAAATCTGTTCAGAGATTTATTTGTCTGATACTCGTTACAGCTATCTTCTCCATGTTCTTCTTCACTTTCAGGAAACTATTTTTATCTCTTTCTACGATGTCCACTGGAGGAGAAAAATACTGAGAGAAAAGCTGACTTCAGCATTCTGTTCTTTCGGAAGAAAATGCGCGGTGATTATTTGCCGAATTCGGACGCCCCCCCTTGCTGCGTTCGGGGCTTGGATTTACCTGGGCAAATATCATAAATAGGGAATGTCTAGATTTTGTCAAATAGCCGGAAAATTAATCTTTACTGAGTTATAGAGAGAGCAGGTTAAAATTATAATAATAGTAAATAAGTAAAAAAAAATTAATGTAATAAATTACAACGACTATTTGGAAAATGATATTTTAAAAGACTCAAATTTTAAAGACTTATAAATAAATTCTGTATTTAAATTAATAATAAACTCCATAATGATTATAACAAGTCATATATTACGTACGCCGTGCATTAAACATTAACATTCCTAGACCAACGATATAAATATATACTAGTATAATAACCCCGTCAAAAATGACGAAATTTTCATTTGCATTTTATTTTCATAATAATACAAACAGAATGAAGATTTTAGTATTGAAGAGTTTGTATTGTAGAAATGCCCATTTTAAAAATAACAGTAGATTTCTACAAATACAAATGATAAAGTTTTTTTTTTTTTTTTTTTTTTTACTTGATATTTAGTTTTTGAACAAATTTTAATTTCAAAACAAAGAGCAGTATTTATTACAATAACGATAATAATAATTAACAAAATGAAACTCAATTTCTGAAGATTTCACAAAGCATTAAAATTAAATATTGAAGTTTTTTAAATTTTAAAATACATTATTTTTATTAAAAGCATGATTCGGCAGTGGCTTTAATCATGGGCATATGATAGACTTTTAGTTCGATGCTTTTAGGCATGAATTAAGAAGCTTTGTGTTTTGTTTTTTAAATTTGGATTATCTATACGCAGTTAATATAAACAAAACAACTTTTTTTTTTTTAAATAGCAGTTTTATTTTGAAAATAGCAAGTTTTTCAAGAAAATTCGCGTATTTTCGACTATCTTTCGAGAAAATTCGTTTATTTCCCTTGATTTTTCGAGAAAATTTTTTTATTTCCCTTTGTTTTTCGAGAAAATTCGCATATTTTCCGCGATTTTTTGACAATTTTCGCGTATTTTCCCCGATTTTTCGACAAAATTCTCGTATTTTCCGCGATTTTTTGACAGAATTGGCATATTTTCCTTGATCTTTCGTCAAAATTCTCGTATTTCTCACGATCTTTCGTTAAGATTCGCCTATTTTCCGCTATTTTTTGACAAAATGTGCGTATTTTCCCCGATTTTTCTACAAAATTTTGATATTTTCCCGGATTTTTCTTCAAAATTCGCGTATTTTCGGACGATTTTTCTGCAAAATTTGAGTATTTTACACGATTTTTCGATAAAATTCGAGTATTTTTCACGATCCTTTGATGAAATTCGAGTATTTTTCCGCAGCTTGTTCACGGAAATCGCGTTTTCCCTGTACTTTTTGACGAAAATCGCGCCTTTTTCGTGATTATTTAACAATAATCCTGTATTTTCCCGCAATCCTTTAACGGAAATTTTTTTTCTTTTTTTTCTGCAATCCTTTGATGAAAATCGCATTATCTCCCACGATTCTCTGAAGAAAATATTTTTTTCAACTTTTTTTTTTGTGTGTGTGTGATCATTTGCAGAAACTTGCTTAATTTGGAGCAGTTCGTATTGGCTTTTTTGTTCTATTTCATCCGTTATGCCCCCCCCCCTTAAAATATCAATATTGTTTAATGTATCTTTGCATCGATCTCAGGGGTAGTAAAATTCGTCGCCGAAAAAGCGGAGTTTCGCGTTTCCGCGGAAAAGTAGAAGGTTTCTTCAAAAACAGGTTTGCGAGTCCTTTGTTAGTTCATAGATGGCAGCACTGAAAAGTATTAGATGAGAGGAAGACGTCGGTAGCCTTCACTCCATAAAATGAAATCGTACTAACGATAAAAAAACTTATCAGTTCAAACTTCCGCTGATATCTTTATGTATTATAATTGGGTATCATAAACATGTTTTATATGAAAATATGCTGAACAAACATTATTTTAAGTGGAAGAAATTTTAAAAGCATCATTTTAGCACCAATTTTCAGCTAAGCCTAACGTGGCGTTGATCTTCGGTGGATTCCCGAGTGGTACGACCTGGAACCGTTCTTACACTTCCTAAAGACGCAAATTATTTTAAGTATATATATATATATATATATATATATATCTTGGGTTTTTTCTTCGATGAGTACGGCTCGCTGAAATAATGATGGAATGTTTAGGTAAAAGACAGTTTGCAAAAGGAGCTTTTATCTTTCTCATGATTACGGATTAAATAAATGAACTTACAGCAGCCAATGAGTAATTATTTGGATTCTATTTATTTATTTTCCTCGGTGGCCATGACTTCTCTGAGGTGAAAGGGAAACCCGGCGTTGATGTCTCTGGCTCCTAACTTTTAAATCGTCACAATAAACTCTAAAGACCGACAGGATTATTTATCTGTGCTGCCTTTTAGGATATTTAAAGAAAATTGCGATGGAGCAAAGTAGAACATGCTATCGCCGAAGTTCGATTGAATTGTATGTTCTGAAGGACATTCTATATGGTAGTTTCGGTTTGCTAATGAAATCGGCTGTGGAACGAAAGGATGATAGGTTTGTGAATCGCCGATAATCGACTTCTCGTGAATGTTCTTGTGCCAAAATCGCCGTAATTTTTTACTTAATTAAAGTAAAAGAAATGCTCTTTCTAAAGAACTTCACAACTATGCTTGGAAAGATGCTAATCTGAAAGAATTAGTGCTTGCTTTGAGTTTGCTTGTGTGTTCCATGACGATTGAGATTCATTCTTTCATAGTCGAGAAAAAGTAGTCCTCGTGGTGATGAAAAAGAAGAAAAAAAAATAATAATTACAAGACCATTTCTTGTAAATTGGCGAATAGACAAATATTTTTCGAGATAGTTGAGCCCAATAGGATTTCGGTGAGATTTTTTTTCGTAGTGTTTTGATTATTATTATTTGTATACTTTTTATGTATTTATTTAAATTAATTATTCTCTGTTTGTCAGGTTTATTTATTTGATTATTTGTCTGTGAATTTTATTTACTTGCCTATTTATGAGTATTATTATTATAATTATTATGTGTTGGAGATTGAAACATTTTTGTTCTTAAGGATTAAATTGAAGAGTATGATATTCTTAGACAATTACTGTTGCATATTAAAGATTATTATGATATTTTTATGCACGTTTAAAGATAAGTTCGTAATAATAATAAAGTATAAAAGAACTTAGAAGCTCAAGTTATTTTTTAAAAAGTACATTTTCTATTTTATTGATATTTGTTTGTTATCAAGAACTATTCTCAGAATACAGTATTTTCATGATAATGTTCCTACAACTAAACATTTGAGCTGAAAATTAAGTTAACATTATTGTTTTTCCTTTTATTTGTTAAAATTTCTGGTTACAGTGAGCTTTGGTTCCCGGATTCTTATAATTTATTTAAATTCAGTAAGAAAGATGGAACTGTGCAAGGCTGTTGCTAGAATTTTGACTGATAAATATGATTAATTTTTTCAGTAAATTTTGTGATTTTAAGTAAGAAATTACCTATAATTAAAATTTTTGAATCTGTTTATGATCTATAAAATAACACTAGCCAACAAAAAAAATATTTTTGACAGTTTCCTGGTTCTAGATAGTCAATTCCTACTAATCTGGGGTTGAAAAAAATGAGTATGTAAAAAAAAAAAAAAATATTAGCTCTTGTTTTCAAGATACAATACAGCCCACTTGAGAAAGACACACAACATCCCACACATCGATTTAAAAGCAAATTGAAAAAGAAAAAAATTCTTATGTAATAAATACAATATAATAGGTGTTTCACTAAACAATGTTCATTTTTCAGAAAGCAATGGTTGTTTTTAGCCTATTCTTGGAAACGTTTCCTTTTGAATTGCCTCTTGTATGTCAACGCTGGAGCATCTCTTGCAACAGTCCAACAGTTGTCGGCCAGCATTGACTCATCCCAACGACTACGTTGCATTACTGAGATATCTTTGTGCAACCTTTCACCATGCTCACCACTTACAGCTCTTAGGTTTCAGGGAAAAAATTAAGATGGGAGTGGAGGAAATGAAGTTTCAGAGACATTTTGCATCCAAGGTCATGGTACTTTTGTAGTAGTTCTTTCAGCAACTGTTGGTAGTTCTCGGCTTTTTTGTTGCCTAGAAATCCACGTACCACACCTTCCCAGCAAGTTTCCCAAGCTGCTTTCTCTTTCCCTTCCAAAACTTTATCAAAAGCAGGGTCCTTCATTATTGTGCGTATTTTAGGGCCCACAAAAATTCTCTCTTTAACTTTTGATTCACTCAGTCTTGGAAATTTTGTTTTAAGGTACTGGAAAGCCTTTCCATCTTTGTTCATGGCTTTCACAAAGTTCATTAATTCCAATTTAGTGTGCAGGGGTGAAAGCAGAATGTTTGGACATTTCTATCCTCGGGATCTAGATTTCTTGAAGGCCATTAGTCTTTTATGTAGTGAGAGTTTATATCTCGACTGTCCCACAAACACAGAAAACAGCAGTACTTGGTGTAGCCTAATTGCATTCCCAGGAGTAAAGCAATTACTTTCAAGTCCCCACAAACATGCCATTTATGATCCTCGTATTTGATTAACTCGTGAAGTAATTTCACATTCTCGTAAGTTTCCTGCATGTGATCAGAATGTTCAATGGGAGTGGAAAGAATAATGTTACCGTTGTGTAGAAAGACTGTTTTCAAACTAAGTTTAGAGGAATCTATAAATAATCTCCACTTCCGTGGATCACAGTTATGCTTAGTGAATTCATCAAACCATTAATATCAGTACAAGCAACAACATGTTCTCAAAGATATGAAGAATTAACTTTTCTTTTCAAAGAAATGAAGAAGATTCTTGTGATGAGCCCTGTATTCTGTAATCTTGACTTCTGGTTGGATTCTACACAGAAAATGCAGTTGAGGGAAATTACAGCTATTAGGAGTGCCAACTTCCGAACATTCGATTTCCCACAAAACAGCCATAGTGAGATTTTTCAAGTTGGTCCCTATCTTGAAAATAAGAGCTAATCTCAATTTTTTATGTTGATTTTCGTGTTTAGCGAGACAAAATACTTCGGAAATAACTATTTTTGAGCCCGAAACATTTTTGATGTTGGGTAGTGTAATAGAATTAAAAGTTGATCCCAATTTAAGGTATATCTATGATATTTACAATTTCTGTTTTATTAGATAAAATTTCTGGTTAAAGTTGGCAGCTAAATATAGTTATAATTTTCACGATAATTTTGATTCAGATTTTTAAAAGGGAGGGTAATGGTTTTGTGTGAGGCAGTTAAAATGTATACAACTCCAGTAGACAAAGCCCTCAAAATTGCGAAAGAACGAACTCAGGAATTTCACCTTAAAAGTAAAAGACTCTATGATCGAAATTTTGTCGAATGCCCATTAAAAATACAAGACTCTGCAATTTATGAAGAATTTAAATACCCTAACACTCGAAAATTAGAACCTACTTTCTCTGGACCATATAAAATTATAAATAAACTTTCCGATGTAACTTATGAAATAGATAAATTTAATTATGAGACAGGACAGAATTCCGTTATTGTGCATGTTTCTAAATTAAGACCCTATTTTTCACCAGAAGATTTTAAACTGTTTCATGAGCAACCCAAAAAACCAACAAAACCTCAGATACAATCACAATCACTAGATCAAACTAAAGTCAAGACAGTAGATTAAATTTTAATTCTTATTCTCTAAATATTTTATCACCATAATTTTCAACATTAGCAGGTATTTTCTTGGAGCGCTACAAGAATATTACTTGTTTTTGGGATTAAATTGGGCTCCTTATGCAGGCATACGGTGTACACTCCTGGACAAAAGTATAAACTCAGAAAATTTTTAATTTGTTTAGATCATAATATAAATAAACTTAACTTTAAATTAATAAAATAAAGATGAATATTTTTAATAAGACATCTAAATTTAATATCTATATATTTAAAACACCTGGCTGTTTTTTTAGTCATCAGCCCTGACTTTTCTACTGGACCGATTTTGATAATTATTTTTTAAATGAAAGCTGTTCATGTGTAGATGTGCCCATTCTGGCTAATTTGTAATTTATTTCCATTTTTATATTTTATTTTTAATTTTAAAAGCTTTTTCGCGACATTTCCTCAAAACATTGGCAACAGGTTAAGCTTTTCTCACTATAATAGAAATTTATTTTTCTTTATTACTTTCCACCAATCAGGAGAATGTAACTGATGTCATATTAGAAAAAAAAAGAATAAAACCTGCGATTTGCCGGTATTACGATCTTTCTATTTTACATAATATCAAAAATTAATTACAATCATTTCGTTGTATTAAGTTATTATTTAAAATAAAAATAAATGAAACGTTTTCTACATTTCAATAACAAACATAAAAGTTTTATTCTTTTTAATAACAAAGATATAGTTTTTCTTTTCGTTGTCATGGCAATAAAACTAATTATGACAAGTTTATGGAGACTACAAACTAATAAATTAAATTTATTGCAAGTGCTGTAAATGTGTATTGGGTTGGTTATGCAGTTTTAGTAACTCCCTGTTTCTGTAATAATTAAAATGTTTTGTTGATATTACAAATACGATGTGGAACCCGTCGAAATTCTACGAAAGAAAATATTTAAAAAAGAACAGTTTCAATGACTTATCTAGAAAATTAGTTATCTAGAAAATTAGTTACAGTAAAAAATACATTTTATATTGGTCAGTCTAACTCTCAAACAATATTATTTTAAGCTAATATTAATAAAATATTATAAAACACAATTATCCAAATTATTAAACGAAATATAGCCTAAATTCACTGGATTTTTTAACAGACTTTTTAAAATAGTATACGCATTTTAATTTCCTTTTTTTTTCAATTTTAAGGGAAAATGCAGTTATTCTGTTGCCACAATTACAAAATTGGTACTAAACAAAGAACAAAACAAAGCATAGTTCAAAACTGCATTAAGTTTTAGACTCTTTGGTCATAATTTAAAATATTTAAATTGTTAAAAAATATGCGATTAAGACCAGAAGAATCTGAATTTTCGGAATTTTTGCTTAAAATAGGTAATGGAGAAATTCTTGCATGAATGAAGAATTCTCTGGAGACTCAAATAAAGTATGTTTACCACCGTCTATTATAGCAAAAAATAACATCGTATCCCAAATTTTTCGAAAAGGATTTTCATGTTCATATAGTATCACCAAATTGGCTAAAGTTTCAATTCCAGCTTTGAAAAACGATCATTGCAGTGAAATTAACCATATTATTAACACCTTATACCTCGCACATCCAGAACATACATGAGTAGAAATAATTTAATAACTGAAAGTGAAAAAGAAATCCTCCAATTTCCAACGGAATTTTTAAATAGCTTAGAATTAAGTGGATTGGATTGCCTCCACACATTCACACATTAAAAATCGAAGCAATTCTAATATTACTAAGAAATTTAAGTCCTCACGAAAGTCTTTTAAAAGGGACCAGGTAAATTGTACGAAACATGTACGATAATTTTTTTGGATCTAGCAGTTACTACTGGCGAGAGAGTTGCAAAAAAAGTTTTGATTCCTAGAATGGATTTAATGCCATCAGACACAACTCTTCCCTTTTCATTTAGAAGGTTTTCATTATTCGTGTTGCGTTTTGCATGACAATTAATAAAGCACAAGGGCAAACAATGGATTCTGTTGATATTTATTTACCTGAGCCAGTATTTAACCACAGCATATGTTGCGATGTCTCGAGTACGTTCATTTAAAAATTTGAAAGTGCAAACAGTTCCAAAAAGCAACACAACAACTAATGTCGTATGTAAAGAAATACTTTAACTCGAAAAGAAAAGTTAAATCTTAACTCAAAAAGAAAATAAAAAACCTATCATTGAACCAATATGAAAACTGATTTTCTATTTATTATAGATAAAACTGAATAAAATTTATATTTTCTTCTAAGTACACTTTTCTTTTATGTCATTCATTTTTATTATTCATAAGCTTTAAATGTAACATACTTATCTAATATATATTCTTTTCCATCGAATTTCGACGGGTGCAGCTAGTAACTGATAAATAAAATGAAGCGAATAATTTAAATAAGAAAATACATCACTTAAAAAAATAACATTATGCGAAACCTGGACAAAATTATAAACTCAAAGTTATGAATTTCTCTATTCTGGCATATTTGATATAAATAAATGCACTTTATGATAAGAAACTAATAAATGCAGTCATTATGAATCAATACATGTAAATACATCAATACATATTTTAATTTTTCTCATAAAATAACATTATGTCAAACCTGGACAAAATTATAAACTCAAAGCTGTGAATTTCTATTATAAATAAATGCATTTTGTGATAATAAACTTATAAATAGAGTTATTAGGGATGAATATATTTCAATACATGAATGCATTTTTAAGATTTTCTTTCAAAAAAGATGAGTAATATAGTACAGTCTGAGTATAGTACATGTGTAAACTGAAAACATAAAATTATAGAGTTTAAGAAGTGAACGTACTTTTGAATCCTGGTGCAAAGTATTAACGCATACATTCAAAAATGTGTTTAATCGCCATTTTTCTGAATGACTTCGAATATGCAATTTTCCCACTACTCCATAGAGTACTGGTTCCGGGCTGAAAATATAGCCACTTTTAAATCATTTGTGTTTTGATATTGACGTCCATCGCGTTAGACACTTCCATCCATTGCATCCCAATAATTTTCAATGAAGTTTAGATCAGGGTTGCGGGCTGGTCAATTCAAGACATTTACATGCCAGCGCTGCAGCCTCTCTTTTGTATTTTTTGCTGTGTGTATTTCTACAATATCTTGCTGAAATATCCAGTTTACTCCAGCAATCAATGGTCCATATGGCAAAAGATTATCTGCCAGCATTAATTCGCAGTCTTCTGCTGTTTGCTTTCCATTAAGAAAAGCCAAAGCAGTTTTACCATTCTGAAAAGAACCAGCTCACACCATTACAGATCTTTAATAAAATCATGGAGAGAATTGAAAATATGAATAAATGTCGTTTGCCTTAATACAAATGTGAAAAATACTTTCATTGAATTAGTTTCTTATCACAGAAGACATTTATTATTTAGATATTAAATACCAGAGTATAGAAATTCATGCCTTGAGTTTATAATTTTGTCCAGGTCTCACATAATGTTATTTTATGGGAAAAATTAAAACATGTATTGATATATTGAAATGTATTCATCCATAATGACTCCATTTATTTGTTTTTTATCATAAAATGCAGTTATTTATATGAAATGTGCCAGAATATCGAAATTCGTAACTTTGAGTTTATATTTTTGTCCAGGACTCACATAATGTTATTTTTTAAAAGTTATGTATTTTCTTATTTAAATTACTTACTCCATTTTATTTATAAGTTATATTAAATTTAGATGTCTTATTATAAATATTCATCATTATTTTATTAATATAAAGCTAAGCTTATTTATATTATGATGTAAACAAATTAAAAAATTTCTGAGTTTATAATTTTGACCAGGAGTGTACACTTTGATTGTAAAAGCTTTCAAATTGATGTTGATAAATTAATTTTAAGTGTATTTAAGTCTAACTATATTTACTCATTTATTGACATTAGTATTATTCTACTTATTCAACAGATATTACGTGATAATAGTTATAAAATTTGATGACTTTACTCAAACCTATAACTTAATATGTGATTTTCAGTGATTGTGAAAACTACAGATATTAAGAGTTTTTCAAAAAAGCACACTATTTTTATTTCCATTTCTCAATTAAGAATGACACCTTTTATTCCTATTTGTATTTTATTATTAAAGTTTATAAACCATGTGTAGATAAAACATTATTCTACATTTGGCATTTGAAAACTTATAACCAAATTTGACAATTTTGTAAAAGAGTATCAGAGAGGAATTATTGTAAGGAAATACTGGTTGAGAGTCCATTTTCTAAATAGTTAGATTTAATTTTATTTGGATTTTGGAATTATTATGATATTTTTATTTATACTTTCGGCTAGCAAAAAATACTTTCTTATGCTATTAGAAGATAAGAAAATTATTTAGTTGCTATGTAATTATTTTTATCCTCAACCAATATTTTCCCTATCAATAATAAACAAATAGTGATATTTTCTTTTGATTATACTCTTGTTTTACTATTATTATTATTATTATGACTTCTATAATGAAGTTTAGTATTAAATATACTCTTATTGAGAAATATTATGATATGGTGTCTTATTATACTATTACTTATTATTGTTGTTATTGTTATTATTTAAATTTTTCTATATTATTTATTATTGATATTGAGAGTGATGCTATTTATTATTGAAAAATTGATATATTATTGAAAGATGTTGATTCCAACGTAAGATTAAAACCAAAGATTAAAACTAGATTTACAAAAAATATACAATTTACTAGTGAACTACATTGAAGAATTGCATTTTAAAAAAAACTATTAGAGACTTTTTATTTGAATGACTGTATGTAGTCAACTAGGTTTGAGAAGAACGTTTATTGTAGCCTTTAAAGACTATGTTTACTACAAGGACTATACTAACAAATTTAATTTCTGAACTGAAATTACTACTATTTAAGTCACTGAAATTCTATAAACTCCCATGAAAGAGATTTTTTATTGTTTTTATTATATCTTTAATGCCTCTTGCTTATTAATATTCATAACTTATTTACTGTTATTGTATGTATTATCTCCTATGCACTTATTGTATTTCTTTCAGGGAAATGCTCCTACCTAAATTTAATTCAGATTAGTTTTCTCTTAACTATTTTTTTTAATCTCTAATATATTTTATATTGCGTTAATTTTCTTTTCTTCCAGCTCTTGGCTTCAGGAGTTTGACAGTTTTATTCCAAAATTTAACTTTTCTAAATTATTATATTTCTGTTGTCTGAACTTGTAGTTTTATTTAACTATCAATTTCATACAAAGTTTTGGGGAGGGGGGATAATATTACAAATTTAAAATTTTTTCGCCAAAACTAACCTTTATGCTATCTTAATTTTCTTATAATAATGTTCCGTACTTACTTCAAATTATTAAATTAAAATCTTGTTTCTAAATCTAATCTGTTAATCTTTATGCAGATGATATAAATTCTTAATTTACCTTAAAAAAACATTATTCCAGTATGCGTAAACTTAAAAAGATGGCTCTAAATTAAAAATATTTTTAATTAAACTTTATTTCTTAATATTCCAAATAAAACTAATTTCTTCTATGTTTTTATCAACCCTTTTTAAGACAGTCTTATTAAATTTATTCCAAACCCATACCTTTCAAAAAATATCCTTATTTTATTTTATCTATTTATTTATTTTCCCTCAGTCAACCTTTGATAGTGTGCATAGCAATAAATTCATTTCTTTTCTTTTTATCTTAAAATTAATAGTCTATAAAAATCGTCTGCCTAAGATATTTAAAATCCTGAGTCGATTATAAATTGGTTAAATAATATTTTTTTAAAAAATAAATTTATCTTCTGTGGAAAATAGTCTCGTAGCTGGACAAGAATTCTGTTGACATAAAAGAATGATGGTTTGAGGTTACAGAATGTTCCGGAATTTTCTTTTTAGATTTAAGAGGGAAAGCCTCGAGTTGAGGAGGAGGATTCTTGGGTTTTTTCTTCGATGAGTACGGCTCGCTGAAATACTGATGGAATGTTTAGGTAAAAGACAGTTTGCAAAAGGAGCTTTTCCCTTTCTCATGATTACGGATTAAATAAATGAACTTACAGCAGCCAATGAGTAATTATTTGGATTCTCTACATCTATTTATTTATTTTCCTCGGTGGCCATGACTTATCTGCGGTGAAAGAGAAACCCGGCGTTGATGTCTCTGGCTCCTAACTTTTAAATCGTCACATATATATATATATATATATATATATATATATTATACAGTAGATTAAAGATAGACGACTTTAACTGTTTAAAATGTCAATTTTTATTGGATGGAGTTAATCAGACTGATTTCTGAACGCCTCATATTACGTGCGACATGGATTAAACATTAATATTCCTGGACCCATCACAAACAAATTTTAAAGAAATTTCAGTTTTACAATTTTTGGAACTGTAAATTTTTCAACTTCTTAATATCGTACATTTTAAATTTTTACACCGTTGCGTAGAGAAAAAAAATGCACTTTTTAATGAAATTTGTTTGAAAGCTCTATCACAATTTGTTTTTAAATTTTTTTTAAAGTTTTTATTACTCTTTTTGTTATTGTGGCAACAGAAGTATTCAGTTTTTGGACATTAAACTTGGACCAATCTTTCCCTTTCCCCTATTTTCCTGTTATTGCTTATACTGAATATTGCATATTATATAACTTCGCAAAGTAGAAGAAAAATCAGTTCAGAGATTTGCCTGATACTCGTTACAGCTATCTTCTCCAGGTTCTTCTTCTTCACTTTCAGGAAGCTATTTTTATCTCTTCTCCGATGTCCACTGGAGGAGAAAAATACTGACAAAAAAGCTGATTTCAGCGTTCTGCTCTTTCGGAAGAAGAAAATGTGAGGTGATTTTTTGCCTAATTCGGATGCCCCCTTGCTGCGTTCCGAGCTTGGATTTACCTGGGCAAATATCATAAATAGTGAATGTCTGGATTTTGTCAAATAGCGGCAAATTGATCTTTACTGGGTTATAGAGAAAGAAGTTAAGGTTATAAAAATAAAAATTAAACAAAAACATAATTTGCAGAACAAATTTAAAAAAACAAAATTTATTTCCTGCACTATTTAAGCCCAAGAAGGGACAGATATTAAGATATTTGATTTAGTTATTACTACATTTAGTATTAAATTTTTGTATCAAATAATTTAAATTATGTAAACATAAAAAAAATAAAAATGAAATTCAAACAATATGATACTTAAAACCCCTAAATCTTAAATTCCGTTCAAACGAAATCGGAATAAATCTGATACTTTTTTCCAAACTTAACTTGCAAATATTTGTTTTGCTAATTTTGTATAATGTTTACGGTAGGTATAAATAAAAAGAATAGACACATCTAAAAAGCAAATATTCAGAAAAAGTCTAAGATTTATTTCGATTTTGTTTGAATGGAATCTAAGATTTTGGGGTTTTAAGTATCATACTGTTTGAATTTCATTTTTATTTTTTTAATGTTCACATAATTTAAATTATTTGATACAAAAATTTAATACTAATTGTAGAAATAAATAAATCAAATATCTTAATATCTGTCCCTTCTTGGGCTTAAGCCCAGTGCAGGAAATAAATTTTGTTTTTTTTTAATTTGTTCTGCAAATTATGTTTTTGTTTAATATCTCAAGTTTTTTAATAACTACTGCATTCAGATGAACTCATTTCAAAATTAACTGAGGGTACCATCATTAGGACTTCTTTTATGTGGTATCGTATCACAATTACTGATGTAATTTACCCAGGGCCATAGCTAGGCGTGAACTATGAGGGGGGGGGGGGGGGTGCGCTCAAGAGAAAGTCTGAGGGGCTCATGTTTCTCTCTCTATTTCTCTGACGCAGAAAAATTAAATAGTGCATTTTCACATTGTAAGTACCATGTTTCTTATTAAATTGTTGTAATAGCTCCTTTTTATGCTAAAAAGAATATGGTGATGAAAAATTCGAGTGTATAACTAGTTCAAGATTGAACATCTTGTTGGCTTCATGTGTGCAAGTAAGATGAGCGAGTGTTGAAGCACTTACTTTATTTACAGTTTAGCAATTCTGCAAAACTATGAAAAGGCCTCAAAATGAAATTAGATTTTTGAACAAAATTTCATTTGATGAAATACTAACTATTACGTTCGCCCCTACGTAGAAATTTCTGATCTAGACACACGGCAGTGTGTCAGCCAAGTTCACAAAGTAAAAGGCGACACACCGGCAGTGGGTTATATTACCCGAACCATTTCGAGCCACTTTTGACCCCTCAATAACTTAAATTCTATTTGACCTACACACTTGCAATTTTTTGTGGCGTGTAAGACCATCTTCTAATTTCCGAATCCTAAAATTTTTTTAAAAAATCTTTTACCGTTCACGAGAAATTGATGTCTGAAAACCACTGTTTTTACCACTGACTCACTGACTCACTGACTCACTCACTCATTCATAGAAATGTTTGACTACTTCCAGGTGACTTAGGAAGTTGAAATTTGGTGTGGAGGTAGGTTATTGGATCTATAACCAGGAAAAAATCAGAAATCACCATTAATTAAACATTAATGGTTGATTAGAGGATAAATTATTGGATCACAATGGAAGTTTATGAGAATTTCACAAAATACCAGAAATAGTGCCAAGTTGGCGTCACTTTTGGCGAGAATCAGGGCTAATCTCTGAAACTACCGAACCGATTTCAAAAGTAATGGTACCAAAATGATGGTATTCGTCCCGGTTCAAACATAGACTATATCTTATGTCTGTGCCACTAACCAAAAGAGGGTTCAAAAGCGAAAAACATTCTAAAAATGTGATTTTTGTTTTACTGGAGGGCCTAGAAGCACAAAATTTGGCATGTTAATTATTTATAAAATATAAATGATCACTAATGACATTTGCTAAAAAATATCAAATTTAAATGGGTGAAAATCCGCGAAGAGCGTTCTAAAAAAATTCGAAATACCAATTTTAAAACAATCTCAGCAAACAACAAACCGATCTTAAAAGTAATGATATCAAAATGATGATGACAGTCTTTGCTCCAACATAGGATATATCTTATGTCGATTACACTAACCCAAAGGAGGTAAAAGAGCAAAAAACATTCTAAAAATGCGATGTCTGTATATTAAGGGACTGGACTAGAAACATAAAGTTTGGCATTTTAGAGTTTATGGAAATTTCGCGAAATATCAGAAATAGTGCCAAGTTGGCGACACTTTTGGCGAGTGTCGGGGCTAATCTCTGAAACCACCGAACCGATTTCAAACTTACTGATACCAAAATGATGGTATTCGCCCCGGTTCAAACATAGGCTATGTTTTATGCGTATACCATTAACCAAAATAGGGTGGATAGAAGCAAAACACATTCTAAAAATGCAACTTTTGTGTTACTGAAGGACCTAAAATTATAAGATTTGGCATGTTAATTATTTATAAGATATAAATGATCTCTAAGGGCATTTGATAAAAAATACGGAATTCAAAAGGAGTGAAAATGTGCGAAAAGCGTTCTAAAAATGTTCTAAATTGGGATTTTTAAGCAATTTCAGCAAACAACAAACCGATCTTAAAAGTAATGATATCAAAATAATGGTGATAGTCCTTGCTCCAATATAGGCTATATCTTATGTCGATTCCACTAATCCAAAGGGTGTAAAAGAGCAAAAAGCGTTCTAAAAATGCGATGTCTGTATGTTAAGGGCCTAAAAACATAAAATTTGGCATGTTCATTAATTATAAGATATAAATGATCACTAAGAACATTTGTTAACAAATACAAAATTTAAAAAGGGTAAAAATGCGCGAAAAGCGTTCTAAAAACTTTCTAAATAGCAATATTTAAGCAATCTTGGGTAGTTAGCGAACCGATTTAAAGAAAACAAAGATGCCAAAATGATGGCGACAATCCTTGCTCTAACAAAATTATTGGATAAATTACCATATTACAATGGGAGTCTATGGGAATTAGGCGAAATACCAGAAATAGCGCCAAGTTAGCATCTCTTTTGGCGCGTAATTTTTGTCGTCAATTTGATGATATATCGCCAAGTTGGCAACAAACTGTTTTTGGTCGACGAGATAATTAAGTAGTACCCAATCACGTAAAAGAAACATCCTTATTAGTGGAATTTAAAGGAACAAAAGCAGTCCTAATGTTAAAATTTTTAAATTTGACTTAAAAAAAACAGTGAATAAAAGCAGGAAAACGCTGTAAGATTAATGAATAGTAAATAACGTTAATTTAATATTAAGTTTATTTATTTCAAAAAGGAAACAAATACCTACTTATTTGACAAAAAATAATGATATCGTATCAAAAACATGAATGTGAAAAAATGCCAAGTTCGTTAAAGGTTTCACTAATAAAAAAAGTGATTGACAAAAAATAATGATATCCTATCAAAAACATGAATGTGAAAAAATGCCAAGTTCGTAAAAGGTTTCGCTAATAAAAGAAGTGAGATCTAACTGCAAACCAAGTTCTTTCGGAGCTCCTTAAATCATAACTCCTGTCATGCATAATATTATTCAATTGCTTAAAATGATTTGTTATGTTACTTGTTATTCAATAGAGCGACTTGGCAAGTTTTCAGCTACTAACTTTAATCTTTGAGTCGGAGTATAATTTAATCTAGAATCTGATTGGCAAAGATCTAGTCAATCGAGTGTTCGAATAAGTATATTGAAGTTAAGGTACTGATAAGTTAAGGAAGGGATCAACTTTAATTTCTGATCAATTAAATAGAAAAAATTGAATAAGAGAAAACTTGCTAAGTCTCTCTATTGAATAACAAGTAACATAACAAATCATTTTAAGCAATTGAATAATATTATGCATGACAGGAGCTCCGAAAGAACTTGGTTTGCAGTTAGATCTCACTTCTTTTATTAGCGAAACCTTTTACGAACTTGGCATTTTTTCACATTCATGTTTTTGATAGGATTTATTTTTCCAGATCTATATCGATCATGATACCTAGACTCCAAAACCACCCCAAATTTAAAAACTCTATTTATCTGTCTCCGCGGTATCTGCGTAGATTTTCATTTCTCCATTGGGTTTTTCACAGATTTTCATTGATCCATTTCCAAATCATTTGCCTCATTTCCAAATTGTTATTATTATTATTATTATTATTATTATTATTATTATTATTATTATTATTATTATTATTATTATTATTATTATTATTATTATTATTGCATCTAGAACTGTATTATGTACATGCTTCCTGTCCTGATACCAAATACTTCAAAATCGCTGTTTCATTTCCAATATGACGTCATAAATGTGCGCTTTTTAATTCTTAAAATCAATTTCACTTTTTACGATGGAATCACGCAAAAAATAGGTATCACTTTTTTCTTCGAGGAATTAATTTCTTATGAATCAGAAAAGTCTCTTTTG
The DNA here is from genome assembly GCA_964019185.1 of Maratus speculifer. Taxonomy (NCBI): domain Eukaryota; kingdom Metazoa; phylum Arthropoda; class Arachnida; order Araneae; family Salticidae; genus Maratus; species Maratus speculifer. The sequence goes on along the minus strand of OZ025290.1, from coordinate 248,130,383 downwards.
CATGTAACTGATATTTATACTTAACAATCAGTATTGATACATTGCGTAGAAGTATAGTTCTAGAATTTCACCTCTAGACAATATAATATTCCTCCAACAATACCTCAAGCCATAGTATCAATAGAATGTATTTATTTTTTTATTTTGTGTGTTACGTCATATTTATTTATTTTCTGTATTTCTTAATTTAGAAGTTTCTTGACAAATTAATTACTGTTTGAATTGAAATTCTGCCCAAAATTGAAATTTAACTTCGACAGAACTTTAAACCGCTATCGGAACTCTGGACAGGGGTCAACGTAGAAAAGTTCGGGATATAATGTCATATATGCAACACGTTGGCGCGATTTGAACAAAATGGAGATAATATGCCTCACATGCTAACCTAGCTGTCGTTGCTTATTTACTAATAAATTTAATTGCTTATTTTCTATTACTTAAAAAAAATGATGTAGATCGTTTTGTTCTATAGTTATTAATAAACTTTTTTTTTATTTATCACTATTTCCTTTTTTAAATATTAGAAAATAATTTAAAAATATGTATATGTGATTGCTATTTGAAAACGAAATTTTCGCCAAATTGGCGTGAGAAAAAAAATTACGCCAACATGGTAAGTATTAGATATCTATGCTAAAAGGTAACGCATTATGAATATTTCAAATGTGCTCAAATTTTATTAATTTATAGAGACAGTGAATAAAAAGAGTTTTATAAAAATACTAACTTAAAGTATAAAAAACAACTATTTTTCAACAGAAACTCTTTGCGATATTTTAAAAATTAAATCGTGTAGTGTTTTATCATATTAAAATCATCGGAAAGATAAATTTAATGAAACGACTGTACTACTTGGTTATTCTGTCAACCAATTTTGCCAAATAATATAAGTCGTCAAACTAATAGCCAAATTATACATATTGGAATTTTTTAATAGCAAAATAAAAAATAAATGAGTAAAATACTAATAAAAATACTAATAAAAAGTGTAAATAAAATCCTTTGATTACATCTCTAAATACGTTTACGTATTTAATGTCATTGAATGTGACATTCACGATCATCCATTATTGGCATTTAATCTTATAGTTTGGCGGTAGTATTTGGTCGTCGGGATAACCAGGTAGTACCATTGATTCAAAATTGATTTTATCCAATGATTAATTATTTGTAAAATTACAAATTTAGGCACGATTTAAAAAAATCTCCAAATAGGGAAAAATACATATATTTGTAAACATTATTGCTTATATTTGTTTACATTGGATTTGAATATTTAGGTTGATATAATTGGCGAATTTATTGTAGTGCCGAAAAGTGTTACACCATGTAGTTGATAATTCTGCGGTTTAGCCTTAAAAAATTGCTATGTTTGAAGTCCTATTTCTGCAGATTTACCAGTTTCATTACATACAAAGGATGAAATACTATTATTCTCAAGTACTATTATTTTTGAAAAATTTTATTCGTCTAAATTTATTTTGATTTTCTTCGAACATATCAGGCAAATATATTTTTAAAAATGTGGTATAAGTACGAAATCCCTGCGCAAATATCATATACCCACTGGGTTTGGTGCGATTTTTTTCTTATGCCAATGTGTCAAAAAATTCGCTTTCGAATATTAGTTACATATATATTTTTAAGTTATTTTCTATTATTTTGTAGAGACAATAGGTAAAAAAAAGTTTAACTTACTTATTTTCTATATTTCTTCAGTTAGAAGCCTCTTGATCAATGTTTGAAAATGTCCTTTTATTATAAAAATCATGTTTCATATTGCTTTCTGTTGATGATTCTTTTCTTTGTACGAAATGTTTGCAAATCTCCGTTTCATTTTTAATATGACGTCGTAAATATACCATTTTTAATTCTTACAAAAAATTTTATTTTTCATTTATCACGTAAAAATGATTAATTGCTACAGGAAATATGTCCATTGACCTCTGTATATTTTTTTTTTGATTGGTGGAAATTATTTTTTAAACAATTAGATCCTTTGAAGAAAATTTGTGGCAGCGCGTACAAAATGTGGGAAAATGTCTAGTCATTGCCCACTAGATCTAAGTAAAGGCCTGTTTATTTGAGATTAATGTATGAAGTCTCCCGCCAGAGGACGCTGATACCTTGCCCAAGTTAATCAGACCAATCATGTAAACCCTGAACCAAAACAATGACACGTGTGCAACCATGTGCACAGAACAGAAAGCAGCTTATTCAATGCTAATTTGGGCAGGGTTTGCGTCAGGTGGACTTACACGTGGTTCAATGAAATGGTTCAGGGTTTGAAGCTGTTGCCAGCTTCACTTTTTCGGCGGTTTTTCGCGAAATGGCTCGGCTGGTAGTATTATAGTAGGCTATGGTCTAGTAAATAACTCGTTCAATGTTAAATTCCGTATTAAAATAACATTACGGAGTCACACTGGAAATAAAAATAAAGCATAGCACTGCCGTGCTATGATTTAATATATATATTTCTTTTTTTTTATGATTAATTTTTCAGCAATAGTAAACTACTCGTTGGAGGCCACAGTAATACTTACTCATCATGGATATGCATACCATAAAATATCAAAATAAAAAATATGTAAACTATTTATAAAATACATTGCATATCAAAAATAAAACTTAAACGTATGTTTAAATATTTATGTTACAGGCCATACCCGATTTTAGTCCAAACTAGATTGGCCTAGGTCAAACTACTCTATCCTAACGCCCATCGGATAAACTAGTTTTTCCTAGGCCAAACTAGTCTATCCGAACGCCCATCGGATAAACTAGATTTTTCTAGGCCAAATTAGTTTGGCCGAACGGTCATTAGGATAAACTAGTTTAGCCTGCTATTTATTGGTCTGAACTAGTTTATCTTAGGCCAATTGAATTTGGCGTGTTTTTATTCATCCCAAAGACCTATTTGGCGCCAATCTTCTGGTTTAGCCTAGTCCAACCTAGTTTATCCTAGGACAATCTAATTTATCCTAGGCGAATTCAACTTGACATGCTGTAATTGATGCCAACTACTGTTTGGCACGCTCACAAAAAAAAAAAAAAAAAAAAAAAAAGAATTATTTCAAACTTAAATTTAATTTCTCAAAAATTAATAAAGTTTACTCTCAAATTGAAAATATTTCAAACGAATCCGCTCAGCTCAAACACTTTTATTGAAATAAGCGAAATTCATTTAAAATTCATTCCTTTATTTATTTTACTTTCTTCTGTCTTTACAATAAGTGTTTGATTCGTGAAATTTTTTTAATTCCGGTTTTTGACGCATTTACACGTTTTAGGGGTCAGAGATTCCAAAAGACATGTTTTTACAAATTGTGAGTTTTATGACTCTCTCTGACTGCCTGTGACATAAATTTTGTAGATGCTGTATCTGAAGAACTAATGCACGATATTTGACGTGGCATCTTTTTTCTTAAATAGTTAACATCATGTTTTATTATGTTTCTAAAAGTTTTAAATAATGGTAATATTTAATTAGCAGCTAAAACGTTAAAAAACACTGAGCTTTTTTAAAAAATTCTGGCGTCCCATTACTCTACCCCCCCCCCCCTTCCCATCCTAAATTTCAAGCGTCATGCTTTATTTAAGCTTTTCTTTATTTTTAAAAGGGGTCGGATATTTAGTTTTTTAATATGAACAATTTCGCATGAAATGATGTATGCGAAAACCAATATCTGTTACGAATTAAATATCGTTTCCTAAAACCAAAAGTTTTTATCGGACTGAAAAAATAATCCATTCTCCCTTTGTATTTAACCTCAGAAACCCCAAAAGTAATCAGGTAAACGTCTTATCAGAAGAAACCTACATCCAAAATTTGAAACAAATCGGTAAATTCTCCTTGAAAACCTATTTACATAAATTAAGGGAGTTGCCCTCCATTCCTCCTTTCTTTATACGTAAACAATGAACACCCACTACTAATCATGGAGGTGCCTTATCAAAATGATCTTATGCCTAAAATTTTAATAAAATCTTATACTTTTGCATGAAAAATTGACTTAACTAAATTAAGGAGGGGAGGGGGTGCGGATTAGCCTTTTGTTCCCCTCCCCTTATTCTTATCCAATGAACTCCTGAAACTAATAAGGGAAGTTTGTTATCAGGATAAATCTATGTCCAAAATTTGAAGCAAATTGGATGTTTTTTATCAGGAATTATCGCATTACGTACATACGTACATACATACATACGTATATGGTTACATACACACAGACAGAATCTGCGAGCACATTAGCTCTTAGGCATTGATAGTCTGTGAGCTAAAATCCCGTCAAATTACATCGGCCTAGGATAAATTAGATTAAAATTAGAAACATGGCGCCGTGGCGGTCTTTAGATTCAATAAAATCTCGCCAAATTGAATTGGCCTAGGATAATCTAGATTGGCCTAGGATAAACTAGTTCAAACCAATGAATAAAAGTTTTTCCTAATTTGGTTTATCCTAATGACAGCTCGGCCAAACTAATTTGGCCTAGAAAAATCTAGTCTATCCGATGGGCGTTCGGATAGACAAATTTGGCCTAGGAAAAACTAGTTTATCCGATGGGCGGTAGGATAGACTGGTTTGGCGTAGGAAAAACTAGTTTATCCGATGGGCGGTAGGATAGACTAGTTTGGCCTAGGAAAAATTAGTTTATCCGATGGGCGGATACAATAGAATAGTTTGGCCTAAGCCAATCTAGTTTGTCCTAAAATCGGGTTTGGCCTGCAACATTTATAATATATAGTAGTGCTCAGTTACGGAATTGCGGGTACCACTTGATTATTCCGTCGATCCATTTCAACAAATTATATAAATCGCCAAACTAGACGAAAATTTTACAAATTGACATTTATGATACAACATTTATGATAAGCTGTTATTGTCATTTAATCTTATAGTTTGGCGATAGTTATTTGGTCGACGGATAATCAAGTAGTAAAAGAAGTATCTTTATAACTCCAAAAATAACAATCATATTAACTAAAAGTTGACTGTTTTGGATTAAGCGTCTCATAACCAATTAAAATATATTTTGGAATTGAAATTTGAATGAAATAGAAGGTCATGAAAAATCGAAGAGTATGAGAAATAGGATTACAAATATCTCGGGAACTAATTATCCCTTCAATTTTGTTCTTTATGCAAAATTTGATTATTATTGTTATTATTATTATTATTATTATTATTATCTTTTACATTCACTCCTTAAAATAAAAAGAATGGAAAACTTTTATATACCTTCCATCAGAACGAATATTTCGAGAGTCCGAAAAAAAAATAGATCCAGATAACCAAGCTTACTGATATTAAATAAGCTTCTTTCCATCATTACATACTAGGTGTACACCAAATTTCAAGTCTCTATCTCTATTTGTTCGGGAGATAGAGCGTTTATAGACACAAAAACAGACGAACGGTCTTTTTTTTATATATATATGTTTTTCGGAATCTCCAGTGTTTTAAAAATGTAAATCCATCAATTTTTTTTTTTTTTTTTTTTTTTTTTGATTTTTAAAACGTTTACAAAATTTACCCTATACTACATATGATGGGTAAGTAAAAAGATTTAAGGACACGTGTAACATAAAATAATTCAAATTTTTGAGTTTTGGATTATCGGCATACAAAATAGACCTCAAAGATTATGGAGCTATGGGACAAATTTTAAGGGGAGGTAGGAGAGATTACTAGGATTCAGAATTGCATAGCAACCCATGGTCGGAAACTCGTTCCTAGTGCGGTAGTGACGACACTAAACACAAGAAAGAACGGATACGAACAGAGTGAGAAAACATGTTTCTTATTCCTAGTGTTGTAAAAAACCGGGACATCGCTAGAATGTGCTGAGTAACTTGTTGCATGCATCATGGCAGTTGCTGGGGAAGTTCCGGACATTTGCGGTATTTTCTAGAGAACATTAGATTTTCCATGCACCGGAGATGTGCCTTCATGCATCCCGGGCCGGGATCGTAATTTCGAACCACTACTTTGGTGACGATCGTTGTCGCTTTAATATTCTTTTTTTCTTAGCTTTCTATGGTGTACTAAGAATAGTAAAGATGTTTTCTTTTCATATTCGTGACTTGTCTTTCTTGTCTTTGTCGTCACTATTGCGCCAGGAAAACGTTTCCGACCATGGGTTTCTATGCATTTCTGAATCCTTGTGATGTCCCTTACTTCCCCTTAAAGTTTGTTTCAATACTTTTGGGACACCCTGTAGATCTAAAAGATTGTGGAACTAGAAAGTTTTTAAATAATATATTTTATGCACAGTGGATGTGTATACAATTTTTTGCCTTTTCACGAAATGTTTTTTTTTTTTTTTTTTTTTTTTTTCTTTCATGTTTTGGTCTGTTTTTCTAAAATTCTATTTTAGATAAGCAATCGAAACTTTCCAAATATGTGTAACTAACATGCTTCTTAAAAAATATTTAAGATTATAGGTTTGATAAATTCACATTATATATCTTCAAAAAAAAAAATTAATAATGAAAAATGTGTTCTTAAAATTTTAAGGATTTTCAAAGTATTTTGTAAAGTATTTCTTTAAATATTCTCTGATGATGGTCTCGGGAAATGCAAACCAAAAGTAGTAAGATTTTTTTTTTTTAATTAAATAGTATATTTTGAATTTGAACACATGTTTTATTATTTTCGTCACGTTTCAAGTAAAATTATAAGCTTTTTAAACTTTATATTATTTAATTTGTCATTCTTTTGGTTTTTTAGATCCACTTTTATTATTTACGATTCGGATCACTCTTCCAGGGTAATATTAAGTCAGTTTTTACTTTTAATGCATAACGGAAAAATGCATAGCGGTAAAGATTTAAAAAGATATTAGTAAATGTTTTCTTCATTGTATTAAATCCCTATGATACGTCATTAATCCAATGATATCCCATGATAGGTAATGATTCTACGTGCCTGATGATTATGTCCTATTTAAGTTGCAGCTTTATTATTTCAGCACTACAAAACTTTATACAGTCATTATAAAATTTGGTATTTATGCAATTTTTCCAAAGAGTGCAACAGCTATTGCACCAAGATTTTAATATTTATAAAACTAGTTATTGTACGATTGCACCTCATTTGCCACGTTTGATGTACGATTTCCGACTTGTTCTTTTCCTTTTGTTGTCTTCATTTGTCTTACACAAAACTGAACAATCGTCCTGTATTTTGAGTGTGCTGTTGTGGTTACAGTAGTATTTAACGTTACTAAGATAGTTGTCATTTCTTGCCTACCCTCCCCCCCCCCTCCCCTTTTTTTTAGCCATTTGGAATATGGTTGCTTCAAGTGGTCGAGAATAGAAATATCTGATATCTTATGATGCCCAGATTTTATTAACTTTCTGATTAGTTCATGTTTGATTAGTTCATATGCCCAGAAATGGAATATATTTGTTGCCACAATGACAAAAAAACTACCAAAAAAAAAAAAATTAATAACTCAAAAACAAATTGCATTTAAAAGTAAATTTTTTCCCTATACAACAGTGTAAAAATTTAAAATGTGCGATGTTTAGAAGTTTAAAAATTTGCAGTACCGAAAATTGTAAAACTGAAATTTCATTTAAAATTTGTTTATGCTTGGTCCAGGAGTATTAATGTTTAATCCATGGCGTACGTAACATATGACTCTGTTATTACATAAGCCACGTTTTGGTCATCATAAAAATGATGTTTATTATTATTATTATTTTAAATATAGAATTTATTTATAAGTCTAGAATTTTAGTCTTTGAAAATATAATTTTCCAAATGGTCATTGTAATTTGTTAAATTACATTTTTCCCCCTTTTACAACAGTATCAAGAAAATGTTAATGTATCATCATCTTCTGCGCGCCAAAATAGGAGATATTGAAATTAATGTGTATTAGAGTCCTGTATTAAGTCGGGTAACCCGAATTCTATATGACCCGTTATTCGTAACGGGTAAGGTTTACATTTTTTCCCGGTTCAGATATATTCTGAATTATTGATGAAAAAAATGATGCTGAGTTGTTGTTTCTAAAATATTGGTTGTTAACCCCTTGGGGGCGAGCGACACGTGTACGTGCCGCAAAAAGGCTTACGAATCCTTGTTTATCCTCACACGTAAAATTTTACAGTAAAATTTGTTTTATTTAATCGGAACATTTTCTTGATTTAATAAGGCACAAATTTCTGTTTTTAAAAACCGGTGATAAAACATTACAAATTTCGTATAAGACGCCAGTATAGAACGGGTTAAAATTATCATTAAGGAACATCTTTTAAATCTTGAGGGTTGGGCTTAATCCCTTATAAAAATTAGAATATTGTGTAAGACAAAAAAAACTATAACATTGAATATAAATAAGTATATGTATGCATATTTTTTTGCATAAGAAATAAAATTGGTATTAAAGATATCATCGTAAGGAGTACTCTATTATTGTTATTAATTGCATTAAAGTGCGTTAAATTTGTTTTACTTCGGAGGGTAATTCATGAAGCGTTGTTCAGATTGACTTCAAATAAAATTTACATTTTCCAGTCGGGTCTAACATGTCCTGTGAAAGACTGTAGTAACATAGTATATAGTGGATCCCACAAAAATAAGAAACATTTGAAGACGATTTTATTTACATTTTTTAGTGTTATTTAGCTAAATTTTTTTATTTCATTTATGCATTGTAAAAAGTTTTTATTTATTTATTCTGGACTTACTGTTGTATAAATGTCATTTCTAAGTTTTAATGAAATAAAATCCACTTTCAGCACACCTTTAGTATAAATATAGTTCTATTTTTAAATTTTATACAGTTCTTCCCAGGATTTTTTAAATTTTATTTTACATAATGCAACTTAACAACAGCAAACTCAGTTCCATTTTGAAATTCCTCTTTCTGTTTCAGAATGTCCACCTGCCCGTGATGGCACTGAGCGTTTTTCTTGCCCTTCTCCAGACAGGGCAAAGAGATACAGATGCATTGAAGACCGTGCTCTTTGCGACGGCTTTATAGACTGTCCAAATGCCGAGGATGAAGACATGGGAGCTTGCATGTTCTACAAAACAGTAAGTGCGTTGATTCAATTTCAAAATTGAACAAAAACTTTAAGGGCTGTATGAAGTAATTTTATTGGAGTTGTGAGCAGTAGTTTGCATAGTTTCATTAAGTACAATGCGTTGTAATCCATAGCAAATCCCAGTTATAATAATCCATTTACCGTGTAAATCTATCAGGCAATAATTCAGAAATCGTTGCATGGAAAAATTATTTTATTATACGAAACAGAAGGCTAAGATGTAAAATTAGTGGTGGTCCCCGTACACGCAGCAAAACTTTTTAGCTGTTGCTAATCACAAGATCAGATGAGAAGTACCGCTCTAAGCAAGTTGATACATGGCAAACAGATAAGCCAAAACGTCATGTAACGATGCTAAGCCAAAACATCAATCTTAAAATTAACCGTTCAGAAGGAATAAGCATAAAAATAAAAAGCGAAATAAAAAAAGGCAAACCTATCTGTACTTACATTTAACTCTAACGGATCATATAATAAACGTTAAATATTTATTTGCAGGAAGATATGAAATGTTATTTATGCATAAATAACATAGAAGCCTACGTTAACTTAGTATAATCATTAAGAAGCCCATGGGCTTCTTAATGATTATACTAGGTGCTAGATAGTTTTAATTAATATCTAAAATTTTTAGATTACAAAAACAAATTTGTAATACAAATCGTTAATCTCATAAAATATCAATAAAGAATAATTATTCGGGCATAATAATTGTCTTATATTAGAAATAAGAAATATTTTTTAGGTAGCTTTCATTACAAAAAGTAAAAAGCTACCTATTGCAGCCGTCCGGAGGAAAGCACTTCCGGAAAACTTTGGTATATTTTCACCGATCATGACCCCCAGACCCCAAAACCACCCTCCGTTCAAATGTTGACATATATATATATATATATATACATATATATATATATATACAGGGTGTCCCAAAAGGTCGTTTACAAACTTAACATGCTGGTCTCTCATATCATGATGAACAATATTAAATAGGAAACTAAGGGTCCCAAACGTCTTCCAAAGGAGATATGCGCCTTTAAAGTTTAGGGTCCAAAAATTCAAATGATTGTAAAAAATAGAAAAATTGGTCGATTCGTTTGCGGTTTTCACTAAAACTATTCTTTATGTCAGTATTTTTTTGAAAAAAAAAAAAGATAAAGATAAATTTCAAAAAATGTCGATAGCGGGCGCTTTGGACTTTGGAGTAACGATGAACTAGTTTTTACCATTATTTTTTACATCTCATTAAATTTTTTTAGAAGCTTAGACATAAACTTAAATTTTGAGCTCAAAATCTAAATCGTTGGAAGTGGTTAAGGAGCGCATACTGAATTGCGGGGGGAGGTTCAAATTTCAAATGATTATGAAAAACGGAAAAATTGGTCAATTGATTTGCGATTTTCACTAAAATTATTCTTTATGTCAGTATTATCTTGAAAATAATTTATAAAGATAAAATTCAAAAAATGCCGATAGAGGGCGCTTTAGACTTTGGAGTAACGTACAACTATTTCTTTCCGTTATTTTTTGCATCTCATAAATTTTTTTAGAAGCTTAGACATAAACTTAAATTTTGAGATGAAAATCTGAATCGTTGGGAGTGGTAAAGTAGCGCAAACTGAACTGTGTTCAATGGGGGAGGGGAGGTTCAAATTTCACATGATTATAAAAAGCGGAAAAATTGGTCGGTTTTCGCTAAAATTATTCTTTATGTCAATATTTCCTTGAAAATAAATTTTAAAGAAAAATTTAAAAAGATCCGTTAGAGGGCGCCTTAAACTTTAGAATAACCAACAATTATTTTTAACCTTTCTTTTTTTTTTAAATCTAATTAAATACTTGCAAAAGTTCAGAAGTGCTGTGTTCAGGAGTTCAAATGTTACCTTCCCCACCCCTCGAACGCAGTTCAATTTTTGGCCGCTTAATTACTCACAACGATGCAGATTTTGAGCACAAAATTTAAGTTTGAACTTTTACAAGCATTTCATTAGGTACAAAAAATAATGGTTAAAAATAGTTGTTGGTTACTATAATGTTTAAGGCGCCCTCTGACAGAATTTTTTGAAAGATATCTGTAAAATTTATTTTCAAGAAAATATTGATATAAAGAATAGTTTTAGCGAAAACCAACCAATTTTTCCGTTTTTTATAATCATTTGAAATTTGAACCTCCCCACCCCCATTGAACACAGTTCAGTTTGCGCTACTTAACCACTCCCAACGATTCAGATTTTTATCTCAAAATTTAAGTTTATGTCTAAGCTTGTAAAAAAAATTTATGAGATGCAAGAAATAACGGAAAAAAATAGTTGTACGTTACTCCAAAGTCTAAAGCGCCCTCTATCGGCATTTTTTGAATTTTATCTTTATAAATTATTTTCAAGATAATACTGACATAAAGAATAATTTTAGTGAAAATCGCAAATCAATTGACCATTTTTTCCGTTTTTTATAATCATTTGAAATGTGAACCTCCCCCCGCAATTCAGTTTGCGCTACTTAACCACTTCCAACGATTTAGATTTTGAGCTCAAAATTTAAGTTTATGTCTAAGCTTCTAAAAAAAATTAATGAAATGCAAAAAATAATGGTAAAAACTAGTTTATCGTTATTTTAATGTCTAAAGCGCCCTCTATCGACATTTTTTGAAATTTATCTTTATAATTTATTTTCAAGAAAATACTGACATAAAGAATAGTTTTAGTGAAAACCGCAAACAAATCGACCAATTTTTCTGTTTTTTATAATCATTTGAATTTTTGGACCCTAAACTTTAATGGCGCATATCTCCTTTGGAAGACGTTTGGGACCCTTAGTTTCCTATTTAATATTGTTCATCATGGTATGACAGACCAACATGTTAAGTTTGTAAACGACCTTTTGGGACACCCTGTATATATATATATATATCTGATTTTTGTCATGCGATAACTAACGTATTTATGAACCGATTTGAATGAAACTTGGTATGTACATAGTACATACAAATGTCTCGACCGAGTTCGTTGGTCAGCATCATCCGCCATTTTGTTTCAAAATGGCGGCCATTTTAAATTTTTTTAAAAATTTAAAATTTAAAATTAAATGCGAAAAAATTAAAAGTTGAAAAATATTTTTCTTTTACGTGTTAGAACTTAAAACAAAGATTCCAGAACACTTTTTATTTTGTCTATATCTTAAAAAATGAATGAGTTATAGCACTTTGAATTTTTCTTATGGCTGACATTTTGAAACGATCTGATTTTTGTCACGTAATAACACGCGTATTTATGAACCGATTTCAATGAAACTTGCTATGTACATAGTACATACAAATGTCTCGACCGAGTTCGTTGGCCAGCATCATCCGCCATTTTGTGTCAAAATGGTGGCCATTTTAAATTTTTAAAAAAAATTAAAATTTGAAATTAAATGCGAAAAATCAAAATTTGAAAAATGTTTTTCTTTTACGTGTTAGAACTTAAAACAACAATTCCAGAACACTTTTTATTTTGTCTATATCTTACAAAATGATTGAGTTGTAGCACTTTGAATTTTTCTTATGATTGACATTTTGAAACGATCTGATTTTTGTCACGTGATAACACGCATATTTATGAACCGATTTCAATGAAACTTGGTATGTACATAGTACATAAAAATGTCTCGACCGAGTTCGTTGGCCAGAAACATCCACCATTTTGTTTCAAAATGGTGGCCATTTAAAATTTTTAAAAAAATTTAAAATTTAAAATTAAATGCGAAAAAATTAAAAGTTGAAAAATATTTTTCTTTTACGTGTTAAAACTTAAAACAACGATTCCAGAACACTTTTTATTTTGTCTATATCTTAAAAAATGATTGAGTTATAGCACTTTTAATTTTGCTTATAGCTGACATTTTGAAACGGTCTGATCTGAACAATCCACCATGTTGCTTTAAAATGGCATACACTTCATGATATCGTGGAATTTGGTGACTCTCTAAATCGCTTAAAATAAAACCAGGTTGAATAAAAGATGACTAATTTCTAAAAATTCCTATTAATATTCAGTCTTGACAAAAACTAGTATTCAATCTTATAAAATCACTAATTTTAATAAGATTATTTCCACTAATTTGAGCTTAGTATTTTAGAATAATGTAACTTACTTTAAAATAAATAAATAAATATATAAGTATATGAAAGCTACTTCTTCCTCCCGACATTGCCGGAAGGACTTTTTTTAATGTTAATATATAACAGAGGAAAAGGAAATAAATATAGAAAATGGATTAATTTTTAATAAAAATATAATACGAATATATGGCTTCAACATAGGTTATTCATCAGACGTCAAAGTTGCTTCAAATTCCAGGCGACTCGATGTTAACCTATGGTTTTAAAAAAAATCGGCAACTATTCTGTGTCGAAAAAAAAGCAATTATTTTGTGTCGAAGTGATTTTGACGCCTGAAATGAAGCGAGTCGCCAGTAAGAGCCAATCAAGTGCTTGGAAAACTAACTATGGAAAAGCCTTTTCCTGAACTGCCAATGAAATGCTTGGAAAACGAAAAAAGTAGTACAATAGTTACGGGAAAACTTGAGAAAACTAACGAGTCGAAGGCAGATTTTGTCGCTTGAAAATTTTTTGTGTAATAGCACTTTAATGGGTATTACTTAGACGATCGAGGTACTTTAGGGCTTCAGGCGCAGTATTCTTACGGAGAGAGACACTGGGCTTTTTTAATGTCTGAAGCTTCTTTGAATGATAACATTGTTTTCACCGTGAAGGTTCCAATTGGATTACCAAATGTGTTATCCAAGATTAAAATGCCTTTTAGAGGCAAGTTGTTTTGTAAAAGATAAATTCTCGTAGTAAATTCCAACATATCGCAAATCCAATCACTTTTTTTTTTTTTTTTTTTTTTTTTTTTTTTTTTTTTTTTTGTTATAGATTTCAACAAAACACAGGGATTTATTTAGAAATACAGGGCATTTTGAGTGTCTGAAGCTTTTCTGCATGGTAATTTGTTTTTACCGTGGAGCGTGGAGTCTTCAGTTGGATAACTAAATGTGTTATCCAAGATTGAAATACGTTTTAGAGGCAAACTGTTTTGTAAAAGACACTCTCAAAAAAACTTCCGTCTTTTCACAGAAAATGCACTGGCAGCACTGCTGCCAGAAATTGTCTGTATATTGACGATTTTCTGTTTATTTTTTTCTCTGTCAAAAGAGGAAAAATATCCGTCACTTGAAAAAAGTTTGGAAAAAATCAATGTGGAAGAGGCGGGGATCGAACCAAGGACCCCAGGATTACCAGACCAACGCTAATCCACGGCGCTACAGATGCTCATGATGATTGGGCGTTAAAATAGAACTGTTCATTTCATATGGTGTGGGTTGGTGAATTTCGTTAAAAAGCTTTTAATTATGCAGTTAATCTCGGAAAGATTTCATCTTTAATGAAACTGTGGCTGGGTTTTTTTTACGTTTAGTATTAATATAGTATAAAAATGTGAATTTTAAATATATTACGTAGAATGTTAGAGAAAAAACATGGATGTTCTATTTGTGAGAATTTTTGAACGAATAAAGAAAGTAATTGTTATTTATTTTTAAATTCGAAAACATTTTTGTCTTTTAAAACTAAATTAGACATTTTAATCAATAGAATATTTTTGTTTTTCATTTTAAAAATAAATTCGAACTTATTACTAACAGACCCAATGCGCATGCGTGCTGGATAGAAACGGAAACTTTTCCTCATTTTTCGACGCTCGGAATGAACTCACAGAACAAATACGTTTTCTGGGAGAACAGAAATTATTTGTGAAAAAATAACGATAACTTAGTGTATATTGACGAATTTTTCTGACAGTGGATAAATTCCCGTAGTAGGTTAAAATATTTTACGAATTCAATCATTTTTCTGGTGCGTTTATTTCTACTTTCTGGTGTTTGTTTGTGGAGGAGGGGAGGTCTCATTTATTTGGTTTTACCGATCAGTCATTATTTGTAGTTGCTGATGTTAAAAAGCAACGCTAACATATCATTAATTGATTGAAGAGCAGAAAATGTCTTTCTTCTGTCGTTGTAAACGTTCTATTTTGGTAATCTTTACCAACATGCATACTTACCGATAAATTTATCTGTTTAAGCCTTATCAGCAGTAGCTGCCTCAAAGCGGCACATTTTATTAAATTTGTGCCATTGAATAATCAGGAGTCTTTAATAAAAGCAAGTGCCATTAACTAAAAGATTTTTTTAGTGCAGCTAATCGTGTTTAATTGAGGATGTCGTGGACCAAGGTACCATTGTACTCTAATTATATATAAAGCAGCAAATTTGTAACCATAACGGGTAGTCTTTCCAGAAAACCTTTAATTTTCATATAAGGTGTTTCTTTTTATCACACATTATCTTGCAAAATCGTGTTAACACAATTTTGTATAAGATTTGTTGCTTGGATATTCAGTAAATCTTATAAATAACAAGATAATTGTGCAAAATTTTTTATTCCTCATTTCGAAGTAATTTTTAAGAAAATAAATTAAGAAATAATGTTAGTTAAAAGATTTTTAAATATTTTTGATTATTATTTCTTGTACAACAAGAAGTAAATTTTTAAACTCTCGAATTTCTAAGAACCCTTTCAAAATATGAGAACCTTAGGTGTGTGCCTATTCCTATTACACCTTATCCATAATCATCTGACGGAAATAAAAAATATTAATAAGAAAACGAGTGTATAAAATTTGAAAATAATATTATCACAAACTATTTTATTAAATCGATATAAATAGTGTATGGTTAAAATAAAATAAACATTATACAGTAAAATAATAAAACAAAATTCGGTTTAAGCTGAGGCATGGGATGGTAAATATCTATTAACATTACAGTAAATATTCCATTTTTTGAATGAAGATATTCATGTTTTTTTCCTTTTTTTTAATCAAAGCTTATTTTGTGTATAATTCGCAAATCCTGAAACTATTTTATTTCAGTTTCGTAATTATCGGGTAGCTACAAAACAGTAAAATCCATCTCAGCGTCAGGAATGATTGTTAATTGCAAACTTAATATTACCGATTCGGAAAACAACAAATTTATAAATCATGTGAGATTACAATTAAAAATAAAAATGAAAATAAAAATGAGCCTCATTTAATAAATAGCAAATGCCAGTATTTGGCACAGTTTGTAATTAAAACCTTTTGCATGGTCAGAGTTTAAATAAATGGCTTTGGCATGCATTTTGGCGAAGTATTGGCATAACAGAAAAGTACCAAAATAGTCCTAAAGAGCTGACAGCACAAAACCCTATATCATCGAGCACGGGAAAAAATCCTTTATTTTATGGAAGAGTAGTAATAGGGAATCTAACCATCCATGTCTGCCGAAAGCGAAGAGGTTCATAAGCCAAAAATGAATACCACTAATAGTTGACTCGTAGGCTTAGCATTGTGTTTTCCTGTACCCAATTTTCCATGGTTTTGTACTTTTGATTGTAAGACAAACACAATGCTGATCCTACGAGTCAACCACTAGTGGTGTCAATTTTTGGCTTATGCCCCACTTCGCTTCCGGCAGACATTGATCATTAGATTCCTCTATTGCTACTCTTCCATAAAATAAAGCCTTTTTCTTGTGCTCGATGACACAGGATTTTGTGCGGTCGGCTGTTGGACTAAAAGTGCATCCAAGATATTGACATAGCCCTACACTTTTCCGATCAATAAATTATTTTTTGTATCTTGTGTTTCACAGCTCTTTAAGGCCGGATAACTGGCCAAAAAAGCCACAAAATTCAATCTTAAAGGGTTGTGATAAAGAATGTATTGTTTAACCAATGAATATTAACATTTCTTATACTTTCAGACAAAAGCCCATCTGGATGTCCTAGCAGATGCTCTTCTGAGGTGGGCCAGAGGTCGTTACTAAAATCCTACATATCCAATTCCGCGGATTGATGCAAAGATTGGAAACTTCTTACCCCTGATGAGAATCAAAGACAGCCTGCTGCAGAAGGATAAACTAGAACAAATATAAATTTCGAATCGCATGCGATTTTGCTCCAGAGAGGTGCAATCGAATCCTCTTGTTCCTAAACCTACCTCCTACCTAACAGATACAACCTCTCAAGATGGATGAAAACATTCTGTGGTGAATCTTCAGATTATGGCACCAAATACCTTTTTTTTATTTTTTTTATTCAAATATGCATATATATACTACAGCTACAGGAAAAGAACAAAGTATTAATAAGCATAAACGCCGGCAAAAAAAAAGGACGGGCAAAGGCTAATTCCTCCTTCTTTTTTGATTGTGAGATTTAATTAATTGATTTTTTTACTTTGATTATTTTGAAAAGAAATAGCAAATTTTATTCTTCACAGTTAACTAAAAAATAAGGGAAAAAACCACGGAGAATATTTCATCTTGTGTTTAAAATTTATATTAAAGGAAGAGTTTAGGAACACTTTACGTCCCCTACCGGAAAAAATATTAATTCAATTATTTTTTTTTTAATTCTGGCAAAAATTTTTGAATACTTATTAGCTATTAATTATAAAATTTATGTATTGCTTTTTATGTTTATAAGTTTTCTTGATAGGAAATTCTGACAAAAAAAATTCTTTGTTTGACCTATTTCATATTTACATCCTTTATTTTAATAAAAGTGACCAAAACTACGAACCACGGTAATCCTTTTTCTCTTATTTACTGCTTTGGTCCCGAAATTTTCCACTCCTTGAATTTTGATTTGCCGGCACTCATACTAATAACTAAACAATAATAATGAACTAAATAATCAGATATATTAAAATCTTAAATACGTTTTGCTTGAAGTTTTATTAATTTCTATATTTTGCATAAAATGCAGCAAATGAGTATCCATAATAATGCCTGAAGTGAATAAAAGGTGCTTTTCAATGGCGATTAGAATTTAATGTCTATGATGCTGCTCAGAAAGTTCAAAGTTACAACTATGTAAACATGCTGTAATACTCTATTTCCTTATATCATTTGCTTTCTTTTCTTTTCTTTGCCTGATGCTACTGAAAATGAATCGGAATTATTTTTTTAGAAGATTATAATGTCAGAATATGTGTTGCAAGAGTTATCTTGCATTCCTAAGCATAAGTTTGAATTTGTACCTATTTAACATAAAATAGGAATACACAAGGCCTGACTAAAAGATTTGTGTGTCCCTTTAAATTGGTTAGTTTGGAGATAATCGTTGTCATTATATTTTTCACAGCAGATTTAAATTTAAACCTACGATGCTTGGCTAGCAGAAAAATCCTAAATCAATAGTAATTTACCTATAAATTGTTATTATTTATAAAGATACTCATAGCCAGTATATTACTGATTGCTGAATGTGCTGGCACATTTAAAATTATTTATCGGTTGTATTTTTCAATTTCATATAAAAAAATTACGTACTTTTGCTATTCTCCAATCTGTAGAAAATCATTTTTATAAAATTCGTGAAAAAAGGGGGGGGGTGTTTATTACATAATTATGTTAATTCATTTTGTGCCCAGGACAAAAGTTCCACGCGTCTGTGCAATAATCAGGTCCTGGACATGCAGTCACGTGTGATCAGGCTAATAAAGAGATATGAGAAATATACGGGTATTATGGATGAAATAAATCGCACATTTAACGATTTGTAGAAATTGCCAAGCAATCCTTCCAAGAGCATTGTCTTTATGAAATAGCCATTTTTCATAAATGTTTTAAATTGTTATATTACTTCAGTAATTTGTTATTTTATTTGTTTTGGGTTTTTTTTTTTTTTTTTTTTTTTTTTTTTTTTTTTTTTAAGTTAATGTATTTTTTACTCCCTGATACTTAACTTTGGCTTTTGGTCAACTTATTTTATGCGCAAGTATAAATTATCATGGATACTTGATATAAATTCTATACATTATCTAAATGTTTTAAAAAATAAAATTTAGAAAATGGAGCTTTCTGTGAAATCAATAAAACTATAAATAAATTGGGTTTTACGTTAATTTAATTTTCTTTTGATGAAGAATTTAAGGCAGTATATTATATATTAAGAATAATTTAAACCGTAATTTAACTCTTAAATACTCTACATGCTTCTTGGAATACATGTATGCAGTGTACTAAGACAAGTTGGGGACATATCATTTACTTCTATTAAGTGCATATGCACATAATAGAAAAATAAATGAAGTATAATCAAATAATAATATTGTGTGGCTCATTTATTTATTTTGTTTAATTATTTATTTTTTGTTCTTGTTTTTGCTATATGTCAGTTACTAACTACAAATAAAAATATAAAATAACAAGATACTACAAGCTATTAAAACATCTTTATTTGTTTATTTTGGTTTTCAATTAAAAGATAATTTCTTTACTGTTTATGTATATTAATTATTAATAAATTTTTAACCTTATTTCTGAAAATCGAACATTTGTGCTTTTAAGGGTTAAATAATAAGGCTGTAACATTTGAAAGTGATTTATTAAATGCACAATAAAAGTATTTTTAAAAAGCCAATGTGTTTTGAAATACTAAATGTTTCTTCATCAGGCAAACGAAAGTGCTACCACCAGAGTGAATTTTACTTCTTCTCTCTCAGGTTTACATATTTTAATGGTGTATTTAAAAATTTAATTTCATTGTATTGTATTCTGCACCATATATCTGAATCAATTACTTTATTGTAATTATACTGTAAATTTTTTGTCGTGGATTGTTGAACTATTTGTAAATTTTAACTGCAAATGTAAGCAGTTGAATAACTATAAAACTTTCACGTTTGAAATTTCAACCTAAAAGGTTCGTGTTGTCTGAACTATATACACTAGTTCACTTTTTTAAAATTTGTATATATGTAAATAAATATACATACATTAAACGTTTCTTGAACCTCTTAAATATTTTATCACGAGTTTTAAGCAGTTTGCATTGTTTGTCGAGGAATATAACAGACGCAAAATCAAAGTAAATGCAAAACACCCCTAAAAAGTTCTTGTCTGTGTAACAAAAAGGCATCAAATGCACATGAAATAGATCGAACAATACTTTTTTTTACTTTTTAAATAAAATACCTTTGGCTTCTAATATCCTTTCAATCAATAGGAGGATCTGCCCAATACAGCGACGACGATTTTTGAAAAGAGTAAAAATACGAATTTTTTTGGGCTAAAATTTGTAGTTAAAATTTCCAAAATATGAATCTGTTGCCATATACTAGAAAAAAACGCATACTTTCATACTTCTTTTTAAAGTAAGTAATGAAAATATTATATAATGTATTTTAAAGGCGTTTATCTCAAAACAAATATCTCTTTAAAATGCCTCAATATATCATAAAAAAAATTTTAAAAAATATTGATATATCTTTAGTATATTCATTGCAGCTTATTGAAGTGAACAAAATCATCGGCTACTTGAGCTCGATTTTGAGGAAGTACGAGCTTGTCTAGTATAACATTGGTCTTCTGACCAATTAGATAACCATGTCATCAACTAATAGGTGAGATCGGTCAGTTTGATTGGCTCTACAGGAGGCGCCTTAATTTTATCGAAATCGAAGTAAAAGGTGAAATCGATTAGTTACTGACACGTAGAATGGAAAAGATCGAAGTTACAGTTAAGCGACCAAACATGCAAAAAGTATTTTTCGGTTAACTGAGTCATGTGATAAGTTACATATATGTGCACATTGCAGATAATGGCAGCGCTGTTAAAAATCTGCAACTTTTATTCCATAGTCACTCTACGGCTTTTATAAAATATCTCTATTCTGACCACTGAGAAGGATCCATAATATCGCCAAGTGATCGTTTTCTGTAAAAGCGGTCGAGTGACTATGCAACAAAAGTAGCAGATTTTCAACAGTGTAGTTCTCCTACCACAGTCAACGAAAGAAACAGACCGCAGCACTCGACCAATCTCGTCTACCTTTCAGAACCAGACCCAAACTATCTCATGGGCACTCGGCGCCCGTGTCTGGCACAAAATATCTGAGGACACATAATTTTTCATATTTTAATCTAAATTTCTATTTGAAAAATTATAATTATGAGAAAAACTGTGATATTTGAAATATTCTTGCGTTCAATAAAAGACAAAAGTATATCTCAATATATAATTAAAAGCAGATTTCAGTTATTAATTGTTAAAGTATTTTATTTTTATTCCTGAAACCTTTTTCTTTAATACGGAAAACTTATTTTTTTTTTATTTGACATTTATTTAATAAGCGTGTAATATGTTAAAAAAACAGTAACAGTAAATTAACAAATGTAAGGGGGCACAAAAAATTGGAAGTGCCCTGTGCTCAAAAACTTACTAGTCGGGCCCTGTTCAGACCACCTTGATCGCATGTCAGTTTGAGAATTGCTGGAACTCAGTGTATCTTGATCACGAGAGCACTAAGAATTGAACGAGTTGGAAGGAAGTATTCATAGATATAGTAAAATGTTTTACTATATCTATGGAAGAGAGAGTATCGCGACCTGTTTCTTTCACTGGCTGCACATCACTGTAGAAAAGATGATATACGTATTTGACCCATCTTGTAAATTTGATTGAAAATCTTCAATTTAGTATCTTACAAATGCATCCACCTTTTTTCAATAATCAGCTATTAAAAAAATGAATAAATAAATATAAACGTTGAAAGAGAGGAGGATATTTTTTCCTCTAAAACAATAAAGAAATATATGAGAAATTAATTTTGGAAAAAAAAGTATTGTTTGGTTTAAATTGTATATATGTATAATGGTCATTGTTGAAAAAATGGAAGAATTTTTCTCGGGTGTAACTGATAGATTTATCGATAGAGTACAAAAATCTGAAACACGAACCTTTTTGGTTAAGGGATGTACCATAAACTGAAGTTAAACCTCTTACATTCTCCGATCTGTGATGTTCTTGACGAAAAGAAGAATACATATCCTCTTACTAAAATATCTTCTTCAAGATAACCTCCTGATTAAGAATTTAGGACTTATATTTGTGTATGAAACCAAAAAATCAGCACACGTGGTTTCGCTGAACTGCTCTCTCAGCTGTAAATATTACGGAACAAGAATGACAAAAAATAAAGGAAGGGGAAGATATTCTCCTCTTCTTGTATTTTGAAATTCAGTCAACAAAATTTCTTTTAACTGTGATTGATAAATTATGTATAGAAAATCATGTATCACAATTTGAAACATCAGATTCACTTTATACAATATGATTTACAATTCACAGTAAATTTATTACTTAACTAGTATATAACCTGTCAAAAAGGACGGAAGGCTGATCGTCGTTTAATTTACATAAGACTTCATTCAAATAAAGCTTTCATTGTTAAAGAGTTTGAATTGTAGAAAAGCCCATTTTTTAAAAATGATAAATGCATTCTACAAATACAAATGATGAGGATAACTTTTTTAATCATTCTTCAATTTATGATATAATTCAACAAAGAGATTAGCTTACGTCAACTTCAAATTTTATAGCATTGTGAATAAATTTTATATTTCTTTAAAAATGTAATTAACATGTTAGAAATATATAACATCATGTACTACATATATAAATTATATCAATGCAGATATAGAATTTCGTTTTTTAACGTAGTAACATTTGGAAATAACTTTGGAATGAAAATAAAATTATAATTTAATAAGAGGGTGTGAAAAAATAATTTTCAATCATACAAATGCACTCTCATAACTAAACTACATCTGGAAAAAAAACTTTTTTTTAATGCAAATAAAAAAATTAAAACAAAATTTAAGCGGATAAATGTTAATATAAATTTAAATAATTAAAATAATAAACAAAATAATTAAAACATTAAAACAGGAAAATCAAAATTATACTAAATTTAAATTCTAATGCTTATTTTATTTATATTGAACAAAATAAAAAAAAATTATAACCGAAGCTCTAGCTATATAACATCAAAGTTTCATCCGGTATTAATAAAATCAAAATTATTATTTTTATTATTTTTTTCGTAAAATTTTGATTCAGTTTTATCAATTCTCGAGAGATTAGTTTACGGCTATTTTAAATTTAATTGCATTATAAATAAACTTTAGGTTTCTTACAAAATGTAATTAAAATGTAAGCTACATATAACACCATATACTACATATATTAATTATATCAATGTAGATAAAGTTTCAATTTTTAACGTTGTAACTTTCGAACATAATTTCAAAATGAAAATAAAACTAAAATTAATAAGAGAATGTGAAAAATCTCATAATTTAATTGCATCAATAACACTGTTTTTATTTATAATGCAAACAAAATTTTAAAAAATAAGCGGATAAATGTTAAGTGTGCAAAATTTGGCACTTACCTTCACAAAAATCTGTTTTATAAAGCAGGGTCCTTCACAAAAATGAATCTAACAAAATCAGCCTCTTCAAAAAAATTGTATTAATGAAACTGGTCTCTTCACAAAATTCCTATTAATAAAAAAGGACCATTCTCAAATTTATTTTCCAAATGAACTACTAATTATTTTTAACACATGAAGTTTTAAAATGTGTGATTTGTAAATTAAACCAATTAATCAGGAAAGAAAGCTTGAAAAGGATTGAAAGAAGTTTTTGTTAATAAATGCTTAGTACGTGTTTGAGTAAGTGGATTTTGGCATTAATTGTAAAACTTTATTTCTCACAGAAATAAATATGCGACGATTCACAAAAATAACTTTAATTTCCCCAAAATGGGTCCCTAAGAAGAAAAAAAACTGCTTTGACTTCTGATTATATTCACCAAAACAATTATTTCTTTGTTTATATATTAATATATTAATTTAGCAAGCAAAAAAGAAGACGCTTTCAGACCCCTTCTAATACCTTTTATGTTACGAGGTATTGCAACACAGTACAACGCGATAATCCCTTTCATGTAAACATTTATTCAAGAACATTTTTGACTTTTATTCTCCATACTAGCTGACCCGCCCGGCGTTGCCCGGGTCCGTATTAACAATATTAAACGAACTTGAAATCTGTATGATTTTATCCTTAACTCGAAACATGCAGAAATGCATTGTCTGAAATACGTGGCCACTGATTGTGTGAAAAATCGGTTTAAAAAACAGCTAATGTTAAGCTCTAAAAATACTCAAAATGAGCGATGAGAAACGCGGGAGGGAATATGTATCCAACGACTGCGTGATTTTCGTGTTAAAGTGTTGATATTTATCAAAAATCACTGTTAAGTCCCGTAACTAATTATTTTTTTTTTCACATAAAAATCCCAAGTGAAATATTTTGAATTTCAAACTAATTATATCACTCTTAAATCCGACTATACCATGAATGAAATCGATACTCACTGGTAGCTAAAATGTTGATAAGTAGTATTTATAATTTCAGAGCCATTTAACAAAAGTAAGTGTTATTTTTAATCAAATCATGCGTAATGTTCACTCTATGGATAAATTCCTAACCGTAAACTTTTGTACCGTAACCATAACCTGCCTGTAACCTAACTTTGACTTAACAGTACCTTACCGTAAATTAAATATAACATAAATCTAACCTAGCCTTCACTTTATTGTAACATATCCTTATTCTAACCATAACATAAATGCAATCTAACTTTAACCTAACTTTAACTTAACCGTGACCTAACTGTAACCTAACGGGAAATTAAATATAATCAAAGACTTACCGTAATGTAATGCAACATGAATGTTACCAAACCATATATTGGTTTCATGTCCATGGAAATTATTTTGTCTTGTTCGGATCTGGTTATGATTCATTAGAACATTTTTGTCGGATTCAGATTTCGTTCGGTTCAGATTTTAGGTATTTTTTGATATTGAATTTTAATGTTCGGGTCGTATTCATGTCCATGGAAATTATTTTGCCTTGCTCGGATACAGTTATGGTTCTTTGGAATATTTTTGTCGGGAACAGATTTGTTTCAATTCAAATTTCGGCTTTTTCTTCAAATGGAATTTTTGGGTTCGGGTTTTCTTGCGTGTTCACGGAAATTATGCTGCCTTGTTCGAATAAGAACATGCTTCACTGGAATATTTTTTTCAAGTTCACATTTGGTTCAGTTCAGATTTCGTGATTTTTTCAAAGAAATTTTTTAGGTTCAGATTCGGTTCATGTGAATGAAATTTTTTTGTCTTATTCAGATCCGGTTACGATTCTTTGGAATATTTTTTTTATCAGGTTCTGATTTGGTTCGATTCAAATTTCAGGTATTTTTTCAAATAGAATTTTTAGGTTAGGATCTCGTTCATGTCTACGGAAATTATCTTGTCATACTCGAATCCAGTTATGATTCTTTCGAATATTTTGGTCGAATTTAGATGTGGTTTGGGTCAAATTTCAGTTTTTTTCAAATCGAATTTTTTAGGTTCGAGTTGGGTTTATGTCCATAGAAATTATTTTGTCTTGCTTGGATTGGGTTATAGTTCTTTGGAATATTTTTGTCAGGTCCAGATTTGGTTCAATTCAGATTTCAGGTTTTTTCTTGAAATATAACTGTTGAGTTCGGGTCTTCTTGCATGTTCACGGAAATAATTCTGTCTTGTTCGAATAAGGACATGCTTCAATGGAATATTTTTGCCAAGTTCAGATTTCGTTCAGTTCGCGATTTTTTCAAAGAAATTTTTGGGGTTCGGATTGTGTTCATGTCCATGGAAATATTTTGACCTGTTTGGATCCGGTTGCATTTCTTTGAAATAGTTTTGTTAGATTCAGATTTGGTTCGATTCAAATTTTAGGTATTTTTTTGAATGGGAGTTTTAGGTTCGTATCGGGTTCATGTCCACGGAAATTATTTTGTCTTACTCGAATCCGGTTATGGTTCTTTCGAATACTTTGGTCAGATTTAGATGTGGTTTGGGTCAAAGTTCAGGATTTTTCAAACGGAGTTTTTTAGGTTTGAGTCGGGTTTATGACCATGGAAAGTATTTTGTCTTGCTGGGATCGGGTTATAGTTCTCTGGAATATTTTTATCGGTTTCAGATTTCGGGTTTTTTTAAAGAAAATAGTAGGTTCGGGTCAGTTTTCATGCCCACGAAAACATACATTTTCATGCCCACGGTTGCGTTTCTTTGAAATAGTTTTGTTAGATTCAGATTTGGTTCGATTCAAATTTTAGGTATTTTTTTGAATGGGAGTTTTAGGTTCGTATCGGGTTTATGTCCACGGAAATTATTTTGTCTTACTCGAATCCGGTTATGGTTCTTTCGAATACTTTGGTCAGATTTAGATGTGGTTTGGGTCAAAGTTCAGGATTTTTCAAACGGAGTTTTTTAGGTTTGAGTCGGGTTTATGACCATGGAAAGTATTTTGTCTTGCTGGGATCGGGTTATAGTTCTCTGGAATATTTTTATCGGTTTCAGATTTCGGGTTTTTTTTAAAGAAAATAGTAGGTTCGGGTCAGTTTTCATGCCCACGAAAATTATTTTTCCTTGTTTGAATCGGGTTATTCTTCACTTGAACATTTTTGCGGGATTCAGATTTGGTTCGGGTCAGTTATCAAATCCATAGTTTTGTCCAAACAGAATTTTTAGGTCAGGGTCGGGTTTATACTCACGGAAATTTTGTGTATCACGGATCGGAGTGTTGTCTGTTTTTTTTTCTGGTTGGGATCGGGTTATTTTAAATTAGTCTAATCATTAAGGTTATAATCAGTTTTGCTACTATTCTTTTTATGGCTATTTCTGATAGATAATTTACTTTGCTATTTGATAATTTATTATGGTGAATGAATCGTTTGCGGATACAAACAATTGTACGCCAAACAGCTATTTTATTTTTGGTTTAAAAACAAATTAAATCCATATTACAATTTTAAATTGAATAGAACACATTTAAATTTAATCAATGATTAAAAAAATAAACTCATAGAAAAGTGTTGTGTAATGTTTTTTACTGCAACACAGCTAATAACTCATATATTCTAATGTTCGAAATGCCAAAAATATGCGTACAACCATATAGTAAAAAGAAATTAATAGAGTGGCAGTATAATGTCTTGGGGTGACGCAAAAAATGTAACTCTAAAATCCGCTACATTAAGTCCAAATAAGCACAAAAGAAACCATGTGCTTTGAAACTCCGATCAATTCAAACTGGTTTAAACCAATATTTCTTTGTTATTGTTTTTACCTTTTAAACTGTTATTGAATAGATGACTAAAATTTCGTTTAAAAAATAACGTTTTGTGCCATTATTGCCTGTAATACACGATCAGAATGCATGAAAGATACAATTAGATCAATCATAGGCAAGAATTATTTGATTATTTTTATCATATGACTTTGAAATATCAATATAGAAGCAACATTTAAGACTTTGCTTGAAAAATCAACATTCTTTCGTTAATGTCTTAAAATCGTCTGCACTCTGAAATCTAGATTTTAGATTAATATTATTATTTAAGTGTTCATGCATGATTTTAAAAGAATCTTTTCATCACTATATTTTATATATTGACATGGAATTATTAATATGTTGTTAAATCATAAACATTTTTCATCTACGTTATAAAGTATTAAAAATTTCTGAAAAAAAAAAAGAGAAAACTTTTAGAAATACAATTTTTTACTTCAAATCATATGTTTTCAATATTTTATTTAATTTTGTTTTGACATTTAATTATTTTTAATTTTCCAATTTCAATTATTTTAAAAGCAAACATTTATTTTAATAAATAATATAATAGAAAAAAACATTTAAAAAATTACTATTTCTTCGTAAAATATGCTTCAGCTGTAATTCATTTCTTCCAATCCGTCTTATTAATACAAAATTCCTTCCTCGTGCTTTATTTTGAGACATTAAAATTTCAGCGATAAATGGTTTCATATTGCAAACCTTTTTTTTTTTCGGTTTACTTCGTCACCACCTATCTTTTTCCTCCATGGTGTACAGCAGCTGTAATTTAAAAAAAAAAAAAAAAAAAAAAAAAAAAAAAAAAAAAAAAAATTCTTCATTTAAACTGACAGTTTGCCAGTCTATGAATTTTAAAGGTCAGTCCCAGTTTTTAAAATTATTTCTGCGAAAATTTTATGCAACCAACCAACCATAAGAGAATAAAAGTTAAAAAAGCTAAAAAAAAAGCGATTTTTTATGAGAGTAAGTTTTGGAATTTAATTAATTACTCAGTTAATAAATAGAATTTTGAAATTCTGAGAGTCAGGTGCATCAGGAGAGATATTGGGCTACTCTCAGAAAAATTTTGAGCTTCGTACGTACCGTAGTTTTCGCGAACTATCGCAGACATACACACACACACACACACACACACACACAGAGCGATTTGTTATTTTATTAATATAGATAGGTGCTAAATAATAAACCCTTTTTGAAGAAGTTAAACATTTCGCAGAAGCTTCGCAATATTTGTATAATCAGAGAGTCTTTGGAGATATTGACAAGAGTTAGGAGAGTTCATAATGACATTCTATCGTATAATATACCAAGAATTATGGTTTGAAATACGCGGAATGTCTGAGAAATTTGGTTTTGAATAACTTACTCCTCCTCCCTCCTCCTCTGGGTTTTTTCGGATTCTATGGAAACCACGCTGCTTTTTTTCCCTTCCCTCCATATTTTTGTCGTTTTTGGTTTCATCCCCTGTACATAACCCGCGTATACCTTTCAACTTACTACAGCTCCCCTGATGACGGCTTTAGGTTAGCTGAAAACGCTTGGTTTTTAACATCTTGACAACGATGTTTTAACATCTTTTAATGGTCTAATGTTTTAAAACTTTTAATATTTAGCACCTATTAAGTAATAAATTTACTGTGAATCGTAATTCATATTTGTGATTATTCGGAAAAAAAATTGCAAAATTTATTCTTCCCAGGAGATTTAAAATTAATAAAGAGAAAAATAATGCTAAAAACTTCTCTTTCTCATACAAGACTTTTTTTTAGTTTATTTTTATGTTCATGTGTTTAAAAATGATCGTTAATGAGGAATTCAAAATGGTTATATAAAAAGAAAAAGCTTCTTTACCTCCTCATTTAAAAAATAAATAAATAAATAACGTTACATTTTGATTTTTTTTTTTTTTTTTTTACTGATGTGTTTAAAAGTTGTCTTGTAAAATTGTTATAAAAGAAACAGTTTCAGCTTAACTTGCTTTATGTACATATTACTACTTGAATAGTGCGGTTGGTGCTGCAGATCACAGGCACTCTGTTCCAAACTTTTGCTGCTGCTTAGTTTCATTCTCCTTTTTTTTTTTTTTTTTTTTTTTTTTTTTTTTTTTTTTTTTTTACAAAGGACAAATATTTGTTATGAAATAGATACCACAACATAAAAACATAAACATGTCAATAAGATACAAAATTACAAAAGGATACAAAGTATACAAAAGTATGAAAATGAATTAGCATTTTATAACTTGCGGACGTGTTATAGCAAAGAAATACATACAATACAGATATTTAGAGTTAAAAATAAGAAAGTATGAAACTCTTAGATGAAATTGTATGTAAAGCAAATTAGCATTACCTATCTAATTGAAAGGTTTTATCAATTCTTTTTCCACTAAATTTTTAAATTGATGATATCCGTCGGAACTTAAAAATGATCACAGATAAATGTTCTTCATCATTCTTTAGAACAACATAAATTGAGTTAAAAATCAATTTCAAAATTCCGTCTTCGCATAAAAAATCTAAATTAAGTTAAAATGTGCAAAAAACCTTTTTTTTTTCTGTTTCTTTTTATTTAGGTTATATTCAATTAATTAGTAATTTTCAATTTTAAAAAATAGAATAATATCGTTTATTTCCTTAAATTATGTTTATATTTTTATTTTTTAAGATAATGAAAAAAAAATTAAGATATTTTCAATACTTTTCTTGTTAAGTAAAGAACTATTTTGTAAAATGCGTTATTGTTTTGAAATCATCCTGTATTCGTACATCAAGAAATTTATTAGAAAAACTGATTTGAAAATGTTATGCAAGAAAACTAAAATATGTTTAGTGTTTTTTTTTTTTTTTTTTCAAAATCTGGATTGGATTGGAAGTTTGATTTTCTTTCTTTTTATGTAATTAACCATGCTTTCAACACAAAAATGTATACCTTTTCTAGAAATCTAGCAATCAGAAAGGGCATAAAAATATTTGCAATACACTATCTACCAAAAAGTATTTGTACACTTTCAGTTTTTGACATTTTGTCAAATATTTAAAAATATACTGGTCGGATTCTTCTGGAACTTCAGAAATATAAAGATTATGTTTCACTTTATATTTATTTACATTCATTTGTTAAGCGGGTAATTAGGGGGCCGGCAAAAAAAC
The DNA here is from genome assembly GCA_964019185.1 of Maratus speculifer. Classification (NCBI taxonomy): domain Eukaryota; kingdom Metazoa; phylum Arthropoda; class Arachnida; order Araneae; family Salticidae; genus Maratus; species Maratus speculifer. Next base: position 248,100,056 of record OZ025290.1, on the reverse strand, counting down.
AAAGAATAATAGAAATATTTGGGATCGCCCTGTACATGAAAATGCACGAAACGACTTATCGCTTTAGAATACAAATATATGAATACAGTAGAATATGTACACTAATTTTTGTGAGAATAGCATGAGTATTTATGGCGATAGAGCGATTTTTTTGAAAAATTCAAAAAATTCTGGTATGTTTTTTGTTTATATCATGCTGGGTTTTTGACCAAATTTAACGCAAATTTCAGAAAAATTGGCAAAATGCAGTAGAAAAAATGTAGCGCAATTGGAATATAAATATATTAAATGTTTTATGAAATATGAGTAGTTTTATGAAATAATTTTTATCTGCGCATGCGCGAACGATAAAAACAATTCTTTTACATCATTTATTGGTCAATTCTATGGAGTAACTTATAAAAAAAAATCCAATGAAATATAGTGAAAATTCAAAAAGATATCATTATTATAAGTAAGCTGTTTTTACATTGCTCTCTAAAAACGGCTGAATGATAAGGGATTCTCCACAAATTGACATTTTTTATTGACTGACTTTTAGGAAAAAATTAGTATTTAATGTATACAATATCTAATACAATATTTCTGTTAATAAGTATCTTGACATCTGTGATGGAAAAGAATAAAAGCCCTTTTCCTTTTCTATCACAGGTGTCAAGATACTTATTAGCAGCAATATTGTATTCATTAAATAGTACTAATTTTTTCCTAAAAGTCAGTTAATAAAAAATGTCAATTTGTGGAGAATCCCTTATCATTCAGCCGTTTTTAGAGAGCAATGTAAAAACAGCTTACTTATAATAATGATATCTTTTTGAATTTTCACGATATTTGATTGGATTTTTTTATAAGTTACTCCATAGAATTGACTATTAAATGATGTAAAAGAATTGTTTTTATCGTTCGCGCATGCGCAGATAAAAATCATTTCATAAAACTACTCATATTTCATAAAGTATTAAATATATTTATATTCCAATTGCGCTATATTTTTTTTAATAGATTTTGCCAATTTTTCTGAAATTTGCGTTAAATTTGGTCAAAAACCCTCTATGATATAAACAAAAAACATACCAGAATTTTTTGAATTTTTCAAAAAAATCGCTCTATCGCCATAAATATACATGCTATTTTCACAAAAATTAGTGTACATATTCTACTGTATTCATATATTTGTATTCTAAAGCGATAAGTCGTTTCGTGCATTTTCATGTACAGGGCGATCCCAAATATTTCTATTATTCTTTGTTTTTTTGCCGGCCCCCTAATTACCCGCTTAACAAATGAATGTAAATAAATATAAAGTGAAACATAATCTTTATATTTCTGAAGTTCCAGAAGAATCCGACCAGTATATTTTTAAATATTTGACAAAATGTCAAAAACTGTAAGTGTACAAATACTTTTTGGTAGATAGTGTATGTACATACTCGAAGGCTGATTCACATATTAGCGATCGCTAATCATGGATGAGTCTCGTACTATGCCTAGTGAATATTATCTGTTTCTAAAAAATAACTAAATATAACTGTTCTTGATTTGTTCCACTGTTTGTTACGCAATGAATATTTGTACTGATTATCCTTACGAGTAGTTTGGCGTAATGGTTACTTTTTGTATTTTTAAACGTTTTTGGTATTTTTGTTTTTTGTATATAAATTTTAATTTTTTTAAATGTATTCAAGTTTGTCTTAGTTTATTTATTCAATCTTTTAATTGCATAAAAATAATTACAAAATTCCATTTTCACATACATAAGCTTTGTTCAGTTAAATAAGAGCGTGTAGTAATGAAAATATAAGAGAAATTAATAGGCTATTTGTTCCGTCATTTAAATTAAAATCACTGAAGTAAAGACGCTTAAAAACTAAAGGTCGGCTGAGTGAATCTTTAAACAAAAGTTAAGATGTTTCTTAATTTTTAAAAAATCTTTAATTTAAAAAAAAATGTCTGCTTTTAAACATTTTCTGAAACTGATGCCTAGATAAAGAAGAAGAAAAATGCGAAAAAAAATTAGATTTAATTAGAGATTAAAATAGAAATGTGTGTTTTTCACTTTTTATGTTCAATCAAGGTAAATGGTTATCTGCTAAAGCTTTGTTGAGAAACTGAACAAAAGAAAAAGCAAGAAAAAGTTTTTTTTTTATGGAAAATAATAGGCAGTAAAAAACTGTTCACCAAAATAAAAATCGTGAGAAAACGGAAAATGTACTAGCAGCAAAGTTGATATCTGTTTTTCTGCTTTTAAAAATAAATGTTAATAATCGCGTAGCATTAAAAGAAGTGGGTAAGTGTGGTCATTCATTACACAGAGAGTTTTGTTTAATATTTCTTTCAAAACAACTCCTTCTTTAATCAACAAATCCAAGTTGTTAATTTATAATTATAAAGTTTTTACATAGATAGTAGCACTAATACGTTTAGTTTTAAAGTAATTGTAAAAGGAAGTTTTATTCAAATTCAAAATGTTGAACCAAATTATTTAAATAAAATCCAAAATTCCAATTTTTTTTAAAAGTTCGAAATTAAAAAAAAATTGCGGAAATATAAATAAAGTTTTAAATTTCTAAAAACGCGAAAAACTGTTTAAACGAAATTTAAAATGTTGAATCATTAATAAATCGCAATAGTTTTTTTAAAAAAGAAAGAAAATTGAATTGAAAAATATATTATGAATGTCAGTGATAATAGATATATATAAATCCTTAAATTGATAAAAATGCGATTTATTATTATTATTATTATTAAATCCATCTTAATTTGTAAATTTCCAATTTCGATATCGAGATTCAACCTAAAAACTTCCTGTTTATTAGGAAAAGCTTTATGACCAAGTTATGTCTACGCGAAAAACATTGAAATTAAGGTTCACTTTTAAAATTTAAATCGTAAAAATGAACAGATGACATTGATAAAACTAATTAAGATAATAGACTTTTTAAATTTTTTACAAATTGTCGTGTGACATGAAATTTTCAGCTGTAAGTACACAAAATTTGAAGTCTCTGACTTTCACAGTTTTTATGTACGGACTCTGTGACGGACAAACAGACAAAGGAGTTTTGTAGGATGAACGATACCCTAGAAAAAACTACCGTGTGTGTTTCCATGTATAAGCCAAGATATTTTGGGCATTTTTCTGGATAAGTTTCGGGGATCTGCTTATACATGAGTCTAAGACAATTTCAAGAATTTATATTCTAAAATAAAAAAAATAAACATATGGGAAATATAAAAAACATAAAAAAATACTTATAATTTTTTATAAATACTTTAAAATTCCTTTTTTTTTTTAAATAGAAAAACTAAATATCAATTCTCGTTCACTATATAAATTATTATCAAAAATTTCCAGCAACCACCTTAAAATCGCTTTATTTCCTTGGTACATCAGTGAATATAGACAGTGTATGATTCATACTTATTACAATCGCCATCTTTTTTAAAAATGGCAAGATTTTCAATTGCATTAATTGCATTGATGCAACATTTTTAACGGTTTTTTCTTGTAGTAATTCAAACTAAAAATAGGAGTTTGATTTTTATGAACGAGTAATTCATAACAGAATGAGTAGAGTCCAACTAAACACATTTTTCAACCCGCCAAGATAGAATAGAAGGGATTAATAATATCGGTTAGATATTATTGATTTTTTTTCTATTAACTATGTACAAAAAAGTACTGTTTTCGAAGCTGAATTTTTTATCACCATATTTTAACATTAGATTATGCACGGGTTTCTAATTTCGGATGATTTTTCACTGAAAAGTCGTACTTTTTTTTCTGAAATTAGGTTTTTTTTTTTTTTTTTTTTTTTTTTTTTTTCGGTCTACCACATATGATTTCATATTTATACTCTACCACCAAAAAAAACTTTTAATTGAAATCGTTTGAGTACCTTAAGGGTTAATGAGGGTTTTAGCTGAAAAGTACAATTTTTAGGAGAGTTAAAAAATTTGTATATCGTAATACTAATAATATATATTCTACATAAAAATAAGAATTTATATTATAAAAAACATTTTTCTTCTAAGACGTTGTATAAAATGCGGTGTATATAGTTGTATATGTTGTTGTTTTTGCGGAGTATTATCAAACGCATGTATTAAATCGCATATAAACTCTTGGATAAAATTCAGTTACACATAATAAATGAGTATAAAATGTTAGACTAAAAATCCCTCCCGGCTCGGCCTACAGGCGGAGTTAGATTTCGAAGTTAGATACAAATTTCACCAACAAAAACTGAATCAAAGTTAGAGATAAACCCAGTTTCATCACTAAGAATAAGCTCTAGGGACCCAAACCTTTTGTGAAAATTCTAATATACACGCATATATATATGGAATAGATTTAAAAATGGCGAAAACAAAATCAAAGAAACTTAAAATGTTGAAATATACCAATATTTTTAGAGTCTGGTTTTTACATGTTTCATTACGTTTTCACAAACTCACATGACATTATATAATCACCTGCTTTTTGTCTATTATATTCCACATATTACATGTGGTATTTGCTTTTAAAAAAATCCGTCAAGCTATTTATTTCATTTTTAATTTTTCTGTGGAAATCTTGCTACAGAAAAGTTATGACATAATATTCAATTTTTCTTAAATTCGTTAAATTATTTCTTTTTTTCATTTTTTACATGCCAATCTTGCAGTAGTAAAGTATTTGTTGTAATAAGAATTTTACTGTTTATTTATTTTTATTATTATTATTATTATTTCAGTTGTTGGCAACTGCTATAATGAAAAAAGTTCATTTTTTCTTGCCATTGTTGTGTAAAACCTGGTTTTATGAGAGCCATGTTAAGGCTATATTCAAATTTTTGAACTCTCATTATTTCCATTTTCTTGGGCCGATTTTACCCAATTGCGATCCCCTCCGAGATATTAACCATCTCAATGTATTTGTCGAGTTTGAAGACGATTCGTGCATAATTGCGATTTTTATCGTACGGACAAAATTTAGTACATAAATACATACATACACACACACATATATATATCTATAAAACCATTAATTGTATTACAATATATGAACCATTGAATTTAATAACTTATACCACATTGAATATGGAGGGGGAAAATAAATAATGAAAAATGAATACAAATGGAATTTGTAGAACCAAATCAGAATCTTCGGGCCCCAAATACTTTAAAACTACAAATGAAGTTTGTGGTTTCATCTTCGTATTTGCCATGAAAAAGCAAAATAATACGAATTTGGGGCTACCAACACACATAAAATCAATATTAAATAAAGAAAAAACATCAAAAACAAAGCACGTCAAAATTACTTAATTGGATAGAAAAATGAAAAGGGAAAAAAATAATATCGTCAACATGATAATAATAAATTAATTAATTAAAAACGGGGCAATGTGATAACATAAAAAATAAATCATACACCATAGTTTACCCTATTAAGATTTAATACAAAATCATTTAATTTAATTATGTTAAGGCAAAACACAAGGTGCAGAAAAAATTCCGGATGATAATGTAAAGTCTATGGGAACGTTCTTTTCAAATATCTCGCTCTAATTTTAATATTTTTACATGATTTTTTTCCACAAGATAGCTGAGGACGATTCACAACCGGCCTAATTTTTACTTTTTCAGTTTTGGTTTCAGATTTTTTTCTTTTTTTTAATTATTTTAACTTCCGAAACTGGTTTAAAACGGTTCTGAAATTGAAACTATCGTAATATAAAAAATATATAAGCAAAATCGAAAAAATAAAAACTAGACCGGCTGTGGATCGTCCTCAGCTATCTTGAGCAAAAAAATCATGTAAAAATATTAAAATTTGGGCGAAATATTTGAAAAGAATGCTCCCATAGACTTTACAATATCATCCGGGTCTTTTTCTGTGCCTAGTGTGGGGCCTTAAGCTAAACCCAATATCTTAATATAAGATGTTTTAAGATTTAAAAATATCTAATTAATATATTTATTCTATACGCTTAGAAATAGTTTTATAGGTCTCCAATTTACTCAAAGTTAGGTACAATTTAATTATGTAAATTAATTAAATTATATTAATAGAATTACTTGATATGAATATAAAATTATCTATACATTAGTGTTAATTAAACATCCATTATAATACATTACAATATGTTTTCCAATTTAACAAATGCATTTCCCACTCTCAATTTTTTTTAATGTTAATTAAGCATTGCATATATATATATATATATATATATATATATATATATATAGGTTTTGGGTTCCGGGGGGGTCATGTAATTAAAAGTTATGAAGAAATTTTTCAAAAGTCGTAACCTTGGTAACGACTGCAATAGGTAGTATTTCTTACAAAATCTACCTAAAATAACTTTTGTGGGCGTGGCTCCTCAGTCGTGTCTACTCTTTAAAAAAATCCTTCATGTACATGGAAGAGTGTTTAATCCCCATGAACCCCTGGTTTTCCTACCTCCCCCCCCCCCACCCCCTATTTCCAATTACGAAAAATGAAATGTGGGAACAGCATAAAATATATAAATAGAATAAAGGCAGTGAAGAATTTAATAAACTATTTGTTGCATCGTTTAAATTAAATTGACTAAAGCGAAGATGTTTAAAATCTAACAAATACTTTTTAATTAAAAAAATTCTTTAGCTTTAAAAAAATGTACTTGTAAACATTTCCTGGAAGTAATACACTCAAAACGGCGAAAAAAGATCTAAAAAACATAAAAAATTAATTAAAGATTAAAGGAGAATTGTGAATTTTGTGTCCTTTCGCTTTTTAATTTTAATCAAAGTAAATGGTTGTCTACTAAAACTCTATTGAGACAGCGAACAAGGGGGAAAGGGGGAGGAAAAAAAAGGCTTTTTTAATTAGATAAAAAGTTTTTAGACATCCAGTTTTACGTAGGAGTTAAATGTCTGAGATTGCTCTTGTTATATAATTTGACAATTCAACAGAGAAATTTCATGAATTTTAAAATTAAACGAAATTTTTTTTTTTTTTTTTTTTTTTTCACATTAATGAGAATTCTATAAAAAGACGGATCAAATTTAATAAAAAATGTTTTCCGCTTAAAATTCTTTGCTTATAGCCGTTAAAGTACTCAAATGAACAATTATAGGGGTTTCTTTTTTTTTTTTCCTACAGTTAAATAAAGTTATAAAGAATTACATCTTAATTTTAAATATAATTTATTTTACTTTTTCGGGCGATTTGTGAAATATGCACATTAGAAGTAAATGCCTAAATATATAAAAAATATGTCATGCTTAGATGTTGCATATATAGAATAAAAAACAATCATTACTTTAAAGGTCACCTCTTTATATAATAAAATATAGTGTCACACATAGCGCGCCAAACCGGTTTTTTCCTCCAAAAACTGTCATTGTAATTAACGCTAATTGACTATTCGCACTGAGCGGAGTTCGCAATGTTTCCCACAAGCATCGCGGTATTTGATTGGCTGTTGGTGAACACTTGTAAGATGAGAATAGAAACTGATTAGCTATAATTCACCGTGACGTTCTTTGACGTCAGAAATGCTTGTGGTCTATTCCGAGTCCGGTTTATCGTCTGTGTGCATTCAAAGCTTTTTTTTTTTTTTTTTTTTTTTTTTTTCGGGGCGGGGAAATAAACAAAAAAAATACAATTTCAAAGTGCTATAAAAAATAGTAATAATTATTAATTATTAGTATCACTTCAATACTTGCAGCATCAGACTTTATTAATTACGCAGTTTTATTGCATATTTGTTAATTTTTTTTTTTTTTTTTTTTTTTTAAGAACTCTTAATTTTCTTATGGTACATTAGCCGTGGTTAAGCCTGCTTTACCCACAAATATTGTAAAACTAACAATGTGTTTATGAGAACATAAACTAGCCGTACTTTGCTCATCTAAACGCTTTCAGTTATTTTAGCTTTTTAAAATTTATGTGAAAAACACAATTTTTACCCATCGTCCTACGATTGGGCATCTACACTAGATTTATTTTATTCTGTAATGTATTGATCACAATGAACTCTAGGAAGAAGATCGCTAAAATTAAGAAAGTGGTATTTTGTTAGGAATTTATGACTTTCGGTGATCTTCAAACATGAATCCATAGAGCTTATGACCCATGCACCCCTCTTTGAACTAAGAAAGTTTCTTTATACAAGGCCGTTCGTAAATGATGTTATGCTTTTTTTTCTTATTTTTGACTCCCCACCCCCTCTTTTTGTCACAAAGTGCCACACTTCACATTACCCCTTCTCCCCCTTATATCACATGTCACGCTATATTACATAAACTCATACTTGCAGTTCAAACAAAGTACTACGTATTAGATTATATTTCAATCTTATTTTTAAACTTTAACTATTTGTTTTATTGACATTTAAGAGCTGGACAATAGAAATGATTCTTGTATGAAATAAGGTTCACAACAAAAGATTTACAACAAAAAAATAATAATAATAATAATAATAATAATAATAATAATAATAATAATAATAATAATAATAATAATAATAATAATAATAATAATAATTACCGTAATTTCGGGTGTATAAGTCACAGATCAAACTATTCTTTTTCGACCCAGAATTTTTTAAGAAACAAATATAACTACTTAGATCGCCGTAAATATTTGTCTTCAATCACTAAATAAGATTTCTGGGTCCAAAAAGAATTGTTTGATCCGCGCCTTATACACCCGAAATTACGGTAATTTAGAATAGTAATAAAATTTTAATATGAAAAAAAAAAAAATGAAAACAGTAATATTTTGGAATTTGAAATAGAATTTAACATATTTGGCTTTAAATCTTATCTTTACGAACACAAAATATTTTAATTTTAAAATAACTTCATATTTCATTATTTAGCATGTAGAATTTTAATGTTTTTTTTTAACCAACATGTGTCATGTCACCTTTTATTCTTACTCCCTCCCACCCCCTTGTCACAAACTGTCACAATTTCATGAACCCCCTCCCCCTCCTTTAAGCGTGACATCATTTATGGATTTTAAGAGCACATTTCGTAATCTGAATACATATTAACTTCTATACTACGTCACCACCGAAAACATTGTAACATGGTTAGTTCAATTTGAAATTGTCAATTCCTTTGTATTTATAAAAAGATTATTTTGCATTTATAAGAAAATGTGGGAAATCTGTTCAATGTCTTGGTAACTGAATAGAATTTGCAAATTTTATACATTTACAAATATACTTTCAAATTTCATTCCTTTACGAGTGAAAACTTTTATGGCTCATAAAACATGTGGTTAGGAATCGTAGATAAATTTACATGATCATGAATGAAAAAAACGATTTACAAGATTTAAAATGTATTCTAAACAAAATAAAAAAATCACTTTTTTTTATTATTTTTTCCCCAAATTTGTCTATAATTCACTCTAAACTGTATTAATATTAATGGCTACATTTATAACAAGTGTTTTTAATGGTACTTTAACGTACCGTAGGGACATAAAGGGTTAAAAATCGATTTCAAAATTCCATCTTTAATTACAAAAACCAGCTAAATAAAAGTATATTACTTTCTTCTTTTAATATGCAATTCGTTCAACAATAAAAGTTCAATTTATTTTATAAAATCAGTTTTTCTTAACATGTTAAATGAAGAATATTGTTTTATCATTATTCAAATAAAATAAGAAATTTCATTAATTATTTAAAACTTGGTTTGGATTGATTTTCTAAACGCATTTTTCGTACACAAGAAAGAATAAGTTTATACAAGGGGGGAAGATTATTTTTTATATTTATGTGGTTTGTAATTTAATTCTTTATTTAAATTTGTTCTTGTTTCGGCCCATTGAGATGTTTAATCCCCCTACGTAGGTTTGAAAAAAAAAGGAAAAAGAGAAAATTATTATTATTTCGCTAATCGGCGAGAGAAAAAAAAATGTCTTTTTTTTAATTCAAAAACTTTCATTTTCTTTTACAATTTAAAAAAAAGTTTTTTATTTTGATGGTTATTTTTTTTTTCTAGATTATTATAAATTATTAGCAAAAGATATTTTGCTTAATCATTTTCTTTTCTCTTAGTTATGTCTGTTTGATATTTAAGTACGCGTAATTGCATTTAATTATGATTTCCATTTTAGTTTCGAAATAAGAACAATCATTTTTTTTTTTTTTTTTTTTTTTTTTTTTTCATAGCAAAGGTTTTTTTTTTTTTTTTTGTATTGTTTGATTTTTATTTTACAATAAGTGCTTATTAGTAGCAGTTTTACCTTTTATTTCTTGTTTAAATTGATTATATACTATGATAACTTTATCATTTTTTTACTTTACTTTTTATCATATTGTGCTACGCCCAATAATGAAAAGTAGTGAACAATTTTAAAAGACACACAATTTGTCTCTCTGTTATTTTTATGTTATCAGAAAGTGTTCACAAACTACAACAAAATTATCGATTAAAACTTGATAGCATACATACCCTATTTTTGGAAATATTTTCATTTTTAAGTTTAATTTATTATTTTTTGCTCACTTTAATCAAAATTGCACTGTCGATTAAGAGAAAAACATTTTACGTTTAAAACGCGCATATATGTATAAAAAAATAAAAAATAATAAATAAAAAGGTTTTTTTTCCTACTTTGTCTATAATTTATTCTAAACTATATTAATACTAATTGGTGCATCAAAGTAATTTTATAAGAAGTTATTTTAATGGAACTTTAAAAAATTGTAGGGGCATAAAGGGTTAAACAATTCCACCTTTAACTACAAAAAACAGTTATAGAGTTAGATAAAATTATATTATATAGTAATATTACTTTCTTCCTTAATGTGCAATTCGTTCAACAATAAAAGTTCGATTTATTTTATAAAATCAATTACTCTCAACATGCTCAATGAAGAATACTGTTTTATTATTATTCTTATAAAACATGAAATTTTCTTAATAATTTAACTATGGTTTGGATTGGTTTTCTAAACGCATTTATTCGTACACAAGAAAAAATAAGTGTATACTCGGGGGAAAGAGTTTTGAAATTTATTTGTGTTCACTATTATTGAACAGTGGTTTGTAATTTAATTCTTTATTTAAATTTGTTCTTGTTTCGGCCCATTGAGATGTTCAATCCCCTGCGTAGATTTGAAAAAAAGTAAAAAAAGAAATTTATTATTATTCCGCTAATTGACGAGAGGGGAAAAAAATCTTCTTTTATTTAATTCATTAAGTTCAAAAACTTTCATTTTCTTTTGCATTTTACAAAAAAATTTTGATTTTGATTTTGATTTTTTTCTAGATTATTATAAATAATTAGCAAAAGATATTTTGCTTAATCATTTTCTTTTCCCTTATGTCTATTTGATATTTAAGTACTCGTAATTGCATTTAATTATGATTTTCATTTTCGTTTCGAAATAAGAACAATCATTATTTATTAGTATTATTTTTTTTCCATGGCAAGATTTTTTTTTTCTGTACTGTTTAACTTTCATTTTACAATAAGTGCTTATTAGTAGCAGCTTTACTTTTTCTTTCCCCCGTCTTTAAATTGCTTCTACTGTGGTAGAATTTACGAAACTTATAGAAGCAATTTCAAGAGAAGAAAAAAATAAGTATAAAAGTGAAAATAAAAAAGAATATAAATGAAGCTGGTGTGAAACAATAAAAACTAAAATATTTTCTTAAAACACAATCAGAAAACTTTTACTGTTGCGGTTATAGTAAAAGCACGTTTACTTTGCGTCTGACGCAGGGTTGTAGCTAAGGGGGTGATCACCCCCCCCCCCCACACACACACACACACACCTGAAAACATTTTGAGCCTCCCCTGGGGAAAAAAAATTAAAGGTCATTAAATGAGTTTGTTTCGAAAATCCAAATGAAATTCTGTTCAAAAATCTAATTTAGTTTTGTGGCCCTTTCACAGTTTTGCAGAAATACTAAATTGTAACTAAAATAAGTGTTTCAACACTCGTTCATCGTATTTACACATGCAAAGCTAACATGATGTTTAATGCTGAAATAGTTATACACTCGAATTTTTCATCATCCTATTCTTTTCTTAATATAAAATGAAGTTATTACAACAGTTTAATAAGAAATATAGTACCTACCGTGTGACTATGCACTAAATAATCTTTCTGCGTCAGAGAGAGAGAAAGAAAATATGAGCTCTTCCCCCACCACTCCTATATTTTCTTGTGTGTCCACCCCTATTATTCCCTTCTAGCTACGGCCCAGGTCTGACGAAGAAATACTAACTTCTTTCGAAAGGCCGAGAGCATTTCAATTTTTTTTTAAATTCTGTTTTAAGAGAACACAATACCTTTATTTTTTTTTTCTTTTTACAATTTTGAATAATATTGTAATACATATGATGGCATAATACTTAATACTAAAAATTAAATAAAAATAAAAATGTAAAAATATATTAAAGAACAACTTATTTTACTAAACTATAATTTAAAAAAAAACTTTTTTAAACTATTTACTACGTTTATAAATATGAATATACAGTCGGCTCTCGTTAATTCGTATTTGTCGGGACCACGAGAAGTGTTCGAATTATCCGAAGTTCGAATTATGGAAAGTATGAAATGAAAACATGCTTAATATGGTACTATTACAAAGGAATTAATGTTATAGTGTTTTTTAAATTTATTTCGTCTGTTATCATTAGAATATGACTTAATATTAAATTAGAATGTATAAATACATATACTAATTAAAATATAGAAACAAGCACAATGGAAGAAAAATTTGAAGCGTCACTGATGGACAGGTAGGGCACTAAGAAAGTGGATATCAAATGCATGGAATTATATGTATACTCGTTCGGAACAATTTTCACAAAAATCAAGGAAGGAAAGTTATTCAAACGATCAGAAATCCGCGAAAAAAAAAAAAAAAAGAAAGAAAAATGATAAATTGGAATTATTGTTAGTTCGAATTAAACGAAGTCAAGAGAAAATAAGTTCGAATTATTGAAAAATTTTAACGTTATTCTGCCATTGAAAATTTCGGGACTTCATGTTTAGTTCGAATTAAGCGAAGATTCGAATTATCCGATTTCGAATTAACGAGAGTCGACTGTCTTTTCTTCGATTTTTTTCCCTTATTAATTGGAATATATTACATATAACTGTGATGGGAGTTTTAGATGACTGGATATTAGCATGAAGTTTTAGATGACAGGATATTAGATTTAATATGATTTTTTTTTCTCTCGTGTATATCAAAAAAAATATATCAACAAACTCTCAATGTAAATATTTTTAAAAAAATAACTATAAACTTTATTTTTTAAATCCATGCACAAAAGTACAAATTTCAAAGCATTTTATTAGGTAGCTTTTGCGCTGTTACATACCGACAAACGAACGGACCAAACGACGACTATAGGTGCTACATATTTATATAATTGCAAATGTACCAAAAATGTTTCAGGTAAAGCAAAATTCAATCGCCTGGTGTTACCAACGTCCGAACAACGCGTTAAGCACGGACTCCTTTGTCCTTTATAATATAGATATGCAAAAACGTTTCCCCTTTACTCGTACATATTTAATGCACAAATACTTATAATGTTGACAGATTAAATTAATTTAAACAAACATTTATCAAATCAGTTTGTCCTAATAACATAACTGAATATCCTTATTTATTTTGTTAAACAAAATTTATTTTCATTATTTAAAATGTAAGTTTCAAATAAGTTTCAGTAATATGCTCATTGGTAAATCTTAATACGCAAGCAGTATTAAGAGGAGGGGGGGGGGGGAATCCCTTTTGCTTTTATTTGACAGTGGTTTGTAATCTAATTGCTTAATGTTGTTTTGGCCTTTTGAGACATAAAATTCGCTATCTAAATGTAAAAAGAACTGAAAGCAGTGACTTGTTATTACTTCATTAGTTGAAGAAGAAAAGAGTTTTCGCTTTTGAAATTCATTTAATTCAAAAACTTTTTTTCTTTATTTCATTTTACTACTTTACAATAGTATTATTTTTTTAACTTTATTATTTTCTTTGGGTTATTATAAGCAATTAGCAAAAGATATTTTTCTTTAAATCATTTTGTTTTGTTTTAGTAATGATTATTTGATATTTAAGTACTTTTTAATTTCATTTAATTATGATTCTCATTTCCATTTCTAGCTAAGAACAATCATTTATTTTTAAATATGCCAAAGATTTTTTTTTCTTTTTTTATTTTTAATATTGTATGCTGTACTTCCTAACTTTATTTTCACAATATGTTTTTATTGATAGTATTTTTACTTTAATAAGATTTCCCTTCAGTTGCCTTTACTATTTCAGTAAGGTAAATATTTTTTTTTTCTTTACTTTTTTACGTTTTAAGGACAAATAAGGTTAAAAGCACATAATTAATAATCCTTTTAATTACAATGAATTTACACAATATTTTCTTTCGATTCTTAAATTTAACTAATGTTTTATTTATTTATCTATTAATCTTAGTATCTGATAAGTAAAAAAAAAAAAAAAAAAAAAAAAAAAAAAGTTTTGTTTTGATTAAAAGTTTTTTTTTTCTTTTAAAGTAGAACAATCGTGAAACTTGAGGAGCAAAACGCATTTGAAAATATTATTTAGGAAAATTTTAACCGGATTAGCATTTCAATATCTATATATATTATTTATTGAATAGTGACCTGCTTTTTTTTTTTTCTAACTTTATTGATTTCATAAGCTGTCTGATAAGGTGCCTGCAAAACTTTACTTCTCTTGTACACACATATTTATATTTTTAATGCAAGATAATTGATAATCATGAATGCATTAACTACCGTATATACTCGTGTATAAGTCGAAAATTTTTAGCCAAAATTTGCGATTTGATAATGGGGGGGGGGGGGTCGACTTATTCAGAAATTAATTTTTTAAAAAAATGCAGATGATCGGTGAATGGGCAATTTTTTTAAATAATCACGTAAGGGTCGAGGTTAGAGACAGAGAAAAAAGCGGACAATGATCAGTTTCCTGTGATTGAAAAAAAAAAAAAAAAAAAAAAAAAAAAAAAAAAAAAACTCAACAATAATGTCCCTGTAATTATTCTGCACTCATTTTCTCTTGGGATGTATTTCCCTTTAATACAGGGCTATTTCTTTCAACATTTTATAAGCTTTTTTAAAAAAAGTTCGACTTCAGAATGCTTTTAAATATCTCTCTTAAAAGTCTTAGAATATAAAGAAGTACTATATTTTAATAGTCTAAAAAACTGTTTATCCTTGTAAATAAGGTTTCAATAGACTTTTAAAAGAATTTTTTTCTTTTTAAGCATCATTAAATTTCTGAGAATAAATTTCAAAGTTGTTTAAGTTTCTTCTGTTTTACATAATTATACAGTTTTGAAAAGTTGAATTTTTATTTTTTTTAAGTCTAATTAAAAACGTAGAAAAAAAAAGTTTAGTAATTTAATGAAAACTTATTTATTTATTTAATTATTTTTAATCTTCTGTTACAAACATCTTTTCAACATACTACCAGAAATGTAAATCGACTTATACGTGAAATTTCAATTTTTTTTTTTTTTTTTTTTTTTTTTTTTTAATTTTGTTTAACAATTGGGGCGTCGATTTATTTGCAGAGGCGTATCTAGATTTATCATTTCGGAAGGGGCTGAGATATACTAAAAGTTTCTAAGAGGGTTCATAAGAAAGTTAACTTTTCCGCCTTAAACAGATTTTTATTACAGCAGGTAATGCGTTTACTATACATAACCTGCTAAGATTGAATTGCATGAGACTGCAAAAGATTTCATTTTAAATAGGTGTTCTTCTTAATTAGTATAATTTTTATGACGTGTAATAAGATCCTGTATATAACAGAAACTTGGTTGAAATAGTTATTTTGTGGTATCTGCGAAATAATACCTTTTTAATGAAAACCTGCTTAAAACGGAATGTTATTGTGCTTCGTATAAATTCTATCTTAGCAGATTTCATTACATTTTGATAAACTTCCGTAATTACATTTTATGTTTTTTACAAATTTCATAAGGGGCTACAGTCCCATCAGCCTTAATACGCCACTATACACGAGTATATACGGTATATTAAACAAGAATGAAAAATCATGTGTACAGCCCAGATTATGAAATACTTTCCAGCACATTCAGAATACTGTAACAAAACTTCATGGTTTACTAAAGTAAAATATGATGTCTAAATGAACAATTAGGAAAACGCATTCATTTGAAAACCCATTTTCTTTTTCTATTGGCATGAATATTCGGAAAATACGCATAATTTTGTGCTGTTTCTAAAATCTATTGATCTACTGATATCTATGTATACTGCATAGTATGCTAAAAGTTAGCTCATTTAAAAGCATAGTGAAGTTGAAAATCTCCATTTCCGTTCCGTCAATAAGCGAATGTTATTTAAAAATTTTGTGCAATTAAATTTATGCACATCAAGCAATGTTTAAAAAATAATTAAATTTACAAACTTAGACCAAAATTTAAAACGCATTTCCAGTAGTTATTGCTCATTTCTTCTGTAGCCAAATTGTTTTCGGTGTCCCCGTAAATAAACGATAAATTCTATAATCATTAAACTCTATAGTATGAACCTTGTTATACAATACAGTTATAAATATCAATTTCAATATGTTTAAAATAGTGTTAAACTATTAACATATACCGCAAACGATTTTCTCCCATAGATCTTAATGTGGAGGAATTAGTTTGAATGTCCCTGTAAATGAACCTAAATGTCACTAAATGTCACATACTTCCTTTTTAATACCGAATATTCCATAGTAATATCCAATAACATGCATAGATTTCATGGCAATTGGACTATATTTACGCTATGTTGGAAAGAGCTAAAAATTAAGGAATCGTACCATATTAAGATGATAGAAGTCATAAAATTAATAATAATAATAATAATAATAATAATAATAATAATAATAATAATAATAATAATAATAATAATAATAATAATAATAATAATAATGAAAATAGATCACTTTCTGAAACAACAAATAATGCCAGTTACGTTATAAAATCAATTATTCAAAACAAAATAAATAACAAATATTTTTATTTGTTTCTGAATATTTTTAAAATATTGATCATGCAGATATTTTAGTTTTTTTTTTTTTTTTTTTTTTTTTTTTTTTTTTTTTTCTGATTAATTTAAAAATTGACGTAAAACCTTTAGTTTGAAATGGATCGCCATAAGGAATAACACAATCAGAAGTAATAGTAGCATTCAAATCCTTTATTTTGCTGCAAAATTAAATTGGAAGAGTATCAACTCGAGGCAACAACAAAAGTATTCATTTTTATACTCTTATTTAACTCAACTTTGTTTTTGTATGCAAAAATGGAATTTTGGAATCGATTTTAAACCACTTTCGGATAAGTTAGATTTCTATAAATTTTGTATTAAATATAACGTTATCATTTTAGGGGGGTTGGCATTTGATATTGAAAGATATCTCTAGGGGGAGAAGGGGGTTGTCTTTCGATAGCGATATCATGTTTGATCCACTCAATTTTTTTTCTTTTTAACTGTACATTTTCACGCTCTTTTTATTTTTATTTTATTGGTACAAAATAGTATGCTATCTTTTTTTAGACTATTATCTATTTTTATGAAAATGCAAAATTATTATTAAAATCCCAAAATTATTAGAAAATTATTTAATTCTAAAATATGGAATATCTGAAGATTTGGTATACCTATTCTTCTTCGTATGCGTATGAATGTATAATCACGCTTCGAGAAACGATAGGTGAAGTATATTTGGAATGAAGCTTTAGTTTAATAATATATATCTTTGTCCGCCCCCCCCCCTCCCAACCGTCCTCCGCTCGGGCAAGTGCAACATGATTTTATTATTGTTGAATGCATTCCGTAGCAAAAAACTATTATAAAATACTTTTAGGTAGTCACTATTCCTTTTAAGTATTATTTGATGTAAAACTTTTTATTAAGCAAAATGATATTTTATTGACTTTTCTTCATTTGAATCATAAAAGTATGCGAAACATAAATGTAACCAATTTTGTATAGCATTTCAAAAAATAAAAATAAATAAATAAATTTTAGAAAAAAAATACACTTTGATAACGATGTCATTAACGGGGGGGGGGGGAGGGGTTCGAGGAATGATAACGTATGATATCGGAAAGGGGGGAGGGGGGTCCAAAATTACCAAAATATTGATAACGTTATATATGCACAAACCCAAAGGGGTTTTTCTGATAACAATACATTTAAATATTTTTTACAAGCTAATTATGAATGAGGCACATTAATTTTAAAGCATTTTTCAATTAATTAGCCATTGGTGTTAAATTGCCAAATATTCTCTGTAAGTCCTAAAATTATATAGGAGTTGAAACACCAATGGGTTTCTTTATGTACCAATAAACGCTTGTGAAAATAACCAAATCACTATTAAACTACGGCAGTGAAACATTTTCAAGACTAGAAAGTAGAAATTAAATTATAAATAAAAAATAAAGTGTGTAATATATATACTTTTAAACGCATTTTTCTAAATATTTATTTTCTTATGATACAATAAATATAAATTTCATACGAAAATCATTAATGCCTGTGCAATACAACATTCGTTAGAAGAAACCATTTCATTTTCGAATATTCAGTTGGAACATTCATATTTGAAAACTTGTTTTTATTCTCTATGAGAGAAGAATTTTTCAAAGAATTTCTGCTCTTATATCGGGTGTTTTTTTTTTTTTTTTCTGATATTGAATTCAAAATTTAAATTGACACAAACATTATTTAATAACTATGTGTAATGTTTGTTATGATTATAATTAATATGAATAATATTTCTGCTCTAATATCGTAACAAAAACATGAGGAGTAATCAATGCAAAAATTTTAAAAACTCAAGATCATTTCATCTTAAAAAAGAAAAAAATCGATTTTAAGTTTAAAATGGGCTTTTCATAAATTTGAAAATAATTTTTTCTGGATTTAGTTAACAGGATAACTGAAATTATTTGAGCGATTAACTCTGATTAATAGAGATTAACTATTATATTAACTCAAGTGAAATTATATTAACCCATGATCCTATGTTAAGCCTTAAGGAGATTATATTAACACTTAATCCTATACTAAGTCTTAACGGGATTATATTAAACCTTGAGATTATATTATCTCTTAACATTGCTAAGCGAAAAAGGAAACTTATATTGTGAAACACTTCATCAAATTCACTATTCCGTAACATAATTCTGCAAATGATTTCTGTTTCAGTATAGTAAGCAATTAAACAGAAATTACTACTATATTCAAATTTCCATATACCAATTGCAACATGATCAAATGTGAAAATATTGGAAAAAATAAGTGTTGGTCAGTCCTTGAATCCATATGCCAATAGCAATAGAAAAACAAAAAATAAATGTTACCTTATATTGAGAGGAAAATATTAAAAAGTTGTTAAAAATAAATCAATTTTAAAAGATAAAACAAAATGAAAATTATGTATATCTGTGTGTGCCACAATATTAACTGAGAGCAAAATATGGCATCATAAAACCAGTTTCAGTCAAAAAAAATCACATTGCTGGTTAAAATGTCTGTTTGCGCTTTAATAAATATTTTCAAAAAATGTTTACAGATAGTCTATGAAAATAGCAAAAGTTTACTACATGCAGACCGCTATTTGTTGAAAGTCACAATCCTGATTCCCAAATCAGATAACAAACAATCTAACTGCTGAAATAATGGTCTCAATGTTTGACATTCATAATGTCTCCAAAGATTATTTTAAAAGATTTCAAGATTTTACGAAAGTTACCTCTTTAGAAAAACAGAGTTTATTTGACATGTTTAATATCGCTGTCATTATTATTATTATACTTTATACATAATAAAAGACCTCTCTTTTTTTCAAAGTCACGATTATTTTTGTTAGGGCTTTAATACAATTAATAAGAATTTGCACAGCAATAGAAAATACTATTAACGTTCAAAAAATATCCTTATTACTTAATTCATTAGCAGTGGAGGAGCAAAAAGTGTTTTGGCCGAATCGTGACCGCTTTTTACCATCTTCAGAGTTACATTTTTAGCTTCACGTCAAACCAGCATATTTCCTCTCTACACTGTAAAAAATATCCGTTAATATACACAAACTTTTCCCTCAAAATTATGGAATAGTTTCCTTTTTCCGAAAAAAAAACAGAAGAATTTCCGTATTTGACATTTTGGTGTCACTAATCCCGTTAAATAACGGAAGTTTTCTCTTATTTTTGTCAATTTTCCGAAAACAGTAGAGTTTAGTGGTGCCATCTACCAGCAAGATTAAAAACCTTATACTGAGTTGATGTTTTTTAAGCAATTTGCTGGACTAATTCTCAATTTCATTCTGTTTTAATAATAAAAAGCTAACGTATTTTTTAAATATTAAGAAAATAATAATAATAAAGTTATTGATTGTTTTTAAGTTTGAAATAGCTGAAAGGGAAAGTTGATTGTGATTTTAAAATAATTTTTAATGTACTTTTATCACACACACACACACACACATACATATATATATATATATATATATATATATATTAAGTGCGTTGGATATTTTGAAAAAAGTGGAAAAAAATTCTTCTTTTAATTTTAATATATATATTTTTTAATTTATTCAAATTAAGAAGTTCGCACATAAAATTAAAAATATATCGAAATATATTACCGAAATTCTTATAATCTTGGCGATTAGTAAGTTATAAAAAATCAATAACTGAAATTTATTTTATAACCCATTGTAATCGTTATTGAGTTTACCTTTGATCGTCATAAAATAATTTGTTAAAATGCACGGTTTTATTTTTCTTTTAGTATGTTAGCATTTTTTAAAATAAATAAATAAATATCAATAATATTACAACAGAATTTTAAAACTTTTCCAAAAAAAGAAGGAAACAAAACTCTTAATAAATTCTTTCATGCATGTAATATTTTAAAGACTAATTTTTATACATATAAGCTAAATATTCGAAATTATGGAAAGAAAATCGAAACTATGGAAAGAAATTATGGAAATTAAGAAAGGTAATTTTGGGGATTACATATGTTATAAAAAATCAATAACTGATTTTTTTTTTTTTTCTATAACCCATTGTAATTATCTTTATTGAGTTTACCTTCGATCGTCATAAAATAATTTGTTAAAATGCACATTTTTTTTTTCTTTCTTTTAGCATGTTAGTATTTTTTTAAATAAATAAATAAATATCAATAATATTACAATAGAATTTTAAAACTTAGGAAACAAAACTCTTAATAAATTCTTTTATGCATGTAATATTTTAAAAACTAATTTATATATATATAAAGCCAAAATTAATAAGCTAAATATTCGAAATTATACAAAGAAAATCTGTAAAACATTTAGAATTATCCATTCAATAGAAAAATATTATCTCTACAAAAAAAAAAAAAACCTGCGTTTAAAATCTTATCTTTATTTTACGAAATGTATCCGAAATAACTAAAGATATTTGAAAGGGTCGTTTGAATAATTCTGGTGTAATGGTATTATACTGCAAGCTACGACACAAGAGGCCCCGGGTTCGAACCCCATGGAAGGTATGTAACATTTCTTCACTGTTGTTTAAATTAATTGTATATATAATGTGTCCCTGATATTAACGTGTCTTTGAAAAGTAAAGAATAAAAAGCACAAAAATGTTAGTTAGTCCTTGAAAAATTCTTTTAACTTTTCAAACAAAAATTTTTACATAAGGAAAAAAAAAAAAAAAAAAAAAAGGAAATATTTTGTGAAAAAACGGAACTATTTCTGGAATTTACAGAAATTTTTTCCGTTAAAAAACGGAAGTAGTACTGGCGTCTAGATTACCAGTAGTACTTCCGTTTTTTAACGGGAAATTTTTTTACAGTGTATCTTTCTCTGAAATCTGTAGTGCTGTCTCTAAATAAACCTATTGTCACTACTAAATTTTAACAATATTCTTCGCCTTATTAAATCTCAGAAATTCAGCCTTTAAATTTTATTTGTATCAGTTGGCCCGCTGCAGTACTTGTATCCCTAACCCTATTAAAATTGTCCCTAGTATGATCGACAATGAGTCATAATCATAAGAAAAATGCGAATTACATGTGGCGCAATTTTATTTTTTTATAGTTCAATTTCAGTTAATTTTTATTGTAATTCTAAAACGTTGCCGGTTACTCAATCTAATTTAAGAACATCTAACTCGTAATGTATTAAAAATAAATTCTATTTCTATGGACAGGTTACAAGCGGTCTTTAACAGCCCTTTGGAGCCATCGCCGCATAGATGGGTATTCACAGCGCATGGACGTTCCTTATTTTTGAGTATCAGTATTTTTGAATAGCAATATTTCTCTTATTTAGTCGTAGAGCTTCTACCATTAAATAAGTGAGAAGATTATTATTCGTAAATAAAGGTGAGAAATTAAATTAAAAATTCCATTGAAAAAAATTATGTTAATTGTAAATGGGAGGAATTAAAGGAAACAGATAATTTTAAAACTATAGCATTTCAGAAGGAAAAGAACATCTGTGATCATCTAAATAAAATAAACTTTTAAAACCAAAAACAATGAAAAACTGCAGCATTGCGTCAGCCAAACCACGGTGTGCTGAACTTGTTCTTCTAGTGAAACTTTGTACAACCTGGTGGTTTATGGACTGCTCTTTCCATACATATATATATGAATATAAATGCATGACAATCCATACTCTATATAAGTATGTTAACCACCATCCTGTCGATGCGATTTCAAGAGCAAACAAATGTTAAAAAGAAAAGAAAAACTTTTAGACTTTTTAAGTCGGTGCCTCTTGTGGTTGTGCTTTACTATATAATCTGAATTTCTCAGTGTATGTGACAGTTTTACGGAAAATAATATATACCTTTCTCTATATTTATTTAAAAGTTTATGTATGTAAAATAAATATATTATGAACAACCAACTGTCTCATGTTCTTGTTTTTTTTTAACATTCATATCACACAGTATTGCCAAGTTGAGAAATCCCATAAAGCAGAATAGAGAATTCTAAACTAAAGCATAAAAATTCAGAAAATCCGATTAAAACTGAACATGTCTATAACGAAATGCTGTCTTAATCGTAAAAATTAATGATACCTGCAGACGGAATACCATACAACTGTATCTGTCTAAAATGAGATATTTGTCTCGTCGCTGCTTGAACTCGTCTAAATAAACACAATAATTAATTTTATGTAGTAAAATCTATGAAAGCGGGATCGCTAAGAAATGAAACAAATTCTGTTTTAAAGAAGTTTTCCATTGTACAGTTATAGTAGTGTGTATTCCTTCCTTAGGGAGTGCAGATTTTTTACGTTTTAAAAAGGATTCCGTTATGAAAAAGTTCCATTTTTACAAGTTTTACTGAACAAAGTCAGTAAAGGCAGGGTAAAATGACAAATGTTGAAGAATGACAAATTCGCTATTTCTTTCAGTTATTCACCGCATACTGCAGCCACCAAAATTGTCTTCAGAAGCACACGATCAACAACAACATTTTAAAATATCAGACGAAGTGGATCATGAACACAATGTCTTAACCTCTTCAGACCTGAAGTGCACAAATGTGTACCTCCATTCTTTTCCTCATAAAAACTAAACTGTTCGATTTTTTTGCATTTTTACTTTACTTTTATACAGCTGAATGTTTTTTGCTTTAAAACAAAACCAATAAATATCAGCACTGATGAATATTATCTCGTAAGATAAGTATTATTTTCATCCGAGTTTCGAAAATACTTTCAAGACATTGTGGCCAAGAAAGTAAGAAATATTGATTATTATTTAACTTAAATGCTTTACAATAAAAAAAATGAGGATTTGCTGATCATTTACTTGTTTAAAGACCTTAATTTTGTTGTTGCGTAAATTTATATAACTTATAGTTAAACTGATGTTTTAAGGAATTAGTACTTTTATATCCATATTTGTAAACCTAAATTACCAGTTCCCTAAAGTACTGATTTCATAAAAATGACTCTTTCTCTCATCTATGGTTTCATTTCTATTATGCAAATGCAATGAATATATATTCATAGAGTTATTTTATGCTCAGGTCTGAAGAGGTTAATATATATGTACCTTTAATAATTAATTAAATTCAGACGTTAAGTTATGTGTTTTTTGACACTTCACTGCATCATGTACCACATCTTGCACATACTTAAAGCACAATAATTCTCATTGTATGCCATGAATTTGGCCAATATGATTACTTTAATTGATCAAGAACAGTCCAAAGAAGGGATTAACACTTATTTTGTCCATGTTAGGTGACTGCATTTGACAATAAAATTAGAATTTGTTCTTCTGAAAGAAAAACATTTTCGATCAAGCTATTAAGACAAAATTTACTTTTATTATTTTTACTGAATCTTAAAAACATTAATATAAAACAAGTTGCAGACTATTAAACAGTTAAAAATAATTAAATTAAACTCATTTAATTGTAAAATATAGCAATGCAATATTTAAAAAAATAATAAAGTAAAATAAAATAAAACAATTGTGTATATAGAGTACACACCATAAAATATCGAATTTCAGCTGAAATATTGAAATTTATTTATTCATTTATTTATTTGCTATTTTTTTTTTCATTATTAGACCGATATATAGATTTCAAATAAATTTTTTTTATAAAAATAGAATAAATCGTGCACTGAAGGGTTAACCTATATTGGACCACTCATTAAAGGAATCATAGGAAAAATGTAATTTTTTTTAAAACATGGTCAGTATAAGATACTTACACATATAAAAAAGAAAAAATTAAAAAAAAATAATATTTTTTAAAATATAGACTGTCCTATAAATAGGACAAGGGTCTGATACACAATAAAAAATCAAAAATGTTGACTTACCTTACAAAACATTTTATTTTGTTTGTTAGACAGAAAAAAGTCTCTACAGAGTCTAAAAGTTCACATTTTGCAAATTGTAAAGAGTTTTACGAATGGAAGTCCAAAAAACAATCTCTACATAGTCCAAAATTGCGCATGTTACAAATTGTAACAGGTTTTTTATTGCATGATTTCAGTTGACATCGTCTTTGACGACCATTTGGATTTTTCACTAGCACATGCTCACTATTTAGCAGAAGAAGTTCTTTATTATTCTGCAGCATATTTCTTTGTCTAATATTGTTCCTCGGTACTGATTCTCCAAGGTAACGTATTGTTACAGACCTGCGAAATGTTAATAGATCTTGTGCATCATCAGGAGAAAATAGTTTTGAGATTTTCTATGCTGTGATGAGGGCGGTCTCAAAGCAATTCACGGAAAATGGCCAATACCTTTTTTTTCCAAGAATATAACAAAAATAATATTCCATATGACTGTCGAATAAGTCTACACCATTTTTATACTTATTGTAAAAAGTAAAACAGAATAGTACATCAACATCCTTTCTGGCACCTTTCACACGACGTTGTACTTTGCCGTTTACTTTTGTAGCTTCAAAATTTGTTAATAATGAAACTACACTGTTATCATTCCAGCGTACAGCGGCAATTTTGTTAGCTTCATCAAACAATGCATCAGATATTCCTCTCTCAGTTTTTGCTAATGACTTCAAAGATATTAGAGGGCATTTTGCCATTCGGTTATCTCGAACAGTGCCACCTGTTGCAAACGAACCATTAACCCATGTGAAGTGAAAAAGTTATCGATATATATCCTGTGAAACTTAGGATATTTCACAACAGTGAGCAAAGTTCCCACAACACGTTGAGAAAGTGGCTCCTTACACTTTTCCTCAACACCTTGTTAAAGGGGTATCCATTATAAGATGTCAACATCCATAACTTGTATCCAAATTTTACAGGTTTATTTTTCATGTTTATCTTACAGCCATGTCTACCGAAATAGCGTACCATTCTTTCATCGGTTGTTAGGTTTTCTGAAAAAATTCCAAATTGTTGCAGTGCAATATTCAATTTTTCTAAAAGTGGACGTATTTTGCAAAAACGATCATCTCTGTTGATTGCCGAATTATCGTTCAAATGTAGGTATCTTTTTATGTCACTGTATCGTTTCCTGGACATAGCTGTACTCACCAAAGTTGTGCCGGTGTCAGGAGCGTTTTCCCAATACATTTTTTTCACGTGGTAAAATGTGATAACCACTGTAAAATAGGATGCCTATAAACTTTCTTATATCACTTTCGTTCACATTGAAAGAATGGTCATTCTTCTGCGCTGCATATCTCTTAGTCTCCGTAACTGTATGCGATATCATATCATTAGCCGATATATGAAAAAGTTGAACGGGGTTTTTTCCAGATATCTGATCTATAATTTGTAGATTATCTTCAGAAGAAAAAGAACACGTGTGAAGCGTAAATTCCGGTTCACATGTTTTCCATATAGGAGGTTTTATATTTTCTTTGCTAGTTTCTTCACAGATTTTTGGCAAAATTTCTATAGTTCCAGTAGTATCTAGAATTTCAGGATGCCCACTTGTCTTTATTTCATTACAATTTGTGATAGAATCGTCTATTTCTTCTTCGTCATTGACCGCGTCAGGTTCCGGTGGAATAATGTTCATTTCAGGATCATTTAATTCTTCATCAGATAAAGAATTCATATATTCAAGAGCTTCCTCAGCTGTTTTAAATTTTTTGGCCATTTCACAACGTTAAAAATCACCAGAAAAATTCTCAACTGCAAAATAAATGAGCAATTAAAGTAATGGAAATGACAAAAGGTCTAAAACCAAAACACGAACAACATACTTCGATAATCGAATAAAAGCAGTTACTGTTAGAAGGCAGTGAAAAAAATCGTCTGCATTTTTCTTTTCTTATAATATATAATTCAAAATACATCTGCAACGCGTCAAAAGTCGTCTGCGGTCTTCACTGCTAAAAATCTGTACCAATTTCTGCAGTGTCACTCCACTGTTTTTATAGAAAACGGTAAATTCACCGTGCTATGGAGCATTCTCATTGGTCAGAAGAGAGATATTCTATAAAAGTAGTGGAGTGACGCTGCAGTAAATGCTGCAGATTTTTAACAATGTTTTTAACCTTAAGTTTCATCAAAAATGCGAGTAATTTGAAAAACAGGTGTGTATTGGACCGTTGTCCTATTTATAGGACAGTAACAAAAACAACATCAAATGAGTGTAATATTTATTTTTCTTATGGATCTTTTTACATTTTTGTACAGCACTGATGAACTACTAAAAATTGCATATGGCAGATTCTGGAAAAAAAAATAATTTTAATATTTTTGAACGGTTAAAATCATAACATTTTTCAGGGGTGATTTTAAAGTAAATTTTCCAAATTAATAATTTTTTCAAATTCCATTTTTCACAGTAATTCAATTAATTTAGTCTTTTCTAGAAACTTATGTCAAGTTTTTTGCATATTTTTAATGTTTCTTTTACATTATTGAGATTTTATTCAACTGTCCTATAAATAAGACGGCGGTCCAATATGGGTTAAAAGAAGTGGATCATATTTATGAAGTGCTTGGTACAAAATGATGGGCACACCGCTTTTTACCAATCACCATGTAATCACCATGTACCAATTACCAATCATCCATTCCATGTGATGTTTTAACCTTTTTAGGTGCAAGTAATTGCGTTTCTGCGATGTTGAGTTCACACTGGAATGTTCGAAAAATTTTAGTTCAAAAAGGAAAAGCAATTTTACAACATTTGTTTATATAAAAATAAAGTTTAATTAAAAGTTTCTGGGGCAAATATTGATTAAATTAGGCGAAGTATAATATATCACACTGCCCCTCAAGAAGTTAAATGTCATGAACTGGCCTTGTATGTCGTTGGTCGCTCCTGGAAGCTGAGACATTTCCATAGGATAAACATGCGAATTCAAGTGTCGATCCAGTTAAAATTTGGGATCTATTTAAGGGCCATTCATAAAATTTTATTTAGTAAAACGGACTCCTTCACAAAAATTCCTTTTAATAAAACAAGCCCCAGCTATGACGAAATTCTATTAAACATAACCATATGTTTAACTATTTATTTTTACATTGCGGGGTTTAAAATGTACAAATTGCAAAGAAAACAAGTTTATCAGAAAGTTAAACTTTAGCAAAAATAGTTATTATTGATAAATGCTTGGTTCGAACTTCTATAACGTAACTGGACTTCATATTTCATTAAAAAGAGTTATTTTTCACAAAAATATAATAAATTTCAGAAAAATAACTTTTACATTTCACAAAATGGGCAGCAAGATTCTTGCACCGACCCATGGAATTCTCAGGAAAGTTATGTTCATTAACTGCTTCTCTGATTTGCCCGTAGCACGTACATGCATCCATATTCCAACACATGATTTATTGTTCTCACCAGTAATTTTTTATTGTAAATTTTGCATTATTAAATCCGAGTATTTTTCTGATTCTATTAGGCAAAAATTTCTATTTTGAAAAACCGCTGATAAATTAATAGAAATTCTGTAAAAGAAATTAAAAAATAGGCATTATTCGAAAATATTTTTTAAATATTTCAAATAATAAGCAATGTTTTTTTTTTTTTTTTTTCAAAAATATTGAAAAATATCAAAAATATTCAGTCAAGTGGTTAATTCGTTTTCGATGTCGTTTCCTAAATTGTTTGACCATCAATCACAATCTAAGGAATCACCATTCTAATTTTTCAACTTTTTTATTGAAATATTTTGTAAATAGAACTCAAAGGCTACAACTTCATTAGGAGATTCATTTATTCTGCAATAGTCTTGATTACTTCTTAAAAAAAGAGTAATTTTTGTCATCTTATCCCATGGCTATGGAAAGATAGCGAAAATTACCTTTTTTTGGATAATCACATGTTTTGCCCTTTTAAAGTTAAAGAAGTAAGAAGTGATTAGGCAAGATATGGACGAAGTTTTCATATCATATCAATTCTTAAATCCATTCACAGCAGCTAGGAAAAATTGTAACAGCTTAACTTCGTCCCGCCTCTCCCTACAATAAAACATGTAAAAACAGAATCGATATGGATAAGAAAGTTTTCCGTCTTAGACAGGTTTTTTCTCGTAACCGGAAAGCCTATACGGTATTCCCTTTAGACAGAATAATAAAAAAATTTCTTTATAGGCAGGTGCCGTTTTCACAAGTTTTATGGTATTGAGTTCCATTTGATAGACTAACGAATAGCATGGTAAGAAAAGAAGTTTAAAACCATTTATAGATTCTGAAAAATCGTGGCTTTTGGTGTTCCACGCAGTGGTTACCCGAGACAGGTCATGGAACTCCTGAAAATCGGGAATGTCTTGCATAAATCGATACATGCGGCAACATCATCAACAACAAAACAAATGTATGATAGTCCAAGAGCAGCCAGCACAAAGCCCTGTGTCATCGAGCAAAAAAAAAATCCTTTTTTTTATGGAAGAGCAGTAATAGGGGAATCTAATGATCCATGTCTGCCGGAAGCGAAGTGGTACATAAGCGAAAAATGAATACCACTAGTGGTTCACTCGTATGCTTAGCGTTGTGTTTTCCTGCACCCAGTTTTCTATGTTTTCATACTTTTGATTGTAGGACAAACTAAACCTACGAATCAACCACTAATGATATTACTTTTTGGATTATGCACCACTTCACTTCTGGAAGAATGGATCAGTAGATTCCCCTATTACTGCTCTTCCATAAAATAAAGATATTTTCTTGTGCTCGATAATATAAGGTTTTGTGTTGCCGGTTCTTGGGCTATAAGTAGGGCATAAGACTATTTAGAAGTAAAATTTCTTTTCATTAAGAATAAATATCTCTAAATAGGTGTTTTTCAAGAGTTGTGTCCTGAAAAGATCAAAATTTTATAAAGTGATAGAAGTTTTTTTTTTTTTTTTTTTTTTTTAAACACAGGACACTTGGATTATTTTACTATGAGGTTCAGTACATTCAATGAAATAATAACCAAATGTATATTTATTTCAATGTTTGAATGATCGTAAGGAAAGGGAAGACTGGATGCAATTCTATTGTAATGTATTGTATAAGGGGGCTTTAAAATCCATTCTCTCGGAAACTATCAAACCGATTTTGATGAAATTTAGAATCCGTATTTACTGTATTATTCTCAAGACTTATGGCAGAGAGTTTTCTTCTTCGACTATTTTAAAAGAATGGCAATTTTTCAGGATTTTCGATTTTTAAGAAAGAAACATTTTGACACTAATTTTTAAAAAAAATGTAATCTTTTAGCCACATATGATCTTATATTTTTACTCTAAAACGAAAAAAAAAATTAACGAAATCATTCTAGTATTTAAGAAGTGAATGGTGTTTTTAGCTGAAAAGTACAGTTTTTCGGAGAGTTAAGAAACTTAGACACTTCTAATTTGTGTGATGTTTTTGCACAGCTTTATCAAACGCATCAATTAACTCTTTCCGGCATGGTGGATTAAATGCCACATCAGCATCAATGTTTTAAAATGAATTTTTGATTTTTTCATTGTACCTGAAGATAAAGTTTTACTTATAGTCCAAGAGCCGATCGCACAAAACCCTATGTCATCGAGCACAAGTAAAAAATCCTTTATTTCATGACATAGTAGTAATAGGGGAATATAATCATCCATGCCTGCCGTAAGTGAAGTGGTGCATTGGCCAAAAATTAATACCACTAGTGGTTGATTCGTAGATTTGGCATTGTGTTTGTCCTACAATCAAAAGTGATTTTTTTTCTTGTGCTCGATGACTTAGGGATTTGTGCTGTCGGCTCTTGAACTAAGTGTTTGATTCCAATCAGAAATATGAGAACTTTAAGACCCATTCTCTCGAAAACTACCCAGCCGATTCTGATGAGATTTAGAATCCATATTCATTGTATTATACTCAAGACTTATGGCAGACGGTTTTCTTCTGCAACTAAAACTAAAGTTTTATTTATTACTTGCAAAAAATTTATTAAACTAATAAATTTTCTGCAAGTCCCGATAGAAATCAATTATTTCATCATTTTAGAAATAGAAATTGTTTGAGACGAAGGAATTAAAGTGTATGTAAACACTTGGATAAAATTTAGTTACATATATTGAATGAGTATAAAATGTTAAAGTTATTGTGAGTAGGCGTGGCGTCTCAGTGGTATCTTTACTTAAGGGGGCTGGTCACTTAGTTTCCGAATTCCCCTAACTAATGTAAAGTCTATGAGTGTCTGAGACATTCGTACATTTAAAATATCTCTTCGGGATACTAATATATCCGACTTCTATATTTTGTATACACTTCTTTAAAAATTTCTCTGTTTTTCTTAGTTTTTAAAATTTTTCTAAAGTGCATACCTAATTTTATAGGAAGTGTTAAAATTTTACTCACTGTTCGCCAGCTTTTAACATATAAAATATTATAATAAACATAGGTTTTAGAAATATTTTGAGAACTAAGAAAAAAAATCTTTTAGGAAGAGTACACAAGAAAAGAAATTAAAAATATCAATTTTTTCAAGAGATATTTTAAACATATCAATGCATCAAACGTCCATAGACTTTACATTACAGAGAAGAGTACCGAAGCTGAATGGCAACCCCCTTAATATGAGAATGTCCGCAAATCACCTTCGAATAAAATTCAAGCTTTTTGAGAGAAAATATTTCTCTAGAAAGATTAAATAATACAGTAGAAATATAATAGAAAAAAAGCATGAAGAAAATATATTAAAATAATGATTTTTATCCAATTAGATTTTTTTTTTAAAAAGAAACTTTTTAGCGAATTTTAAAAATTTTGAAGAAGTTGAAGCTATCTAGACATTATTTTGCATAAAATTTAATTGTATATTTATCTGACCACCATGTATTAAAAATTAGGGGAGACTGAAGCACATGTGAACAAGAGGCAGATGTGAAGGTCGCATTTTTTTACTAGTTATTACATGTTTTTTATATTTGAAAAAAATTACCAACGAAGACAGCACCTGTAGGCATTTGTTAAAAAATGTTTGAAGCTCTTTGGCGTTTTGTTTGTCCTCAGTATCCAAACTGTTTATAGATCTCAAAAGTAAAATATCGGTTTCAATTTGCTAAGCGAATAACTTTATTTATTCATTCATTTGTCTGAATTTTTATATTTAACATGTACCATGAACACTAATAAATATTTTTGATATAAAAAATTCTTCTTAAATTGAGAAATGTTAAAAATTTGTCAATTTTACTCTAGTGGCCATGTGGGACATTTGTGAACAGACTAGGGTCCTTCTCAGATAAAGGGAAATTTTATATCCTTGACAAAAAAAAGAAAAATTAATGAGTCTAACATGAGTGTTTTAATTTTATTTTTAAAAATAGATAAAGAACTACATTGGACAACAGTTTAAACATGGGGAAAATAATAAATTTAATGTTAAAAAAAATTAAAAAGTTGCAAATGTCATTACCATGGCATATCCTTAACTTCAAATTTAATAATTCAAAATTACACTTTGAAGTGTTGGAAAGCCTTTGAACAAAAACAACAACAATATAATAAATTTTTATCTCTCTACTTATGATATAATTAACATTTTAGCTTCAAAACATTTTTTTCTCTTAATTTTAATTAATTAAACTTTGTCCCTGGAGTTGATGGTCATTACCATGGTGCAAAGTGTTTTCTTTCATAGCTCATCACTAGTGGGCGCCAGAGTATTCTTTTAGGTGCTCTATTTTAGAGTAGCACATGTTCTTACAAGCAGTAGTGCCTAACTTTCTGCAATAGGTATGTACTGTTTCATTGTGAAACTTTTATTCAAAAACTGAGAAGAATGTGTTTTTTATGTGTCCTTACCATGTTTCATTTTACTAAAATATAATAATACAAATTATTAACTGTATTAATTGAATTATATAGATATCTAGGACTATTTTGAAAGTAAATGTACTGTAAGCCTTTAATTGCTACAATTTAGCCTAAAATGAAGTTAAACATTAAAAATGTCATTAACATGGTAGTTATTACCATGTCTTTTTGCAAACATGGTAATGGCCAACAGGCCATGGAAATGAGAAATTTCAAGACTTTTTGTATTTTCTAATATTATTTCACAAAATCTATCATCAATAACATAAATTTGAGTTACTATAAAGATTTAAACTTACTGACTTATTGTTTAAAAATTAATTAAATCCTATTTTACAAAACAATCATTTTCATTTATCTTTGTAAATAAAAATGGTTTTTCTTTTACAATATTAATGTTTATATTTATTTCGTGAATGATAATAACAAGTGGGTCAATGATTAAATATAAATTTCTTAATTTTTAATGTATTTATATTTTATTAAATCTAATTATAAATTAATTAGTTTGATCTTCCAATTATTAATTTGAGTTTCTATAAATTAAGGCCATAAATAAGCCTAGCGATTTCTGCTTATATTTTTCTCATAATGTCAGACATGCAAACATTCAATTATTACAAAAAATAGAAAATTAAAAACTTTTTTTTAAGGCAAAATTTCCTTTTATCTGAGAATGACCCACTAGTTGGGACAGATATGAACAGTTCATAAGTGCTCCAATAATTACTTTGGGATTCTTTTCCTTTCATTTAACTTTATTAGAAATAATTTCAGCTCCAATACCTATATTTTTTCTAAAATAGAAGACTTTTCGTCATAAAACAATTCATTTGACATGAAAACTTTCATAAAAGCATCTGACAACAAGTACATAAAGAATAACAAGCTCGTTTACGTTCAATTGTAATCTAAATGAATTTTATGTGTTCTAAAATGAAATATTTTACTGAAAGGGGCACAACAATATTTTTAATGCACTGTTAATACAAAAAGTATCACATTAAACAACTTTATAAATATTTCTATTTCATTTCTTCCAAGCATGCAGTAGTGGCTTACTTTTATCTCTAAAATACCTATGTATAGGATGCTTTGAATGAAGAAAGATATCAGACATATCTTAAGAAAGTAAAATTTTTAAACATATTGTCGGACGTTCCTCTCAGTCCACACAACTTTGAAGAATGTCCGTGGTAGATATAGCTGCCACCACCGATATTACTAGGTGATATCGGTCACCCACTGTGAGATTGGTGTAAATGAAGACTTACGCTAGTAACCGAATTATCAGTTTATTAAGAATATATGTACACACAAAATACGCTATTTACAAATATATACAACTACAACTCGGATATAGGTGATCCGGTTCAACATTAAATTAGATACCGTAAAGATTGGTTGTGTACTATTCCAATTACACTTTCCACCTCACACTCAATACACGTTAAATTCACTTTTTTGGAGCTCAACCTTGAGTCTCCCAACACGAGTATACTGGGCCTGCACTTCTTAGCCCAGAACACTAAACACCAGGACATCTGTGTCCTTTTCGCACCAGAAAACGCACACTTTACGCTCTTCCACACAAAGCAACCTCTAGGTCCGAAACCTAGGTACCGAATGACTGATCTGAGACAAACTTGCCCTCTCAACTCATGGGGTCACACAAATGCCAACCCCCTCTGGAGCTTCCTCAATGGGCACCTTCCCTC
Organism: Maratus speculifer; assembly: GCA_964019185.1. NCBI lineage: Eukaryota > Metazoa > Arthropoda > Arachnida > Araneae > Salticidae > Maratus > Maratus speculifer. The sequence continues at coordinate 248,065,551 of OZ025290.1, read as the reverse complement.
ACTCCTTTCTTGCCTAGTGACATGCTGCTAATCTGCTCATCATCCGCATACTTCACTGACAGATGGACATGCCTCTCAGCTATCTCCTTTCTCTAACACACCACCTGTAAAGGATTATCTGGCAATTCCCCTTTCCACAAAGAAGGAATGTCACCTTGGAAATTCTGCACACAACCATACAATTCTAGATATTCCAATAGAGAAAGAGTAGACATTACATTCTTTAGCACAGGTGCTATCAGATCCTGACACCCCCCCCCCTTAGCGGAAAATATGCCTTTTAGGGGCTAATTTTCCCCAAACATATAGTAATATCGCAGAAGAGTTCAATAGTCTCTTTACAGATTTCTTCATTATGCTTATTACATAGGTATTTCCAGGTGTCTGAACACTATCTACTGACATCTCTACTGAACCTTTACTAATATTATTATTACATAAACAATACACATGTTAATACAATATTATAAACAAAAAAAATCAAAAAAATATTTACACACACACAGAAAAAAAAATTAAATGTGTGACGACATCCCTTTAAGGTTGTCCACTATTGGGTCGTGGATGCTGATGGGCTAACAACTGGTTGTTCTTCCCAGCTCTTTCTATGTAGTCTGGAAATTGCGTCAGCATTTAAATGTTGAGCTCCTGGACGATGAGAAATACTCAGGTTCCAGCGTTGCAAGGCAAGAGCCCATCTAGTGAGTTTGGGAGATCTTGGGGTTGTTTCGATGAGAAATTTTAATGGATTATGATCCGTAATGATCTCAATTTGAGATCCATAGGTCCATTTTTCAAACTTTCGCAACCCAAAGAGCACACTCCAAGCCTCTTTCTCTATACTCGGCCAAGCACGCTGAGCCCCTGACAATTTCTGACTGGCAAAAGCTATCGGTTTAAACTGACCCTTTTCATCTTTTTGAGTAAGGCAACATCCTACTGCCAGGTCGGAAGCATCTGCGTGGAGCTGATATTCCCGGCCTACGATAGGTGTAGCCAAACTCGTCACCTTACATAACTCATCTTTAAGAGTATTAAACGCTTTTTCTGCCCTTTCATCCCATGGTACAGTATTTTTAACCTTCCCTTTTGTCAATTCGGTTAAAGGTATAGCAATTTCGGCATAATTTGGAATATAAGATCGGTAAAATCCCATTAATCCCAAAACAGATCTAACTTCCTTTTTAGTTTTTGGTCTCTTTAGATCCCTTATTGCTCCTATTTTTTCCTCATCAGGTGCATGCGTTTCACCTCCAATTACATGACCTAAAAACTTAGTTAATTTCTCTCCAAATTTACATTTGTCTAGCCTAATCGTAAAATTTCTCTTTTTCTCATTATCGGAGAAAATGATGACATCATCAATATATGCTTCCGCATACCTCCGATGACCTTGAAGAACCTCATTCATATCTTTCTGAAACGTAGCAGCCGCCCCAGATAATCCAAACGGCATGGTACGCCACTGATAAGTTCCATTATGCGTTGTAAAAGCTGTCAAATGTTTACACTCCTCAGCCATTTTAATCTGCCAATAACCCCTCAATAAATCAATCGACGACAAATACTTAGCCGCCCCTGCGGTATACATGATTTCTTGAGAATCTTTCATCGGAAAGGTTGGAACCTGAGTTACCGAATTTAAAGCTCTATAGTCTATACAAAGCCTAACAGTTGCGTCTTTTTTCGCCACGCAAACAATTGGATGGCTAATTTCAGCATTTGACACTTCGATTAGATTTAATTCTAATAACTCCTGGATCTGCCTATCTACTTCCTCTTTGTAAGCTACCGGTACACTATATAACTTTGGCTTTTTCCTTTCCACCCCCGGTTTAAGATCAATACGATGTTCTCCTACATCCGCTGGTCGTACAGGACCCATAAACACCTCTTTATTCTCCCTCAAAATAGACTTTATATCTTTAATTTGATTGTTAGATAACCCTTTTATTTCGAACCTTTCTATATCTCGTTCTACTTCCTGATCCCGGTTCAAAATAGGAATTTCCCCAACTTCTCCAAATTCCTCATCACCCTCGAAAACAATATTAACAATATTACATTTAGCAATAAATTCTCTTATTTTATTTTGGTGCACATGCTTCCTACTCCCGTCGGTTAACTCAACTATAAACGAATGCTGATTTCGTTTTTCGACTATGGTTGCCGGCCCTTGCCACCTAGAATATAATTTATTACTTGAATCGGGGATTAACAGTATTACCTTATCACCTACTTCAAAAGTTTTTTCTTTTGACCTTAAATTATAATGATACGCCATTCTATTTTGTTGCACCTCGGACGATAATTTTGCCTCATTTGCGGCTCTTTCTAAACGTCCCCTAAGTTTATTCAAATACTCATGGATCGGCGTAGTATCTAACTGCGCCCCCTTATTTTCTCCCGCCCAGGATGACTTGAGAATCGATAAAGGACCCTCCGGCGCTCTACCATATAACAACTGGAAAGGTGCGATTCCCGTCGTAGAATTTGGGACTTCCCTATACGCCCATAATACAAATGGTATTTGTTCATGCCACTTTTTTCCTTCTTCTCTAATAGTATGATGTAACATACGTTTAAGAGTCTGATTAAATCGTTCCACAAGCCCGTTAGACTGTGGATACTGTGAGGTCGAAAATCTTGGACTAGCACCTAACCTTTTCTCAAATTCTTTTGTTAAGTCGGCAGTGAAATTGGTTCCATTATCGCAGGCGATTATATTTGGAATTCCTGTCCTCATAAATATTTGAAGTAGCGCATCACACGCAGTTTTAGCACTTAAACTTTTTAGAGGGATCGCATCCGCCCACCTGGTATGTTGATCAATTAAAGTTAGTATATACTGATGAACTTGGGAACTTTTAGGATCAATAGGCCCAATTAAATCAACATTAACTACCTGAAATGGAAGTTCCGGACGCGACACTGGGGAAATAGGAGCTCTATCATTTACTTTAACCCCTCTAGTCAGTTGGCACTCTAAACATGACTCACAAAATTGTTTAGTTTCTTTCGCCATCCCCTCCCAATAAAATGAATACCTGATTCTCTGTAAAGTTTTCTTAGCTGCATGATGCCCTCCAAATACCGAACTATGCGCTAATTTTAAGATTTCTTCCCTTCTGACTTTGGGTACTACTAATTGCGCTATATTTTCGCCTAACAATTTCCCTTTATGATATAATAAACCATCTACAATATAATAATCCCCCTTATCCATTTTAGCTGATTCCCAAGCTTTCTCTAATTCTTTGCATTCTAATTGGGATTCCTTAAACATCTCGGAATTGCTAACAATAGCTTTATTACCTTTCTCCACTTCCGTTTTTTCCATAATCTGAGTTTGTACATTTTCCGAACTCGCTTCTATTGCGTAAACATTACAACTAACGTTATTCATATCTCCCTTTTCATTCAAGTTATCAATAATTTCCGAATTTTCTAACTCTTGGGCCTCTAGCAATAGCTCCTCGCGGTTGACACCTGACAACTCATTAATCACTTCGGGATGTAAAATTACTTGCTCATTAATATTATCAGTCACTGCGCAAAGTACTTCCTGGTGAATTATATTAGTTTGTCCGAATTGTGGAATAGCTAACGGTAGTTTAACCAACGGCGATTTAACTGCTTCACCGAATAACCCTTGTAAATAAATACTACCCGCTCCTTTTAATTTCTCTTCCGGTACCAAATCTTTATGAACAACACTAATTTCACATCCAGAATCAACCAATCCCTTTGCTTTTTGCCCATTTACACTAACTTCAATTTTCTCAAGTTTATTTAATTTCTCACCAATAACGTTAGTTCTCTGTTCGGCCTTTGCCGATATTCTAGCCACAATAGCTCCATTAGGTAACTCTTTGCTTTCTTTTACCACAACCTTATGTACACCCACTTTCGAATCTCGCCCTTTGTTACCATTATTTCCCTCATTACCCACTTTATTACAAAAACGTTGGTAATGACATCTCAAACCACATTTAAAGCATTTAGGAGCTGAAGCATCACTAGGCTTCTTAAAATCTATTTTCCTATCCGAAAAAGAATTAGTCTCATTACTCCTGTTTTGCCTCCAATTACCATTAATTTTACTATCCTCCCTCGGTCTCATTTTTTCATTGTTTACATACTTATCTTTGCCTTTAAAACTTTTATACGTAACTGCATAAGATTTATTTTTATGGTCAAAATAATGGTCACATTCTCTAGCAATTTTAGAAGCTTCTAACCATTTACCTTGGTGAGTTAATCCAATATATGACGCAGTATCCTCATCTAACGTACTTACTAATTTATCAGTAACTATTAACTGGTTGACCTTTTCATAAGAGTCCAGCACCTCTAATCTTACAATAATTTTCCCATGTCGCTATTAAACGCGATACAAATAATACATGAGTTTCGTTCTGGTTTCTTTTAGCCTTCTTAAAATTTTCCAAACATGCCTTTGGTGTCGGCTCATGTTCCCTTAGAACTAACTCCTTTAATTCCTCATAATTCTCCATTTGTTCCGTAGTCGTATAAATTAACAAATTATCCGCCTTATCTCCTAACATATTTAGTAGAATTTCGGCCTGCTGGTTTTCCGGTACATTTTTAGTTTTGAACGCCCTTTCTAGACTGTTAAAAAATAAATTCCATCCATCAGTCCCTTCCGGTACTTTGATAGATAGAGTTTTTACGCTTTTGATCAATTTTTCTATATTACTTTCATTATTAGATTCCCTAGAAACATTAGAATTATTTGCCGATCCTTGAACCCTTAGTCTCTCCATTTCTAATTCATGTTCCATCCTTAATTTTTCAACCCTTTCTTCTCTTTCTAATTTTTCGCGTTCTAACATTTCCTGTTTTTCTTCACGCTCTAATTTTGCCTGCTTTTCTAACTTTTCGCGTTCTAATTTTTCGTGTTCTAATCGTTCTGCAACAATAGCGTCAGATAATTCCTTAATAACCCCCTCGTCATACTCATCACTGTCCATTATTTTTTTCTTAAGCTGAATTCTGGTATCATCTTCCGCGAATTCAACACCTAATTCTTCAGCTATCACCTGAATATCAACCTTTTTTAGTTTCAATAAGAAAGCCATACCTTCACCGATTGTTATAACCACCCCACAAGAATAGTTAAACCTACCAAATTAATATTTCCTAAATTTCTAACTTAGTACGTATATACCCCACTTATTATACTAATTAATACCCTTCAGATAATCAATGCATTTAATTTCTAATTAACCTACTGAATACTCTTATTTTCCTCAACCATTGCTATCACACAATACACTTCCAATAAAACAAAAGGTAAAATAGTAATTCAATTTGACCACTATGCAATATAGATCTCAATTTATACATTTAGATAACAACATACAATTTACATAATAATACTGATACGTTGAAATTGAATAGAAGTATTGATGTCAATCAAGAAATCCACATAAAGAAAAATTGTAAAACATGCTTATATAAATTTCTACAATTATCCTAATTAAAATATTTCCGAACTCAATACTGGTTCTTACACTTAAAACAAATATACTGAAAATCTTTACTTTTATTTTTCCTCACTATGGCTCTCTTTTGAGCCTTTTTTTTCACTATGGCTCTCTTTTGGGCCTTTTTTTTCACTATGGCTCTCTTTTGAGCCTTTTTTTTCACTATGGCTCTCTTTTGGGCCTTTTTTTCCACTATGGCTCTCTCTTGAGCCTTTTTTTTTTCTACTACTGGCCAATTAAAATCCTAAGCAAATGTTATTATACACTCTTCTAACTTAAAAAATGTTGCTTCATTTAAATATTACTTTAACAATAATTTAACTTTAAGTAAATTTAATTATTCCTTCCAACTACTATTACCACAATTAGTAAAAAAAAAAAAATTATAGACAATCAATACTAGCTCAAGTTATTATGACTTTTCCTTAAAACAATATGGTTATTAACACTTTATAGGTAGGGAGTATTGATAAAACACATAAATGATATAGACAATTTACTTAAATTACTATTAATTATACAACAACAAATTTTGGTTCGAGATGTCAGCAGAAAGATATGATCAAAACACCTTACCTTATACTTTCTTTGCTGGGGTACTTTTTTAATCACAGGTAGTTCCACGATGTAGCGGTAATATGGCACAACAGTTCAGTTTAGTTCTTTCTAATAAAGATACGCACAACACTTTAGTCCACACTCGACGATACGGCACGACACTTTAGCACCCACTCGACGATCCGGCACAATACTTTAGCACATACTCGACGATACGACACGACACTTTACACACATTCGACGATACGGCACGACACTTTAGCATACAATCGACGATCCGGCACGATGCTTTAGCACATACTCGACGATATGGCACGACTACACAAGAATTCCACTGGATACTCCGGCATTAACAGACTGCAACACGGCTCGCTGGTCACTGGTTTCAGGCGATTCTATCCCGACGCTGCCAACAATTGTCGGACGTTCCTCTCAGTCCACACAACTTTGAAGAATGTCCGTGGTAGATATAGCTGCCACCACCGATATTACTAGGTGATATCGGTCACCCACTGTGAGATTGGTGTAAATGAAGACTTACGCTAGTAACCGAATTATCAGTTTATTAAGAATATATGTACACACAAAATACGCTATTTACAAATATATACAACTACAACTCGGATATAGGTGATCCGGTTCAACATTAAATTAGATACCGTAAAGATTGGTTGTGTACTATTCCAATTACACTTTCCACCTCACACTCAATACACGTTAAATTCACTTTTTTGGAGCTCAACCTTGAGTCTCCCAACACGAGTATACTGGGCCTGCACTTCTTAGCCCAGAACACTAAACACCAGGACATCTGTGTCCTTTTCGCACCAGAAAACGCACACTTTACGCTCTTCCACACAAAGCAACCTCTAGGTCCGAAACCTAGGTACCGAATGACTGATCTGAGACAAACTTGCCCTCTCAACTCATGGGGTCACACAAATGCCAACCCCCTCTGGAGCTTCCTCAATGGGCACCTTCCCTCACTCCTTTCTTGCCTAGTGACATGCTGCTAATCTGCTCATCATCCGCATACTTCACTGACAGATGGACATGCCTCTCAGCTATCTCCTTTCTCTAACACACCACCTGTAAAGGATTATCTGGCAATTCCCCTTTCCACAAAGAAGGAATGTCACCTTGGAAATTCTGTACACAACCATACAATACTAGATATTCCAATAGAGAAAGAGTAGACATTACATTTTTTAGCACAGGTGCTATCAGATCCTGACACATATAATTACCAAAAAATCCCTATTGTAAGCAACCCCCCCCCCCTCTTTCAAATGCAAAATATATTAAATTTGTGTGGGGGGGGGACTTATAATCAAGATTTCTTTAAATCATTTTAAAAAACTTTTCTTTATCATTAATTTGGAAGTAAATAAAGGAAATACAAGGTTGCGAACACTACGTACTTCGGAAGATTTCCGACAAATATTATCTATGTGCTCCATCCCTAAATCACAAACCCCCAGGCAAATTACATTTTTTTATCTTTACTTCGTTTTTATTATTATTATTATTATTATTATTATTATTATTATTATTATTATTATTATTATTATTATTATTATTATTATTATTGCAACAATAATTAATCATCTAATGCTTCTTCCTTCCTCAAGCTACTTATTTTCATTTTGTAATCTTGTACTTAAACATATCACCTAGAAACTAGAGAAATGTATGCATTTTTTTTTTTCTTTATAGTGAATTTAACGCATATTATAACTAATGATTATGATGGCAAATAAATAACAGAATAAAAATCATGTTAAAGGATATTTTTTCCTATGTTCATATGTGCTCCACATGTGTTCACAACCATACTCGCTAGTGGGGCACATGTGAACAATTTTTGGAATTTATAAAAGTATTATAAAAAAATAAGAAGTGTAAATAGGATTTTCATAAAATTACTAGGGATTTTGTGCCATAAAACCCCATACAACCATACAACCATAAAATTACCATGCATAAAAAATATTCTGTGTTCAGTGGTTTTTGTTAATATAGATTAACTCAGTTATGAGAAAAAAACGATATTTATATGTATTGTTCACAAGAGCCCCAGTCTTCCCTATGTGTTTTTATATGTCAAGATCAAACACCATTGTCGAAAAGTCAGCGAGACTTACTCGAAAGCTCCGAATAGTTTTTGATGTCTGTGTGTTTGTTTACAGAAGCGCCAACTATTTTAAAATATTGGGTGGACTAAATATTTTTGAGCAAAATAACGCATATATATATATATACTTTTATCTTTAGTGCGTGTTTGTATGGAGAGATAGGCAGGGAAAAAAACGATTGATTACAGATGCTAATTTGAAGTTAAATTATGCTTTTCTAAGTAAAATATAAAATTGTTATAATTTAATTACACTTTAAAAAACAATTCTATTAACTTATATTCTGTTATTAATTCTATCTGTTTCAATGTTGAATCCTAGAACTCTCAATTAAATGAAGCACCCTTCATTCATTAAAAAGGTATTTCTTACATTGCCTAAATGAAGGCCATTAAGTAAAACTTTCCTTTGAAATTATCTGTTTAAAGGAAAATTCGCTCTCAAAACTGCACTTATAATAAATATATGCATAAAAATCTGACATTTAAGTATTATTCTTCGTCTTTCCGCAGTGAAACATTAGGAGAGTTTGCTAAATTAAATACATAATTATAATGACAATCTTCAGACTTCTTTCACTAATTAGGCAAATAGAAAAGGAATAAAAAATACATTACTTCTCTCGTTCTTCAATTTTCTTTAAATTTCCTTTGTATTGTTTTTCCTTGAGAGAAATAGCAATGTCTTTGTTGATTCATTTCGCATAACTTACAATAAGAATTTTTTTTAATAAATTTCTCTTTTTATACAAACATGTGACTAAGATCATATAATTGCACTTAATTAAGCTTTGAGATGTTTTGAATTAAAACAATCGATAAAATACACTGAGATTATAAAAGAAAGCTCATACTTCAAATAATCTGTCTATCTCTTTAATATGCAGAGTAAGTTTATTGGTAAAGGGCAAAATTATCCAGCCTTTTCAATGCTAGTATTCTTAAACAATATGATTTCTAAACAATTATTCTAATTTGATGACTGGCGAGGAATACAAAATGCTCTCTGTGTGAGAGAGGTCCGCCAAACTTGTCCAAGATAGCTCAATTAACAGAGTATTGGTAGCGTACTCATATAAATATGTAACACTTATAGTCGTCGTCTGGTCCTTTCATTTGTCCTTGTATAACAGCGCAAAAATTTACTAAACTTCTGGTTTTAAATTTATTATATATACTCGTTGCTGAGTTCTGTCGAATCACTCCAAATCCTATATAATCGAATGAAAACTTAAAAAGATATTAATGCAATATTTTTCTTCATTATATGAAATCCCATCATATGTGAATAATTCAATGATATCCCACTATTGGTAAAGATTTTAGATTGCCATGATAATTATCATACGTAATTAATATAATAACATCCCGTGATTAATAATCACTCTAGGTCACCATGGTGATTACATCCTGTTTAAGAAGGACTCATATTATTTCCATTATATTGAATTACCAAATAGAATTTGTAATAAATTTTTCAATCATGCATTGTTGCATATAGTGCAACAGCTATTGTACCAAGATCTGAATATTTATAAAACTAGATACAGTATGAACGCACCGCGTTTGCTACGATTATCTGCCTCATTCACCTCATATGACATACAATTTCTGACTCGTTACAATGTTGAATCCGAGAGCTCTCAATTAAATAAAATACTTTTTATTCATTAAAAAAGTATTTCTTACATGTTCTACTTAAAATAACTAAGAATAGGATTAAATAAGAAATTCATTTGAAACAATCTGTTTAATGTAAAAATTGCATTTAAAACTGCTCTTCAGATAAATAAGTACATAAAAATCTGACATTTAAGTGTTAATCCTCGTCATTCCGCTGTGAAACATTAGGAGATTGCTAAAGAGATTGCTAAATTAAATACATACCTAATGACAATCTTCAGACTTCTTTCACTAATTAGGCAGATAGAAAAGGAATAAAAAATACACTACTTCTCTAGTTCTTCAATTTCCTTTGTATTGTTTTTCCTTGGAAAAAATTGCAATGTTTTTGTTGATTCATTTCGCATAACTTACAATAATTTTTTTAATAAATTTCTCTTTTCCTAAAAACATGTGATTAAAAAAATATAATTGCATTTAATTAAGTATTTGGGATGTTTTGAGTTAAAACAATCGACAAAACACACTGAGATTATAAAATAAAACTCATACTTCAAATACTCTATTTGTCTCTCTATATGAAGAGTAGGTTTATTGGTAAAGGTTAAAATTATCCAGCCTACCCATTGCTAATGTTCTTAAACAATATGATTTCTTAATTTTAAAATTATTATTACTAGCAGGGGAGACCGAGCTTAGCTCGGTCAAAATTAACTTTGTGTTCAACTCGATATAGTATTTTCACTGTATCATTAACTCTGTATTATTACTGTAAAACATGTTTATAATAGTATTATTTAGAAAAACAATCCATAAGAAAACTATGTTTTTATGCACATGTTTATAAATTTTATTTTATTTTAAAATTTACAACGAAAGGACATTGATCTAAATCACTTTTTTAGCTTGACTCTGTTTGGTTTAACCATGCATCTCGAATCCTCTTAAAAATGTATAAAAAAATTCTTTACATTCTGAAAGACAATATTTTTTGCTAGATATAGCCAAATTTGGAGACATTCTTTCATTTGGCTTCAAATACATGTTTTGGTTTTCGTAATTTTTATAGTCGATTTTTTGCCCATATATCGCCAATATTTTGTCAAATATCACCAAGTTATTGGCTTTTGCCATATTCTCGTGACCCTGACCCGTATTACCCAAAATGAGCCACTAATCAAATTTGATCAAGCATGTGACATAGCTCAATCGTCTTCAGGTAATCAAAAACAGTAGAATATAAAATTGAATCAAAATCGTTTAAGCCATTTTTAGGTAAAATTAGCTGGGCAGCATTCAGCAATGAAGCGAAATGACCCACTAATATAATTTTGTTTAACATGCGACTCAGCCCAATAGTCTTCTCGTGACAAAAAACGTTTTGTTTCAAAATTTAGGTAAAATTGATTGAGTCGTTTTTATATATAATTAGAATGACCCTAGCTCATTAAGACCCAAAATAACCCGCTAATCGAATTTTCGCGAGCATGTGTCCAAGCCAAATGGTTTTCTCTTGCTCAAAAACGATATAATACAAAGTATAGTCAAAATGGTGAGTACCATTTTCTATATAAAATTAGCATGACCCATCATGACCAACAAATGACCCTTATAATCGAAATCTCTCGAACGCGTGGCCTAGCTCATTAGTTTTAGCATGCCGAAAAACATTAGATACAAAATTTAGATAAAATCGATTGAGCCGTTTTTTAGATATAGTTAGTTTGACCCTGACCCCTTATGATCCAAAATGACCCATTGATCGAATTTTCTCAAAAATCTGTCATAACCCAATGATTTTATTGTGCCCGAAAACGATAAAATACAAAATTTAGTCAAAATTGCGCGAAACGTTGTCTAGATAAAATTAGAATGACCCAAAAATGGCCCACTAATCGAAATTTCTCGAACATGTGACCTACCCCAATGATTTTCTCATGCCAAAAATATGTTTTATACAAAATTTCGTTAAAATCGACCCACCCATTCTTTAGATATAGCTTGACCTTGACCCATTAAGACCCACAAATGACCCTTATAATCGAAAGCTCTCGAATATGTGACTTAGTCCATTAGTTTTCTCGTTTCTAAAAATTGTTACATATACAGAATTTCGTTAAAATTGATCCTGCCGTTCTTTAATTATATATAGCTTGACCCAGACCCTTTATGATCCAAAATGACCCATTAATCGAAATTTTTCGAACATGTAACCTAGTCCAATGATTTTATCGTGCCAAAAAAATGTTGCATACAAAATTTCATTAAAATCGATCCACCTGTTCTTTAGATATAGCTTGACCATGACCCATTATGACCCATCATGACCCACAAATGACCCTCATAGTCGAAATCTCTCAAACATGTGATTTAGCCCATTAGTTTTCTCATGTCAAAAAACTGTTACATACAAAATTTCGTTATAATCCATCACGCCGTTCTTTAAATATAAATAGTTTGACCCAGACTCTTAATGACCCATTAAAATTTTTTCTCGAACATGTAACCTAGCCCAATGTTTTTCTCGTGCCGGAAAACCATAGAATGCAATTTTTAGTCAAAATTGCTTGAGAAAATCTCTAGATAAGAATAGCAAGACCCACAATGACCCCAAAAATGACCCACTAACCGAATTTTCTCGAACATGTTACCTAACCCAATGGTCTTCTTGTAATCCAAAACGATAAAATATAAAATTTGGTCGAAATCGTTAGAGCCGTTTTTTTAATAAAAATGGCTTAACCCACAATGACCCAAAAATGACCCACTAATCAAAATTTTTCGAACATGTGACCCAGCTTAATTGTTTTCTCGTGCCAAAAAACGATTGGATACAAAATTTCCTTAAAATCGATCCAGCCGTTCTCTAGATATAAATAGATTGATCCTAACCCATTATGACCCAAAATGACCCAATAATCGAATTTTCTCGAACATGTGACCTAGCCCAATGGTCTTCTCGTGCCCGAAAATGGTAAAATCCAAATTTTTGCAAAAATCGTTAGAGCCGTTTTTGAGATAAAATTTACCCACACACACACACACACACACAATTTTTGCTCGCATTATAGTATAAGATTTGATGATTGATGAGGAATCAACAATGTTCTCCGGTTGGAAAAGGTCCGCCAGATTTGTCCAAGTTTGCTAAGTTATCAGAGCATTGGTACCGTAATCATATAAATATATAACACCTGTAGTCGTCGTCTGGCCCGTCCGTTTGTCCTTTTATAACAGCGCAAAAATTAAGAAACTAATAGTTTGAAATTTAATATACAAGGTGATTCTAAATTGTTTTTACAATAAAAGAGAGGTGATAGTACACATCAAGACAAACAATATTAAATATGAATCCAAAGTCCCAAACGTTTTCCAAATCAAGTAGCCGCCATTAAAGTTTAGGGTCCAAAATTTCGAATAAACATAAAAAACGAAAAATTGGTCGATTGATTTGCGGTTTTCACTAAAACTATTCTTTATGTCGGTATTTTCTTGAAAATAAATTGTAAAGATAAATTTCAAAAAATGCCGTTAGAGGGCGCTTTAGAATATCAAGTAACGAACAATTATTTTTCGCGTTATTTTTTGCATCTGATTAAATGTTTTCCTAAGCTTAGACTTAAATTTTGAGCTCAAAATCTGAATAGTTGGGAGTGGTTAAGGAGCACAAATTGAACTGTGTTCAGAGGGTTCAAATTTCAAATGAATATAAAAAACGGAAAAATTGGTCGATTGATTTGCGGTTTTTACTAAAACTATTCTTTATGTCGGTGTTTTATTAAAAATAAATTATAAAGATAAATTTCAAAAAATGCCAATAGAGGGCGCTTTAGTCTTTGGAGTAACGAACAATTATTTTATGCCGTTATTTTTTGCATCCGATTAAATGTTTTCCAAGGCTTAGACTTAAATTTTGAGCTCAAAATCTGAATAGTTGGGAGTGGTTAAGTAACACAAACTGAACTGTGTTCAGAGGGTTCAAATGTCAAATGATTATAGAAAACGGAAAAAAATGGTCAATTCGTTTGCGGTTTTCGCTAAAACTACTCTTTAAATAAGTGTTTTCTTGAAAATAAATTTTAAAGATAAATTTCACAAAATGCCGATAGAGGACGCTTTAGACTTTGGAGTAGCGTACAACTATTTTTAACTGTTATTTTTTAAATCTCATTAAACGTCTTTAAATGTTTAATTTTGAGCGCAAATTCTGAATTGTCGGGAGTGTTTAAGTAGCACAAAATTGAACTGTGTTCGATGGCAGGGGAGGGGGGGGGGGGTAGGGTTAAATTCGAACTCCTGAACACACTTTAGTTTGCGCTTCTTAACCCCTCCCAACGATTCAGAATTTGAGTTCGAAATTGAAGTTTAAATCAAAGATTTTGAAAACCTTTAATAAGCTTTTGTAAGCATTTAAATAGATAAAAAAATAACGGTTAAAATTAGTTGTTGGTTACTCTGAAGTTTAAGACGCCCTCTATCGGCATTTATAATTTATTTTCAATAAAATATCGACATAAAGAATAGTTTTAGCGAAACCCGTAAAACAATCTACCAATTTTTCCGTATTTTATAATTATTTGAAATTTGAACCCTCTAAACACAGTTCAGTTTGTGCTACTTAACCATTCCCAACTATTCATATTTCGAGCTCAACATTTAAGTTTAAGTCTAACGGCAAAAAGTAGTTGTTCGTTGCTTGAAATTTTAAAGCGCCCTCTTACGACATTTTTTGAAATTTATATTTACAATTTATTTTAAAGAAAATACCGGCACAAAAAATAGTTTTAGTGAAAACTGCAAATCAATCGACCAATTTTTCCGCTTTTTATGTTTATTTGAAATTTTGGACCCTAAACTTTAATGGCGGCTATCTCCTTTGGAAAACGTTTGGGACCCTTGGTTTCCTGTTTAATATTATTTGTTTTGATGTGTACTACCACCCCTCTTTTATTCTAAAAACAATTTAGAATCACCCTGTATATAAATATAATCGTTGCAGGGTTCTCTCGAGTCATTTCAAATCTTATAATAATCGAATCAAAACTTAAAACGATATTAATACAATATTTTTCTTCATTCTATTAAATCCTATCATCCATAAATAATTCAATGATATCCCACGATTGGTAACGATTTTAAATAGCCATGGTGATTATTTTTTTAAATCCTATCATACGTAATTAATTCAATAATATCCCACGATTAGTAACGATTCTAGATTTCCATGGTGACTATTCTATTAAATCCTATCATACGTAATTATTTCTATGATATTCTATGATTGGTAACGATTCTAGGTTGCAATGGTAATTATTCTATTAAATCCTATACGTAATTAATTTGATTAACGTAATTAATTGATATTTCGTGATAGGTAATGGCTCTAGGTCACCATGGTGATTACATCCCGTTTAAGAAGGACTCACATTATTTCTGTTATATTGAATTTAACATATAGAATTCATAATAAATTTTGCAATCATGCATTGTTGCATATAGTGCAAGAGCTAGCACCAAGATCTGAATATTTATAAAACTAGTCTTAGTATGAACGCACAGCATTTGCTACGATTATCTGCCTCATTCATCTCATATGATATACAATTTCTGACTCGTTACAATGTTGAATCCGAGAGCTCTCAATTAAATGAAGCACCTTTTATTCATTAAAAAGTATTTCTTACGTGTTCTAATTAAAATAACTAAGAATAGCATTAAATAAGAAATTCCTTTGAAATTATCTGTTTAAAGGAAAAAATGCTTTCAAAACTGCTCTTCAGATAAGTAAGTACATAAAAATCTGACATTTAAGTGTTAATCCTCGCCATACCGCTGTGAAACATTAGGAGAGCTTACTAAATTAAATACATAACTATAATGACAATCTTCAGACTTCTTTCACTAATTAGGCAAATAGAAAAGGAATAAAAAATACGTTACTTCTTCCATTCTTCAATTTCCTTTAAACTTCCTTTGTATTGTCTTTCGTTGAGAGAAATCGCGATGTTTTTGTTGATTCATTCCGCATAACTTATAATAAGAATTTTTAAAATAAATTTCTCTTTTTCTCCAAACATGTGATTAAGAAAATATAATTGCACTTAATTAAGTCTTTGAGATGTTTTGAATTAAAACAATCGATAAAATACACTGAAATTATAAAATAAAACTCATATTTCAAATACTCTATCTATGTATCTATGGAGAGCAGGTTTTTGGTAAATTGGTAAAGGTGAAAATTATTCAAACTTGCCCATTGCTAATATTCTAAAACAATATGATTTCTTAATATGAAAACGATTATTCTAATTTGATGACTGGTGAGGAATCAACAATGTTCTCTGAGTGAGAAAGGTCCGCCAGATTTTTTCAAGATACCTAAAATAGCAGAGTATTTGCAGCGTAATCATAGAAATATGCAACGCCTATAATCGTCGTCTGGTCAGTCCATATATAACCGCGCAAAAATTAACCAAACTGATAGTTTAAAATTTAATATATATAGATATAATAGTTGCAGTATTCTCTCGAGTCATTCCAAATATTATGATAATCGAATCAAAACTTAAAAAGCTACGAATACAATATTTTTCTTCATTCTATTAAATCCTATCATGTGCAAATAATTCAGTGATATCCCACGATTGGTAACTATTCTAGATTGCCATGGTGATTATTCTATTAAAAATTATCATACACTCTCGAAAAAACTTCCGTCAATTCACAGAAAAAGTACTGGCAGCAGTGCTGCCAGCAAATTTCTGTGAAAAGACAGATATCCGTCTTTTTTTTCCCGTCACAGGAAGAAAATTTTCTGTTTTTTGAAGGAACATCCGTCATGTTTTTCTTCGTTAAAAGAGAAAAAGTTTTCGTCTTTTGAAGGAAGTCCATTATGTTTTTCTCTATTTTAGGGAAGAAATTTTCTGTTTTTTTTTTGAAGAAACGTCCGTTATGTTTTTCTTCGTTTTAGAGAAGAAATTTTTCTGTTTTTTGAAGGAACGTCCGTTATGTTTTTCTCCGTTTTAGGGAAGAAAATTTTCTGTTTTATGAAGGAACGTCCGTCATGTTTTTCTTCGTTACAAGAGAGAAAATTTCTGTATTTTGAAGGAACGTCCGTTATGTTTCCAGGGGTGATTTTGGATGAAAATTTTTTTTCAGAAATTCGCATCGGAAATCGGCGGGGGGGAGGGGGGTCGTGAGTCCCCCCCCCCCTCCAGCGATCTTCGGACAAAATCGGAGTTTTCCCGCTATTTTCAGATGAAATCAGCAATATTTTAGCAAAATCGGCGATTTATTGCCATCTTCTGCCGAAATCGGCGGTTTCTCAGCGATCTTTTGACGAAATCGGCGTTTTTACATGTTTTTTAAATGAAATTATCGTTTTTTTCGACGATCTTTAGACAAAAATTGCATTTTTACGCGATTTTTTCTCGAAAACGGCGTTTTATTCTCGCGATCTTTTGACGAAATTGGCGATTTTTCCGTGATCTTTTGATGAAATCGACGTATTTTTTCAAATATTCTTTTGACAAAATATTTTTAAGCTATCTTTTTATCGAAAACAGAGTTTTTTCCCGCGGTCTTTTAATGAAATCGGCGTTATATCCGCAATCTTTAGACGAAATCGGCGTTTTCCAGCGGTCTTCAGAAGAAATCGGCGTTTTATCTGCGATATTTGGTGAAATTGCCGTTTTTTCCGCGATCCGCTTAGGAAATTCGCGTTTTTTATCGATCTTTTGGCAAAATTCGTTTACATGAACATTGACGAAATCGTCGTTTTTCCACGTAATATTGACAAAATGTATGCTATTTCGGCGATCCTTTCACGAAATTTTCATTTATACGTAATTGTTTTTTCCGCTCAAAACCGTACAAGTTGGCAACTATGCGGAACTGATAACCCAATTTCAAATTTTCTGAAGAGGATGCCTTAAATTTCCGGAAATTTCGCAATTTTCGGACGAGAATCACCCTTGTGTTTTTCTCTGTTTAAGGTGAGAAATCTGCCGTCTTTTGAAGGAATGTCCGTCATGTTTTTCTTCGTTATAAGAGAAAATTTCTGTTTTTTGAAGGAAGTCCGTTATGTTTTTCTCCGTTTTGGGGGGGGGGGGTGATTTCTGTTTTTTGAGCAATGCCAGCTATTCTTTCCTCTGTTTTAGGTGAAAAAGTTATTTCTTTTTATTTCATTAAAGATGTTCTTTATAGCCTATAGGAGCTACATTTTAACACACGAAATTGGTAGGTATCATTCAAAAAATGTGTAAATTTTTTATAAAAACCAGATCATTCATAAAATGCTGTCATCTTTGGTGTTTCAAATGAAGTCGAAATGGAAGACCTGTTTTATCCCAGTTTTCCATTTTATCGCAATTTAATTATCTATCGAATTATTAAATATTTAGATAACTTGATCATGCTCCCCCCCCCCTTTACTGGACTGGTTTTGCTTTTGTCGGGAAATGCGGTTCAAAATTCCAATTTTGATGGCTTGTTCCGAAAGATCTATTTTGTTTACAAAAAACAGAAAACTAAGTGCATTTCGGTTGAATTTGTTAATTCATGCATTTCTGAACAAAAATAAATTAATGTCCCGTAAAGCATGGTGACGTCACTGCGACGTCGTTGTGACATTGTGACCATCGATCGTCGATGTGACGTCACGTGATGTCGATGTGAAGTCACAGTGACTAAAATGTGAAGTCGTTATGGCCGTTTTAGAGCTCGTTTGTAACCACTTCACAAAGTGGTCACAATGTGACAAATTTGTGAAAAATGTGTCATTTGTGACTACTTTGATATTAACATTGTGACGGAACTGTGACAAAAGCGACAATATTTAAATTGCCAGAAACATGTTTTTTAAAGTAAATAACATGTTTTGAAGAATTTTTTATAATTTTCTAAAGATTTTTAAAAAAGTCACATCTCAGTCACAATGTGGCGTCACTGAATGGTGGCATTTTAGTCACAGATGTGATGTGACCAAAGTGACTCACAGTTACGTCATTGTGACGTCACTGTGACTATGCATGCTATGAGGGGTATGTCACAAAATTGCCCTTTTTGATTTAAAAACAACATTTTAAAAAAAAAATCTTTTAATGTGCCATCAAAGTAACTTCAAAAAACCATTGCTGTATTTTCTATTGCAAATTAGGGATGCAACGGATATCCGGCCAATATCCGATATCCGGCATATCCGGCTGATTTTTCAATATCCGAAATATCATCGGATATCCGAATCACAATCACCGGATATCCGACTTCTCTATCGGATATCCGGCAGAATGCAGCAAAGCAAATATAGATGCATAACAGTAATTGTTTGATCCCAAACAATGCCTAAACTTTTGTTTACAATGCAAAAGATGAAATGTTACAATAAATTTCCTATCAGTAAAAGGTAATTCTCAAAAGTTTAAACAATTGCCAGCTTTCCTACTATTTATAGTTAAACGCTGTAATAAATTCAAGAATTTATGTTTATATCTTTTAGAAAATTGCATCTTTACTTTTAGATTGTAAAACAAAATTTGAAGTCAAAATAGTAAATAAAGCCTTTTTGCAAAAGTGTATAAAGATAGAAAACCAACATTTAGAAATGCACAAATAATGCATGAAAAGGTAGCAAACAGCCGTTTTGAATCTGCTATCGAGATTCTTCATCAGATCAAAACTCAGCGTGCTAGAAAAAGCCAAGTTGAGTAAAGCGATAGAGAAGCGCAGGCTTATTATATACCAGTTACGGGAGCGAATGATAAAAATAGACCTATTTTTACATTCTTCTATCCTTGATAGAAGAAAGTAATGTTATCAATTTTTTCGACGAATTTACATCTTTTAGGGATCCAATATCCCCAAAAAATGTTTATTCAAAATATCTGTCTGTCCCAGTGTTGCCATCATACAATTATACCATCAAAATGTGTATGAAGTTATACATAGAATGAACCAAATATTCTGTGCATGCTTTTGGCTGTAGCCAGCACGTCCATGTTCATTATGGAAACATTTCACGGTAAGGTGGTGCTGTAATCACAATTTTTGCACCATTTTCATTATTCTACCAACAAATGCTGTCTGAAGTTATGCATGGAATTGAACCAAATTTCTTTGGATACGTTTCTGAGAATGGCTGTCAGGTCTTCTTTCAATTCAAAAATATTTTGCCGAAAGATGGTACTGTAATAATGATTTTTAGCTCAGAGGCTATCAAAACCTGTGAGCTTATGTGCCCGCCCATTCTGTATGTATACATGTAAATGTGTAATGCAACAACTCATGATAAAAATATCCGATTCACTTGAAATTTTAAATATAGGTATATTCTGATAAGGCGTTTCCCTGATTAATTTTGGGAACTCATTCGCTAAGTATAAGTAGAAGAACGGGGGCTAATATTCTTCCCCTTAATTTATGTCAATGGGTTTTATATCCAGAATTATCAATTTTCATTCAAAATTTAGATATAGGATCATTCTGATGAAGCGCCTCTGTGATTAGTATTAGGTACTCATTTGATAAGTATAAAGAAGTGAAACAGGGGGCTAATTCCCCACCCCTTATTTCGATAAATGGGTTTTTTATGCAGATTTATCAGATTTCATTCAAATTTTAGACATAGGATTTTTCTGATGAGGGTATCACCATGATTAGTTTTGGGAGTTCATTGGATAAGTATAAAGAGACTGAACTGGGAGCTAATTCTCCAATCTTAATTTCGATTAATGGGTTTTTCATAGAGATTTATTCAAATTTTAGACATAGGATCATTCTGATGAGGGCACCGCCAAGATTAGTTTTGGGAGTTCATTGGATAAGTATAAAGAGGGGGAACGAGGGACAAATCCCCCGCCTTAATTTAGATAAATGGATTTTTCATGCAAAATTCTCATATTTCATTCAAATTTTAGACATAGGATCATTCTGATGCAGACATTTCCATGATCAGTTTTGCGAGTTCATTGTATAAGTCTAAGAGGGGGGAAATGGGAGGTAACTCCCCGCGCCTTAATTTAGTTTAATGAGTTTTTCATGCAGAATTTACTGATTTGCTTCAAAATTTGGATATAGATTCATTGTGATAAGGCACTTCCCTGATTTTTTTCGGATTTCATTGGATATGTATAAATTGGTGGGACTACACCTCTTAATTTAGGTAAATGATTTTTCTTGCAGAATTAAGAGATTTGCTTTAATATTTGGATACAGGTTCATAGTGATAAAATGCTTCCCTAATTTAATTGGAGTTCTTTTGTTAAGCATAAAAGGGATACGGGCGATTACCCCAACCCCTCGTAAATTTTATTAATGAGTTTTTATGCAGAATTATCCGATTTGCTTTAAATTTTGGATGTACATTCTTTCTGATAAGGCGAATCTCTGAATAGTTTTGGAAGTTTAATGGTTAAGTATAAAGAGACATAACTCCTCTTAAATTATATAAATGGTTTTTTATGAAGAATTATTCGATTTGCTATGAATTTTGGATATAGGTTTTTTGTGTGATAAAGCATATCCCTGATTAGTTTAGGGAATTCAAGGATTAAGTATAAAAAGGGGAAATGGGTGGGAGCTATCCCCCTTTTTAATTTGTTTTTCGGACAGCATCAACCCTTGAAAATATGAGGCTGTAATATACAATTAGTAAGCATAGCCTGTGAGCTCAATGCCATCAGAGGGCAATCTTCTTTTTATTGTAACTAGACGGTTGCCCGCCCTCAGTAGCCCGAAGACTATCTGAATGCCAGTTCTACAACCCCACACATTCACGTTTCTGTGCCATGTCTCGTCAGTTTCCGGCAGATATGTTTGATCGGTGTTCTGGGGTTTCGTTTGCATATCTTTTTTTATTGTTAATGAAGAGGTCTTCCATTTGTTCTTCCATCTGTTCTTCTTTCTGTTCTTCCATCTGTTCTTCCATTTGTTCTTCCATTTGTTCTTCCATTTGTTCTTCCATTTGTTCTTCAATTATATTCGACGATTCACTGTTTGAGAGCCTATCTGTCCTTTTATTTATAGAAGTTCAAAATGAAAAAAGATTTTCTTAGCAGACGATTTTTTGTGATAAATACATTATCTGTTTTATATTTCTTCTGCTTTATTCCTTTTATTTATAGAGTTCAAAATGAAAAAAGATTTTCTTAGCAGACGATTTTTTGTGATAAATACATTATCTGTTTTATATTTCTTCTGCGTTTACCTAAGCTGTGTAAAATCTCTATAAATAAAAGGTATAGAGGATGAGAGCCTATCTGTGCCTCAAATAATTATTCAATTATTCAATTAATTATCCTCGGAATTCCTTTTATATATATAGATTTTTTTTTTCATAATCTTTTTATTACAGTGAATTGACAGTTCGTGCAGTAATAGGAACTTCGTATCTTGCTAAAACTGGCTATTCGCAAACAGCTGATGTAAAACAGAATAACAAAAATAGATTTTAATAAATATCATGATCGAGATTAACTCATTCTTAATCTAATTAATTGACTGCAGCAAAAATTCTAGATTAAAATAAAAACTGGTATAATATTGAAGTAGTATTAATATTTTGTAATATTTTTTGAAACATTGAGATCTACGAAATAGAAGAGAGTTTTAGGATTGGTGCATCCAACTAGTTATTTTCGTGACTTCATTATAAATATTTAAAATTAAAAGTTTTTTGCTTATAAATTTTAAACTTAAACTGATTTAACTTAAAATAAAATTAAATGTAGCTGAAGGTAAAACAGTATAAAATAATTAAAACATGAAAAAAAAATCATCAATTAAACCTATGTTTGGAGATAACTCTTCAACCATTGGTATATTAGTGAGACATTTTATGTTTGCATTATAAAAAGGTGCTATGTATTACTTTATGAAAATACTTTACAATTATAGACATATTAATAAATGTGTAAAATTTGTTCTAAAAATTATCAGCATTTTACTGTATAGATTATTAGCAATTATCAGTAGCTCATTGACAAATAGTCAGAAGATTTAAATGTTTGAATTGCATTTTTTATGCAATATTATTAACATATACATACAAGGTTTGAATTTCGGGACGGAATGGCAGGATTCATGACCTAAAAAATCTCTTGGGCAAGACATTCCTGTTCTATCAATTGACTAATCTCACAGTTTGCTCTTACGGCAATTATACAAAATTCTTTTTTCTGCATCCGACTGAAAAGTTTTGTAATTTTTCTCACAAAATTTTCTTGCTTGCTCGACACACAAAATTTTGCAATTTTTTTTCTTTTCTAGAGACCAACTGGCAAATTTCACAATTTATTTCTCTCAACTGATTGACAGATTTAGCTATTTATTCTGCGACTGACTGGCAAATTTCCCTTTTTATTTTTGTGACACTCTGATGAAATTAACAATTATTTTCCTGTGTTCAGCTGAAAAATTTGTGTTTTGTCTTTGTTATTGGCTGACGAATTTCGTGATATTTCCTTGCGACAGATTAGCAAATTTCACGATATTTTACTGTAATTGATTGACGAATTCCGCTATATTTTCCACTGGTGAAGTTCCCTCAAAGTTCAAATTTTTTCAGACAAGTCAACAGTTTTTAAAAATTTATTTTTGCCATGGTGGACAAAATGAGCGATATTTTTTCTATGACCGATTTACATATTTTGCAAATTTTTTTCCTGCACCGAAGCAAGAAATTATTAAAAGGGCAGTAATGGTCACTAGAGTCTGAGCTTCTGGAATTAGCACTAAATAAAATGAGATTAAATCTTGTGTTGCTCATTGGAAAAAAAGAAAATATGTTTTTTTACAATCATTGGTTCAACATTAGATGTTTCATTTTCAAAATCATCGCACATTTCCTCATCAGTGGACTCAATAATCATACCTCTTTTTTTATTTAAAACACGATCTTTCATACGATATTTCTGTATTCGTTTTTTTCCGCATCTTATAATTTGCACCTGCACAATTTGTAACTTTTCTACTCTCTTCTTTATTAACAATGACATTTTGATTTCCTATTCAAATAAAAATTCTTATAAATTTAAAGAATTCCGTAAAACAAATAAATAAAATATGGACATCCATTGCCCAAAGCAAGATGTTTAGATGTTTCCCATTGAGTTATTGAAAATCATTAAAAGCATAATTTTTATGATGATTAAAACATGATTTATGTAATAAGAGTCATATATTACGTATGTCATGGATTAAACATTAATATCCCTGGACGAATCATAAACAAAATAAAATGTGGATACCACAAGGTCCATACTCGACCGATAACAACAACCGTTTTCCAAATGATTAAAAAAAATGATGAACTTCAAGGAAATCATTTAAATAGTTGATGTGCATAGTTCAGAGAAATTAGGACATGATTTTTTTTTAAATAAACCATTTCTCATGTAATAGAAGAAATCTACTGACTATGTCATTTTCAGATATTTCATATGGGTTTAAAATTTCAATGCATAGTTGAACATAATTCAATTAGCTAAAATGCCAGGGATTATGGTATTGACGATAATTCCACTAACTGATATACAATCACAGAAGGATATTGACGATACAATCACCTACATGCATTATTCGTGCAAGCAAATTAAAAATGAATGCACATCAGATTTTACAAAATTAAGAAGAAAAAATAAGAAGAAAAAGTCAAAAACAAGTATTTCCAATAATTTAATGCGTTAGAAAAGTTGCTCTGTTCTGTTTGTCAAAAGTGTAACCTATAAAAGATTCCAAACCACACAAAATCAAACAAAATCTAAATTAAAAAAATTCATTTAGCAACTCAGTTATTAATTGACCATAACACTGAGTGAAAATTGAAAAACAGATATGATATGATATGATATACATAAAGCTTTATTATTTTCCTTTGTTTTAGTTAAAATAAACATTTCGGATAATTATCTTGTTGTTGATTTACATTATTTCAATGGAAATTTGTCATGTTGGTATAAATTGTAAATATTTAAGTGGCAAGTAAAAAATAATAGGGTTAAAAAAATATATTTTTCTTCCTCTCATATAGTTTAACTACCCTGCATTTACAAATGTTATGAGGGAAACTCTCTCCTCCTGAGAAAACCTGAATTTCAAGCCCTGATAGTCAAAGATATTAAAGATGTGAAAAATATATTTCAATATATTTAAAATGTTATAATTGTGTGTGAAACATCTTTGCAATTTATTATTTGAGATGGCATTTGATAAAGAAATAAACATTCACCATAACTAAAAATATATTTAGTAACGGATATCCGATCGGATATCCGGCCGGATATCCGAATCCGGCAGGCAAATCGGATACCGGATATCCGGCAAAATCAGTATCCGTTGCATCCCTATTGCAAATATCATAAATATATTTCATAGATGAGTAGATACAGAGTAAAATATAGAATATAATTAATAATTTATTCAAAATAAGAAATGGGAATGATTTGTTTATTTCGAATCTGTTCACTTATACTAGTATCCATGCACAAAATTGCCAATCATTGAATAAACATTCACTTACCTTTCAATGCCTTAGATTTTCTGGTTCGAATCCAGCTAGCGGCATGGATGTCTGTGTTGTCCCTGTGATGTTTATTAAATGTATGTACTGTATATCCTGTAATAATAAAAGTGTTCTGTATTAGTTTCTGTGTATTATGGATCATTCGAGGTAACAGCCACTGTAGCTACAGACCTCAAAGCATCGTAAACCCAAACTGTACTCGTAAACCCAAACCTTAAATTTTATTAATGAAAATTGAAAAACAAATTTCTCCTGAGAAGTTATTCTATTTTAAAGCATATGACAGTTTAAGAAATTTTATTTTAAAACAAAAAATATCCATAAACCTTTTTTTTTGGGGGGGGGGGGGGGGGAGAGATATTACAGGAAGCTCATTTCCTAGAAAATAAAACTCACAGGATTTTTTTCAGAAATTTCCTTTTCTCCGTGCCTCCACAATAACAAAAAGATTGAAATCTAAAGAAACTACATGCAGATTTGCTTATTACATTACGATCACTTATTTAAACTAGTTGGATGTGTCAATCCCAAAACTTTCTTCTATCTCATAAGTATATTTTAATATTAAAAAAAAAACGTGGTGACCCCAAAGTTACCCACTATCGAATTTACTCGAACATTTGACCTAGCCTAATGAGATTCAGGTATCCGAAAAGCCTAAAACGCAAAATTTAATTAATATTCTGAGAAAATGAGCTTAGTAGTGCCTCATGTTGGATAATTTATACTAAAACCTAATAAGCATCTATTTTTGTCAAGACCTAACAGAATCTGAAATTTGATGGAATTTCGTCCATTAGTTCTTGAGATATAGTTATAGCAAGAAATTTGCAAAACGTAGCACAGCAACACCATATCTTGGACAATTTATGCCAAAACGTAAAAAAGGGTCTAATTATGTTACGGTGTAAAAGAATCTGAAGTTTGATGAAATTCTGTGCATTAATTCTTGAGATATAGCTAGTTTTAAAAAAAACCGTGTAAAATATAGCACAGCAGCACCATCAGTTGAAGGATTTATAACAAAACGTAATCATCGTGTAATGTTACATGTCATTTTGTAACAAAATCTGAAGTTTGATGAAATTCTGTGCTTTGGTTGTTGAGATATAGCTATCGGAAAAATCGTGCAAAATGCAGCATAGCTGCACAACCTGTTGCAAGGTTAATACCAAAATGTAATCAGCGTCTAATTATGTTATATATTCTAGTGTAACAGAATCTAAAATTTGATGAAGTTCTCTGCATTAGTTCTTGAGATATAGCTATCGCAAAAATCGTGCAAAATGTAGCATAGCAGCGCCACCTATAAGGCAGTTCACACCAAAACCTTATCAGCGGCTATGTATCTCAAGGTATTGCGGAATCTGAAGTTTGGTGAAATTCCGTGCATTAGTTCTTGAGATATAGCTATCATGAAAATCATGAAAAACGTAGCATAGCAGCGCCACCTGCTGGCCAATTTACACCAAAACTTAATCAGCGTCTATGTATATCAAGGGGGTACAGAATTTAAAGTTTGGTGAAATGCTGTGCATTAATTCTTGAGATATAGCAATCTTGAAAATCATGAAAAACGTAGTATAGCAGCGCCACCTGCAGGCCAATTTTCACCAAAAACCAATAGGCACTAATTCATATCAAGGTCTAACTGAATATGAAATTTTATGAAATTTCGAGCATTAGTTCTTGAGATAGAGCGCCCACAAATTTTTTGTCACATACAGACAGACACACAGACAGACAGACAGACAGACAGACAGACAGACAGACGGACAGACTCACAGACAGACATTTTCTAAAAATAGTCAAAACGTGTTCAGGATCTTCTAAAACGTATAAATCCGTCGAAAACCGGAAGTCGAAAATTTTCATGAATCCAATACTTTCTTCTTGTAAAGATAGAAGAAAGTAAAAATACTAGAATGTCTGGATCTGTTTTATTCAATTACATCATAACATGTTACTTTGCATTTATTTTTTTTTTTTCTAATTTTTTTTTATTATATAGAACTAGATTTTTTTAAAATCTTTCTACTACAAAATTATGAAAAGAAAATGAAATCGAAGCTAAAGTATATTGTAATAAAGATTCTAAGTTTCACCCCCTCACACTCAAGCTGTGAATTCTTAAATTCTAGATCTATTTTAATACCAAATTTTAAATTATACAAAATATTGCACATTTCAGACATTCAATTTTACTTTCAAGATATGCATTACACTTCTTTCTGAATAATCAGTAATAATTTTAAAAGTAGTATTAATAATTTATATTCTGTGGTACATATATCCATCCAAGCTGTACATCCATACATTTTAAAAAATTCAGCTCTTTTATAAAACACATTTGGCTAAATATATCTCTCAACTTTTGTCAATTATTGGTCTTATCACACATCAGGATTCATGATTTAAAACTCCCACAGTATTGTTTTATGACTTTTCTTTTGATTTATAAAATAAACATTGTACACAAAAATATGCATGTCAAAGTATTACCAATATATTATTAATAATATTATAAAATTTGTGTAAATGATTAAAAGGCAACATTTAGATTAGGGTAAAAAATTTTATTATACAAAATACATGGTAAATTACAAATCAAATGTAAAAAATTATAAGACAATAAAAAGACAAGGAAATGTTTTAGTTAAAATAAAAATAACTACAGTATATAAAAGACATTAACACATTTTAAACAAATTTGGAAGAAAATAAGATAAAAGCATTTGTTTTGTTAAAGTGCTGGTACAGAAAAACAAGTTTGGCAACTCAGTTGATTACTAATTTTCGAATATACCAAGCCAAAGTCAGATTCATTCCACTGAAGGAGATTAATCTATATTACAGTAATCAGCTAGCTTATCATGAAATCTAAGTTTTTTAGTATCAGCCTCTTCGGTGACAATAATAGGCTTCTTCCACCATTCAAAATAATTGAGATTCACTATATCAGATTTAAATGAAAATTCATTTAATGGTTCAGACTTTGCTCAAACTTTAATATAATAGATATCACCAAAGTTGAGCCCACAAAATCATACAATTTTATTTTACCTCAATTTCATAAGTTTTTCTAAATACTAACAAGAAAATATCCAGGGGCAGTACTAGCCCCTGGATATTTCAGGACACATTTACCTAACCACATTACACCGCCCCGAGACAACTTAACGAAATCTGCGAGTTTTTCATAATCCATATAACAAAATGTTTCACCATCGTCTAACACTCTTATCCATTTATTCCAAAATACTGATTTTCTGGAATTTCACAAAAAAAAAAAAAAAAAAAAAAAAAAATCCATGAATGTTAGTGCTATATCACAAAATTCAAGAAATTTCGAGATTATTAGGAAATTCTACCTTTTTTTATTTTTTAGGACATACACGGCCTTTGAATAATCTCAATATTTGATATATAGTCTTGCTTAGAATTTCTTTCTGTTGCAAGATTATTTTATAATTTGATTCAAATGGAAGTTGGAGGATTTTTTTTTTCTTAACTTTACATTGTAAATACCTTTTGGAAAAGATTAAGCTTTACCTTTCTAAAAGCTGTTTAAGTATCCATATGAATTTATAATTACGTTAAAGTACATTATGTTTTTTTACATCTTGAAATTATTTTAAAATAATTTAAAAGATAAATTGAATTAAATCAATTTATTTAAATCATGATTAAAATCAAGCTGATTTAAATCAACAAATCCTGTCACATAGCTCTATTAAATCAGCTTAAAATAAGTAAAACTACCAAAAAACTTGGTTAATCTAACACTTCATGCAACAAATAAATGTAGTAAAAAAAGCAAATAAAAATTGAGTTCAAACAACACACTTAAAAACTTATAGAACCAACTATTAGGTTTAACCATCATTGCACTATGTACCACATATGGCACATACCTAAAAACATAATTCTCAATGTGTGCTATAAATTTGGCCAATATGATTACTGTAATTGATCAAAAATAGTCCAAAGAATTGGAATTACACTTATTTTGTCCATATCAGATGGTTGCATTTGACAAAAAATTAGAAAAAATTGTGCAGTTAAGGTTTGAGCATATAAGAAGTATTTTTTATTTGCTTTATAAGTTGATTTTATTTTATGTTATACAATAAGCATTTCATTAAATTACAAAATATTACTCCACTGAGATATAGCTTATAGGATATAGTCCACTCTCTCTAATCCACAATCGCCTATAATCCAAACTGTAACTGTATTCTGACCATAATAAAAGTTGATTGTCCTTATGAATTAAGAAATTTTTAATGCATTCATTAGACTGAGATATTTTATGTACATTATGAATAATGCGATATATTCTAAACACATTCGCTAGCTATATAAAAAGATGAAATTTCTTAGAAGGGATAAGTATCCCATGAGCAAAAATCTCAGATTTTTAGGAAAACAAAGTTTTGTTATCGATCAAGAAATATTGATCTTTAAAGGCTTCAGGATGCAATAAACTAAAAAGTATAAAGCAAACAGAAATTTGTTCCATTAGTGTTATATCACTTAAATAGTTTCTTAATGTTGAATATAACCTTTTTTTATGTCAAAAATAATTTCTTTCATTTCTGTGTAATTTATTTGCAGTATGATTATTACATTTGTTGATAAATTCCTAATATTAAGATGTAATCAAAGAAATGACCTATAATCTTTACAATTCTATAATTCACAAAATCCTTGATCCCAACATATGATTAGAGGGAGTGTACTGTAACTATTATAAATAACAGTAAATTTCCTGCCACAGAATAAATAAGCAATGAAGACATAGTTTTTTTTTACTAAAAACATACATTTCAACTATATGCAGATCTGCCAACTAGAGGTCTGCACGGGCCGAAATTTCCAGGCCCGGGCACGGCCCGAAAATTAAAATTTCGGCCCGAGCCATAATGGCCCGACTCGACCCGGTCCGAAAGTAAAAATTTCGGCCCGAGCTCGGCCCGATCCGAAAAAAGGTTTAAAATTCGGCCCGAACCCGGCCCGGCTAGAGTGAATTTCTACAGAACATTGATCTTTAATCTTATGGAAGAGTTCTGACCAAAAAAAATTTTATTAGTCTTTTTTTTTTCCATGTTTATAATCTCCATTTATGCAGAAGTGCCGTAGGCTGCGATATTTATGCTTTTAAATGAATCTTTGTTTGTTGTATGTAAATGTTTCAGTTATCACTAGTATTATTAATCCATATTCTCTGTAATGGAGACAAAAAATCGAAAAAGCGGTATATGGTAAAATTTCCAAAGACGAAATCGCTTTGGAACGAAAAAAAAATGCATTCCCTTCTTAACAAGATGTAAATGTTTAATATATTTTTTTCTCCCGTATTGTTGTATTCATTTTGCATGGATGAACATTTTAAAAGAAACTTTCAGTTTTCAGTTAAAAAAAAAAAAAAAAAATCCGTCATAATCATGTTTGTGTGTGTGTGTGTGTGTTTAATTCTATTTTAAAACGCCTAGTAATCTACGATTCTTTAAAAGGAATAAATTCTAATGTTTAATTGTAGAATAATGACAGTTTAAAAGTATATGCTTTTTTTGCAGAAATTTTTGGACAAAGCCAAATATTACTGATTTATAAAAAGTCGAGAAAAGGATTTTCATATAGGAAGATTCAAAAGGAACTGATTAATTTTTTCCATGAAAACTAGGAAGAATGGAATCAGTCTCGGCTTCGTACGGAAAAAAAGTTAGGCCCGGCCCGATACTCCAGCAAAAAAATTAAGGCCCGAGCCCATCCCGGTCCGAAAAGATTAGTGACTAGGCCCGAAAGGATTAATGACTAGGCCCGGCCCGGCCCGGCCCGGCCCGACCCTTCAGAAGTAAGGCCCGAGCCCGGCCCGAATGGAAATCGGCCTGAGCCCGGCCCGCCAGCCAGGCCGGGCTACTGCCAACTGCTCTGAAAATAAACCTTAGTTCTTACAATTTAGAGTTATTATAAACTGCAATGCTATAAAATGTCTTGAACTATGATTTTTTGCAAAAATCACAAACACATTTTTTTTACATTTGCAATTTTTAGTCCATGAAACATTCTTCAGGAGTGATTTTGATCTGAAATTTCCAAAATTTTAAAATAACGACAGTTAGTTTAAAAATTTGAACAAAAAACAGGATTGCACAATAAAGTTCTTAACATAAAACCCTCAATGTTTCTTAACCACCAATAAATCGTATTTTCGTAAGTATTTATAACAAGAATTTTCCTCTTTAAAAATTTTGTTGCCATCTTGTCAAAAATCTCGGAAAACACACAAATCTTCACTTAGTAGCTGAGTAAAATCGCTAATCTCATTCGAGTTTAGGAAAAATAGTGCAAAAGTAGAAAATAATGAATTTTGATAGACTATGAAGAGGAAAATATAGTCAATTTCCTTTATCCGCAACTCTATAATAGGCACTATATTTTAGATGTAAACAGTTAAAATGTTTTTTGTAAAGCAAAATATTGAGCATTTTAATCATAAAAGAAAAAAAATTAACTGGATCTCATGAATTAAGAAATTTTTAATGGATTCTGCATTCATTAGAATGAAATATAGTTATGCATCTTGTAAATAACTATTCAACTACTTTATTCAGAACGCATTTGTGTGCTTTATAAAAGTTAAAATGGCTTTTGAAGAAGCGTTAGCTCTGTAGGATAAATATCTCAGTTTTTAAGAAAAACTTTTGTTAATGATCATGAAATCCTGATTCTTAAAAAGTCTCAAGTTAAATTAGAGCAAAAAGTAAAAAATATAAAGCAAACCACAATCTCTGCAATGTCTGATAGATTTAAAAAATAAGTACAAATCAATTCTATTAATTTTGTGTTACATTATTTAAATTTATTCTAATATATATAGTTTTTTTATATTATTTAAAATAAAGTATTTCTTTCATTCTTGTGTTATTTATTTACAGTGTCATAACTATATCTGATGATAAATCCCACATTAAGACTGTAAACAAAGAAATATGACCTATAATCCTCAAATCCCTTGGTCTCAACCTGTGAGAATTAGAAGAAATGTATTGTATTCCAAATTTTGTCAAAAGGTCATCTAAATAAGTAATGAACTATGTTGATAGGTGGCCACAAGATGTTGTACAAAACTATCATGAATTTTGGCAAATGGCCGTGTAAAAAATAAACCTCACCTGATCGCAGAAGAATATAAATTTCATCAAAAAGATGGTGGTAAATGCGTTAAATTTTTCAAAGATCATAGAAAATGCAGATATCATCGAAAGATCGAAAAAAGAAAACAATTTCGTGTGAATTTCATCAAAAGTTCACAATAAACAATGCTGATTTTAAAAAAGAATCGTGATAGAAATAAACATAAATGTTGTAAAATAATTGCAAAAAAGAAAATAAATGTTTAAAAATTTACTGCACTTTCTAAAATGTTTGAACCTGGCCTCCTTTTACAAATATTTAAAAAAACTGAAACAAGAATAAATTCTAAAAATCTTTTAAAATTTTTTACACTGAAAAAATTTAATGTAGTTAGTTAAAAGAAACTTCATTCTTTTAAAGAATTTCAAAAAATGGTCACAATAAACCAACCAACCAAACTCCAGATTAATTTCAATTTTATGTTTTATGGTTTTTCATTTTTAAAGATTGGCAGATCTGCTATATGCTGATTACTTAATATTTAATATTTTAACATTCAGGTAAGCTGAAAACATTTTGAAAGGACATGAGCTTATTGCTCAAACTTTTCTTATCGCAGGATTTTTATTTTTGGAACATTTGGATCCTCTCTCGGGATTTCTTTCTGCAAAGACACTGAAAAAAAATTATCACAATGTAATAAAGAGAAAACAGTAAAAATATGGAAAATATTTAAGAATATGCAATTTATATGAACAATTTTTACACATAGATATTGTTGGATGAGATCTTTTCATTATTTTCCTATCATTTTATGTATTGATTCAAAATATGCAAATCTTTTACCTGCAGATCTGATCTAAAATATGTGTTATTGAAAACTTTTGGAAAGTTAAACATAATAAATTATTAAAATGAAACAAGAAAATGTATATCCCATTTTGTCCAAGGTCCCATCTTGTTTACCTATAGTTGTAAAAATAAGTTGATACAAATAAATAATGCTATTATTAGTCGGAATACAAATGAAAGCATTAGAACAGTCAAATAATTTTAAGAAAACAGGAAATTTCTTTAATACAGTACAAAATCCCAAATTTGGACGTTTTACTAACTACCTTTTTAAATAATGCTGAATTAACCTCTATAATGATCTTTTACTTTTTCGATTCAGAATTTTTTTTCTCGGATGCTTTTACTCTCTAAATCAGGTTCAAAGATGAAAATATTCCAGTTAAAAAAAAAAAAAAACTAATAAACGGTTTTTGTTGAAAAAGATCGACCTCAGCTGTGCAATGCAAAAAAAATTAAATAAATAAATAAATAAACAAAAATATGGAAATGCAAACGAGACTTAAAAAAATAAGATTAACATTGAGCGGATGTTTTCACATTAGTGAACTCCTGAAATAAAAAGGAGCCATGATATTCAAAATCAACGCTATCCTCATTCTTTTATGAAGGATAAACTGTTGGAATCCTATTTTTTTACTTATAAAAAGGACTTCGTGAAAGTATCAAATAGTTTGAGTTGTATAAGAGCTCGAAAAACATTCAACGGCACATACAAACGAAAAAAAAATTATTCTTCACTATTAAAAGAAAAAAAAAACATAACTCCTAAGTTAATTTACCGATTTTTTTTTTTTCAAATTTTCAGCAATTTGCAATAACAGTAAATTAGGCTGTGGGACAAATTTTTATTAAAATATAATAAGTTATTCCAAAATTAGAGCATCTTTTACAAATGTCCACTATAGAAGAACCTCAAAGAAAAAGTAGGAAACTATCCATCGTTTGCTTTTGTTTATCGAACTCAGCGAAATCGAAACTCGAATGTTTATACAATCACATTGTCATTTACTGTGGATGGGTAATATGTTTTGCTATGCAGAAAGAAACCATGCATAGATTTTTAGTGATCTTTCGAAATGAAAAGTATTTTCCTTCTTATTTGAGAAAGATTTTTTTTTTTTTTTTTTTTTTTTTTTGTGATTTTTTTCAAAAATTTGTACGAAAAATGGATAAAAATATTAGTATCCAATAAACTCGAAAACGAAAGTGGATCACAATGAAATGAAAAATAACTTCCGCTTCAAGTAAAATTTCTGGTTAAAATAAATGAGATAATAGAATTATCATACATGTAAATTATTAATGTTATTAATAAAAATTTAAAATGGGTTGTAATATAATTATTTATCAATGCTATTAACAAATGAAAAATCAACATACAAGAAATATCGATAAATTGTACTCATCTTCTTAAAAATATGTCAATCAATTCTGTATTCCGTCAGCAATATCTGTACACAAGCTCACAGGAAAACAATTGTCAGCCACCGATATGGAGTCAACCAATGGCGGATCTAAGGGGGGGAGGGGCGATGGGGCGATCGTTCCCCCCCCCCCCCATCTTGAGCCCAATAAAGGGTCTGAAAAACGATATTAGATGCCCGCACGGAAAAAGGATTGGACTTAAACTCAAGACCGGCGCGGCCCGACCCGGGCCGCACCATTTTTAAGTCACGGAACTGGGTCAGATCTTTACATTTTCAGAACCGGGGCGGGTTGAGTCTTACTTTTTCCTGTAGAGCGGGATCGATCCACACTTTTCTTTTCAGGGCGGGCCTGGCGTGGATTTCGTTCTTCCTTGAGGTAAACGCTCGGTCTAAGATCGAACCAGACCATAAGGGGGGATAAGCAATGGCGGATATAAAGGGGGGGGGCAAAGGGCGATCGCCCCCCCCCTCTTGGGCTAGATCACTCTACCAGGGAACCAACCAAGAAATGGCAAAGGCATGAACCCCTGGAAGAAAATCTCTCTCCGCCATCCAGACTCAACCACAAGCAAATAGAGGCAGAATAGCAACGTCAATAAAAATAAATAAATAAATAAATAGATTACAAAGACAACCTAGTATCCACCCACCCCCCCCTTGGGCTAGATCACTCTCCCCCCCCCCTCTTGGGCTAATAAAAGTTTCCTAAAAAGACATGCATCCTCGCAGGAAATGAATTGAAGCCTAACTCGAGTCCGGCGCGGCCCGCCCCGGGCCACGCATTTTTAATTTCACGAGGCTTGGGCTGGGTCAGGTCTTCTCGCTTTCAGAACCGGGCCGTATCGTAATCATTATTTTTCTGCAGATTTGGGTCGGGGCCAATGGCGGGTCTGAGGGGGCGATCGTCGTCACTTCTTGGGCTAATAAAAGTTTCCCAAAAATACATGCATCCTTGCAAGAAATGAGTTAAATCCTAACTAGAATCCGGCCTCCCCCCCCCCGGGCCGCGCCTTTTTAAGTTCGCGAGGCTCGGGCTGTGTCTGACCGCATTCAGAACTCGGCAGTCATTTATTTGATACTATCATGATCATTATTTTTCTGCAGATTTGGGTTGGGCCTGACTTATTTTTGGTCCAAATCGAGTCTGGCCTGGAGTCATTCTTCTTAGATGTCTGCATTAGAGATGACGCAAGTTCAGATTTAGCCCGTGTCCGATACGAGATCGTGCTCTGTTTTTATGCTGATCTACTGATTTGGACTCATTTTTTCTGAAATCTGAAAACTTTATTTATCGATGAATAGAAAAATTTAAAAAACTTTTTCCCCCTTAAAAATTAGTACTTATTCCTTTTTAAATCAGTGTCTTGCTATTTTGATAAAAATGAAAGTGAAGCACAATTTTTTTTCTATTTTATTATTTGAATACTATTAAAAAAAACAATTAGTCATATCTACATCTGTAGATTTATGTTCAAACATTGCCGACGAACGACGATCTGGCGCCTACCAAAAAAGGCGGGAATAATGAATTTATCTTTAGTTCGATTTTTGTTTGTGGCAGTGATTATTTTGCAATTGGATCGTTTATTATTATCAGTGATGGTAACTCGTGGGAATTTTCCCTTTTTGTGGGGAAAACAGAGGTCTGTGGGGAAAAGGGAATTTTTGTAGTTATGTGGGAAATTTCGATGTTTTTAAGATTTTTCTTCCAGAGCTTTTGTCTCGGCAAACTTTCCCTCCGAAATAAGCAGCATACCGGTTCTGCTGATGAAATTACTGTACATAACTCTTAATTCTTCATAGTATGAAGGGTAGGATAATCATTGTCATAGCAAGGGTGGGTAGGTCGGGCAAATAGAGCTAACCCATTTTACCTCTTATCCCTCCCCGCCATGTACACTTTGCCGACCCAGTCTCAGCAGAAGAAGAAATCTGAATTGGACAGTTGCATTACATAATTGTGTAATCTTAACTGTAGGAGGATGAAACTGATCTATTGTATTCTCTTAAGGCAATAAGTATTAACTGCTGCTTGCTGCAATGCACTTAATCTCTCGAATCTATATTTTGATGCTGAATGCGATATTTTACAAAGGATGGAGGTACAGAAATAAACGTAAAATATTATCTTTGTTATTCTGCATCCACTTTTAAAAAGCCATAAAATGTGACCAAAAGTAATTTCAAAAAAGAAAAAAAACAGGACTTGCATTACCTATGCACTTTCAACATACACTGTGAAATCACTTATACAAATTATACGACAGTTCAAAAATGCTGTGTTAACAAATGTAACACGCGTTACAAGAGGTATATACTTTTGCAAAAAACATCGAAATAATTCTTAATTAAATCCCTTATTAAAACTTTTCATTCATAAATCTAATTTCCTTTTTTTTCTTTTTGTTATAAAATTACACAATAAAATATAAAGGAATCTTATTATTAACTTTCAAATTTTTCTTTCAGTTATATTAAATTTGTTTAAAAATCAAATATTTCAATCTATTGTTGATCAATAAAACAATGTGCTTAGTTTAAATACACCAACTTACTGATTATTTTCCCAATATGTTAATTCTCTGGGTTTTTTTCTTTAAATAAAAGATTTTAAAATCTTTGAAAAGTTTTTAGTTTTTTAACTTATTAACTTATCTTGAACTTATCTTGAACTTATTAACTTATCTTATTTAACTTATCTTGAACGTATTTTTGAAATATTCAAAATCGTAAAAGAGGAAGGTGAGGTTAATGTAAAAAATTACGTAGAGGACTTTTCCGACAGAGGGCAGCACCATCAGACTTAATTGTGAGGGGAAAATCAGGCTGCTGTGGGAATTTTTGAGGGAAAATCGGGCTGACGAGATTACCATCACTGATTATTATAATTATTTAGACATCTAACGCGAAAAGAATATTTTCTTTTGATTTTATTTTGCGGTTACCGAATAATTTAAATTTCTAGTATATGCAACGTATACAAGTCGAAATCGCTTTTCATATGGAAATAACTGTAGTAATTATCATTTCTTTTGGGATATTTGCTGATGCCGTAGCGGTAAGTAAATGTATTTACCATATTCTTGCGATCGAGTAGTGTTTCCTCTGTTCCTAAAAAAGTGTTGAACTTTAAAAATTTTAATTTGAGGTTATTTTTTGGGTAATGCTATAACGAAGGCTTGTTATGAACAGGGTTGACCTGGCCCGCTGACCCATCGGCCCGAGGGCCGGTGCGCCCTCTTCCAGAAGAAACTTTGCGCCCCTAAATGCTTAAGCCGTTTAATTTTTTTTTTTTTCTTTTTTGGTGGTGGTACGATGCATTTTTGATAGTGCACTAATTTTTGAGAATTCGTTTAGGGAATAATCCTCAGTCAACAGACAGGGAACAAAAGATTTTTTTTTAATAACAAAGAGATTACAGATAGATAGAAACAATCTTAGGATCGGAAACAGGAAGGTGCGAAGGGAAAATTGCGCCCGGGGCAAAGTTTCAGTTTGGCGCCCCCTACCCAATTTTTTCTTATAGCAGGACAAAAATGACGATCGTAATATAAATTTGCGCCCGTTAAATTTCCGCGCCTGGGGCGACTGCCCCCTCCGCCCGGTGCTGATCGGAAATCAGTCATCTTTGCATACGATCGAGAGAGAACACGTGCACTTAGGAAGAGCAGTAGCCATGGCACCCTGGGCTGGAATTTTTTATAATAGCTTCTTTGAATGACATCTTTTAGATTTTTCCCTAAATATTTTCCCGCAAATTATGCAAAAATTATGTTTTCAAAATCATCTATTTTTAAAAAATTGTACCAACTTTGAATTTTTGAACAGTAACATCCATTTTTGGCATCTTAGTTGAGTTTCTTGAATTCAAACGACCAGGAAATGGCATTGTTTATTCATATCATCTTAAATCTTGATGAAGTTAGAAGAGTATGGATTTGAGAATGATAAAGTTAAATCCAACTGAAAAAGAAAAACATTGATTTATATCTTAATAAAAGTCATTTGATACTTACACTGATTACTTGAATAGACCCAAATATATTACAAGCTTTTCTCTCTATTCAAAAACCTTTTTAAAAATTCTTAAAACTATTAATAAATATTTTGTACAATCTTCTTCAATGAAAAAGTAAATTTATTATAAATTTAAAATTATCATATAATTTTACTGTTGACTAATTAATTTTTTTCGGCAATTTTTCTTCGATGTTTTCATTTTATTTTTCGAAATTTATTGATAAACTCCTAACACTGTTTGTTTCATAATTGCATTTAGTTTTGAGAAATTTATCTAAACTGTATATTTTTCTTGGCTGGCAAGAATTCAAATAAGGTGTCAAAAATGGAAAATTAAAAATTTGAAAAATCAACTTTCGTGCATTTATTAATACACAGACAATCCCCAAAGAAAATTTATAAACAGAATTTAATAGTCGATATTATTACCAATCAATTGGTACCTATGTCTTTTTTATATGATAATTTGCAGAATAATTGGAAGGGGGAGATAGCTTCCCCCCCCCCCATGATTCTTATAAATTATCTATTGACACAAAAGAATATAATAAGAAAGTGATAGCCTTGATATCAGATATTACATGATTCACTTTAGAAAAATGTGCAAGATTCTGTAGATTTTATGGATCTTTAAAAATATGCGGGGTATGAAGCGGAAATATAATTTTAAGCCATTTCTTGCTGCTGTGCGAATGTGTTAAACCTTGTTAAACTAAGTACAATACCAGCAAATAAAATTTAAATAAATTTGTTGTTTAGTTTTGCGCCCTCTGAAAATCCAAGGTCTGCGCCCTCTTTCCTAACCCAGTCCGACCCTGGTTATGAAGAATGAAATGGTTATAGTTAAGAATGTGCATTTTTACAGAAAATCTAAAAATGTTGTTCGATTTAACAGATAATAGACAGTATTTTCTACAGGTTCCATGCATTTATTCATGAAACACTTCATTAACATGTTCATTATCCATAATATTTTCTTACTAAAACAGAGACAAAATATGAGAATCCTTTTATGCGTAAAGTATATTTTTATTTTATACCAAACTGTTCTTTTGATAATATTAAATTTAATTTTTATTTTAACAGCCTTTTTTATATAAAAAATAGCTTTAAAATCATAATTACTTTTGGAACATTTTTATAAGTATTATGCAATTTTTTCTATTGTATAATTACATTATCAGGCTTTTTGCTCTTGATGCCGCAAAATGTTTCTGGCTCAGGCGGGACCGTGCTGTGGAATAAGAGCCCGAATTTATCTCTAGTCTGCACCACCAAAATTTCCCTGGTCGGGGTTCGGCTCGGAATGAAAGTTAAATTTCGGTCCGTGTTCGACCCAGCCTAGACGTATGTACGTGCCCGGGCCTGGCCGAGTCGGCGAAATGGTTCCGAATTTTCTAACGGGCCAGCAAAATTAGTATAATTTTTCCAACAGGCCAGGCCAATAAACAAAGTAAACGGGCCGAACCGGCAAAAAAAATTGAAGAGCCATATGGGCCGAGCCCAAAAAAAAAAAATTAACGGGCCTTCTGGCCCTTTATAAAGATTTAAGCAAGAATGTTAAAATATGAGCTATTTTCAATTATATGGGTTTAATGAGGATAAATATAAATGTGCATCACCAGCCGATACTAGTTTGGCAACATCAACACAGAAATGTAACTTTTACAATGTAGAGATCAGCATCGGAGAATTATATTGTGTGTAACCCGGGTTTAATATATTTTTTAGCAGGCTCGTACCGGTCCGAGATCAGGCTTACATTGTTTTTCTACATATAGACGAGCCGGGCTGGAACTAGACTTAATTGTTTTCAAATTGTGTAGGACAGACAATATGCAGCACCGTGCGAAAGGTGGGTCGGCCCGGATGCGGTCGGCCCGGACGCGGAAATTCAGGGGGCGCCAAATTTATGCTATTAGCGTAATTTTTGGCCTGTTATAAGAAAAAGTTGGGTCGGGGGGGGGGGCGCCACATTTTGCTTTGCACCGGGCGCACTTTTCTCTTCTCATGTCAAATGATTGCGGATTTTTCTACCTTCTCATGCTGTCGCTTCCAGAAATTCTATTCAAAACGATAATTTTCACAGTATTTTCTTAAACTGCTTATCAAAAAAATAATAATAATAATAATAATAACGCCATGATTTCTGAATAAAAACGCCTGCTAATCCTGCTAATGCAATCCACAACATAAACATTAGTTAACCCGACCAGCAGCAAAAAAAGGAAGTCAACCGGACCCAAACTCGACCCACAGCAAAAACTAGAAGTCAACCGGACCCAGACCCGACCCGCAGCAAAAAATAAAAGCAACATGATCCGCAGTGAAAAAATTAGCTCCCACCCACGCATTAAAATCGAGTCTCCAAATTTCTGAAATCGCCCCCCCCCCCCCTTGAGGACTCTCCAGATCCGCCCTTGGAGTCAACGAGTGATTGTATCGGAAATGCCCGATCCTCGAACGAATGTTTCAATTTCGATTCTCGAACGATGAATAATTCCGATAAATAAAACTGTACATCGGAACAGTTAAGGTGCGTTTTCACGGGCCTACCCAAGCGCTAACTTTCCCAACTCTTTACCTAAGCACAAGATTTTAGGTAGTTAGAACGCGATTTTTTAGGTTTGATTCGTGTTCAAACCTAAGCACTATCTACCTAAGCGCAGCCAATCAGAAAAGAGAATTTTGCTAAGTAATGGCGGTGAAGAAATGTAGCATTAAAAATGAAATTTTCATTTTACATATAGTTGTTTTTATTTCGAACTATTCTTTTGCGTCAAGCAGTAATTATTTTTTATGATTGAAAGAAAAAAGTAAGTTTTATCAACGTTTTTCATTTTGTAGATGCATATAGACCCCTTGCATTGACGTCACAACAGCGGCTGTTCTTCTTATCTGGTGCACATGACGCCATAATCTGGAGCCCAAACAAACCATCATAACTCCCCGTTTGCCGTTTAAAGCAACTGTGGTCTTTCTGTTTAATTTTGATTTTTTTCATTCTTGCATTATTTTTCTAAATACTTAAGAAATGAAGCGCAAATTACTATTTTTATAAATGTGAAAACACCACATTTGCCTTTTGTTTGGGCGCCAGATGAAGCATGTGACGTCACGTGCAAGGGGTCTATACATATCTATCTGTCTTTTGTAATCATTCAGATGCATTTTATAATATTAAAATAATATTTATAATTTATATAGTTCGTTTCGAGTAGCAATGAAGATATGATGTATTGTTCTCAAAATTATTTTATCGAAAGTTAACAGTACAATGAATAAAAGTATTTGTTTATAAATATTTGTTTCTTAAAATTAATTACTTGCTTCAGTGATTATATTCGGTTGTTTGGTAGAGTATTTCCAATTAATTTTGAATTAAATATCTGTTTGTTCATTTAATAATTGTAAATGTTAAGGAATATTTGGTTAGCCTAGCTCGTAGGTTTTTAAATCGTCAAATTAGTTAAATGCTAGCTGCAATCAAGCTTTGTTAATATACTTGCATATTTATGCAGGCATGTAAAAGAATTTTCTCTAAAATAAATAAGCCGCTGTATATTTGATATTTCCCTATTTTATTTTAAGAAAGTAATATTTAATTGCAAAATAGTTTGCTCTTCATCCCTTTAGAGATTTAATTTACAGCATAAAAAGTTGTAAATCCTCATAGAATTTTCCTTTTAAATCATGTATAGCTTCTTTTTATCTGATTATTTCTAAGAATTTGTATGTATTATGCATGGTTTGCTACTATTTGAGCAAAGTTTCCATGTGTTAGTCCAGTATGATAGGCGTTTTAGTTTTATTTCACTAGAATTTATCCATTAATCCTATAACTTTGATCAGAATTGAGGCTCCCTTAATTTTGTTTTAAAATTGTTTGATATTTTCTTAGTGTGTCCTAATGAATCTGAAAGTTATCCCTATGAATTTATAATATACATTTTATTTATTTGATGAGAAAGTAGCAAACTTAGAATTATAAACAAGGTTTGTCAAATTTTGACCTTTTCGATTGCTTTTTAATCTTTAGATACTATTTTGTTAACACTTAAAAATGCAGAAAAAAGGAAAACATTATGTGAAGTCTTTGTTTATCTTTTAAAAAATTACATTGAAAACAGCGATTTATAAAGCATGCAACTTGCAAAAGAAAAGCTACCAAAATAAACTGTCGTATTGCATACCTAAATAAACAAACTGCCACATTGTATATCTAAGTAAACAAACTGGCATGTTGCAAATGATGTTTAGGAAAATTAATGGTAAAGTAATGTTTCATTATGATGTTGAAAGGATTTTTGTAACTAAAATCGAGTCTTTCATGCATACAATAAACTTAATATTTCAAACAAGCATACTTAAATTTCTTAGCTGATTAATAGTTAATTATTTATTAGTAAATATTCGCTTTTCAAGAACTTTTATATGTATATGTATGCACATATTTGATTAGTTTCTTTCTTTTAATTTTCTAGTTGCTTCGGATGCTACAGTTATGATGCAAATGTAACAAGAATAATACGAATAGGTGAAAAGCTGTGCGATAAAGTGCTACTCTTGCAGTTTGTTGGATACTTTTGCATTGGCCAGTTGGAATGCGCTCAAAAGGCTATAGGTTAGAAATAATCTTTGGCCTTTTGGGATGTAAACTTGCTAGCTAGATCATTTGGATTCTTCCTGGAAGCTACAGACTTCCTCTTTTTATTTTGCTGAAGATTGCATTTGCTGTAATGGCTCTTATGAAAAGTAAGCCACTTATTGCTTAAAAAAAAAGAGTTTTATTGCTTTGTTTAAAAGTTCTTGCTTATATAAGTGTAAATTCAATTTAATCTCTCTGATTTAAGGCATTAATTTTACAGGAATTTAGTAAATATAAATTGTGTAAATTGCAACAATTACTTAGATTAAAATAAAAATTTTAATATCAAATTGAATTATTGTTTAAGAAAACATACAAACAATAAGCATTAAATAAAATAAAGCACATTTTTATTAGCATAGTCACATAGCACAGAATATGTGAAAACAAATACAGTAGACTCCCTAAAATCCGCACTCCTAAAATCCACAACTCTCTAAAATCCACACATATTTTACAGATGTAAACAATGAAACATTCAGTTCAGATGTAGGTACAAATTTTGACTTTTTTAATTTTATATCAATGCCATATGTTTTGTAATTTGTAATTTTTGTTAGTTATTGAATTCATGTTTTTTCATGAAGAAAGAATAATTTATTTCTGAAAAAATTAAGATATTGCTGATATCATTGGTAATCACAATCTTACTATACATATTTATGTATTAATCAAGCTTTTTTAGTTATTAAGTCTGGCTAAACCTGAAATAAAGCTTCATTATTTTATGATCTTGATGTGAATTAATACTGTACCTTTATGAGGCAAGTTTCATTGAATAATTTAAGAAAAATACATTTCCTCTTTATAATGAATATTTAATTATACATTATTGATTATTAATTTGACCTTTGCTTTTGTATTTTTATCATTTTAAAAATCTAATTATTTTTTATCTAAATTTTTATTATCTTAGTTTATTATTTATTTTAATATTTTAGCATATTGTAAGCATTCATTAAACTTTTGATTTCATTATTAATTACATTCAAATTTCTTTTTAAAAAATGTAAACAAAGCACTGACCAGAAACATAAATAAAGGTACACAAATTTAATTTACTTACTAACTCTCCCCTCCCCCCCCCCTTTTTTTTTTTTTTTTTTTTTTTTTTTTTTTGTTTAATTTACAAATTTATGCAAATCAGTACGTTAAACATTAAAATTAAGTGAAAACAACATTAATTCTAGTTTTAGATGTGAAAATCGATTATACATCGTTATCGTTTATACGACATTTTTCGGTAGTCCCTTCGGCATCGTATAAACGATGCTCCACTGTAACTTAGATGTAAACAATGAAATATTCAGTTCAAATATAGGGACAAAATTAGACTTTTTTAGCTTTATATCAATTCTATATGTATTTTAATTTGTAATTTTATTTA
The DNA here is from genome assembly GCA_964019185.1 of Maratus speculifer. Lineage (NCBI taxonomy): Eukaryota > Metazoa > Arthropoda > Arachnida > Araneae > Salticidae > Maratus > Maratus speculifer. The sequence continues at coordinate 248,020,732 of OZ025290.1, read as the reverse complement.
ATATTACTGAATTCATGTTTTTTCATGAAGGAAGAATAAATTTATTTCTAAAAAAATTCACGATATTGCTGATATCACTAATAATCATTTGTACTATTCAATTTTTGGTTTAATATTAATAGAAGTTTTAACAAAAATTTATTGTTTAGTATTTTTAAATGTAAAAAGTGTCTGGTTTATAAAACTGCTTTTACTCGCCAGTAATGAAATTTTCCAGTTTTGCCTTTTAACATTTGAATCATATACGCAAGAAAAGATGCACCGAATTGTGATTTTAGCCAAATGCCAAATATTCAGCCAACAGATAAATTAAACACCGAATGTTTGGCTTATCCGAATACTCTTAAATTTCAGAGTTTGAAAATAATAAAAAGTTAAAATAATTTTACATAATATTTAACATGAAAACTTCCATATTGATAAACAAGATCTTTTTACAAGTAAATTTTACAAGAAAAAAAAAAAAATATGCTTTGAATTGTTACTTAAGAAGAGGATAGTTTCCTCTGTGAATTAAAACAAATGAATATAATTTTCTCATATTTTGAAACAAATATTTTGACATCAAAGTGAAATTTTAAAGAAATTTGAAAAAAAAAAAAATCATTATTATAAAAACTAAAATCATTATTAGTTAATTGTCTTTGGGGTTACTTTTCGAATAGTAAATAAGAAGCATTCTCTTTTATGTAAATATAATTCTATTTTTAAATTTGTTGTTAAAAGTTGCTTTAAGGTTTTTAAAAATATTTTCTTAGAATACGGTTTGGCTGATATACCATATTTGGTATACTGAAGTGTGTTAAATTTGGCCATGCCAAGTAGGGATGCACCGAATATTCGATATCTATTCGGTATTCGACCATGTTACCGAATATTCGGTTAGGCCGAATATTAAACTATTCGGTTGAGCCGAATATTCGGTATGGCCGAATACTTTGATATTCGGCCATTCAATACTTAATAAAAACTTTTCACTATTTTTTTCTTTTAACTGTCAATTTTTTAATTTATATTTAAAACGATTAGAAACAAAATCATTTTAAAATAAAATAGAATGTTTTTACATTATTTATTTGCTGTTTGTAAAGTATAACTTAAGAAAATTAAACATGAGAAGGATTAAAATGGTGATTTATTAGGATTCTCCTTAGGAATAAATTATGTGCAGATACAAGTTTCTAAATTTTGTTTAGTAAATAATCTGTTTCTTGCTTTCCCCCAAATAAAAGTCCTTTAAAAGAAAAAAAACAACTTTTGAGATTAGTAATAGCTATCAAGGCAGACAATTTTTGTTCATGAAACCATAATCATAATCAACTTATTGAGTCATAAGTACATTGTATTTCATCTCACTCTAGGTCAAAACTTGTGTGTTCGTTTATTATATTAACAATAAATAAGATAACATATTTTCAACTCACATGCTTTGATTTCTGTAAAATATGATATGATGGGAAGGGTGGAAAATACCACCATTCATAAGAAAAGAACTATGAGCCAAACATGCCTTTATTCAAAATTAAGTTGAATGTATTTGTACTTTATATTGAAAAAAATTTGCTTTGAGTTATTTAAAAAGGACAATTATCAGACTGTAAAACTTTTCTTCGGCCATTTTTTCATTATTTGATTTTAAAATGTTTGTTTTGATTCATAGAAAATTTTATTAATCAAAGTTTCATAATTGTGCTTCTTAAATAACTCAAGGCAGATTTTTTTTCAATACTAAATGTTCTTATAAAAAGCTCTTGTTTATCAAAATGTAAGTTTCTTTTATTAAATATTATGTAAAACTATTTTAAAAAGTAACATTTTAATACCTTTAAATTTTAAAATATAAAAAGAATTTGGAAAGCCGAATATTCGGTATTCGGCCGAATAGTTAACTATTCGGCTGGCTGAATATTCGGTATTCGGCCCAACAATTACTATTCGGCTAGTTGAATATTCGGTATTCGGTTCATCTGTCGGCCGAATATTCGGCCAAAATCACTATTCGGTGCATCCCTAATGCCAAGTATTTCACATGTTGAATAGTTTGATATTTGATAGTATAGTCAAATACCAAATATTCGGTGCATTGCTAAATACAAGCAATATTTTTTTTTTCTGTAAAATGGGAAAAGCTGTGTTAACCAGCAAGTAATCTAGCTTAGGAAAAGTATGTGTTTATTGTTATTGTATTTTTTTCACATTTTTTTTAATATTGATTGTATGATACTGAACCCCCCCACTATCGCTTTCATTTTGTTATTTCAAAAAATCAGTGTGGTTTGTATTTTTATTAATCCTTTGAATTTGTTTTTTCTTTTTACTTTCTTTTTATTAACTTGCTTTCAGTATGTAAAGATAGGATTTTATAATTGGTTTATTATTGAATACTTTAAAAAAATTGCTGAATCCTAAAACAGCCGAGACACTTAGCATCGTTGAATTTGGCGAGATGATAAATGGCCTTTTCTTGTTATTGGTTTGTTTCTTAAGTTCTTTACATGTCTACAGTTATTCGATCAGGAATTTGGATCAATTTAATCGGATTGCACAGTTTCTTGTCTTTTGCTTTTATGAAATGCCATTATTACGTCAGTCTTGTATTATTTATATTTAAAAACGAGATTGCATTATATGTGTATGACTATATTTTTCAGTTTTTTATTCATGCAGTTTAAATATATTGCTTATTTCAATAAATAGTAATATAAATTTGGTAATATATGTCAATAGGGCAGACAAATCTACTGAGTGTACGCTTTTCTCAAAATAAATATTCAATGATTTAAATTATGATTTGTCAATACGTAACATTAAAAGATTGAGATGACGTGTTGATGTTATTGAAAGTGAATTCCTATATCAGAAATACTTTTTTCCTTACTTAAAAATCCGCATAATATTTATGTACCATAAATATTAGAAAAAATATTTCAAAATTTTATCGCATATTTTTGTACAAATTTATAGACATTTTAATAGTTTGATACCCGCTGTGATTAATAACTGCAGTTTTGCTCATTCTAGAAACTTCTTCAATGCGACTTTCGTGCACTCAGAGATGAATTTTTAAATTTTAGTTTCGTTAGTCAATGAGAGTTTGATGAATTTTGTGCATTTTAGAGACTGCTGGACAGCAAATTTCGTGCATCCAGTGATTATTTTTTACTTCATTTTAATGGGCATGTAACACTCATAAGTGCTTTAGTTTAAAATTATAGAAATTGATATGCTTGATAAATATCTTAAATAAGTTTTAGAAATAAAATATATTCATTAAATTCATGAACAGAAGTTGTAAAACTATACAACTTTGTGCAAATGTATGCGGCAAAATTTAAAAATTCCTTTTCTGTGATTTTTATTAGTACAGTGTTTTCCTTAAAAGGTATTGAACTTTATTTCTGATGTAGGAAGGCAGTTTAAATAACATTATGATATAAGATCAATATTTAAAAATTATTGATTGTTACTTCAATCGTTGATTGTTTACTTTGCAAAATGCATTACAACTATATCTATTCACTAGCCATAAGCAGGGGCGAGTAAAACTAAGAGAAAGCTGCTCCAGGAAATTTGCCTCCACCCCCTTTTCCTTAACTTGACACTAAAGCCCTCAAAACGACATTGGTAGTATAAATTTGGCATCCCCTAGTTTCTGTACCCTGTGGAACTGCCTTCTGCTCCCTTTAGCAAATGATGACAATAAGTTCGCAATTATTTTGGTGACTGTTTATTGTAATAAACAATATCTGTAAATTACATAAATAAAAAATTCCCCATTTTAAACAAATTCCCATGAATGTACGCAGTGTGCTTTTAAAATTCACTTCTTTTAATTTTTATTGTGCTTAAATGGTTCTTTAATCCTGATTTTTTTTAAGGAACAAAAGTAGTTTTCATGGCCAGGATCTAGATAGAATTTGTGTTATTGGCAAAACAAGATTGACCTGTCAGAAAATTTTATCATTTAGAAAATGGAAAGCTTTGTAAAAATGCCGAATTCTGATTGTTTATTGATGTTTTACTATCTTTTTATTTGCAAATTCTACGAGAATGCTGGACATTAGATGAAAACAACGCATTGATGTTAGCTTATTTAGAGAAAAGCTTCAAATTTTTTAATTACTGAATCATCTGCTGCATGACACGATATCTGGAAGCTGAAGGAATTTTTTGTTTGTTTGCTAGATTTTTAGTTTGGAACATGTGATTTGTTTTCTTGAATAAAAGTAATAAGTAGAATAAATAAAAGATTCTTTTTGTAAGATTCTTTAATGTTAATGAAGAAGCAAAGGTAGGTGAATTTTAATTGATTTTATTTTATGGTTATTGTATTTTTTTTTGTTTTAGAAACTGGTGTATATAAAGTTCTGTAGATTAAACATGAAAAAAATTCTTAAAATCAGAAAATGGAGATCTGCAAATTTTTAAAAATTGAAAACTATCGAGAAAACTGTTTGCATAGAGAAAATTCATGGTAAAAGAAGTTAACCAGTTGTAAATTATTTGTGAAAGTTTATTTTATTAAAGCAGTCATCTCTGAAGCTGTGCATATCGCTAATTGTCAGCCAAAACATGCGCGTTGTGATTGGGGAGAATTTCAGAGTTTCTGAAAACTCTGTTGGCCCTTGTGGGTACTTGGCGCGTGTTAAAAAAATTGCCAAAATCAAGTGTCTTGGCTGTTCAAAGAACATGCTAAAAAAAAAAATAATAATAATAATAAAAATAAAAAAAATCTACACCTGTGTGCTTCTCTTGGCAATTCTTCTTTAGGAATTTATTTTAAGTAATAAGTGAATTTTAAAACATTTTTCTGTTAACCACTTGTTAAAAAAGCAAATATTTTTTAAGGTTACAATAACAACAAACAGAGTTAATTGTGCATCAAACCGTGCCATTAAAATATGCCAACTGGCAGTGAAACTGTAACAACAAAATATTTTAAATAATTTGAAGGCAAGAAAGGAAACATAAATAAAAATAATGAAATAATTTTTATTTACAAAAATAAAGAAATAATTTTTGTATCTGTTTTTATCAACTAATAATTTAGTATTAAGTAAATTATAATTAAACTTTGAAAAAATAATTTAAAAACTTTCATAGTTTAAAAAATGGTTTTTAGTTTTTTACCTTTTCTGTTGTCATATCAGAAAAAAGAAAGAAAAAATAATTCCTTTAATAAATTCAGCAGTTTATGCTTTCTACCAGAGCATTATGGTGAATTTTTCATAATTAGAGTCATGCCAAATTAATGAAGAGAAGTTTTTTGATCCATCATGAATTACTGTCTTGAAATTAGGCATTATATTTATAAATATTTTAAGTTTATAAAAGAATGGTTAAAAAAATACATATTTTTCTACTTTTATACTTATTTAGTAATAACGTTTAATTTTTAAACAAACTGAAAAGAAATACCTAACACAATGTGTTTTATTGACATGTTATGGATAGAGATATATTAATTAGTGTAATCATTATTATGCCATTTGTACAAATTGAACAATTTTCCCAACATTTTCGACAAATTTATGTCATTTACGCACATGAAATAACCTGATCAAAGTGTGTAACACATCACTTTTTCATAAGTGAAAGTTTACTTATGTGTTTTTTAATACATTAATCATAGAAACTGTGTGCTTTTATGTATTTTCATTTTGAAACTTGGATAAAAAATGATATTTGGAGCATTATTTAAAGCTGTTTTAGTAAGAAAAAACAGTCAAAACTTTTTATTATTTTTTATACGAAATATTTACGATTATCACGATGAACGTAAACAAAAGTTATTTGTTTATAATTTTATATCAGCTGATCGGTCTGTAGACTGTTAAAGCCCTAAAGTAGACGCTTGCGCAGTGAAGACTTGCCTTTGATTGGTTGGCATAAGGATTTATCTGTAACCAGTGAAAACGCTCTTAGGTTAGGTTTTGGGTAAGCTAAGGTTTTTTAGGTAGTTAGAGCGGCCCGTGAAAACGCACCTTTAGACTGTTCGCCCATATTCCGGTATGTGCGCGACACCAGCACAAAACCTCAAGTATCACGCAAGTGCCGATTTCGGAGCGTAACCAACTTTTGCGCCGAAGTTCGAAATTCCATACCTCCGTAATTAATTCCAAACGTAAGGATGAAATATCGTTTGAAACGATATATCGGAAGGCTTGAAATCTCAATATCGTCCCAGCTGCAGAATTTTTTTCTGCAGTCTGCAGCACAAGTAGAAACTTAAAAAACAGTCTGCAGACCAATCCCTCGCATTACATTATATGCACTCAAACCTCCCAAGTATTTGTGATAGACATAAAAGAAAAGCATACTTTAAAAAAGAAATTGCCTTTGTTCTCAGAATTTTTAAAACCTCATACATTGTTGACAAAATTTGCAAGTTTTTCACGATCTTTTGACGAGATGTCATTTTTAGCGATCTTTTGACAAATTTTGCATTTTTTTCGCGCTTTTTTGCAAGATTTGACTTTTTCCGATCTTTTGACGAAAACTGCTGTTTTTTTCGCAATCTCTTGAAGAAATTTGTCATTTTTTTTCGCCACCTTTTGAAGAAATTTGCCGTTTTTATCGTGATTTTTTGAAGAAATATGCAGTTTTTTGTGATTTTGTAACGAAAACTGTCGTATTTCGTGAGTTTTTGAAGTAATTTGCCGTTTTTTTGCGATCTTTTAAAGAAATGTTCCGTTTTTTCGTGATTTTTTAATGAAATTTGCCGTTTTTTCGCGATTTTTTGAAGAAATTCGCCGTTGTTTTTTGATCTTTTTTACGAAGACTTTTCTCGCGATCTTTTCACGAAAACTGCCGTTTTTCCCCGGTCTTTTGAAGAAATTGGCCTTTTTTTCGTGATTTTTGGACGAAAACTGCCGTTTTTTCATGATCTTTTGAAGACATTTTCTGTTTTTTTACGATTTTTTGAAGAAATTTACCTTTTTTTTTTTTGCATTTTTTTGAAGAAATTTGCCAGTTTTTTTGCGATTTTTTGAAGAAATCTGCCGTTTTTTGCGATCTTTTGAAGAAATGTGCCGTTTTTTCGGGATTTTTTGACGAAAACTGTCGTTTTTTCGTGATTTTTAAAGGAAATTTTCGTTTCTTCCGATTTTTTGAAGAAATTTCCTGTTTTTGCGATCTTTTGAAGAAATTTGCCGTTTTTTGCGATCTTTTGAAGAAATTTCCCGTTTTTTCCTGATTTTTTGACGAAATTTGCTGTTTTTTCGCAATTTATTGAGAAAATTTGCCGTTTTTTCGTGATTTTTTGACGAAAACTGTCGGTTTTTCGTGATCTTTTGATGAAATTTGCCGTTTTTCTGCGACGTTTTGAAGAAACTTGCCCTTTTTTCGCGATCTTTTGAAGAAATTTTCCGTTTTTTCGTGATTTTTTGATGAAATTTGTCATTTTTTCGCGATTTTCAGACGAAATTTGCGTGTTTTTCGCGATCTATGACGAAATTGATATCTTTTCGAAGACTATTCGTCGAAATTCGCGATACATTTTATGTCCGAATTTTTGGATTTAGGACCGAAATTTTTTAATTTTTACTAAATATTCAACAGTTGAAAAATAGTCTCCAGACTTTCCCAAGAGTCTGCGACGCCGATTCTACTCCCAGGAATATCGTTACCCCGGTCTTAAAGAAATATCGATATATAACGCTATTACGGTATATCGCCCAGCCCTAGTAACTGATATTCAAAAATTAAGTTGTTATGTATCTCCAAATTGTTACAAAAAACATCGCGCCAAAACCGATATGACATTTGTGCCACATATTTTATTTAAACATCAAACGTTGTTGTTTCTCATTCTAATAAACATATATTCTACGATAAATTCAATTGAAATTAAGTTGACAACTAACTACCCGACTTCATAAAGAAAACAAATGCAGACGATTCATTCGCACGAACGGTAAAAAATATTAAACCACAAAAATAATAAATTCGCAAAGCATTCCAACAATGAATGTACATGGACACCAATTCCGATGACGTCATAGCATGAAAATTTCATCAAAATCAGTTAAGCCGTTTCAGAGAAATTTTTATGGCGTGGGCCATTCTTATCATTTAGGGGTATTAAAAACAGATAACAACCTATTCTCAGAACGACTGAGTATACATATAAAATTTGATCAAAATAAGTTAAGTCGTTTCGGAGAAGTATGGCAACCAACACTGTGACACGAGAATTTTATATATTAGATTGATTACATTTTAAATTTAACGTAGCCACAATTTAAAATAAATAGTTTCACGCAAAAAGGCTTCTAAACTTTTTTTTATTTAAAACAATTTTTGTAACGTACATTTTAAACATATTACTTAGTTGGTAAATAACGAAATTTCCTATATATTAATACTTTCACAGCAAAATAAAAAATAATTTAGAGATTACATCTTAAATTTAATACAAACATAACTTAAAATAAATAGTTTGGCGCAAAGGGGCTGCGAAACTTCCTTTTAACTGAGACAATTTAATATAACATACATTTTAAACAACGAAATTTCCTATATTTGCATGCTTAAAAATATCTTTTTCATAGTTAATAATGCGTCCAGTAAGCTAAAAAACATATAATAACTAATTTTTTATGAAAATATTTTTTGTTTGAGTTCGGGCAAAAACCATGGTCACGCGTTATAAAATATTTTGTAACAAAAATTATAATTACTCGTAACTATCACTTAATTCGGAATTTCTAGTTTTCTTAAGAAAATAATAAACATAAGCTACATATGATATTAAATTACCTCGCAGTTATACAATTTAATGCATAGCATAAAAATGCTTAACTATGCCAGCTAAAAAGTAAACAAAGCTGTATAAAAAATGAAGTTGATTACAACTGTTATACTAAAGGCATACCTTTCGTTGAATTCGACCATGCCGCCATTGTTCTTAAAATGACAGTGCACTAGTGCACTATTAAAAACATGATCTAATTTTTAAAAAACACATGCAAACTTTATTTAGTCTTCTATCTTAAATCTACAAAGAATAATAATAATATTGCTCACCTTATGTTTGCTTTTTCACTTGCTATTCGAAAGTTTGGAACTTTGATTAAATGCGGAAATAAAATGGCGCCTGTCATCTGCAAACATCCGATTCGTAATCAAAACAGAAAATTAATTTCTTTGCACTGAATTTGGTGTTACATATCAATAATTCCGATTATAGAATAGAATACCACAGGAGTTCTACAACAAACAACAGAAGCAGGTAACGTCAGCCGTAGAGAAGAAAAGGACAAATGCGCATGCGTGCGGGGCATAAAGGAAATTTATTCGTCTTCTTCAGACTTACTGGAACGATTCACAGAAAAATAACCTCTCCAAAGAGTACAGAAATTATTTGTTCGAGAATGAGGCAAAATGTAGTGTATAAAGACGAATATTTTTGACAGTGTACGTAATTCATTCAATGAAATCCCATAATATGTCATGATTCTAGGTCCCCATGGTGATTACTTTCTATTTAAAAAGGATTCACATTATTTCCGTACTACTGAATTTAACATATATATATTCATAATAAATTTTATATTCATTCATTTTTTAACATAATGCAACAACTATTGCACCAAGGTCTGAATATTTATAAACTAATTTTAGTAAGAACGCATCTCGTTTGCTACGATTATCTGCCTCATTCACCTCGTTTGACATACAATTTCTGACTTGTTACAATGTTGAATCCGAGAGCTCTCAGGTAAATGAAGCACCCTTCACTGTTAAAACTACAGGTGACACATTGCACCTTTTAGGGGTGAAATAGGCTTGTCTCACTGGTGACACCCCTAGGAGAGCCATAATGGCATCCTTATTTAGGGTGAAAAGATGGCACCCCTAATCCAGAGTGCCCAATAGTAAAAATAAATTATAAACCGACTTTTGGATCGCGAAGAATTCGAACCCACAACTTTTGATTGGAAGCTCACCGCTCTAACCGTTCGGCCATCGATCTCACCTTCGAAATCTCCCTGAAATGTTCATATATCCTGAAATTCAAAGGTTTTTTTGTATAAAAAGCTAACCAAAGGTTAGCCATCCAAAGTTCTAAACGGAATTGGGATAGCGCATGCACGATGATAGTCTTCGTAGGAAGAGATCGCTGTTTTGATTCACCAGTGACGTCGAGTTGAAGGGGAAGAATAGGAATACAAGGATCACTTTTGTCATATATATATTTCCTCTTTCGGATATACGTCACAGATCATGCGCAAAATGGCTAAGGGGTGAAAATCTTACAACGGTATGCATTGCGCGGCACCCTAATTAGCGTGAATCACCCAATGAGGGATCAAACGGCGCTCCAAACACACTTTCAACCCCGCGGGTGTTAAATGGTAACACCTTTTCACCCCTGGGAGCCAAATGCAACTGGTTCGTCACCTTTATTTTTTACAGTGTTAATTCATTAAAAAAGTATTCATCATATGTTCTAATTAAAATAGCTAAGAATACCATTAAGTAAAACATCCCTTTAAAAATACCTGTTTAAAAGAAAAATTGCGTTCAAAACTGCTCTTCAGATAAATAAATGCATAAAAAATTTGCATTTAAGTATTAATCCTCGTCATTCCGCCGTGAAACATTAGGAGAGCTTGCTAAATTAAATGCATAACTATAATGACAATCTTCAGACTTCTTTCACTAATTAGGCAAATAAAAATAGAATAAAACATACGTTATTTCTCTTGTTATTCAACTTCCTTTAAATTTTCTTTGTATTGTTTTTCCTTGGGAGAAATCGCGATGTTTTTGTTGTTTCATTTCGTGTAACTTACAATAAGAATTTTTTTTAATAAATTTCTCTTTTTATACAAAGATGTGATTGAGAAAATATAATTGCACTTAATTAAGTCTTTGAGATGTTTTGAATTAAAACGATCGATAAAATAAACTGAAGTTACAAAAAAAAAAAAAAAAAAAAAAAAAAAATTTCATATTTTAACCACATTATCTAACTCTCTATATGGAGAGTAAGTATATTTATGGTGATAATTATCCAGCCTACCCATTTCAAATATTCTTAATTTTAAAACGATTATTATTTCCACCAGATTGATTTTCCCATTTTGATTATGTCCTCCAGATTTGTCCAGCGTAGCTCAGTTAGCAGAGTATTGGGAGCATAATCATATAAATGCGTATCTCCTATAGTCATCATCTGGTCCGTCCGTTTTGTCCGTATATAACAGCGCAAAAACTAACCAAACTAATGGTTTGAAATTTAATATGATCTAATTGCTGAAGAGTTCTGTCGAGTCATTCTGAATCTTATAGTAATCGAATCAAAACCTAAAAAGATATTAATAAGAAAATTTTCTTCGTTCTATTAAAGCCTATCACGAGTAAATAATTCAATGCTATCCCACGATTGATAATGATTCTGAATTGCCATGGTGATTATTCTATTAAATCCTATCATACGTAATTAATTCAATGATATCCCATGAGTAATGATTGGAGGTCCCCATAGTGATTTCGTCCTATTTAAGAAGGATTCACATTATTTCCGTACACTGAAAAAAATGAAGTACTAAAAAAATGAATAAATCGATGTATTCATATCGAATTGAGTACGTTTGGATCAAGAATGAACACATTCCTTTCTCAATTTTAAAACATCGTATGTCATACAAGTTAAAGTTAAAAAAAAAATACTTTAATTTGTTTGTCCAGGGGGCAGTTCATAGCGATTTATATTGGAACGCAACCATGGAATCAAATATGAATACATGTATTTTTCAATTTTGAGTGCATTTGGATCGGAACTATTTTGAATATGTGAAGTATCTAAAATTGAGTATTTTTTACTCAATTTTGAGAACACATTTTTCTTTCAGTGTGTTATTAAATTTAAAATATATAATCGTAATAAATTTTGCAATCATACATTAGTGCATATAATGCAAAAGTTATTACACCAAGGTCTCAATAATTATAAAACTAGTTAAGTATGAACGCAGCGTGTTGGCCACAATCATCTGCCTCACTGACCTCCTTCAACATACAATTTCTGACTTGTTACAATGTTGAATCCGAGAGCTCTCCAATTAAATGAAGCACCCTTTATTCATTAAAAAAGTATTTCTTAAATTAAAATAGCTAAGAATGCCTTTAAGTAAAACATCCCTTTGAAATTGTCTGTTTAAAAGAAAAAGTGCGCTCAAAACTACACTTCGGATAAATATATGCATAAAAATCTGGCATTTAAGTATTAATCCTCCTCATTCAGCTTGTGAAACATTAGGAGAGCTTACTAAATTAAATACATAACTATAATGACAATCTTCAGACTTCTTTCACTAATTAGGCTGATAGAAAAGGAGTAAAAAATACGTTACTTCTCTCGTTCTCCAGTTTCCTTTGTATTGACTTTCCTTGAGAGAAATCGCGATGTTTTTGTTGATTCATTTCGCATAACTTACATTGAGAATTTTTTTTTTTTAAATTCTCTTTTTCATCAAACATGTGATTAGGAAAATATAATTGCATTTCATTAAGTCGTTGGGATGCTTTGAATTAAAACAATCGATAAAACATACACTGAGATTATAAAAGAAAACTCATATTTCAAATACTCCATCTATCTCTCTATATGGAAAGTAAGTATATTAGTAGATAGATAACTAGATAAATATAGATAGATAGATAGATAGATAGATATAGATATAGAGATAGTAGATAATAACTAGAGATATATAGAGATAATAACTAGATAAATATAGATAGATAGATAGATAGATAAATATTAGATGATATTTATCTAGCCTTCCCATTGCTAATATTCTTAAACAATATGAAATCTTTATTTTATAATGATTATTCTAATTTCTTGATAAAGAATCAACAATGTTCTCTGTGTGAGAAAAATCCGCCAGATTTGTCCAAGATTGCCATCAGAGCATCGGAGCATCATATAAATAGTCGTCGTCTGGTCCGTCTATTTGTCCGTATATAACAGCACAAAAAAACCAAACTATTGGTTTTAAATTTAATATATATAATCGTTGCAGAGTTATATCGAGTCCTTCCAAATCTTATAATAATCGAATCAAAACTTAAAATGATATTAAAAAAATATTTTTCTTCATTCTATCGAATCTATCATATGTTAATAATTCAATGATATCCCACAATTGGTAACTATTCTATGGTGATTATTCTATTAAATCCTATCATACGTAATTAATTCAATGATATCCCATGATTTGTCATGATTCTAGATCCCCATGGTGATTACGTTATATTTAAGAAGAATTCATATTATTTCGGTATTACTAAATTTAACATATATAATCGTGATAAATTTTATATTCATGCATTTTTGTATGTAATGCAATACCTATCGCCCCAAGATTTGAATACTTATAAAACTAGTTATAGCATGAACGCAACTCATTTGCCACGATCTACTGCCTCTTTCACCTCGTTTGACATACTATTTCTAACTTGTTACAATGTTGAATCCGAGAGCTCTCAATTAAATGAAGCACCCTTTCTTCATTAAAAAAGTATTTCTGACATGTTCTAATTAAAATAGCTATACGTAAAACATCCCTTTGAAATTACCTGTTTACAGGAAAAATCGCGCTCTAAACTGCTCTTCAGATAAATAAATACATAAAAATCTGGCATTTAAGTATTAATCCTCCTCATTCCGCTGTGAAACATTAGAAGATCTTGCTTAATTATATGCATAACTGTAATGACAATCTTCAGACTTCTTTCACTAATTAGGCAGATAGAAAAGGAATAAAAAATACGCTGCTACTCTCGTTCGTCAATTTCCTTTAAATCTCCTTTGTATTGTTTTTCCTTGAGAGAAATTACAATGTTGAATCAGAGAGCTCTCAATTAAATGAAGTACCCTTTATTCATTATAAAAGTATTCCTTACATGATTTAAGTAACCCGGGAGGACGCGTACTTACCCAGGGTTATGAATGGTTTTAACTTCGTCACCAATAAAATCAAATTATAACAGTTATTTTATTTAGAAGGAGACATCTAACAAAATTTGCAATAAAATAAGTTGAAGATTACTTTTAAAAAATCAGTGGATACAATTGTAAAAACCATATGCACTCCGGGTCTTTTAGACCCTGCGCGCGTCCTCTTGTGTTAAAATAACTAAAAATTGCATAAAGTAAAACATCCCTTTGATATTACCTGTTTAAAGGAAAAATTGCGTTCAAAACTGCTCTTCAGATAAATAAATATATAAAAATCTGGCATTTGAGTATTAATCCTCGTCTTTCCGCTGTGAAACATTAGGAGAGCTTGCTTAATTATATGCATAACTGCAATGACAATCTTCAGACTTCTTTCACTAATTAGACAGATAGAAAAGACATAAAAAATACGTTACTACTCTCGTTCTTCAATTTCCTTTAAATTTCCTTTGTATTGTCTTTCCTTGAGAGAAATCGCGATGTTTTTGTTGATTCATTTCGCATAACTTACGATAAGAATTTTTTAAATAATTAATTAATCTCTTTTCCTCCAAACAAGTGATTAAAAAATATAAATGCATTTAATTAAGTCTTTGGGATGTTTTGAATTAAAACAATCGATAAAATATACCGAGATAGAAAACTCATATTTCAACCACTCTATCTCTCTATATGGAGAGTAAGCTTATTGTAAAGGTAAAAATAATCCAGCCTTCCCATTGCTAATATTCTTAAGTAATAGGATTTCTTAATTTTAAAACGATTATTCTAATTTGATGACTGATGAAGAATCGGCAATGTTCTCACGGTGAGAAAGGTCCGCCAGATTTGTCCAAGATAACTAACAGAGTATTGGCAGCTCACGCCAACGGTCCTTTTTAGAATCCTGCCGTGGACACTTTTTAACTCAGTTGAGAAACTATAACTAATATATTTCTGTATAATTTTCACACCTGACAATATACGTATTCTTTCAAAGCAGAAGGATCTTATTGAGTTATCTAATTCCTTATGTATCTATAAAAGGTCTGTCCGACGCGGAACCCACGGACTCAATGACGTTCTTTAATAGTTTTCTTACCGTTCTTTCGAATCTTTCTTTCTGTTAGCTTTATTTTTCTTTTAAAAAGTCGATTTTGAAGGACTTTTCTTTTCTAGTCTGTTAACCTAGCGTCATAATCTGCAAACCCACTTTTTCGCCGTAGCCAAATTACAGTAGAACCCCGATAATTCGGATTAATTGGGACCAGGCGCAATCCGGATTATCGAAAATCCGGATTATCCGGAGAATGTGAATAAATGAAATAAAATAAAACACACTCACATAAAATCACCTTTATATTGAACATATTCAAAATTTACAGACAGTTTACTTTGTAATTATAAAATTTTTCATATTCTGCTGTGCCAGTTTTGCGGGCGCATGGTCACACATTCCCTTGAGCATAAGTAGTTCTTTGGATGTAGTCTCTACATTGCGTTCAAAATAAATTATGAATTGTTCAAAATGGGAAATCGCTCCATTATAGTTTATAACGTCTGGTTGATCATAATTGATAATGGTTTTTGTCTGCATCATCTTCATTTACTTCCGTTGTGCACAAAGCGATTGTTAAGTCATCTGTAAGCGAGGCATACTCTTCATTATTTTCTGCTTCCAACCAATTGCTAATGTCTCTGATATCAACATCTGAGCGACCATCAATTTTTTAAAACAAGCTGACAAAAATTTCAGGTGTAATTTCTCTTTCACTCTCGTTTATTCCTCCTTCTACTTCGATTTTCCGCAAATAATTTGTAGAAGAATTTTGGTACGAACACAAGGAAACAGTCCCAACAGACCTATGGACTGGCTGACAAAGATCGGAAAGTGATCCTTATCAGTCAGTGTGTCTATAAGGACTATTTTACTTTGCTTTCTTGCAATGCTCTGTGTAAAACTTTATTAAGCAGTGAACTTTTGATGACATTTCTAAATGGATTAAATAGAAAACTGTGAAATTTGGAATTGCCAAAGCTTAAATGCATAGTTATACCTTTCATAAATGACAATAAAGAGTTTAAATAAAAAAACTCGAGGTATTCTTCCGAAAAGATTTCAGAAAATACTTTTTTATTCAGAATATGAGGCTGAAATAAATTTATGTTATGGAAATTTGCCGACCACTTCTCAAATTTGAAAAAAAAATCGATCGAACCGATCCGGATTATCCGGAGATCCGTATTAACGGGATCCGAATTACTGGGGTTCTACTGTACTTCATATTTTTACGAGTTTAATCTACAGCTCATATTCAAAATATTAGAATAATTGAGAAAAAGTAATAAGAAAAAATTATTTGTCATTTATTTATTTTTTATACTAAGTAAATGCAATTAAATTTCTTATAAATTAAATCTGGAATGTTTAGATAAGATTTTAACATTTATAAAATATAAAATACAGCACAATAAATTAGGTATACAGCTTCCTTAAACACACCAGAATATTAGAATAAAATTTAGACTGGTTCAAAATATTAGAATATTTTATTTTACGCAACAATATTACCTTATGAATATGAAGTAAATGGTAGTTAATATTTTGTAGCATCCCCTTTAGTTTTCATAACAGCGTACAATCGATCTTGCATACTATATACAAGGTGTTTACAAACATTTCTATCAATATTAGCCCAAATAGACTTTATACGTGCCATTAACTGAGTTTTACTTGAAGGAGGATTTTCTTGAAGTTTTTTCTTCATTATACACCATAAGTTTTCGATGGGATTAAGATCTGGGGAATTTGGTGGCCAAGGAAGTACCTTAATGTTGCGTTGGCGGAACCAATTCTTAGTTGACACCGAGGTATGCGGGGACGCTAAATCTTGTTGAAAGATGAAATCATCTTCAAATAAATCTTCTGATGATGGAATCATGTAATATTCTAAAATTTCTTGATATATCAGAAAGTTAACCTTTTCGTAGACGATGCATAACTTTCCAGGTCCTTCTGCACTCATACAACCCCAAACCATGACACTAGCAGCAAATTTTACGGAACGTTTAAGGCATTCTTTATCAAATGCTTCTTGCTTCATTCTCCAAACTCGAATACCTTGATTACCATATGAAACACAAAACATACTTTCATCACTAAATAATATATTTTTCCAATCTTCATTGCTCCATAAACGTCTTGATTTACACCAATTCAATCTTATACGCTTTTGTCTTGCAGTCATGAGAGGTTTTGTTTTCGGTACACGAGATTCAAATTTAAATTTATGGAGACGTCTTAATGTTGTCGATGTAGAAACTTCAACTCCTTCTTCTTTCCATTTTCGGTGCAAGAATCGCACACTTTTAAAACGGTTTTTCTTAACTATACGCTTCAGTTTCCTGTCATCTCTAGCAGATGTTTTTGGTTTTCGGCCACCATTTCGGCGATTATTTTGAAATTTTCCAATTTTTGAATATTGTGTTAGTATTTTACTAACGCTCGATTACGAACAATGTAAATAATTCGCTATAAAACATTGATTTTTACCGTGCCGATACAAATCAACCATACGAAGCTTAGTAGATTCAGGAATATCACTCACACGGCCCATTTTAAGACGAAAAAGAAAAAAACTGCAAAAAAGAATACTGATTTTAAATAAAATAGTCTGAATTTAATCAATGATGCCACCAGTTAAGAATTGGTAATAATTAAAGGAGAATTAATGTGAAATATTCTAATATTTTGAACCACTTGAATAAATATTCTAATATTTTGATTTTTCAAAATAATTTTTTTTGCAATTAATCTTTTCAAAAATGATATTAAATTTAAGATAACAAGTAAGTTTAATCAACAATAAGTTCTTAATAAAAATATCGTTTGCTTATTTTCATTAAAAGACATTAAATTACCAAACGATATTTTCAATTTCTAAAAAAAAGGTAATTATTCTAATATTTTGAATATGAGCTGTAAATTAATGATTTATTTCTGAATCTGAGCCGAGGTAATTCAATCACATGTTGGTCACATGCAATCATCACATTGTTCTAATGTTACCGAATTTATATCTACCCTGTATAAAATCCAAGAAACGAGTTTTCGAGAAATTAATTTTTTTCTAATTTTAATAACATTTGTATAATGTTGACAAGGAAATTACTGAAATTTTGTATAAAAAAGAGAAGAAAAGGAAAAAACTATAGAGTTTATTAAATTTATTCTTTTTCGTCATTTTCACATTTAAATTGAAATAATCTTTGATTCCAATAGATGGTGAAACAATATAGAACTTTATTCTTCCTTTCGTTTCGAGACTATAAAAATCGCCATTTTACCTTATGACGTCATAGCAACAAGTGCGACTGAGAATTGATTACAGAAAATTTCGTTTACACTTAAAATATTATAAATTTTAAGCATTTTTTCCAGCTAGTAATTCATAAAGAAATTAGCATATTCTTTCTTTCGGTTTGAGGTTATAAAAATCGACATTTTACCTTATGTTGTGTCCATTGTGATTGAATTATATTTTTCATAAAAATTAAAAAGTAATAAAAATTAGATTTTTTTTTTTTTTTTTTTTTTTTTTTTTTGTCGTGATTTTTAAACTGAAAATTAAAAATTAAATTTTTAAAAAAGAAAGAAAATTTTTAAATAGAAATTAAATGATCACGTGTTAGAAGAAGCAAAAAAGGTAGAAATTGTGTCAAAATAATGTAAATATCACAAAGTACGAAAACTTTAAAATAATATAAGCAAACCGTAATTAAATGTGATAATTACGTCATGTGCAAAAGTCCCAAATATTACATATCGTGATATTTAAAGGGCCTAAAATAATTAAGTTATTAAGTATGAAAAACTTTTAATAGTAAATTTTAGGTTGTATTTAAAAAGTTCAATAATATTTTCAGACACTTTTAAATTAATATACATATAGATATATCCGTGAATAAAGAGAAAAAAGTTTAAAATAAAGTATTAAATAAATAATGCATTTAATAGTGCATATATTTAATTGCATATTATTAAAACGATTCATTTCAAATGATTTTCATTCCGGAGAATTTTAAAATGACATCACGTGGTATAAGAGTAGTGTAATTATAGCAAATCTATACATATAATAAAACAGTAGGACCCGGTGTGTCTGTACATTGAAGATAATTGACAAAAATGGAGTCAGGGCGATAAAAGAAAACCAATGAAACACAAAAAAAAAATTTTTGAATTTTTTGTCTGTCTGTCTGTCTGTCTGTCTGTTTGTTCGAGGTTATCTTCGTAACTACTGAATGGATTTTTATGCGGTTTTCACTAATGAAGAATGCACACTCCCGGGCAGTGTATAGGCTTTGTTTCATCAAAATCGGACAACAGACAAAAAAGTAACAAAAAGAAACAAAAGAAACTATTAGGTGCGCTGCTCACGTTTTTTAGTACATAACGTTTTTAGTACATATAAAATCCAATAGATGTCACTGTGCGATTTTAAAACGCGCTATCGTTATGTTTTCGCCAGTCTACTTAAGTATGAGAAAGTTTCAAGCTGGCTGTCGTTCCATGTGGTTTAGTCGGTAGAACGTCAGTGCGCCATACTGATGGCCCGGGTTCGATTCCCAGCATGGAATTTTTTTTCACTATGTTGGCATTAACGCCTATAAGCAATTAAAAGAATTTGAAATATTGTATTCAAGGCGAATTTTCTCTCTGGGAAAATTTCCTTGCATTAATATGTCAGTGTAATTTTTTTTTCGATTTAATTTTTTTTTTCGAAACTTTGTTTTTCTTAAAAAATTACAGTAAATATTTGATATTTCCCAACGTTTTTTGAATGATCGACTTGCTTTTTTTTTTTTTTTTTAATGTATGTCTGAACCTTATCTAACTACTTCTTCAAGATTTCTTTAGATAAACCGACCAGCGTAGCGGGCGAAGGCCGCTAGTATGTTTATATGTTACATCTCTTTATGCAGCGTAAATACAGGTAAACGCATGCACAAAATACTTTCGGTTCGTTTTGTAGAATTTACAATTCGATAAATACATTTTAGAAAATTCGGATATTGTTATTAATTAATATAAGCAATATAAATTCAGAAATATGCATGATGCTGTATTAAAATAAAGAAAAAAATTTATGTATAAGCTGTACCTGTTCCCTAAAATATCAAAAACTCAATCAAAAAATAAAAAATAATAGTGAAAATTGAGAAACACGATGCTTTTCAATAATCGTGGTTCTATAAGCTATTCTCAAGGAGACGGAATGTTTTTACTTCGAAAGTAAAGGAAGGGTGTATTGTTCACTGCGTTGTCATAAAAGTCAGAACGGTAATGACCTAAACATTTTATATAAACTGATTTTCAAACGTGTAATTAATCTCACTTATCAATCCACAAAACAATTATCAGTTGTTACAATAACGATGGGCGAGGCCAGGGGGTATTTGAAAAATACCCCCATTCAAATGAAAAAGCATAGCAATCCGATTACAGAATATAGTTGCCGTTATAGTGATAATATCATTCATTCTTTTGTAACCTGGTAATGTTTTTTACACATTACTATGATTTTAGAGGCTGTGAAGCTTGAACGGCGGTTGACGGTTTGACGGTATCAAATGGGGCTGAGGAAAAGTTCAGAAACCAAACACGTTCTAAAATTGCGATTTTTGTGTTATTAAAGGGGCTAGAAATTTTTTAACTGACATAGTAGTTATTCATAAGATATCAGTACTCACAACGAAGTTCCTTAAAAATCGAATCTTAAAGAATGTAATAAGCAAAAAGCATTCCGAATTGTTCTAAATTTCATTCTATGGAATGGTTAAAGATGGAAACTTGAAATTCCGCATGGTAAATACTTATAAGATTCATATGCCCTGTAAAAACACTTCGTAAAAAATCCAAAAAAAAAAAAAAAAAAAGGGGTTAATTATAAATCATTTGCTAAAATCGGGTTTTCATGTATTTCCCACCAAGATATGACTTATAGTAGACCATTTTCGCTTTAATATGTGATCGAATTTTTACGAATTCTAATTTCAACCTCCAACTCGATGAGGTGATTGTCTGTGATGCCACCTCTTGGCTTATTAGGCGCCTATAATAAATATGGTTCAAGAAGAGACAGAATGTGAGAAAATCCACGAGATCATTTCGATCTTCTTATCAAAATGCATTTGGTGAGTATTTGTATAAATGAATGAGTAAATACAGAGGATTTATTATTATTATTATTCACATTGATTTAGTATTAGACTAATCAATGCTTATTACATTGTTCAATTATTCGAATTTATAGCTACTATAGGTTTATAGTCTCATACTATAAACCTATACTATAGGTTTATACTATATTTAATATATATTGATGAGAAATTGAAAATATAAATGAGAAAATAGCTATGTATGTATAAATTTTATTACAAACTATAAGAAAGTGTACATTTTTGAACCACTGTATATGTAGCAACAACTAGACAGTAGAGTCCTGCATCGGATTAGATAACCCGATTCTACCTGAATGTGTAATTCATTGCTCTAAATATTTGCTGCAGATCCGGTTGACTCCGTTTGATTAGTGTTTCCATTTTCGATTTGTCTTAGATTGCAGTTTTGGCATACTATACTATACTATTTAGTACACTATACTATATGGCCATTAATGACTGGAAACTTTTAATTTCAGACATTTTGTTGAATATTTAAAAATATACTTATCAGATTATTGTGGAATTTCAAGATTAAAAAGAATATATTTGACCTTCTGCCTTCTATGCTCCAATGTCGATTTCATAAGGAGGGCAATGGACCACTAGCATTTCTGACGTCAAAGAACGTCACGATGGATTCTAGCTAATCAACTTCTCCATTTATCCCACAAACGTTCACCAAAAGCCAATCAAATACCGCAATGCTCATGGGAAGCATTGCAACAGGGCCGTAACTACCGCCGGGGCAGCCGGGGCACTGCCCCGGGGCTCCCAAGCCTGAGGGGCCCCAAACTGATGGTTAAAAAAACTATTGATTTTAATTTCTGGTCTAAGTTCCTATAAAATGTCCAGCACATACGTAAAAGTTAGTAATAAAAAAAAATCAAAGTGCTAGAATAGATGTTTTTGCTTGTCTGTCAATACACTCCTTACGCTTCGCATGCAAAAGGAGTTCTACAGCACACAGCAAAATGTCGAGTCGAATGTGTCATGTCGCGCCAGCATGTTTGCTGATCCCACCGAAGTTTGTATAAGGAAGAAAATATGGACTTCTAATCGACTGAATAATATAAAAAGCATCTAAAAAATTCTAGAAAATCTTTCTTCTTATCTACAGCTCATATTCAAAATATTAGAATAATTACCTTTTTTTTAGAAATTGAAAATATCGTTTGGTAATTTAATGTCTTTTAATGAAAATATGCAAACGATATTTTTATTAAGACCTTATTGTTGATTAAACTTACTTGTTATCTTAAATTTAATATCATTTTTGAAAAGATTAATTGCAAAAAAAATTATTTTGAAAAGTCAAAATATTAGAATATTTATTCAAGTGGTTCAAAATATTAGAATATTTCACATTAATTCTCCTTTAATTATTACCAATTCTTAACTGGTGGCATCATTGATTAAATTCAGACTATTTTATTTAAAATCAGTATTCTTTTTTGCAGTTTGTTTCTTTTTCGTCTTAAAATGGGCCGTGTGAGTGATATTCCTGAATCTACTAAACTTCGTATGGTTGATTTGTATCGACACGGTAAAAATCAATGTTTTATAGCGAATTATTTACATTGTTCGCAATCGAGCGTTAGTAAAATACTAACACAATATTCAAAAATTGGAAAATTTCAAAATAATCGCCGAAATGGTGGCCGAAAACCAAAAACATCTGTTAGAGATGACAGGAAACTGAAGCGTATAGTTAAGAAAAACCGTTTTAAAAGTGTGCGATTCTTGCACCGAAAATGGAAAGAAGAAGGAGTTGAAGTTTCTACATCGACAACATTAAGACGTCTCCATAAATTTAAATTTGAATCTCGTGTACCGAAAACAAAACCTCTCATGACTGCAAGACAAAAGCGTATAAGATTGAATTGGTGTAAATCAAGACGTTTATGGAGCAATGAAGATTGGAAAAATATATTATTTAGTGATGAAAGTATGTTTTGTGTATCATATGGTAATCAAGGTATTCGAGTTTGGAGAATGAAGCAAGAAGCATTTGATAAAGAATGCCTTAAACGTTCCGTAAAATTTGCTGCTAGTGTCATGGTTTAGGGTTGTATGAGTGCAGAAGGACCTGGAAAGTTATGCATCGTCTACGAAAAGGTTAACTCTCTGATATATCAAGAAATTTTAGAATATTACATGATTCCATCATCAGAAGATTTATTTGAAGATGATTTCATCTTTCAACAAGATTTAGCGTCCCCGCATACCTCGGTGTCAACTAAGAATTGGTTCCGCCAATGCAACATTAAGGTACTTCCTTGGCCACCAAATTCACCAGATCTTAATCCCATCGAAAACTTATGGTGTATAATGAAGAAAAAACTTCAAGAAAATCCTCCTTCAAGTAAAACTGAGTTAGTGGCACGTATAAAGTCTATTTGGGCTAATATTGATAGAAATGTTTGTAAACACCTTGTATGCAAGATCGATTGTACGCTGTTATGAAAGCTAAAGGGGATGCTACAAAATATTAACTACCATTTACTTCATATTCATAAGGTAATATTGTTGCGTAAAATAAAATATTCTAATATTTTGAACCAATCTAAATTTTATTCTAATATTCTGGTGTGTTTAAGGAAGCTGTATACCTAATTTATTGTGCTGTATTTTATATTTTATAAATGTTAAAATCTTATCTAAACATTCCAGACTTAATTTATAAGAAATTTAATTGCATTTACTTAGTATAAAAAATAAATAAATGACAAATAATTTTTTCTTATTACTTTTTCTCAATTATTCTAATATTTTGAATATGAGCTGTATACTAATAAGTTAACAAAACGCTCTGTTTGTATATATCTGCGTATGTTTATGTGAGTGTGTGACTGCAATGGTTAGCAAAATCTACCGCACATAGAAGTCTGAAACTTTAGGTGAAGATAATCCAAGACAGGTCCTGATGCACCTGAGGCTCAGACTTTTAATATTTTAAGTTCCAGGGCCCTGGGCCTCTTACAATTTTTATGCGTCAAATTGTTAATAGCTTGACCCCTTTTTATCTCATCTTTTCCGTTTTGAGGTACCTTTCTCCTTTTAGATATTTTCGCCTTTTTACTCTTCAGTTATGACCTTGAACTCTTGGGGCCCGTTTTAGGGCCCCTTTTAGTCTTTGTGATAGTAAATTGTTAATAAATTGCTTCCATTAATTTCGATCTTCATTTTTGGGATACCTGTTCTATTTAGATATTTTCAAATTTTTACATTCCATATAAGACACTGGGGCCCCCTTGATAATCATAGGGCCGACCCAGGGCCCCTTGATCTTTTTGTGCGCTAAACATTTTTCACTCCCTAAATTTCTCACTTTCTTAGTGCAAAATTTTAAAGCTGAATCTTGGACTCTTATGTCAGGACCAACACCCTGATATTTTTATTCGGCCCCTGGGCCCTTTTTTTAATGCTTACTCAAACAATTGGTGCATTTTAAAAAAATAATATTCTTGCAAATAATTCATACTCCATGCTTAATTTTGACTAATTAAAGGTCTAAAGCGTTATGTACTAAAACATTTTAACATGTTTTCATGTTAGAGCCCTGATTGTATTTGTCAGTTGGCCTCTATGGGGGCCCTCTATCATAGCTCCCTTAAAAATGGTCGGATTCACTAGTTTTTTTTTAACAACTTTTTAGGTCCTCCAACTACGACATGAACAACAAAAAAAATTTTTTAGACTTCAGCTACCACTATTTATGAATATTAATCGCTTTCTTGGAGCCCTTGGTGCAGCTTCTTTAAAAATGATCCAAATTGCTTTCAATTTTATTTAACATAGTTTTAGCGTCTTCCCATTATTTTAATAATTACACAAATATTTTTATACCCAACTACATGCGAAATAATTTCCTGACCATTTGGGGCCCGGTACAGGCCCCCTTGAAGTTTTTGTAATAATAAATTGTCAATAAATTGCTTCCTTTTAATCTGATCTTCATTTTTAGGATTCTTTATTCATTTAGATATTTTAATGTTTTGATATTCTATACAAGACACTGTGTTCCCCTGTGGAATCATATGGTCCAGCCCAGGGCCCCTCGACATTTTGTGAAATAAACATATTTCACTTCCTATATTTCTGATCTTCTTAGTGCAAAATTTAAAAGTTGCCTGGGACTCTTCTTTTAGGACCAATCCAGAAAACCTGATGTTTTTATTCGGACCCTAGGGCCTCTTTTTAAACATTTGCCCAATCAATTGGTACATTAAAAAAATTATATCATTCCAAAGAATAGTTCCTACTATATGCTTAATTTTGACTAATTAAAGATCTAAAGCGCTATGTGCTAAAATATTTTAACATGGTTTCATATTAGGGTCCTGGTTTTAACTGTCAGTTGGTCCCTACAGGGCCCCATATTATAGCTCCCTTAAAAATGGTCCAATTCACTAGCTTTTTTTTTTTCTATCAATTTTTTATGTCCTCTCTCTACCTATTACATGAACGACAAAAGAATTTCTCAGACTTCAGCTACCATTAATTTTGTTTGTCAATTGTCTTGAGACCCTTGATGCAGCTTCTTTACACATGAACCAAATTGCTTTCAATTTTATTTAGCATAGTTATAGCGTCTTTCCATCATTTTAATAACTACAAAAAATATCTTTATACCCAACTATATGCAAAATAAATTCCTGGCCCCTCAGGGCCCGTTGAAGTTTTTGTAATAATAAATTTTTAATAAATTATTTCCTTTTAATCTGATCTTCATTTTTAGGATTCTTTATTCATTTAGATATTTTAATGTTTTGACATTCCATATAAGACACTTTGGCCTCCTGTGGAGTCACAGGGCTTAGTCTAGGGCCCCTGAACATTTTGTGAGGCAAACATAGTTCACTCTTTAAATTTATCTCCTTCTCAGTGCAAAATTTTTAAATTTTAGTCTTGGACTTTTCTTTCAGGGACAAGATTCTCATACTTTCATCCGCGGCTAGGACCTTTTTTTAAAAAAAAATTTCCGAATCAATTTGTGCATTTCGATAAAATATTATTAAAATGAATAATTCATACCCTATGATTAATTTTGACTAATTGTAGATCTAAAGAGCTAAGTAACTAATATATTTTAACATGTTTTCCTGTTAGGGCCCTCTTTTTAACTGTCAGTTGTCCTTTTTGGGCCCTTATTATAAATTCCTTTAAAATGGTTCAATTAACTCCTTTTTTTAAACAACTTCTTAGATCCATCAGCTACTAAGAAACCGCCATAGTCTAGCTACCACCAATTTTGAATATTAATCGCGTTCTTGTGGCCGTTGGTGCAATTTCTTTAAAAATGATCCGGATTGCTTGCAATTTTCTTTCACATTGCTTTAGCGTCCTTCCATTACTTTAATAACTACAAAAAATATTTTATACCCAACTACATGCGAAATAAGTTCCTGGCCCCTTGAAGATTTTGTACCATAAATTGCTATTAAACTGTCCTCTCTTAATCCAATCTTCATTTTTGGAACTATTTTTTCACTTAGTTATTCCCATGTTCTTACATTCCATTTAAAAGCCTGAGACTCCCTATGGTCTCGGCTCAGGCACCTTGAAATTTTTGTTCTCCATGCATATTTCACCCACTTATTATCAAACCTTCTCAATGCATAAATTTAAAGTTGAATTTTGAACTCTTATTTCAGGACCTACACCCTGATGTTTTTATTGAGGTCCAAAAGCCTTTTTTAAAGCATTTACAAATTTTTTTATGCATTTCTTTAAGATATTATTTAACGAATAATTCATATCCTATGCTTAATTTTGACTAATTGTAGATCTAAAGTGTTAAGGTTATCATAACGTGTCCCCGGGCAATGCCGGATGGGTCAACTAGTCTATTAATAAATACATAAAATCGAAAAAAAATTATCACAATCCATCTTTCAAAAGCTTTTTAAACAGAAACGCATGATTAAGTTACATATACTCAAAAATGAACCTAAATAAAATGCTCTTTAAAGTATTCAACCAATCAGAAGTCCGTATTTTCTTTCCTATGCTAACTTCAGTGGGATCGGCAAAAATGGCGTCGCCGCCAAGTGCCTGCTGAGTAGAGTTGTCCAATTCTACAATTATTAGTCATTTTTGGGCTTATCATACTATGTACATTTAAACAACGGTGTGCGAAAAAAGAAACTATGCCCGGGGAAAAGTTTCAATTTGCCCTCCCTGGGGGCCTCCCCCGGAGGTTTTGCCCCGGGGCCCCCAAGTTTATAGTTACGGCCCTGCATTGCAAGCTCCTCTCCGTGCGTGTGGTCAATTAGGAGGTCTACAAACTATTGCTATTTGAAGGAGAAGAACGATTAAAGCATATAACAGTAGCTTGAAAATATTATTTATGCACTAGTAATGCCCAATATATCTGTTTAAATCATCTTAATAAGCAATTTTGAAAAAATGAGAGTTAGCTATGCTTTTGAGTGGAGACGTATAAAGAGTAAGAGATTTATATTTGTACAAAAATAAAACAAAATCAATATGGTAACAGTGAATCTACTATTCAATTTATGATCAAAATGAAAAAAATTTAAATGGAATTTTGACAGCTAGAATAGCAAGAAATAACTTACGTTTGAAATCAAATGAACATGAAATAGGGATTTTTCTTATTTTCACACGTTTGCAAATAAAAAAATTTCTGTTTCATTACTGAAGCGATTTAGAAACTATATGTACAGTTCAGTCATATTAATGTGACCACCTTGAGATTTTAGTCGTTAAGTAAAATATCTAGACAAATACATGAAAAATATTCTGAAACTTCAGGTGTGTATGCAGACTAGTACAGGTTATATATTTCTTCAAAAATTTATTCCCAAAACCCCGTAGGGGAGCGACAACAAATTGAAAAATAATTAATACTTTTGGATAACCCTATCAAAACTAAAGTAGCAAAAGCGTTCAAACTGTAGATTATGATTAAATGGCTTATTGTAATAAACTGTGCTCATTTTTATGAGGATAGCATGTATACTAGTAGAGAAATTAAGGTTTTCATAAAAACAGTCCCAATTTTGCTAAGTTTTTTTTTTCCTTATAATTTGCCGAATACTTAATATAAAAAATGTTCTATTCAGAAAACATGACAAACATTGTACACAATACCCTGTAATCAAAATTAAAAAATAATAATAGTTGTGTGACTAATGAGCAGGCATACTAAATAAATTTTCATTGCGCATGCGTGGATCCAAACAAAATATAATTTGCATAATATGTTAGCTAAATGTATAAAGCAAGTTTTGTGAGAATCTCAAAAATATACCTTTAAAATTCTGAAAATTATCATCAATAGAATAAGCTCAAAATTCATTGTTCTCAAAAGGAAGAGAAATGATGAGGACATATATTGCTTTATTGGCACTAATTAATGAATATATGGATACAGCCCATCATTCTTCTGCTTCGTTTTGGGAACAACGGATTTTGTGCTTATTCTATCGATGATGATTTTTAGAATTTTAAAGCTATGTATTTGAGACTTTCATAAAAATTGCTCTATATATTTAACTAACACATTATTATTATTAACTAACACATTAGCTAATTATATTTTGATTACTTTCACGCATGCGCAATGACAGATTATTTAAAAAATCTACTCATTATTCATACAATTTTTATTATTTTTTAATTTTAATTACAGGGTATTATGTAAAATGCTATTTGTCCTGTTTTCTGAAAAGAACATTTTTTTTATATTAGGAATTCGGCAAATTATAAGCAAAAAATTTGGCAAAATTTGGGACTGTTTTTATAAAAACCTTAATTTCTCTACGAGTATACATGCTATCCTCTTTAAAATGAACACAATAAGCAACTTAATCATAATCTGCAGTTAGAACGCTTTTGTTACATTAGTTTTTACAGTGTTATCCAAAAGATATTAATTATTTTTCAATTTGTTGACCAAATCCCCCTATGGGACTTTGGGAATAAATCTTTGAAAAAGTATATAACCTGTAATAATCTGCTTACACACATGTATTTGCCAAGATATTTAACAAAACGACTAAAATCTGAAGGTGGTCACATTAATGTGACTGGAATGTGTATATTCTTTATAAAAGAGATTTTTTAAACTTATTTCAGAACATTCCTCAACTAAATCGACTTATAACAGCCCAAATATCTTATATTTATAGTTTCCTATATTTACTGTCAAAATTTATTGTCATTTCTGACAAAAAAGTGTTTTATACTGAAAAAAACTACCAAATGGCATTTGTCATGACATTGACTTTCAGCATCGTTGAAGATGTATACCGTTTTTTAGCCCTTTAAGCATTACAGAAATAGTCGATTTCTACTCAATATCTTTTAGGCGCTGTACATTATAAAAAATTTGACCCTTTTGCTGCATCATCACTCCACCGCTTTTATAGAAAACGATTATGTCACCGTACACTGTAAAAAAATTGACCCTTTTACCGCATCGTCACTCCCCTGCTTTTATAGAATATCTCTCTTTTGACCTATGAGAATGCTCGATAATAGGTTGAAGTAATCGCTTACTATAAAAGCGTAGGTGTGGTGGTGTATTTCTGTCGGCCGATTATCTACGCGATAGGCCCTATGGGGAGGGTTGCCCTCCGTGGGGGTCTTTCTAAGGGAACCTAACCCGTATTTACGCAAGGTTCGAAGAAAACCACGGAAAACTTCGAACTGTTAGGCCGACGGTCGCGATTGGGTTCGAACCCAGCACCAACCGTCTACCAGTTTGGAGGTCAGAACCTCGCGGCCACTGTTGGGGCTATAAAAGCATAGGAGTGACGATGCATGGGTCAAAATAGAGATATTCTATAAAAGCGGGGAAGTGACGATGCAGCAAAAGGGTCAAATTTTTTACAGTGTATGGTCAAAGTAAACAAGACTTTTTTTTTTTTTTTTTTTTTTTTTTTTTTTTGTTCAAAAGTCTCTCGATTAATTGACCTTCAGTATCTGTATATTGTCACTTTCTTACAAAGGCATTTTAATTTTAAAAAAAAAGTTTATCTACCTCCTTGGTTGGAAATAAAAAAAGATATATTTTATCGTTTTTCTATAGGATGGCATCAAAACAACGTCTCTGCGGCAAAGTTTTGTTTTTGCGTCTGCTTTCAAAGCTCCCTTTGAAACTTCACGTCTCCAATTGTTGTAAGTAGAAATAATAAATTATATATAAAATATTTCTCACCTTGAAATCGTGAAATACGTGCAAATATACGTACATTGATTTACTTCAAGATACTTTTTTTGAGACTGATATTGAATATTGGCGACATTTTTGACCTCTCTTAGTTTTGTTATATAACTAATGCTGAAACTGGTGTACTTTTCAAAGATAAAGATTATTTGCATCAGAAATTTTTATTTGCGCTCATTTTCTTTCGTTTATATTCTTATTGAAATTGATATGTTTTTTCAGATTTATTTCTAAGCATTTTTGTTTACAAATATAATTGTGAATGTTAGTCTACACGAGTAAGTTTCAACAAAATTATGTAACACAAGATATGAGATTTCTCCCTTAACTACTATTTAATTTTTGTTTTGAACAGTAAAGCCTTTTGATTTCCTTCCATTTAAAATCCCTACATACATATTTATTTAATCTCTGTTTATGGTATTCATAAATATAATAAATAGTTTAATAAATAATAAAAAAAAAAACTTGTTATATAAGAGATAATTTGAGTTATTTTAGGCAGAAGCTTTCATCTGCATAGTAATAAATATTATATTTTGAGTGCTATCTTTTTTTACTATATTGGATTTTTTTTTTAAATAATTTTCCTTTTCAAGTTTCATTTTCATACTCTTTACTTTTAAAATTCTGTATTGTATAAAACTGCTAAATTCCGAAAATAAAATTATAAATTATTATTAATGTAGTTGGGATGTTTTGTTTAAAAATCATTCAGTTTTTTGTTTGTTTGATTGATTGATTTTAATTTATTTATTTCAGAAGTGTGTGTGTGTGGGAAGGGGGTAAGCATGCATTTGCTGCTTATAAACTTCAATATATTTTCAAAATGACCATTCATTTGGTATCTCAAACAAAAAAAGTAATAATATTTGATTGATGTGGATTTTAATTATTGCCCTACTTGTAGATCAAGAAGGATTTTGATAGCGAATAAAATTGGAAAACTTGAAATAAATTTGTACAGATAGGCATTCTAAAAAAATGCATAGCTTCTGCTAATCTGATGAAAGCTATAGTTTTTCATGAAATGTAAATCTCTATTATGGATATTTTAGCTAACATTTTCATTTGTTTTAAAAATTGCCTGCTCATTTCACTTTGAAATAAATAGCATCCTGGAAAATGAATCAGGCCCATAGCCATGATTTTCCTTCGGAGGGGGCTTGATCATGAAATTTTGTCTGATCCGACAGTAGTAATTTGCATAAATAAAAGCATAATTTTTTTTTTTTAATTCATCTATAATAATTTTTTTAAACATTATACTTAATTGAATTTACGAAGAAGATCTAATTATATGGTGTCAATGTCATAAAAAGAAGCAGATATTTTCAAAAATACTAAATAAAACAGCTTACTTTATGCCAGCATAATGAAACATTAGTTAATTTTTGTTCTTAGGAATTTTCAATTATATTTTTTTTATTTTATAAAATAGTTCTTTACTTCATTAATCTGTACATGTATCATTGGCTTATTATTTTAACATTTACTTAGCATTTAAAAGTCTGTTTTCTGCTGTTACATCTTAATTAACTTTGACAACAACATTTGGGCTTGACTCAAAGTGGGTTTATTTAACCTTTCGCTGAGTGCACAAATTTTCATCACATGAGCAGGCGCACATTGTAAATTGTACAACAAGAGGAAAACATTCAATTATTCTGTTTTGTTTTAATTTTACAAATAAATTAACATACAAATATCATATAAGTTTTCTCTGCTCACAATTTATGAAAGTATTCCACAATACACTTAGATTTATTTTGTTATAACCTATTAAAGCAGGTGTGAATTTTGTTATAGAGAAAAAAGGAAAGTGAATGTTGTACTTTTTACAACGGCGCACCCGCCAGAAGGTTAAATGGAAACAGAACCGTGCAGAAGGGGGGAGGTGGCCACCCCGGGCATGGAATATTAGGGGGCACCAAATTTATGCTACCAACGTCATTTTTGGCCTGTTACAAAAAAAAGTTGGGTGGAGGGGACGCCAAATTATAATTTTGACCTGGGCGCAATTTTCTCTTTGCACACCCCTGAATGGAAAAGTACCATTAATTAAGGTGACAGTTACTGTTAGATATTAGGGGGACCGGAAAGTAATGTCGTTTTTTTACATTAAATTCAAACAAATAAATTTTTAACAAGTTTTAATTTTTAATCAATGATATAATCACCCTCGTTTTCAACAACCTTTCGTTATCTAATTTTATAGTTTTCAATACCGGAATGATAAAAATCAATTGTTTGTTAATCAAAATATCTCGAGATGACATTTTAGATATCGTCCAACTTTTCGAATTTTTTACCAGGTAAAAAGTGTTTTAAAGATTGGAATAAATGGTAATCTAATGATGCAATGTCGGGCAATTTTGGTGGATGTGACAATATCTCCCACACATTTTCATTAATTTTTTTCCAGGGCTTGTTTTGCGCAATACAGTTTGACATTATCGGGTTGCAGAATAACACCTTTTCTGTCGACATTTGCTGGCCAGTTTTGAATTAAAGATTGATTTATTCCATTTAATTTTTCACAATAAAATTCTGCATTCGCATTTTGTCCAGGTTTTAACACTTCAAAATGAATAATTCCGCGAATAATCCAACAAACAGACAAAAGTGACTTTCTGGGATATGAACTTGGCTTTATGCCGATTCATTCGGAGAGAGTCACTGCCTTTTGCGTATTGGATTATTATAGAGAACCCATTTTTCATCTCCAGTGATCTAACGATCAATAAACGGTTCTTTATTGCGTCGTTGATGGAATAATTTGCATGTTCTGGATCGGTTAGCTTTGTTTTCTTCTGACAACTTACACGGGACCCATACACCTGCTCTGTTTACTTTACCAATCTGTCGCAAATGTTTTTGGATGCTTGACCAAGGTTGGTAAAGAACATTTGATAGTTCCTTGACTGTCTGACACGGATTTGCTTTAACTTTTGCCTTTAATATGTGGTTGTCTGAAGATGTTTGTCTTCCTGATCGATGCGAATCAGAATGACCAAAATTGCTAGATCCGAATTTGGAAAACCATTTTTGGAATTTGTGAATGTCTAATGCACCTGTATAAACATAGCAAAAGTTTTTGGTAGCAATTGTAGCTTTGCTATCCTTGTGAAATTCAAAAAGCATACAATGCCTGATATGTACTTCTGTTAGTATTTGAGTCGCCATTTCTTCTAAATCTGCAAAAACATAATTATGAATTAAATATTTATAAGTGAACAAGTCACTTTAACCTTAAAAAGTCTTTGACAGGACATTGAAGAGCATAATCATCTTATGAATGGTAAACAAACATTGGCATGTGAAAAAACGACATTACTTTCCGGTCCCCCTAATATTAGCAGATTAAATGGTGCATTTCTAAAACCATTTGTTTGTGTCCATTAGTAACTTTCTGTGAACATCAAGAACTCTTTCAAAGTCATTGGCCATGTTATTGTAAGAGAATTATATTTTAAATTATTCTGTAAAGTCACTTACAATTGATACCATCAAGCCTTTTTAAAAATATGTTTCTGAAAAAACTTTGATCTATTTATTCATTATAATCCAACATTTTTATTTTCTTCTTACAGGTTATAAATGTAAGACAAGATTGCTGTAAAATTTATACTTTGATGTAAAACAACTGCAAGTTTTCATTGAACAACATCTGAAATACTTGGGATTCTCTGCTTAAAAGTAATGTTTTATTTTGTTTATTCATTTTTACACCTCTGTCTTTATAAAATTTTCATTTTTTTTCTTATTGTAGGTACAACCATATTGGTCTGTGTCAAATCCTTAAGGAAAAAAAAAAAGATATATATATATATATATAAAGTTTTTTTTTTTTTCAAACTAAAGTCATAAGTCTGATAGAATTTCCCAATTATTTTATAGATCTAAGCTTTAGATTCTAACTTTGCTGTGCTGATTTTACTTAAAAACTATGCTTATTTATTATTTAATTATGATAAATAGTATTTTACTACTCCCAGTGGGCCACCAATGCCCTCACACCTGTGAGGGCCTCGCAAAAAAAATTTTCAAGTTATAAAAAATTTAACCTCATTCAAAACAATCTTCAATAAAACCTAGACAAAGCTGAGAAAAGTTATCCCAAAGACAAAAGTAAAAGACATTTTACTAAAATTAATTTTTAGAAAATTGCATAACAGTGATAAACTATAAATAACATCACAGATGGTTTACCTTACTCTATGTCTCAAGATAAAGTTTAATGCTTTCCATGTAGACTCTTTTTACATTTGCAGGCACGGATGCTAAAACAAGTATGTTGTCATTGGAAAGATCTGAATAGAATATTGTAAAGACATAAAGAAAGTCAAAGACACATGGAGTGCATGAATAGAAATCTTTGAAAAAATCAAATACGGAAAAACAACAAATAAGGAAAATGAGAAGGGACAGTAGTGTAGCCAGAGGGGTGGGGGTGAGGGATCCAGATGCACTTCACACTATTAAATTTGTAAAGATTTTTTTCACCTTGATTAATAAATGAAAATTTTCTGATTAGATAAGGCAAAGAAAACTTTCATGGTATCAAGTGCATCTGACCGTCCCCCCTCCCCTCTTGCCACACCACTGATTAAGGAATCACAAAAGAATTTGTATAACTTGTTTGAAAGATTGATCAGTAAAATAAACTACTTAGCTTCACACAATTCCACATTTTGAGCTCATCGAGAATTCCTGAGTAATAGCAGAAACAGTGGAAATATTATAGACCTATTTTAATTGTTATCCAAATATGATCTACACTAAAAGGGCGTATTAATGAAAAACAAATTTCTCAATATTGTCTGATCCAGGACATCTAAAATTAATTAATTACATTAAAATACAAATCAGTTATTCATGAAATTATAAACTTAATCAATCAAACAAACAAAATATTACACCTTCCTCTCGAGCACACCAGGAATATGAGCCATGTGGAACAAATGTCAATAATATTAAGATTTTACAGTTCTTCAACTGGAGCAATGAGGAATATTTTGTTGGGTTCATTCCCATTGCAGAAACAAAGGGAGAGCAAGTGCAGTATTAAAGAAATTAATGCAATGTTAAAGGAATTGGGAGGGGGGGGGGGGGGTTAGAAAGTCAAAATATTCGAAACTTTCAAGGACAGGGTATGACAATGGCTCCAATATCATTGGCAATAATAAAGGTTTTAGAACAAAAATACTCAATATTAATCCATGAGCATTCTTCTTGTTGTATAGATGCCATTGTTGGAATTCGCTTTTAATAGATGCAGCTAACTCTTCTACAACAGCTAAAACATTTTTCGGCTTCATCAATAAAATTTCTATACTCTTTACAAATAACTATTGGACCTGCTTGAATAGGAAAGCCCACAGATCCAGTTTTTACCTGGTAGTGTACTGTAGGAAGACAGAATGTCATCTCTCTAAATTTGCCTAGTATTTCAGCTCAAAATTACCTCACAACATGAAATTTGACTATTTATGGTGCCCCATCTTTTGTTTCACCCCTCCCACTAAAAGTACCATTTTCGATTGACAAGTCTACACCAAAAATTAAGATTCAAAAACTCAAAGCAAATCAATTAGATCAGATAGCTTTGGCCAAATTGGCAGAACATAACAGGTAGCTGAAGGTCATAGGGCCGAGGCTTACTGCTCGCTAAAATACGCCATGTATGCTAATGGCACATGTGAAATCTGTCCTGGATGCAAAGTTTTTCAAGATATTAATAAATTATACCTCTGGAGGTGCCTTGCCTAGTGAAGGTCTCAGCATCTGATCAAAATTCTAAAGTACAAGATTAACTTGAGTAGCAATATGCAGATGCCAAACAAAAAGGTATAAATGTTAAGGAACCAACATAACAAATTTCACAACTAAGCAGTAAGCACTGCAAAAAAGATGACGATCTAGGTGATTGTCAGGTTTATCACCACTACAAAGCGATTAGACAGTCACCCACCCTGATACCAAGTGTCACACTCATTCAGCTCGGCAGGTAGGGCCTGATCATTGGTTAGAAAAAAAAGAAAGCGTTGGAATCTTATAAAAATTAAATTTAAATAAACATTAAATCTTTGCTACATGATAGGAATTGGAACGGGTAAAGCAATATTTTTGCAAGTTGATGATGTCATCAAATGTGTGAATGATCTGAAAAATAAAACTGATGATTCCAAAACCCTTAGCAATAGTGAAGCAGTTTTGAACAAAATGTTAACTTTTGAGTTTTTTGTTGCTGTACACATGTGGTACGAGAATTTACTATGTGTGAACAATATAAGAAACTATAGCAATTGATTCAAATGAATTTAAAAGTCACTTTTGATAGCTTTATGTTCATTTCATGACTGTGTTCAAGAGTTCCGTAAGACAGAATTTGAAAAAATCATTGCAGAAGCTTTTTTTGTAGAAAGCAGTAGTTTTGCAGTGAAATTGAGTCTCAGTTTAAAGAAGAAAGAATAATAACAAAAGAATGAATGCTCAGTTATGAATATATTGATGAACCTATGCAATCTGTTGAAATGCAGTGTACAGAGTTAACTTTTTTAACAGAATGATACATATTCTAATAGTCAACACCGAATGCCAATTCAAAGTATTCAATGAATATTTTGAATGATTCGATTATCCTTATTCAAGAAAGACTTTCTCAAGCATTGTAATGATTTAGGTTCAGTACTTTGGGAAGGCAAAAATGGCAATATACAGACTTTTATTTTATTTAAAAGAATAAATAAAATTGCTTTAAACCTTAGTCAGTTGATATTGTAAATAATCTGAAATAAAAAATTTATTTATTTATCATATTAATCAATTTCTCGATTAATTTCAGCAATGAAATTATGCCTGAAATTTTAGATACATGAATATTCATACTTCTACTAAGCGTAATACCAACTTAGTGAAAAATGTCCAAGCCGGGAATCGAACCCGGAACCCTTGGAATAGCGCTCCAAGTGCTCTACCATTTAAGCTACGAGGACGATACCCAGCTCAGCATTTTTCACTTCATATGTTGGCTAAGCTGCAAATCGCAGCACTAGATCTGTCTTCATGAGCACACAAGCTGCGGCGTACCATGAGACACTATAGACCCAGCATCGGTAAATCACATTTATTTATTATATTAATCAATTTCTCGATTAATTTCAGCAGTGAAATTACGCTTATTCCAAGGGTTCCGGGTTCGATTCCCGGCTTGGACATTTTTCACTAAGTTGGTATTACGCTTAGACAGGTGTAATTTCATTGCTGAAATTAATCGAGAAATTGATTAATATGATAAATAAATGTGATTTACCGATGCTGGGTCTATAGTGTATCATGGTATGCCGCAGCTTGTGTGCTCGTGAAGACGGATCTAGTGCTGCGATTTGCAGCTTAGCCAACATATGAAGTGAAATATGCTGAGCTGGGTATCGTCCTCGTAGCTTAAATGGTAGAACACTTAGAGTGCTATTCCAAGGGTTCCAGGTTCGATTCCCGGCTTGGACATTTTTCACTAAGTTGGTATTACGCTTAGTAGAAGTATGAATATTCATGTATATAAAAAATTTAATTAATAATTTTATAGGTTTTTTTATGTCTTGTTTAATTTTGAGCAAAATTATAAATGTACATTTTATTATGCTGAAAATTTTAGATATTTGCAAAGGAAATTTTGTTTATATTCTACAAGGGTGGGAGGTCAGTCAAAATGTTGAAGGAACTTAATAGAATTTTATATAGCAGGCCAGTGAAAATGACTATGGACCTGTAAATTCTTATTCTTACTGGTCCTTAGGACCAGTGATTTTTTTCTTATATCAATTCTACTGCTGTTTGAAAATTAAAGAAGCCTTGCAAAGCTGATGTTGTCAATATCCATGTTTCGTTTAGATCTGCCTCTGATTATTTTACATGGTCTATAACACTGGTGTAATCGTAGGAAAAACACAGGGTATATGCTCTAATCCCAGGGTATACGCTCAAGGCAGAGAGTATATCCTAGAAGTATATACTATAGCTCTCTTGAGAAACAGAGGGTATACAGTGTTGCTTTAAAAAATCCAGAAGGTACACGATGTATATCCTCCACTACATCCCTGGTCTATAACTGAGCCAATCTACTTTCTCAAGCTTTTCTATATATTAATGTAGTACCTATAATGGATATATTCAGATAGAATCTGCACAAAGGCATAATGGTGATAAAGCTTTACATGATTACTGTAAAGTAAAAACTACCATTAGATTTTATTTTTCTTTTTTAGATTGTAAGAAAGAGATTGGAGATTTAAATAAAATATTCATATCTTATATATATACAATACATTTTTTTTTTTCAGTTCTATAACAGGAATGAAGTTATCCTAATCTATATTATGCTGGTACTCAAGGAAATTTCTCATAGATTCGATAGTTTTTTCCTGCATCTTTTATAATAACACTTCTTATTCCCATTGTTTTCATAATCTTCATCACTAAAAATGTTGCAACTTTTTTCTTTAATTAAGTGACTTTTAAAAAAGAAGTTTGTTTGTTTTTGGCTATTGTGTGTGTATGTCTTCTATTTTCTCAACTACCACTGAACAGATTACAGTGTGACTTTTACATTACAATTCTTGCACATAATAGAATTTTTTAAATTAAAAGAATTCACCATATCTTGTATAACTTTTTTACAAAGACACATTTAATA
Source organism: Maratus speculifer (assembly GCA_964019185.1). NCBI lineage: Eukaryota > Metazoa > Arthropoda > Arachnida > Araneae > Salticidae > Maratus > Maratus speculifer. Next base: position 247,981,663 of record OZ025290.1, on the reverse strand, counting down.
TTTTAACATATGATTAACTAATATATTTCAAACCTGAGTAATGAGCAATAAATTGCTTATATAAATATGATAGAGGTTACATACAAGAAATAATGTTTTAATTTATTGAAAAGATCTTCAATGATGTCCTGAGCAACTAGAATGCTTTTATAACTAAGAAAGTAGTAATATTTATGAGCAATAACATTTGATTGACTGAATCTTTAGTACCTTTATATATAATCAGTTGTGACAATAAATTAATCTTGCGTGTATCTTATATAAGTTCTTTAATCAAGTATGTAGTTGTTATCGATCCTTTACAGTATCACGCAAAACGAAACATGCAAAATATCATTATTATAATGACTAAAATAATGAACAAATTTAAACTTCTTCAAAGAAGTCTTGAGGAATGAGCAACTAGAATGTTTTTATAACCAAGAAAGTGGTGGTACGCGAGCAATGAAATTTGGTTGGTTGAATTTATAGTATCTTTATGTATGATCAGTTGGAGCAAAAAATTGAGCCTGCCAGTATCTTATATAAGTTCTCTAATCAAGTATGTAACTGTTATAGAGCTTTTAAAGTATCACACAAAAACAAAACTAGCAAAATATCATTATAACATCTGAAGTATTGAATAAATTTAAACTTAGTTGAGACAGTATATTAATCTTGCAAGTATCTTTAATGAATTCATTAATCAAGTGTTGTTTTGACTCTTCTATGCAAACAACTAATGGGAAAACCAGAGCTGTGCAAAGCAAAGAATATAAAATTAATGAATGCATTTTTACTGTGGGTTGTCTAATTAATTGACTTTTTTTTACCCTTTTTTTTTTTTTTTTTTTGTATTGAACAATGAATTAAATTTTCTTCTTGGGTCCATACCATATGCCTTGCTCTATAATCTCTTAGTTTCAGCCCAGTGCCAGTCTATATCTAAAAATTTTAGGGATCTTGAGGGAATGAAAACTTGAAAAAAAAAATATATCATTTTACAGATTTTTTTAAAAATTAGTTTGTTAAAACTGACGTGATATTTTTCTCATTTGACCCACATTTTCTTGTTAGCATACTTAGTTTTATAATTTACAAGTCAGGATGGCTTGTAAAATTTCAAGTGAAATACAAAATTTGAATATTTTTGTGCTTTAACCATTTCAATGGCAGCAAAGATAGGGAAACAATCTTGTTACCCATGCTTATCTCAGGACTGATATTGAAGTGATTAAATTATTTATTCTTATGAAGATTTTTTCATAATTATATGAAGTAGAAAGATTAATAAACCAACAGTATCCTGGCCCGAACTTTTATCTCCCAAAAATGAAAATGGAAAAATTACATCTTTTATAAACCAACAGTTTACTTGAATTATACATATTGGTGAATTTTAATGTTCCTGAAATGGTTGAAATATTTCTAGAGGTATTTGAAGGTGGAAATTTCTAATATTAGTGTTTTATCTCTTTTTCTCCCCCTTTCTCTATATATACATATATGTATACAATATATATAGAGAGAGCCAGTCGAACAATTAAAGCACAAAAATATTCAGATTTTGTGTGTTTTACTTGAAATTTCATGTGTCATCATAACTTGTGTTTTTAAAATTAATTAAATTACCTGTTAGCAAAAATATGTGTGTCAAATAAGAAAAATATCACATGTCAATTTTTAACAAACCAATCTTTAAAAAATTTATAAAATGATACATTATTTTTGTCGAGTGGTTCATTCCCTCAAATCCTTAAAATTTTTAGAAATACTCACTGACATAGAGCTGAAACTGGGAGATTAGAGAGTGAGGCATATGGTATGGGCGCAAGAAGAAAAATTGATTATTTTCTTCTTGCACCCATTTATATTTTAAATTTAAAGGAAATTTTATACATACATATGGCTTATAAGTTTTTATTTTCCTTTTCAGTAATGAATTGTATTCGAAAATTCAAAAAAAGTGAATTGCTTAAAACTAGTTTAAAAACTTTTATTCAAAATCATGGGATGAAAACTATGCAGGCATGGCAAGCTTTTGAATATGGAGGACCTGATAAGCTACAACTTAATACAACAGCTCAGTCACCAATAATAAGAAGTCCACTTGATGTACTTGTGAAAGTCCATGCTGCTAGTGTTAATCCTCTTGATGTAAGGATGTTGGGTATGTGTTTAATATTATTGAAATTTTTATTTTCTTTTATCATGATTATATCTATATAAATTTTCTTAATACAGTAGAACCCCGCTAATTCGGACCTCGTTAATCCGGATCTCTGCATAATCCGGATCTTTGCATAATCTGGATCAGTCTGGTCATTTATTTTATTTATTTTTTTTTTTTAAGTTTGAGATGCGATTGGCAAAATTTCGATAACATTAATTCATTTTCATATTCTGAATAAAAAAGTCTTTTCTGAAGTATTTTCAGATGAATACCTTAATATTTTTCATTTAAACTCATTGATGTTACCTTTCAAAGAAACAACAATGCATCAGTTAAAATCTGCAAGAAGATTGCTGAGAGTGGTGGAAGAATTTATGGTCTACAAATAGTGATTTCTTGAATAACAAGCAACCTTGAAACAGAAGAAAAAAAGCCAAGAATGAAAAGGTTTGTAAATATATTAAAAAAAAAAAAAAACCTGATGGTTGCTGAGATGTTGATATTACTGACATTGAATGAAGCAAAAAATAATGAAGTTTACGCCTCACTTACAGATCATGAGATAACCACCTTATGTACAACTGAAGAAGTTGAAGATGATTCTGACGAAAACACTATTATCAATGTTGATCAACCAAAAATTATTAGCCACAATGAAGCAACAAATCATTTATAACAATTAATGGTTTATTTTGAACATCAGGTGGAGACTACACCCAATAAACTAACTATGCTCAAGCAGATGCGTGACTGTGTGGCCCTCAAAAGTTATACAAAACTGGCACAGCAGAAGATTTTATAATTGCAAAATAAACATTTTTACTGTCTGTAAATATTCAGTATGTTTAATATAAAGGTGATTTTCTGTAAGTATGTTTTCTTTTTTTTTTTTTTTTTTTTCTTACTCTCTAGATTTTTGATATACCAGATTGGGTCTGGTCCCAATTAATTTGAATTATCCGGGTTTCACTGTATACTGTTAATTTTGATTGATTAAATTGTGCTTAAAATACAGGGTTTTTTTTATAAATTTTTCATTGTTATCATATCTGGACTTTCCCTACTTAAAAGGAGTATTTATTAGTATGTTACAAAATCTCATTCATAATGCTACAAAAGCTCTATACCAATAGTTTAAATGACATCTCATAATTGATGTCAAAGCTCTTCAGTTAAGAATTTTTTATACTTTTGTCCAAATTCTTACCTATTTATAACCACACTTAAAATAATAATAATGTATGAATAAATAAACCAAAACAAGATAGAAACAATCATAGACTGCAGTAACTTAATGCAGTAACCTCTTGTTACATCACACATTCTGTGAGATAAGAAAAAAAAAACATGTTATACCTGAAAGCGGTTTACAAAAGGTATTAAAAAAGATAGTAATCTATATGTAAACCTTTATCTCCAAAACATTAATGTATATGCATGCCAGTGAATATTAAAATGAATGATGACGACAACAATGTAGCTTCAACTGCATGGGAATTACAACAGTTAAATTAATTTTATGCTAAACTATGCTCAATAACATGTCAATTGGATGTGAACCTGAATGCTAAAGAAACGTATCTTATTCCATAATTTAGTCTGCAGTCAAGGTTGGTGCGAGTCATATTTTATCAGACTAAACAGAAAAGCTTGTTTTCCTTCCAGTAGATGTCTGAAGGACTTTTTATTATATTTTTAAATAAAAAAATACAAACGTCAATAACATAATAAAATTACCAGTATTAACAGCAACAAAAGAAAGATTAAACTACAAGGCACAAAAATTATTTATAAAAGACTATATATAAAAACTATTTATTTATATACTGAAATTCTTTCAACTGAGAAACTGCTAACTGTGCTATTCTGGACAATTCTGACCTACACAATTCACTCAGACAACTTTTGGCAATGACATCATATGAAATAGTTCAACAAAATAATCAATACCAAGTAACAGAATTCCGATAAGAAATGGATATGTAATTACACTTTACTGTTTTAACTTGATCATACAAATTGGTAAAGAAATTATATAAACTGATAATTTTACTGTTAGTAAAAAACAAATTGAAAACATGAACCCCTGTATAAAACACATTAAGCAAAACTTAAGGGGAGCTGGTCACTCAGCTTCCCAATATCCTTCACTAATGTAAAATCTATGAGTATTTGATACATTTAAAGATATTTAAAATATCTCCCCGGGAAATTAATATTTTCAACTTCTATTTTTTGCATACATTCCTTAAAAAGATGTCACTGTTTTTCTTAGATTTCAAGATTTTTCTAAAGTGTATACTTAATTTTATGTGAAGTGTTAAAATTTTACTCACAGTTCATCAGCTTTTAATACATAAAATATTAAATTAACCATAGATTTTAGAAATATTTTGAGAATCAAGAAAAAAAGAAACATCCTTTAAGAAGAGTACACAAAAAAATGGAGTTGAAAATATTAATTTCCACCAGAGATATTTTAAATATACAAATGCATCAAATGTCCATAGATTTAACATTTCAGAAGAGAATTCCAAAGCTGACCTTAAGCTGTACCCCTTTAGCTAGGTATTTCCTTCTAGCACAAATAAGTAACAGATCTTGGCTTTGATTGCTGGCTACTTCTTCATTCAGTAGAAAAATTTTCTTTATGCATGACTTCTTTACCAATTTGTATGATTGAGTTATAAAGCATTCTAGTCTTATTTCATTTACTTATTTTTATACAGTGTAATGACCCCAAGTAACTGACTTTGGCACGAAACCCTCGCCTATAATTTCACAAGAAGTGATCCTAACTGTGTGCTCCTGAACCCAAACTGTTTCTTCTGTGTTGTCCAGACATTGCTGTTATGATATAATCTACTGATGGAAACGGAAAGAAATACATGGAGAGTAGAAGGGATGGGACAATGATTGACAAAAACAGGGGTTTTAAAATTTGTGTTTTTTTATGTGTGTAAAGTTTTATTTGTAAAGTTTTAGAATGTATATGTTAATTTAGTTGATGAGATGAATAAATGATCATCGTGAAAATGATGTATCATGGTGCTAAATTACATTGGAACTTGAGGACATGTTGAAATTGTTACAATGGTTAAAAGTGCAGAAACATACATTTTGTGATAAAAATAATCATTCCTTTCTAATTATGATCTGTTTTCATTTTTATTTGTATATTTTATTTATGAAACATTTAATTTTCTAGATGGTTATGGAGCCACAACTTTCAACTTTATGCGACAGGTTAATAGTTGTTCATTGTCAATTAATGAATTTCCCTTGGTGTTAGGCAGAGATTTCTCTGGTACAGTTGTCCATGTTGGAAAGCAAGTGAGGAGTGTTAAAATTGGTGATGAGGTAATATTATGAAACATTTCATCATTATCATACGAAACACTTCATCATTATACAGTAGACTCCCTCAAATCCGCACATAATTTACAGATGTAAACATTCAGTTTAGATATATTGACAAAATTCGATTTTTTTTAGTTTTATATCAATTGTGTATATATAGTTTGATTTGTAACTTTTGTTAATATTATTGAATTCGGGTTTTTTTTTTTTTATGAAGGAAAAATAAATTTATATCTGAAAAAATTCAAGATATTGCTGATGTCATTGGTAATCACAATCTTCTTTTATATTTATGTATTAATCAAGTTTTTTGGATTATTAAGTCTGGCTAAACCTGAAATAAAGCTTCCTTATTTTATGATTTTTATGTGAATTAGTATTGTACCTTTGTGAGGCAAGTTTCATTTAATAATTTAGAAAAAATACATTTCACCTTTATAATGAATATTTAATCATACATTATTGATTATTAACTTGACCTTGTTTTTAATATTTTAATTATTTTAAAAATTATCTAAATTTTTATTATTTTAGTTTATTGTTGTTTATTTATTTTAATATATTGTAAGCGTTCATTATAATTTTGATTGTATTATTAATTATATTCAAATTACTGTTGAAAAAATATAAAAAAAGCAATGACCAGAAATGCACAAAATTCTAAAATCCGCACAACTTTTGGTTTCAAACAGTGCGAATTTGAGGGAGTATGTTGTATATCCCTTCAAAATTTTCTATGAAAAACCTGCAACAAATAAATAAAACTTTTTATAATTCTTTTCTTTCAGACATGAAGATTAGAAAAGGGTTAATTTTCACCATTGTTGATTAAAATTGAATTAATTCGGAAACAAATATAACTTAGAAAATGTCAAAATTAACAAAATTTAAAATGGCACACTTCTTTCTTTAAGAATAAATCTTACAAAAAGAAATATTCTTACAATTTGAATATGCAAGTATCAATTTCAGCAATAATTTCTAGGATCAGCCATATATGTTATGTATCAAGTGTTAGGACCTGGTTTTAGCAGAGCATTCAGGGCTTGAATACTGGGTACATTAAAAAGGGACCTCATTTTATTACAAATCTAAATTGAAAATCTTTTAAGCTTAGTTTTATAAACTTTAATTGTTAAAAATATATTAAAATTATTCTACATAGACAAAATATTAAAGAGGAAAAATAGAATTTTAAGCATTTTTACAAAAATTGTGTTATTTTGCAAAACTTGCAAAATTAGAGGAGGAAAAAAAACGTGTCACAACAAATATTTAGTTTTAATTATGCTATATTTCATCATGATAGACACTTTAATAGATACTTGTAATGGGAGAAAATTTCATTAATATTTTAATAAATGTTAAAACTTAAGATATATTCATGTGTGAAAAAAAATCATGTAAAAGTACTAAAAAATATATTTAATTAACACCCGAGAAAATTGCATATTAAGCATTAATTATGGTATAACATTAATCTTCTTTAATAACATAGAATCGAATAATTTCATCAACAGAATTTTTTAAAAAATTGGGAAATAAAATTAAAAATGGATAATTTAAGATACAGTATTTAGTAAACAACAATAACTTATCTTACTATCACAATGGATTTATGTTAAGCAGAACAGTGATTTTTAAGTTAATGAACATAATTCATTCTCTAATTATGTTCATTAACCAAAATGTTTGTTAATCAAAATTGATTTCTTGTGTAATTAAAATACAATACTGCTATATTATGCTATAGCAATGCGACATATGTTTATTCATGTATTAAAAAAAATAACCTTTAACTGAGTTGAATGATTGAAAGAAACAAAATGTGTGTTTGTGGGGGGGGGGGGGGGGGGCAAAATTATGATTGTTAACTGGAATATTCATTAGCCTAAGGTAATCATTTGAGATACATTAGAAGATCTTTTTAATGGAGTACACGACATTTCGGTCCCGCCGTTTCGGTCCCTGGCCATTTCGGTCCCAAGACATTTCGGTCCCTGGCCATTTCGGTCCCGAGACATTTCGGTCCCTTGCCATTTCGGTCCCTAGTCATTTCGGTCCCTTGCCATTTCGGTCCCTTACTATTTCTTTACCGGCCACCTTATAACTTGGTTTCTGATTGATGAAGGTCTACTAAATGCTGTAAGCTCAACATTGTTCGGGCTTTTTTTTAATGTTTTTATTCTCCTGCCCCCCTTCCCTCAAATTTTATACAAAGCTGAATATAACAGTCCAATAAGTTTAATCTATTGTAACTCGTGATAATAAAATCACAGCGAGTTGAAAATTTGATTAAATAATGTTATATAATTTTACACTGTCTTTATTATTATTATTTAACAGAATGAATATTTTAAGTTTTATCATATATTCTTTGTATTAGGTATTTTATCTATACAAAAAAAAAACTAAAATATATATTTGATTGATTGTTTTAGCCCACTTTCTTAGAATCTTTAAATTAGTGATTTCGTAACTAGGCGTGCTACGAAATTTTTTTATTTAAAAAATAAAAATGCTCCAACGACCTTTTTTTATGTAATAATAATTGGTTGCATTTTTTTTTTTTTTTTTTTTTTTTATGAAGACAATTTTTGTGAATTAATTTTATTGAAAGTGGCCCTATTTCTTTGTAATAAAATGATTATTTTTTAATTTTATATAATAATGTAACTATTATTTTAAATAATTTTATTTTCAATTTTTAACTGACAAAACTAAGCTTTTTTAATTTATCATTTATTTATTTATTTATTTGCATTACCTTTTCGCTCCCACTTTCACTGAAAAAAAATTGACAATTCTTATTTTTATTTTATTATTGATTGAATTAATAGTTTTAAATTTCAGTAACTTGAAATATAAAATAAATAAACAGGTAAACAATAAGTTTCAGTTTATCACTACTACAAAACATAATGATAAATTGAATATAAAACAGATTATTTATTGAGTTTATTTAAAGTAAAATTCGAAATACCTATTAATAATTTTATCAATTTAATTAAATAAAGATTCATTAAATTAAAAATACACATATTTAATAAAATATTAATTTGATTTTATTTTTAAAATCACTAACTGTTTTGAGATTTAATTTATAGCAATTATTCATCAACATAAGTTTTTATTCAAAAATTATTATTTATTTCAAAAAAGGAAATTATTATATTTTTTTTTTTTTTTTTTGAAAAATTAGTTAGTAATGTAACGTAATAATTAATTAAACATAATAATGCGTAACACTGTAACAATGCGTAAAAATATTTCTTAACAGTGTTAGGTAACATTATTATCCAGATGCAGATTAAATTTACATAGTAATAGTTAAATAATAATAGTTTACAGTTCGCTAAAAGCAATCATATATTAATTAATTATTTTTAAAGAGTAAGAAAAATATCATAAACTAACCAATAAATGAATAAATAACATATATATTTTAAGAATCCTTATCATTTTTATACATCCTAATGAACTTAATAACACTATAGTAGCTGAAATTTAAAAAATATATTTTTTTCATTTTTGCTATAACTTCTATATAGTTCTTGTTCTAGATTTTAAACAAGTAATTGATAAATAAGTCACTTAAACAATTAATAGTTAAAATAATTTTGAATTCCTATTAACAAATATGTTTGATAAAAATAATTTTTGAGAATTTTTTAATTTAACAACATAATTATTAATGCTTTCAAATTTTCCAAGATTATGTTAATCATTTAATAAAATAATGTATAACATTAAGTAAATAACAAATCAAAACCGAGTGCCGAGAATTTTTAAACACTTATAATTTTTTACGTTGGTGTTCCTATAAAATTTGAAATATATGCATATAAGTTCCAGCTAAGTACTACTATTAACCTCTTTTAAGCAAAAATTCTGCATGTCAATCAATTTTCAACGTCCATCTGAACAAATAGTCATCTTTATACAAGATAGCTAGAAAAGCTAGGTAGTTAGCTTTATTCTACTTATTTTGATATTTATACACTTGTCAGATGAAATCCCTCATTCTATACAATGTCCTTTTTACTCTGGAGTTCAAATGCGGATGGACCTCCCACATAGTCGATGGCATTTTTTAAAAGAGATATGAATGTTTTGAAAAGAACAGCATTTCTTGGTGTTTTTTATTCCTCTTGCTGTTATCTTCATTTCAAACTCTTTTAGTATCATTTAAACCAGTATAAAAAGTAGAATGGATTATTTTTTATCCTGATTATTACAGCTTATGAATGACATTGAAATATTCAAAACTTACAAGATAACTAATTAAGATTGATAGATAAGATATTTACCACCTAGAAATAATATTTTAAGTTACTTTTTAATTTAACTTACTTTACAGACGGCTTTTTTTCATATTTTTTATGTGGGTTTTTATATTTTAATGTTAAAAAAAAAATATTTTATATAATAATATCAGCTTTAAATGAAATGGCAAATTTCAATACGCATTACATTAATAATTTTGTAATTAGTTTCATTAATCTGGTTTTAGAAAATTTGACAGATATATTGTATAAATGTGATATATGGGTAGAAAGCAAAAATGGTTTTAGTCATAAACTAATTATTGCGGGTTATTTTAATTTATAAGCGTAGTTATATGGTCTTCGGCTGCGTATCGATTTAACTTTAGCTGGATTTTCCATGGATTACTTTCATTTTATTACTCTGTCGAAGATTATCAAATGATAGTACAGTCCTCCCCACTTAATTGGGTCGAGGATAATCGAATCCCGCTTATTCAAATAAAATCATCCGGTTTCGATTTTATTCCTGTTGGATTAATGTTATTTCCCGTTTAACCGAATACTTTTCATGAAATGTCCCTCTTATTCGAATAACAACTGAGTGAGTAATTTGAAAAATAGGTGTGAAAAACAACTTTTACAACTGGAATTCCCCTCCATTTTTTGTCATTTTTGATTCTTAAGTTAAAAAAATAATAATCCAACACTTACTGCATGATTTTGGCCAGAAGTTGTACAATGAACAAATCGTGTGTGATTCCCCCCCCCCCTCCCCCTGAACGAGTTTAAATAACGGTGAAAAAAAATGGACAGTTTCGATGAATTTTGTATTTCATTTGTTTTCGTTTGTCGAAGAACGTTCCTTACTTTTTCGATTTTGTTTATGATTGTGTCATATTTATATGTACAGTTACACCCCACTAATTTGTACCTTATCTAAAAAAGCAGGATAATGAAAAAATTCCCCATAAGATCCCCTTTTATTCACTCTAAGCCCTGTAGTTAATTCCCCCTTCCCTCCACCACTCAAAAAGGATAAACTTGATTAAAATTTAAAAAATACACAAAGCATCTTTGCTTATATAAACTATCAAATAATTCTTAAATCAAATATCAAATAATTCTTACAACGGATTGAAGGAACCTGTAAATAGTATTTCCTTAATATTCATCCCCCCCCCCTTCCCTCCCGTCGAAAGTTCCGACTTCTCCCTTGTAGAAATAAAACATGTAAAACTTTCCTTAGTGAGATGTTTAAAATGTGTTTCATTAGACCACTTAGAATTGTCTAACTTATTGACTCCCAGCCCCCTCCCTCTACGCTGTAAAAAAAAAAAAAAAAAAAAAAAAAAAAAAAAAAAAAAACTGTACTTTTTTTTACATTAGTTAATGTGAAATCCCCCCCCCCCTTTCATGGTGATTATTTCCGGGATGATTTTCTCAGATGGTGCTTTTTACCGCGACTATTTTTTGTCGGGAGTGATTTTTCCGTGAAGATTTTTAACGATTTTTAATTTTTTTTTCCGGGTAGATTTCTTCCGGCCGATTTTCTCCGCTTATTGTGGACCATCTACATTTGTCGCGGGACAGAAATATTTATGCATAAATATATTCTTTTAAATGAATAACATACATAAAAAATCAAAACAAATATGCTAAACACATATGCTCTCTAAATGATAAAATTTCTCCATTAAAATAAAATTATAATTTTTCTTCATTTTAAATGGAATTTCATGTAAAAATGATTCACTACACATTAATATTTTGAGATTATATGTTATTTATTATATTTTAATTTTAGCTTTTTATTTGTCATATTAAAACAGGTAGGCTCTTTAAATTTTACGTATTGAAGTCAAATAAAGAATAAGGGAATATTTGAAATGTAGAAATTTAAAAGCCAAAAGAACAGTTTATGTCTATTAGAAATTTTAACTTTTGTATCCCAATTTAAGAGGCTACTTCAGTGAAGTTTAAAGACCCTTTCGCAAATGTTAATCCTATGGAAGAAAATTATAAAGATTTCTTGGTTGCTTTTCAATATTTTTAAACAATTCTTTTTTACATTGGATAGCTGAGATCGATTTGTATACCGACCATTTTTTACTTTATAACTTTGATTGCAGGTTATTTTTGTGGGGATGTTTTCATTTTCGAAACCAGTTCCGAGAATAAAAGTGTCTTCATTAAAAATATCGAAAAAAATGAAAAAATAAAAAAATAGTATTTGTACAGATTTATTTTAGCTATACATTGAAAAAAATCGTTCCAAAATATTAAAATGCAACAAATTTACCTTCAAAAATTTCTTCCAAAGGATTAGCGGGCCTTTTTGTTTGACTGAAGTGGCCTCTTTAGTCCTCTTAACAGATAAGTCATTTGTTTAACACTATTTCTATTGGTGTCAAACGATACTTTTTTTTAAAGGTTTGACGTGTGTTTATTTTGCTCGTAGTTTTTTAATGTAATAAGCATAAAAAGTCTTTAACGTATTAAAAAGGATTTGTAATTCCTGCATTGTTATATGTAAAAAGGTTGTTACGCGTAAAAAGTTATTTCGTAGCAATAATTGTTATATGTAAAAAGATTAACGCAAACTTTTAAATAGTTTTTTAATAGCGAAATAAAATAGTTATTTAAAAAATAAAATGTTTTAGTCAGTCCCGATGCAGAACTTTAAAAATAATGTGGCTTTATCACAATTCCATGTTAAAAACCCCTTATAAAAAAAAAAAAAAAAAAAAAAAAAAGACCTGTAAAATGCCATAATCTAAAAATGAATAGCCGTTGAATAATAGGATGAAATAAAGATTTCTAAAACTATTTGCAGATTTTTTTTTTTTCATTATTAAACACATATTGTACAAATTATATGCAACTGAAAATGTGTAGGCAATGAACATTTGCTTAAGCAAATTAAATTCGACTTATAAGTGTTTTTAAATTACCAGATCTTCATGATTGAGGAACTCCTATATAAATCCACAGAACAATCCTCCCCTCACTCCTGAAAACAATTACTTTTGTCATATGAAATTTGCATGGCGTTTGGATCCGCTGCAATATGTTTGAGTTTGAATCCGAGTTATGCGTGTAAGCGGTTTTTCGGTACTTGTTACTTCTAATTAATCGCATTACACTAAAACTTTATGTGGCTTTCAGTTAAAAAACCAGTGTTGAATTCAGACACTTTTCTCCGGGAGGGACTTCTGTGGCTCCGGGGGGGGGGGGGGGGGGGATTCAATAGAGTCCTGGGGGAATTACACTTTTTTACCACTGAAAACACAAAATCTCAAAATTTGGGGGGGGGCATTTGATAGCTTCGGGGGGAATGACCCGCCCCTGAATTCAACACTCTAAAATGTTCCCTATAAAATTATGTCAGATATTTCCCGTGCACAAAATTTCAGCTTGCTAGAGAAGGGACCGAAATGGCCATGGCCATCTCGGGACCGAAACGTCCTGCTTCCTTTTTAATGTTCCTATATAATGAATCTAAGATGTAAACAGTTAATTTTGCAGGTAAAACACACCTGCTTTTTACATTGTAAAAAAAAAAAAAAAAAAAAAAAAAAAAACTTACTCTCTAGAGGATTAATTTTAATACATTATTTTATATTTATTTCTTTAATTCAGAGCTTTTAAATAAAAAATATACTAATATTACTTTTTTTTTTTTTTTAATGAACAATATAATGAATGATATAGACGTAAAATATTTGAACCATATTTATAAAAATAAATTTAACAATGCATGAAATAATCTATATTATGAAAAAGTATCTATAATTTTAGGTCTCAAAGAATACAATATAAAGAACCTCTTCTGTTTATTGGTATTTTTCTGACTTATTTGGCCATCTTCACAAGATAAGTTTAATACAATGTGTGAAATGTGATTTATACAGTGCAAAATTCTGTATAACACATATAATCTTGCATTCTTAGATTTGTGTTATAAAGATCTTTTGTTGTATTAATAGCTGTGTACCTCATATGGATAAATTTTCTCTCAGTGTATAATTAAAATATGGAGTAAATACAATAATGTATACACATATGTCTTAATGTATATACATATGAATGTTTAAACAAAAGTTATTTAAATAAAATTGTAGGATTTATAAAAAAAAATATTTTTCCTATGTTAGGTCTGGGGGGCCTCAAGTCCTTGGCATATAGGTTCTCATCAAGAATATACCTTGATTCCTGTCTGTTATGTAAGTTTTCTTGAGTTTAATAAGCTTTTCTAAATTGCTGATTAAATTATTTCCTTTCTAATTCACTATTGCCAGTATAAATTCTGAATGAGAATATATTCATATTAAAACTAAAAAAAGTGCTAATTTAAAATCATTAATTTTTTTTTTAAAACCTTCAGTTCTAAATATAAGTATATCTATCTTATGTTAAATTTTCATATCAGTTTCTAGTCTGTGCATTCTGTTACTAAAAATTCTATATTTATAATCATTCATACTTGACTAAAATATCCAATATTTTTTTCTAACTACTCTAATGCATTAAAATAAAACATTGATTTGTATTATGAAAATGATGTATAAACAATAATAGTGAAACAGCAATCTATAATGCATAGTATTTTTGTTGTAATCAACTCTCTGTTTTTAACAAGCGATAATTGCTTAAATGATTAAAATGTAACTGTTAAAATTATTTATCTTTTCTAACATAAAATGAGATGTTTTATAAAACAAAGTCACTCAGAGGATTAAAACAACTGACATTTTATTGTTAAGTTAAATATTTGTATGTATATAAATTTGTTTCTATGCTTGTAGCAAAATCATTTTAAAAAAATTATTATTAATTTTGATTTAATTTTTTTTTTTTTTTTTTTTTTTTTTTTTGAAATATAAAAATGATCACTAGATTTTTACTATTCTTACTGTTTTTTAATTAGAATATGGAGATAATAAATTTACATTTGGGTTTTTGCACAAACCTCTGCAAGTTGACATTCAAAATTCTGCTATAAAAGTGCAACCAACTTCCCATAAAATTTAATATATTTCACATTTCAGCTCTATTCTTATTTCAATAACCATATGTCTGATAGTTATAACACAATATTTTTTACATATTTTAATGCTCTTTATGTATTAAAAATATATTCAAAAGTTTGTTTAAGCTTTCAAAACATGTAAAATCTGTAATAATTATTTCATTAATAATAATTATTTTATCCGCAGATATTTTGAAATTCATATGATAACATGTATTAAAACTGAAATGGTTCATAGTAAGCATTCATTTTAATTTATGAATTGGAAATATTTTGAATAAATTTGTCTAAATGATGCCATTTATATAAACACTTAAGAAAAGGTAAAAATAAATTAATCATTGCTATTATTTATTGATATTAATTTATAATGTAAAAAATAAATATTAATGAAACAAATGTCATCATTTATTTAAATGCTTAGAAAAGAAAAAATAAATAAATTGATAAGGATTATTATTTATTGATAGCATTTTGGTATTTTATAAAATTTTAATAAAATAAATTTATAAAATCACTAATTCTGATTATGTGAAATGAATATATAAAATTTTTAATAAAGATAATTTTTTTTAAATTTTTACTTTTAATTTTAAAGAGAAAATGATAACTGTCTATAAAATTCATTATCAGTATAACATTTTTGTAGTGATCTGATGATGATTTCTATTTATATATTAACTCCAACTATTTTTCATCCATTGTGCATCCAGTGTAATATCTAGATTTGTCAGGTTTCTATCCTTGATTTAAGATGGCAATCTTTAATTGATCCAATTGGTCCAGTATCTTTGGATATTACATTTCAGTGGTTTCAAAAGAGAAACTTCTTAATCATGAACCAATTAATTTCAAACTCCTAAGAATAAAGAGTTCAAGATTTGATTTAATTTTTTAACAACCTTTTTTTCTGTATCTTTGTAGGGTGTAACAAAAAAAGTCCCACAAAATGTACTCATTATTTTATTCAAGATATTTGTTAGGGAAATCTTAGCAATAAAGCTATCCTAATTTTTAATAATTAATAGCAATCCTAATTTTTTGTGAGTATGAGTGATACTGTAATATTCAATACTTTTTGAAAGAATATATCCAGTTATGTAGTCATAAAAAATTCCTAGAATTATGTGCTGTAGGTAGGTGTTACCAGACACACACCAGATAATATAAGGCTATAGTAGGTATGTCAAACAAATAGCCTGCTGACAACATGTCTGTGGCCGACAGTGGTTTAAACAAATTTGACATGCCTGTACAATAATTATGAAAGTGTATGTATTAGTTATGGAGTAGGTGTATGGTATGTATCTTCCACTACATTCCTGAATATTTCCTCAAAAAATTATTTTATTAAAAGCAAAGATTAAACTTAAATTACCTAGATCATGACATTAAGACTTCTATTATCTCTATATCTTTGTTATATTCTGTCTAATGCCTTGATATTGGTGTCATAAAGTCTTTATTTTGAATAGCTGCATTGAAAAAAAAAAGTATTTCGAATTTGGACTTTTTTAATCTTATGTATAAGCTACCTGTCTCCTCTCCAACATTGGAACTTGTTCATTCGTTCTAGGTTTCTTGACTTATACATGAATATATACAGTAAACAGAAGAAATTACTAATTAGTAGCATTTGTAATATAATGGCTATAATCAATGCCAGCCAAACAATCAATCATTGCTTTTACATAAAGAAAAAATGTTTTAATTCTTTGTCGATTTGATCAGTGTTTTATAAAATTGAAAATGAATAAATAAAGAAGTCCTTTCTATAATAGCTGAAAAGGAATTAATTTTAAATATTTATAAAATTGTATTATACTTAAATCCTGAAATTAACACTAAGAAAAATAAATATTTATTTTGTAAATTTGACATCAGCAAACAACAAAACTAGAACTCTCTTACATGCATTGGCTATGTTGTGTTCACTATGTTTATTTCAAATATCTGTATCATGAATGAACCATAGAGGTTTTGTAGTAGTAGTTTTCTGAAAAATTATGCAATGAAATTCTTTTTTAAATCTAACAAAAAATTTTAAAATACAGTCTCATAAATGTTATTTTAAAAGGAATATTTTTCATGTTTGGCTTTAAATGTTTGAATTTCTACATTACTTATATGAAATACTAGAAAAGTCTTTAGTTGAAGTATTTCTCTTAGATATCAAAGAAACCTTCATCCATAAATCATGCTGAAGCATCTTCAATTCCTTATGCTGGTCTTACTGCATGGACTGCACTGACTTGCTTTGGTGGCCTTTCAGAAAAATCAGCTTACGGTAAAAGGTACAATGATGCATGTAGTATATGCATGTATTTAATATTATAGGGCTTTGAAATATTTAACTTTACAAAAGCCTGATTATTTCACATATGGCCCACAAGCTTAAACTTTGGATATAATGATTTAACAACCACAAAAATTTTCTATCATATAATATTTTGTAGAAAAAAAAATACCACACATATTTTTCAGAGAAAAAAAAATAAACTCCTAATCTTTATTTTATTGATAATTTATCTTTTCTGTCTGGCTAAACCTCAATTTCTTGAATCATGTGATGTCTGTATTTTCTACTATTATAGAAATAGCCAAAATTTTGGAAACCTTTTTGAAAAGATGTATTTTCAGGGTTTGATGGCCATAACAGATTTTTGTTTAAGTAACACCATAAAATTATGCATCAGTAGAAAGATAATTTAGCCAAGAATGTAATGAAACATTTTTTTTTTTCAATTATTTGTGCATGGTTCCTATGTGTCAGGGAATTAAAAAAAATTAGCCAAAATGTTAGGGTTTTAATTATTTCAAAATGCCAGGTTAAAGTTAGAGGATTTTGGATGTACCACTTCCATCAGAGTCTATTATTGTTGAAAATGAAGAAATTTTGATTTTATTCATACAATCAAACGTTTTTATATAAAATTTATGCAAACTGTATAACAATATAAAATATAAAAATTCATACAGTACATATTTTTAAATGCATTTATCTAGGTTAAAATGTATTGTGGAGGGCTTTACAACAATACATAAGCTGAAGTTTTATTGAGAAAGGTCGGGGAATTTTTAAATAAAGTCAGAGTAAATCAGGGATTTTTTTTTACCTGAATTGTGTAGGAACCCCATTGTATTTAATCAAGAGTTATAGAAAAATAAACAACAACAAAAAGAAAACACAACTTGCTTAGGTTAACGTGAAGTAGCTGTCCTTTATTTGCATGTAACCAGTAAGCGTAAGTGTTTATAGAGCCAGTCAGGTGTCATCCTATTTTAAAAATAAGTTAAACTGACCAGTTGGAACTAATTGAGTTAGTTCCAACTATTGTCATGATTGGGAGCACATTTAAGACTGTGAAGATATCTATTAGCTCTTTATGTGATTGATATTAAAGTTGTGTGTAAAACATAAGAAAATTAAAGGAAGTAAGAAATGTAAAATAGTACAATTAAATAAACAAGGTTAAAGTTTAAAAAAAAATGAAAGTACATTGGTAGAAATGTAACATAGTGTTTAAAAAAAACTATTTCTCTACAAAATGTAACTGTTAAAGACAGAAAAAGGCATACAACAGTATTTCTCCAATAAAGGTTGAAATGATTAAACTGGGCTAAAACTCATGTTAAAAAAACAGTGAAACAATGGCATGATATTAGTTGGTCTGACCGGACCGAAGACTTCTTATTTGGTTATGACAATATAAAATATGTAAAGAGAAGAATCTGATAGCTTCATTCTGATTACATTGCACACAACAAATAGTCAGCGTCATATTATGGGGTTGCGTGACATCAAAAGATCTGGGCAGAATTTCTGTGATTAATGGGAATATGAATGTCCAAAAAAACATTAATAAAATATTACAATCCCTCTTGAAACTTCCTGAATATGATTTTTTCCAAATAATGAAGCATGTATATTTCAACAGAATTTAGCTCCATGTCATATCGTTAAAGTGTGCGAAAAAATGGTTTCAAGATTATTATATTCCATTGTTGCAATAACCCAAACCTTATCCCAATTGAATATCTATGGAACCAACTAAAGAAACTTGTTTACAATTAATTTGAAATACAATTAATAGAAATTTTAACAATCTTGGTTTTACATTATAACAGATTCAGAAATAAAAATCTTAGTTCGCTACATGGGAAATCACTATAAGGTCATAAGAGTATCCATCTGAGTATTAACTGGCATTGTGGTAATTTTTCTATATCTCATTTTTTTTTTCTATATATCTTTTAATATCTGTATAACTGCTGTTTCAATAAACACTCCTTCATAAAATTTATTGTATTGCCTTTTTGATTTATATCTTTCTATTGATGTATAATTTTACGGCCTTATTTAAAGAAAAAGTGGTGTTGTGAACCATCACATTTTGAAAATAAACTTTTCAAAAAGGTTTCCAGAATTTTGACTATTGCTGTAAATTGCAGCTTTGTAGTTATTTAACCAACTTCAAGGAGAAGGTTATGATTTCGACCTGTATGTATTTCTTGTTCACTCATAAATTCTTTAAATATAAACCGATTTTGATAATTCTTTTTTTTTTCTTTTGAAAATATAAGGTACCCATGTGGTCCCATTTTAATTTCATTAAATTCTGATGATTAGAATTTGTTTAAGTGAAAAAATATGGATTTGATTAAAAAAATAATGATTCGTCGCAAATCATCTTTCTTTGTTGCAACTGTTTTCAAATCATAAGCATATTAAAACTATGCATTCATATGCGTTAGTGCCAAGTTGTCGCCAAGCTTCATTCTTTTTTTGAAGTCGGTTAGTATTTTTTTTTTTATTATATTTTATTATTGTGGAAAGCCTTTCATATAGAATAGCAATGCTTTCTTGTATTATTTATTTGCAAAGGAACAAAAAAAAATGCCATAAGTGCCCTTGTCCAGTAATGTATTATTTTATTATTGCTATATATTTTTTGGAGGCTGAAATTAAGGTTATCGAAACCCAAGTATAAAATATTAACTTTTATTTTATTGACATGAGAAACCTATCATATATCTAAGTAATAATAATATTTTTTTAATTTTATCTGCATCAATTAATCCTAGTTATGATTTAGTACTAGGCACATTTAGTACATGACTTGGTACATGATTTTTTTTTTTTTTTTTTTTAAATCTTTTAAAAAGAAAAATGTTTGAAAATGTATTGAATACAATAAACATAAAGCAAACATTTGTATAAGATTTTAAATGACAACTATATAGACTATATTAACATGTTTATATGGTAGCAGAATGTAATTTAAGAAGAAATTTAAGTTGATTAATTAATTTTGAATATTGTTCAGCATTGCTTTTTAGGAGAAAGAGAGGATGCAAAAAGAGTTATCCAAACTCTAATAACTTACAAAGGAAACCTGACAATTTTTGTGAGCCTTTTCAAATCAGATTTAATTTTGGTCAGAATTAATATTTACAGCTAATTTTTTTTTAATTTATAGAAAAGAAATTTATGTTCTATATTTAATTTTAAATAACAAAACTATTACTCATTACTGATTTTTAAATTATTCTCAGATAATTAAGAATTCCATAAAAATTCTGATTAATAAAAAAACGCTGCTATTTCAAAAAATTTTAATAAGTGGGTCATTTTCAAAAAACTTGTACATTCTATGTCCCCCAACTTTAAGAATTTTTAATAACTAAAATAAAGTTAAAAAATAAAATTTAAGCATTTACATTACTTGTCTGACTGTTTAGAGTAAATGTGGGCTAAATATTATCAGAAATTAAAAATAATATTAGTATAGCTATGGTTTCAATGTGTCAGCTATAGCTAAAATGCTATGTCCCCTCTTCCCTTTTTACTTTTTTAACTGCTATAAAATTATAAATTAATTGTCAAAAGTGTTATTTTTTTCAGTTGTGACAATTGTTGCATGTCTTATCTGTAGCATAGAGCATATAATATATTTTTTTAAACTTTTTTTTTTTTTTTTTTTTAAAATGGAACAATTTATTGTGGTCTCCAGATTTTTTCCCCTTTGTTACTTCCACTCTGTTACCATATTTATTGTAATAAATTATTACTACTAAGTGTTCAACACAAGGTTCTTCAGTTCTTCGAACAGTCTATTTTTAGATGAGGCCACCATTTTTTTAATTATTAAGTTATTTTCACTGTGGTGTTGAAGTAAAGCATTTACAAGATAAGGATGTTTTATTCAGTTTCCCCTCTGTTACCAGCTTATTTATGTGAAATTTATTTTTTTTATACTTTTATAAAATTATAACCATAAGATCAAATGGTGCTTTTTAAATAAATAGGCTTAGTTTTTCTTGTTTTTAATTCACTTTGTGCGGCTAAAATTATTTGTAGTTTTTTTTCCCCTCTGTTACTATGCTTATGGTAACAGAATGGAACAAAATGTAACAGAGTAAGAAACTACTAAAAAAACAAGTTTATTTGAACATTGTTCTTGAAGACTGCACATTCTCGTTTCATGTTCTTAGAACAGAATTAAAAATATGCATTTTTCTTTTAAATAAAAAATAATATTTTTTGTGGTGAGCTAGTTGCCATAAACATTAGGCTTTAATTTTCTCAATCAAAATGCTTCTTTAATTGTAGTCATTTATATTTATGAATCAATACTACTTATTTATGAAAAAATGATGCAGCATGAAATACCACTATTTTCGAATATTAATTTTTGTAAAAGCCTTTAATTATTGCTTGGTCTGTTTCAAATTTTAGGATATCTTATAACACATGATAAAAATGTATTAAAGAAGAAAAAATCGTTATTTAAGTAGAAAAGAATTTATAAAAAAGATACACCGTGCCAAATACTACTATTTTCAAATAGTAATTTCTGTAAAAGTAGTTATTTCTTGGGTTAAAGCGTCATCCAATTGGCACGCGAATTTGTCAAAATTTGAAAATCTAAGGCAAGCTGTTTGAAATTGAAACACAGTTTATAACATATGATAAAAATTTATAAAAACAATGCCACGTGAAATACCAGTATTTTCAGATAGTAATTTTTTGCAAATATCTTAAATTCTGCCTTGATCTGTTTGAAACATTGAAACTTCATGATAGCTTATAACACATAATAAAAAGTTATATTTAAAAATTGCCTGGTCTGATCCCACTATTTTTGAATAGTTGCAAAAATCTTAAATTCTTGCTTTAAAGCACCACTACCTCGACTAATATAAGAAGGTTTTTTTTATTATTTTTATTTTTTTTTTACTAAGCAATGCGTTTGTCATAGCACATGATATAAATTTACAAAAGAGAATGCCCCGCCAAATACCATTATTTTCCAATAGTAATTTTTGTAAAAATCTTAAATTCTTGCTGGATATGTTTGAAACATTAAGATCGTATACAATACATGATATAAACTTATAAAAAAGTATGCCACATCAAATATCACTCCACTATCAATCAGCGTTCCCTTCGGTTACTTTTTTTCTCACTTTGTTACCGTTAATTTAAGCTGGTTTATTTGACTAAAAAATTTATCAATCATCATTTTAAATAATTAATTGTGCAACTTTAACTAATATTTTATTTATGTAATATTTTTTTATAATTTAACTGAAAAAAGGGAATGCACATTTAATTGAAACTTATGACTTTTCCAAAAAAGTAACAGAGAGGAAATCCTTTGTATTTTACAAAAATAAAAATAACAATAACAAAACAACAGTTAGGATTTTCTGAAAGTAGCAATCATGTAATTAAATAAAATGTTATATTTACTGTTTTAGGTGTTTTATTTTTTTAAATAAAAATTTTTGACTGTTGGTAACAGAGAGGAACATTTTACTGTTGCAAGTTCATACTTTATTTTTTATTGGACGTTCCAAATCAAAAAGTGAACTGCTGTTTTCAGTTTTATATACAAGAAATGTTTTAGTATCATCTGATATTTTTATAAGTTGTATTTAAAAAAAAATTTATTTGTGAAAAATTTTCCAAATGTACAAGTTTTTTGAAAATGACCCAAGTAGCTTTCAATGGTACAATAATGTATTAACAACGGAGAGCATGTATTGTTTATATTCTGCTTTGTCTATATGTTTTATTTAAAGTTTGTCATTTCTGAAAAACTAGATATTGATATAAGCAGACTTCTCTATTTTTAATGACGAAATATTGGTAAAATAGATGACTTGTATAATAGATGACCTTAAAAAATTCCAATATGTTTTTGGGCAAATATCACATTTTTAATAAAGTATTAACAAGCAAGAAATTTATATAAAAAAATTAAGAAGCAACAAACGAATCCTTAAAATTCTGAATCACTATCTGAATCTCCAAAAAGTTTGATGAAGTCCATTTCTGTTTCTTCCTTATCACAAAAAAACAGATTCGGGATCAATGAATCTTCATCATCCCTTTCAAAACATCCTCAATGCCATCAATGGCATTATTAATACAGCATTTGTAAGATAATTTCACAATCATCTCCTTTAGAATTAACATCCCCGCTTCTGTAACACAAGTGACAATAACACAGATTCCTTCTTTTTTTCAAATTTCAACTCTTTCTTTTTCATACAACAATTTCATCATTCCATTCCATCATTTCAAACACATCCACTGGATCCAGATTTTTCACAATTTATCTTTAAATAATTTATTGATGAAAATATCTATTCACATGCACCAATCAGAACATTATGAGGCTTAAAACTTTTCTCCCAAAATCTGAGCCTCATAAGACAACTCTGCCTTTTTAAGAGATAATTTTAGGTCAAATTTTTTCAACTTGCAAATGACTATACACAGTACTTTAATTTATAAGGTTATTTACAAATACTTTTAGAATTACAGGGTTTTTTTTAAAGGTTGATATCTTAAATAATACTAAACCAGAATGTTAAAACCAACTTGTAATCTTATAACACTACTTTCAATATCTACAATGCATTCATACCTCTTGTTCTTATACTAGTTTTCATTTAAAATCTGGCGATCTGATATATTTCATTAAATGTATAGTCTCTTCCTTGCTTTACATTTATTGTTTTATGAGCATCAAATTAACAACATACATAAACAATCGTGCATGCATAACCAACATAATTTAAAAACTTTTGCATTATTTCAAAATGTTACTTTATTTTTAATTACTCTTGCAAAAACAATCCAATGTATTTTTTTAAACAAATTTATTTATTTACATTCTAAAGTAACAATATGTTTATTTTTTTATTATTTAATATTCTCAACTAACATTAAGGTTTGTGGCAATTGTAATTATTTTTATTACTAAGTAAAATTATTTAAAAAAATCATTTCCTCATGCATTATGTCTAAAGAAACAAAATTCAAGGTACTCCAGGTCCATTAAGTACTATAATTTAAGTTACATTGATTCTGCAACTCCTATTTTTATTAATTTACAATTTTTTAAAAATTGAGTATTTTTGTGAAGTATTTAAAAAAGATATTTTTTAATGTTTGTTTTTATTTATACTGAATTCCTCATTTGCAGAGTTCTTGTTACTGGTGCTTCAGGAGGTGTTGGTGTTGTTGCAGTCCAGGTATGCTTATTCTCATCTGCACTTTCCCTTTTTAGGTGCATTCGTAATTATGTAAATACATAGCACCTATTGTTGTCACTCAGTCCGTCCGTCTGCATATAACAACGCAAAAAGTACCCAACCGAATTGTGGGAAATTTAAAATACATAATTATTACATAATTTTGTCGAGTCATTTCAAATTTTATGAAAATCGGGTGGATAGATCAATTACAAGGACAATCAAAAGGATTCCGTTACATTACGGTCAATGGGGAAAAAAGTTTCAAACACATTTTAATTGTTTGAAATTTAAAACGTATATTTATTACATAATTTTGTCGAGTCATTTCAAATTTTATGAAAATCGGATGAATAGATCAATTACAGGGACAATCAAAAGTATTCCATTACATTACGATCAATGGGGAAAAAAGCTCCAAATTCATTTTAATGGTGTTACACTCATTTGAACATAACAGAATTGACATGAATCTATGAAATATGTACTAAAAATACATTTTGTACAATCTGTGATGCAAAGAATATTTATTATTAAATTACAGGGCCACACAAATGTATTCCACTAAACAATGTTATACGGGGAAACTTTGTTTGAGGGGTGTTTTAATTATATTAAACTACTTCACATTTTATGAATAAGATATACGTTAATGAAGTAGAATAAAAATTACTCCCTGCATATTTATAGGAACACAAAGATTTCGACCACTATACTGTATCCAAAGTACGCTCTACTATATCAGCAAGATCTGAATATTTTAAAACTTCGTTATTGTATGAACGCACCTCGTTTGCTACGCTTCATGTGCAATTTCCAACTTGTTTCTTAATTATTATTATTATTTTAAAATATTGTTTTTTATTACTTTTATTCATATTCAAAACTTTGATAAAATATATTATAAAGGAGTACAAAACATAATTTTATTTGTCACATTTTTATGAATTTTAGATGTATTTTTAAAGTAACATACCAGTTAATGTCTTTAGAAGTTTGAAGTAATCTGTTTACTGTCCAATGTAAAATAATAATTATAAATAAAGTTTAAATAAGACTAGCTTAGATAAAGTTTAGATAACTTTTTGAGCCCTGAGTTTCTTTCTAATTTCTAATTGTATTGTTAATCTTTTCTGATACCCATTTTCAATGTTATATTTTGGTTAAAAATAACAACAGCAAGCTGTTCTAATATCTGCTGTGATAATTTTCTCTTTTCCCTAAATACAATTGTATAAAATTGCAGTAAGATACATTACATACTTTTTTTTTTTTTTTTTTATCTTCATTTTTATCTCCCCCCCCCCCTCTCCATATTTTTTCACTAGTGATTCAAGAACAATTTTAATATTATTTAATAAGTATTTTTCAGCATAATTTTGTTTTATATTTTATGTGTTAACATAATTTTATATTTTCCTTCTCATTAATTGCAAAATGTACATTATTTGAAAAAAAAAAAAATGTATATACATTTTATAGTAACATGTAAGAGTTTTTAATAATTTTAGAATTACAAGATATTTTTTTTTTATTTTACATCATTTATATATGAAAATGTATTTATTTCCTTCATATAATGCTTTTTACTCATTTGATTTCTTTTCATTGTAACAATTTTCTTTGTGTTAATCCTATAATATTTTTTATTTAATTTATTAATAATTATCATTATTATTTTAAAACCAAGCTATACATTTGTCTGTGAGATTGTCAAATTTCTCTGTGTTTAGGTTTTGAAAGCTTGGGGAGCTGAAGTAACTGCAACGTGTAGTACAGATGCTGTAGAAATGATTCAAAATTTAGGTGCAGATAATGTTTTAGATTACCAAGACCCAGAGTTTAAAAGACAATTACGGGAATTGAAAGGGTATGGAAAAGTTTATTTATCTCTGTGTTATACAGGGAACTTTAATATTTGTACTATGTCTTGCATTTATGTAAAATGAACTAGTCAAATATCTTAATGTTAAGAATCTGCTAATCAAAAGTTTTTTTTTTTTTTTCACTTTAATACCAGCAAAGATATTTAAAAATAGTTATTGTCAAAATGCAGTCACTAGAGCGACTATCTGTTACCAAATCTTACTGCATAAATGCTATAAGATTTGGTAAATGTGTATTTATAACACAAACCTTTTTTTTTTTTTTAATAGTTTTTCTATTAACTCACTTTTACTGACTTTCTATTGATTCACTTTTAATATATATATATATACAGTCGAGTCTCTATATAACAAAATCCATCCTTCAGACAAAAAATTCGTTTTATAGAAAAATTCGTTGAAAACAGAATGGCAAATATTTTTCATTTAATGTTTAAATTTTGAAACAGAATTGTTTTTGAGGTGTTTGATTGAGTTTTTGAAATATTTAACAGAATTTTTTTTCAGAATCTCAAACATCTTCGCCACTTTCTTTTTTTCTCCATTGTCTTATTGATTATTTTCAAAATTATTACTTTATCAGAGAGAGTTGTGTTTAAACTAGAAGCAATTTTATGCAAATGCAATAGAAGATAACACCAGCAAAGATGATATTTAGTAACAATTCTTCATTCAAATGATCTCTCACAACAAGAAATGCTCAGAGTCGCCACAAACAACAAACATCCTCTCTAAACTCTAAAACTAATAAGAGTTAATTTAGGTAGATGAAATTCTGCTGAAAAATGATATTTTCTGGAATTCCCCCTTATTCCTGCCTTACTGTCCAAACCAAGAAACAAGTACCATTTTAAAGACAATAATGGAATAATTTTATCTTTTAGGATGCTTTGTGATAGTTGCAAATCGCCCCACTAGCAAGCCAATATTTCAATATTTTCGAGTAATGCATGCTCATCTTAACTAAAAAAAATGTCAAGTGTAACCATGCAAAAAGATGTTTTTCTTGAGGGGGGGGGGGGGGTTGAATGCTTTTTTTGGACATGAGAAATGTAGCTATGAAATATAAACCAGAAATCAATGAAAGAAAAATTATTCTACAAATAATTTGAAGTGTTTTCTGAACTTATGATAGAACATTTTCGAAAAAATTCGTTAAATAGAGATACATATTTCGCTATATGGAGATTGTTTTTAATGTAATCATGAAAAAAATTAACCGTTCCTATAAAAAATTTGTTGAATGGAGAAATTCGTTGGATGGAGTTTCGTTATAGAGAGACTCGACTGTATATAATTTTAATGAAAATAATAAATAGTTTTTAATGAAATTTCATCAAAATAGGGGTAATTGAGTTACTTCCGTTGTTACAAAGAAAAGGAAAATAATGGAAATTATTATATCTTTATTGATTTAATCTCTTCATTTTAATTAAAAGTAACTTTTTTTTCAAATTTAGTCCAGTAATTGATATTATGTTAAATGAGCTATTGTGCATTACAATATTTTTTAAATCAAAAATATAATTTTGAAATACTCATGTAAATTTTATGACTGTGAAAATACCTTATGTTTAGAATTTATTGGGTGAGGAAAATGACAAAGTGACATAATTTTTGCTGATATTTCATTTCATAATACCAAAGTTCAGACCTGTAAATGATAATTTCATCATAATTATTTATCTTGATTACATGTTACTGATTACTTATATAAAGAAAGTTAAAATTTTTCAATAATTTAAAAAGTTGATGTTAATGGAAATAATACCTTTGTTGGTTTTGATTAAAAATAATATTTAATTTAAAAGTTAGAGTAGCTCATGTAACATTGATTTTCAATGTAATTATTTCTGTAGGTTTATCATAAATTCAATTTAATTTCCTTTTTAAAACATTTTCTTTCTTTGAATTTTGATGGGTTTCACCTCATATTTATAAATGGAGACATGTGAAATCAAAGAGACATGTATGGTTATTTTAAGCATAGTATTATTGACAAAAAGACAGACACATTTATACTTTATGTAATAGATTATTCATTGTTAACTGATATGACTTTAGCTAAAATTTGTTTAGAAAAATAGTTAAGTAAAAATATTTTGCATTTTTAAGCAATTTGAGATTAAAATTTCATTATAAGTGAAACCATTTGCTATATATGAATATTATAGTTAATCAAAATCAATCATTTTTAATAATAGAAAACAATAAAATTAGATTTATCATAATAAAATAGATTGTATCAAATGAAGAAACTCGGTTCTTAGATAAACTAAATGTAGATTAAAATAAGTTATATTGTGTGAAATATATAAATGTTGAAATAATATTTTTATTAACAATTTTGAAAATAATACATAAAAAAATATTTGAATAAAAATAAATTTACTTTATTGATATTGAAAATTTCTGAAGTTAAATCTATCATTTCTTTTATAGTTTTGATGTTATTCTTGACAATGTGGGGAAAGATTACCCAGCTCTCACTATGGACTTGCTAAAATCATGGAAGAATACCAAATATGTCACACTGGTATCTCCATTACTTCAGAATACTGATGACAATGGCTTGGTGCTTGGTACAGTTAAATCTGGTGTACAAGCAGCTTTGGACACAGTTATGGTAATTTATTTAAAATACTGAATATTTACAATTATTTAGTTTTAATTTAAACCTTTATCTCCTGCCTATGTCATATTTCATCATAAAATTAGAACTTAAACAGTATATCAATTCTGTGAATCTGAAGTATACTCTTACAAATTACATTTCTTCATAATTTATAGAAATTAACACAAAATCACTGGAATATTGTGTAATCTAATAAACTTATCTTGCATTCAATCCTTGATTGTTGTAGTTTAGATGCTGGGAGTTATTTAATAAATACTGTAATCTTAAATAGAGGAAACTTTATTTGAACTCGTCGTTTTTAAATTATGGACGAAAATCCAAAAGTTTTTGGGACAATAATACTCAGTTTTAAAAGCAGTAAATTCCTTCAAAAACCATTTTAAGATTTAAAAAAAATGTGAGGATTTAGACAAGGTATTTTATGTTATTTTTAGAGATAATATACATCTCTTAAACTCTTTCAAACTAATGTCAATTTTTCGCCACTATGAATTTATATTATATCAAATTAAACAATGAGAATTTTTCAGATTTGTAGAGTTTGTTTTTTATTAAACTTTATTTATTTCTTGAAATTTTTTTTTTCATTGTAGTTATAAACATATCTGTAACTATTCTGTTTCTTCTGTACATCTGTAACATCTGTAATAACATCAGTTTAGTGCAGTTTTGCTCTCGGTTGTTTAAGTTTACTTAAAATCTTTGTTGTATTTTATCATAACATTTTTTCCATATCAGAATCTCTATCTAGTGAGCTATCTATAACAAGTGGATAAGTATGATCGTAGATCACACAGAGGATTTTTTATATTTATTTCAAAACAACTTATCCCTTAATAAATCCAAATTGTCAGTTTATAATTATTAAATTCTTACATTAGCGCTAACAAATTTAATTTTAAAATAATTATTAAAGGAAGTTACTTATTTTAATCAAATTAAAAATGTTCAAATAAATTTATTTAAATAAAATCCAAAATTCCAAATTTTTAGAAAATCTAAAAATTTAAAAAAAAAAATTAGCAGAAATATAAATAAAATTTTAAATTTCAAAAACAACAACAAAAAAAAAAACTTAAAAAAAATTCAAAATGCTTAATCATTAATAAATAGCAATAGTTTTAAAAATAGAAAGATAATTAAGTTCCAAAAAATATTATGAATGTCAGTCATAAAAAGAAAAAAATAATATAAAGCCTTAAATTGGAAAAAAATACGAAATTTATTTTAATTTTATGCATCTTAATATCAAAATTTCAACTTTCAGGTTCGGGGCTCAAACTAAAAAACTTCTGTTTACTGGCAAGACACTTTATCTCCAAGCTACAAACAAAGCGTTCCAATTAAAGCTCTCTTTTGAAATTTAGATTACAAAAATAACTGGGTGACTTTGAAAAAATGAATTTAATTAAAATAATACACTTTTTCAAAATTTTATTATTTATTGTGTGACATGAAGTATTCAGCTTTAAGTACACAAAATTTGAAGTCTCTGACTTTTTTTAGTTTTTGTGTATGGACTCTGTGATGGGCAGAGAGAACAGAAGCTAATAGGGTTTCATCAGAGGAACAAAATCCTAAATATGCCAGTAAGCTGTTGACTTGATAAACATTAAAACATAAATTTATATTCAACGTAATTCACATGGGGGCAATCAGTTATATAACTTCATTTAATTCTCAGTATAAGTAATCAAAAAATTTAGGTTATGTGATGCCTAAAGTATGACAATAAAAAAAAAAAAAAAATACTAAAATACATTCAAAGATAAGTTCATCCAAAATTTACACTTTAGTTCTTAAATAGTACTGATTTCAAAAGTGGAAACTCTCCTTTTAAACTTTACATTTCTTAATAACTGTTAGAAATTAACACAGAATTACTTTAATATTGTGTAATCTAATAAGCTTATTTTGCATTAAATTCTTGCTTGGTGCAGTTTAACTGGTTGAATTATTTATGTATACTGTATGCCTTAGATAGAGGTAAGTAACCATTGAATTTATTGTCATATTTGATCTGAAATTGTCATTTTTAATTTTAAAAAATATGTATACTAATTTGCTGTGAATAGAATTAATCCATGTGTTTTTATTGAATCATGTATTTGAAATTTATTCAGTAATGAATAATCAATAGTTTGCTTTCTATAAATTACAATCTGTAATAGTACTATCAGCTGTTGAAACTGACATTAAGAAAGTTAAAGTCAGAGTATTAGAAAATATTCTACTCTACTTTTATGATAATTAAAAAAAAAAAAAAAAAAAAAAAAAGAAAGAAAAGAAAAAAAGAAAAAAAAAGAAAGAAAGAAAATTGCATGTTTCTTTTTTTTGGGGGGGGGGAATTAAAGATGAAGGCTAGACTTATTAAATACCATGGGATTTCTGGCAGGGCCATAGCTAAGGGGGCGCTATGGGTGGCTCAGCCCCTCCCTAAAATATTTTGAGCCCCCCCCCCTCCCCCCCCCCTGGAAAAGATTCCAAGGTGACTTAATGAATTTCTGTTCCGAAAATTCAAATGAAATTCTGTTCAAAAATCTAATTTAGTGTTCAGACGCTTTCACAGTTTTGCAGAATTATTTGTTTCTAAAATAAGTGTTTTAACACTTCCTCATCCTATTTTCACGTACGAAGCTAACATAATGTTTAATTTTGCACCAGTTATACAGTCAATTTTTTTTCATATACTTTTCTTAGCATAAAATGAAGTTATTAAAACAGTTTAATAAAAAACGTTGTACCTACAATGAGAATATGCACTAATTTATCTTTCTGCCTCATAGAGAAAGAGAAAAAAATATGAGCCCCCTCTACATTCTCTTGAGCCTCTCCTATAGTTCACATCTAGCTATGACTCTAATTTCTGGACAATTAATTAATTTTTTTTAATTAAATATATGTTTCTCTGTTTTATGTAATGCTGCTTCTGTGTATAAAAGGAGATTATCTTTATCTGTATATTTTTAGTTTATATGTGCCATTCATTAAAAAATAAAAGCAAAAAATGATATTGCATACATTTTAATGACCAAATTGTTATTTAATTGGTAATGATGCTTTCTTTTAATTTATGTTAAAAAAGAAACTTAGGGAGCCATCTTCATTGTAAAAATTACCAAACTCTGAAAATTTCAATACAAGCATCTAATTTCCATGCCTTATTTAACATGTTTAGTGTGACAGCAAATTTCAAATTATTTTTGTATCAATAGAGGAAGTCAATGATGGTGCATCAGAAATAAAGAGCTTTTTATTTAAATAAAAAAAATCTTCTTTTTATAAATACACACACATATATATATATATTAATTGAATATGCAACTAGATTTTTATTCACACTTTGAATTTCATTATTTGAAAGGAGAAGGTTTTGAAAGCTTTTTTAAATACATTATATTAAATTTTATTGTAAATTTTTATGATTATGGTCACTCTATAGTTATATGTATGTGACCTGCATACTACGGACAGCTTTTATCAAATGTTTGGCAAGTATGTATAAATATTATGTCTTGAGATACTGTAAATAATTAATTTTATACATTGAAGGTCATATTTGAATTCTATGAATCCCATGGATGTATGACAATGTGCAAAATTTCAGTATGACAGGCCAAAATATTTGCTTCAGAAAGAAACTGAATGGTTATTGCATTAATCTAAACATTGTTGATATAAGAACTGTTCCTTTGTATTCATATGATTCTGATGTGTACAAGATGCTGCAACTTATGGAGAAATAAGCAAAACTGACAAAAGTAATTAAATGGTGATTGTTATTTTTGTATAAAAAAAGATTGTGAATTGATAGTCTTTGCTAAGCATTAATCATTATTATTACTATTATTTATTTGGATAATTGCTCATTAATTTTTATTGTTATTATTATTATATTTTAAGAATTCCTAATGTTTGAATTTTATCCATTTTAGTCTGTTAAAGATGGTACTTCTTTTCGTTGGGCCTACTTTATGCCCAATGGATGTCCTTTGCAAAAACTTAGTAAAATGGTTGATAATAAGCAGGTAAGAAACAACAGAATTTCTTAAATTTTATACATTAGATAGGTTTTAAAAAACTGCCACTTTTTAGTTCTTTTGTATTAAAAAGAGCATATTTTATCACCGCTATTTCTATCTTCAAGTAAAGCAGATTTTTTCTTTCGTATTAGCAGGTTTAAAATATAATTTGCTGCTATAGAATACAAAATTGAAAAGAAATATTATACTTACTTTAGCAAGATTTTAAAGAAGAAACAAAAGAAAAGAAAATGTTATGCATTTAATCCATCCTAATATATTTCCTTTCATAATTTCATTAAAGCACAATTGAAATATACATGCCTTCAGAGATCAGTCTTGGCTTTTCTCACAGGGTACTGTTTTTGTGAAATTTTGAACTTTTTTTCTTATATTTGAGAAGATTTTTTTTATATTTGAGAAGATTCTGGTCAAAAATTTACAAATTTGAAATTATCATTTTATCCAAATTTATGTGTAAAAATCAAAGTAATAATGAATTCAGCTATCATTCAGCTTTAATAAATTCAGCTATTTTCTGATAGGTCTGATTTTATTTTTAAATAATTTAATTGTGAAAAATTGAGTTTGAAGGAGTAAAAATAACATCAATAAAAAAATAATAACCTTAGTTGGAAAAATAAATCCCCCCAAAAATTTAAACTTTTGAATATGTATATATGTATATATAAAACGATTAATTGTAAAACAATATATAAACCATTGAATTTAAAGCAAAATTACCACATAAAGAAATCAAACATAACAAATTTAAATTCCAAACATTTCTAATTTTAATTGTATTTTTAAAACATTTCAAAAATATTTTATTTAAAATATTTTATTGAAACTTACGCAGTTGCCAAATGATAAATACTCTATACAGTTAAATTCTTTTAATGCAAGGGCAACAGCATACCAAAGTCCTAATCACAGGGAAAGTAAATCATTCTTACCAATCCTGACATACACAAAAGAAAAAAGAAGCAGGGGAGAAGGATGATTAAAAGAACATTTCTTAATAAAAGTTCAGAAAAATTAAATTTTCAAGTGATCTTAGACATACAGTAGACATAGAGTAAAATCTTATGTTGATTTTTTTACTATATTATCTAGTCTAAGACACAATTTCAATCTTTTCTGAAGCAAATTATAAAGGCATGTCACATTCATGATTCATTAGATGATGAAGTAAAATAGTTTTTTTGACAATAATTTTAAGAAAATAGATTTTTGATGTAGAATTTGCTGCTTAATCTATGGTATTGATAAAATTATTTTTATGATAATGATGATAAAATCATTTTTATGATAAATGTCAACAAAGTTTAAGAAATTACATACATATATATATTTTTTATGATAGATTCATTTTCATACTAATATTCCTTTATGTAAAGGGGTCTTAAATTTTTATGTTCCATGAAACCCCTATTCAGAATGACAGACCTCCTTATTAATGAATTTTGTTTAAATTTAAACAAACCTGAAAAAGTAATTTTTGAACTTGTTTCATCAGTTATTTTAAACATTTGATTACATTATTGAAATCGTAAGAACCAATATGCATCCCCAATAAATAACATTTCTATACCCAAGTTAATGTGAACTAACCAGGGGAATTTCTAAAAATGATCATAATTCTAACATACAATAGACAAACATAATTCATTTTATAAATATAAAATAAAAAACTGTGAAGCATTACAACAAATATAAATGATATAATTCTTATTTATAGTGTCCATTAAAAAACTACAAAATGTAAAATGTCATTACATTCTTCTTGAAATATACATATGAGCTGACCTTTTCCTCGATCAAGTCTACTTTCATTATACCTGTTGCATTTTAAATAAATTGAGCACACACAGTTTAAAAATAAAAAACCAGCAGAGATAAATTAAGAATGGAAATACATTATTTCAATTACAGAAAAAACTGATGGTTTGTTCCCCTTCCAAAGACTCCTTTTTATTTTTGAGGAGTTTTTTCTGCTCTTTTATTTTGTTATTTCATTTGTCAGTACTATTGACATAATGTTTTCATTACAATAAGTATTTTGTCACTTAAAAATACTAACATTTTTCAATTACAGTTAATATTGAATGTGCCACTTCTACATCTGCTAAGCTTTCTCACAAAACTATAAAACAGATAATGCCATTCTTACCTTTTGATAGTTACAAACTTACAACAGAAGTTTTCCATATATGTAAAAATTAGTTATGTAATGCTTCTATACTGAGCCACAATTTTTTTTTTTTTTTTTTTTTTTTTAGTAACTTAACTATTGCTCTTTAGATTTCATGGTATCTTAACTGTGTAGATTAGATACAAAAGGCAGTGAAAAAACAGGCTTATTAAAATTATATATTAAAACAAAGATTGGATCAAATTAAATAAAAGATTGTTATAGATAGAACATTTATGAAAACAGTCATATTGGTGTATACAATAGGTGGCCAAATTATTAGTTACACACCTAAAATGTACATTCTGATTAACTTAAAGCTATATATTTTTGTTTACTGGTGAATTGTTAAGCTAATTTATTTATATTCAGGTAGAATGTTATGGTTTAAAAATAAAAACAAATTTTTGTTCATAAAATAGAAATTTATTTTGAAAAAACTTAGCACAATTGCTTCAAGACAATGTCTTTAATAGTTCATCGAACAACCTTTGCGTCAATAACAGCTTGTATTCGCTCACACGCATTCTCGATTTAAATCTGGAGAATTACCTAGCTAAGCAAATATTTACTTTCTACTTAGTTAAGAATTCTGGTATTGTCTTCGATTTATGAAATGGTGCAAAGTTCTGAATGGAAATATATTTTGAGGTTTTAGGAACCATTCCTTTAGTTGAAGAATCAATCTTCCACCCAATACTTTTTAAGCTCACACGCATTCTCGATTTAAATCTGGAGAATTACCTAGCTATGGCAAATATTTATTTTCTACTTAGTTAAGAATTCTGGTATTGTCTTCGATTTATGAAATGGTGCAAAGTTCTGAATGGAAATATATTTTGAGGTTTTAGGAACCATTCCTTTAGTTGAAGAATCAATCTTCCACCCAATACTTTTTTATACTGAATTTGATTTATCATGTTATCTACATTATAAAGAACACCTGTACCACCTTCACTGATGACAGACCATACCATGACCTTAAGTGAGTACTTGAAATACAGTCTGATTCACATTTTTTGACTTTTCTGTGCCAAACAAATGAAAATTTGTCTGTTAATTATTTCGCTGTGGAACTCATAAGAGAAAAAAATCTGAAAATTTTAAAATTAAGTTTGAAGGGACATTGTGAGGAACTGAAATATGTATAGTAAGCTAAACACAAAAATGAAAAACTACTCTTCATATTTTCCCAGTCTTCAGCAATTTTGTGTCAATGTCGTTTGGTTCAAGATAAATATTTCAATTTCACAGCTGAAGTCTGTTTGGGTTGCCTGGCTAACCTGTGGCATTTAAATCTCAATTTTACAACATGGTAACTTGTTGTTTTGGTAGAAATAGCAATGTCAGTTTAATTTACTATTCTTGACAATTTTTTTGAAGACTTCTGTCTATTTTCAAGACGAATGAAATGGATTTTTTGTTTATCTCAAGTCAGTGAAGCATTGGCCCCACAATTTCCATACCTTCGGCTCTTTATGAAAGAGATTGTATCAAGTTTAGTCACATTGAATGTATGTATACTAATGGAAATCTTTCTTTATGAATAATGGGAATGCTTCAATAATGCAATGATCTCTGAAATTATCTCTGGAAACAAATCTCTACTTTTCTCCATTTTTAACAACTGTTGTTAAAGTGTGACACTGCAAAAAAATAGAAAATTACAATAATTAGAATCCACAATGCACTAATTAGCACACATCTGGACAGAATTCACCGTAAAAATATTGAAAACCATGTCTTTCCATAATATCCCTTATGCAAGTCTTATTTTAAGAAATACTTACCCAGTTATTGACACCTATTAAAAGTCAACTGTCAGTTACATTAAGACAACATTATGAGCATTTAAATCCAAAGGCATGTAGAGGCAGGGTTGGCGAGTTTTTCCCAAAGGTGGAAAAAACCTGGTAAAAACCATCCTGGAAAATATAGGTTTTTGCCAAAAAGGTAGCAAAAATAGACTGTCCATTTAATTTTTTTCCCCAGAAAGAGAAAAAATATTTCACAAAAGAAAAAATAAACTGCATACTTAATTAAAAAATCAATATTATTCTAAATTTATTTTAACTTTTAAGTTAAATAAGTATAATTATGGACTTTATGAAAGAATACTAACTTTTATAACAAGATTATAAATGAAAAAAATACCAATTTTATATAAATAAATAGAAACTTCTTTTATTCATGTTTATACAATTATTAATAATTCACATAATAGAACTGCTGAGACTGAGAAAAGCATTTATGTTTATAGTTTATATATGTTAGAAATTCAAAGAAACAGTTACAGTAATCTAAATTTAATATAAAATTATATTTAAAGCAGAAAACTATTAAATTTCAAATTTTTCAGCAATATGCTACTAAATTTTGCTGTTTTAGTAGCATTTTACATAGCAGTAAACAAATTTTGAAAGAGTATCTATTGATAGCTTATTACGAATCTTAGTTTGCAAAAAGGAAATATTTGAAAAAAAAATCTTTCAAAAGCAGCTCTACTTGCTGGACATATTCGAAGGTGCTACTAATGAACAGAAGTTTTTTGAAATTGCACAAGCTTATTCAATACTTCTCCCCTAATTACATGCACTGACACTATTAATCACTTCTTCTGCAAAATAGAGCTAGGAAAGGGTTTTTCTTTTAGCTCGAAATTAATAATATAAGATATAAAATCGGGATTGATTTTAGATGACCATGCTTTACAGCTTTCTTTTTGTTCATAATTTAGAAGTTTACCTCTGTACTTTGGATGTAATAAATACGCTACAAGATAACATGGCAAAATCGCTTGTTCAAATCTCTTTTTTAGTTTTGAAAAATGTGGTTTTAACTCTTCATTTTTCAAAAGATTTAGCCATACGTGACAAGCATCTGCTATGGTGGGGGGGGGGGGGGGGATGGAGAATATAGTACAAAAAGATAAAGGGACAACAGGCTACTTACTGAAAGTAAATCTAAATAATTTAACATTTTGTTCCTTTCTTGGAGTGTAAAAGGGATGGAAAAAATCTAGTTTCCTAATACGACATAAGTTTTTTCAATATATAATTTTCAATTTAATTTACTTGTTTTATCTTTAACACGTTCGCTGCCGATAACTCCGCCCTCTGTGTTAAATGAATGGGAACTTCACGCACTAGCGTGTGAGTGGCAGCAAATGTGTTAACAAACAAGTTTCATCAGATAAATAGTTATAAAATAGTACCAAACACTTAGATATTTACATTTCTTAAATCTCATGACATAAAACAAAAATAAAAAAATTGTATAAAACCTTCTGATAATTAAAAATATATGTATTAATGATTGATAAAATACTTTACTTACAGTGGTCTGTCTAGACTTTTCTCACAGGGTCCTGCTTTTGTTAAATTGGGAAGTTTTTCTTGCCTTTGTGAAAATTCTAAACATAGTTTTGTGATTTTTAAATTATCAGTGTTTTCAGATTCTAATCTTTCACATATAGAGAAGCTAAGTAATATATTTTTTGGTGAGTTCATTTGTTTATTAAAAGGCCAGATTTTATTTTTAAATGATTAAATTTGTGAAAAGTTCAATTTGAAGGTGAAATGTCTATTTCAGAGACAAATAATTTTATAAAGGGTCTTGTTTGAGGTTAAATAATTTTGTGAAGGGTCCTTTGAAGGACCTAAAATTTTCCTAAACATATCCCTGACTTAAGATTTAAAAAAACTAGGTATGCAATTTTTTATTTTGTTCTTAAATTCCTAAGTAATACTGAATCTCATCTATTTAAAATATTTAATATTAATTAATTTGCAAATTAAATTAAAATATTAAATAGTACACTGTTAAATTTAATTGTTTATACCATTACTATCCTTATTACCATGCAGATTTTATTACACATTAAAGACAAATAGGTTTTTTCCATTTTTGCCGGTTTTTTCCATTTTTCCCCTAGTTTTTTCCAGTTTTTGCCACTGTCCTGGCAAAAATGCCAATCCTGTGTAGAGGAAACATTTACAAATTTAAATCTGTTTTTAAGTGTAGAACAAATTTAAGTGTAATTAATAATTTTATCACTCACTGTATTTTAATTCTTTGTGGAGATAATAAACTATGAAGAGATTATCCTGGGATGCAAAAAACATAAAACTCAGCCAATTTTTAACAGCAAATGGTCAGGACCACAAAGTTTAAATGCATAACTGGGGAAAACATACTACTCAGGTAATGTATAACTAGAATTAAAAATATTTTTTAAATATTCAGTTATACATTTTTATTTATAATTGAATTGAATTTTTGTAAAGAAGAAATTGTTATTAAGTATTAATAAAATTTATTTAAAGATTTTTTTTTTAGATTAAACCAGTTGTTGAAAAAGAATATAGTTTTAATGAAGTACCACAAGCATATGATAAAGTACTAAATGGTCATGCCAGAGGTAAAGTTGTTATAGATTTTACAAAAGAATCATCTACAGAAGAATCAAAGCAAACAGCGTCTGGTTAAAAATGTTGTTATTCATTTCTTTGCTGTACAGTCAAAAAATAAAATTTTTATATTAAACTAATCCGAAAATATTACTTTCTAATAAAAAACTGCATTTTCAATAGGCCATTAAAAGTAACATTTTAAGTTGAATTAAAGTATGATAAAATATAAAAATTTCAATGTGTCTATTTTGGTTTATAGGGAAAAGTAAGGAACATTTGAACTAGGGGCACATTTGAACCCTAAATATTTTCCGTCAAATAAATTATTTTTTTTAAATGTATATGGCAGTGCATTACTATTGCTTCAATGCAGTAAGTATACAAAGCTGCATCATTTTGTATGAACAATACTGTCTAAGCAAAGTATGTATTTTTCTCCTTCTTGAGAAAACTTAAGAAAATAAAGTTGTATGATTTTTGTTAACAATTTTGTATCCCCAAAATTTTAATTTATTGTTCAATATTTAATTAAAGAGGGTAGCTTTAATTTATAAGCTTTGTTTTATTCAAATTTTTCAGCCTAATCGAGTAAACAGTTGTAATGATGAACTCAGTGTGATGGGGGTACTATTGAACAGAAAAATTGGGGCACCATTGAACATTTAAAACTATGAAGTAAAGAGTTGTGGATGTATCTATCTATTATTATTTTTGGATTTTTTATTTTATGTGAAAAGAGTTTAATTAAGAATGTCAAAGAACATGGACTTATACTATTAACAGTCCCCTCATGTAACAGACAAGCCACAAAATTGGTTTTTGTGAGAAATTTTTCTACTTTTGAGTACAATTATTTTCCAATAGTCTTCACCTCATTTAATTTCTAACATGATATACAGTTAATGTTACTATTCTGAAATAGTAATACTCAAATTCAAAGACCATATAAATCTTGAAAAACACAGCACATCCAATAAGTTTTTAAAATAAATTTGTATTCATCATTGATGTTAGATTTATGAGATTTTAAGATTAAAATTTTTTGTTTTCTTTGTAGAATGAAGCAGTTTCGACATGAATTAGTGCTGCATTATTTTCAATAGTTTGGTGCATGCTTATTTTAAACTCTATAGTTTTTGGTACTATGCACTAACCATCCTTATACTAATTTTGGTCACAAAACATTCAATAATGTAATTATTTTAAATATTGGAATCAATAGCATTAATAGTAGCTGGTAAAAAGCTGTATGTAGTTAGTGTATTTCAATTTGAATATTCCTATGTATGATTATATGTTATGTATTACTGCAAATATATTTAAAATATAAAATAACATTGTATGCCTCAAATATTCTATTTTAAGATCCCAGTACAATAAACTTGTGATTTTGCGGCCATAAAATGAAATTTTGACTGTTTTCAAAACTTGCAATGTTTTAACGACTCTCAAATTATGTCCATGATGATTTAACAACCTTCCAAGAGAATATGAACTAACTGCACATTGTACTCAACCTTTTCATAAAATCAAATATTTCTTTTGACTTTTTCAAATGTCGGTCTGTTACACTTCTCATAAGAGGAAATTCTCTTAAAGTGCATTATTTCAAGGAAATTAAAATATTGCTTGTAGTTTAGAAAATCAATAAAAAAGCATGGATAATGTCAAAAGTTTTTGAAGAGTGAATCATGAAAATGATAAAAAAAAAAAGTCTGATCAATTGAAGAGTTGAAAAAAAATTATGTAAATCAACAGTAAAAAGTCATACTAACAAAATAAGCTAAGTATAACTAGATTTGACCAGAGGTGCAAAAAATGTTTACTCCTAACATTTTCCCCAATCCACTTGAAAAATTTCCCTAAAATTTTATGATATGTTATAGGTAATTGCTGCATTATTGTAGGTATAGAAAATTTATTTTTTCAATAATTTTCTACTTACGAATGAGTATATATGGCAGGAGAGATTCTGAATGAAAATTTAAAAAAAATCTGAAATATGTAGCAAATTTACTGAAAGTTACAGCTGAGTGGAAAAGAGAGTGTGTGTGTGTATAGGGAAGAGGGGGGGTTCACTCCTAACACTAACTATGTTTTTTTTTTGTTTTTTGTTTTTTGTCAGTTCTTTGACAAAATTAATGTTTTTTTGCGATCTTTTGACAAAATTTACATTTTTAGTTATTGTTTGGTGAAATTTGCAGTTTCATGAGTTTTGCAGTTATTTGGCCTCTTGACGTTCTTTTGTGACTTTGACGAAATTAGTGTGTTTTGCCCTTTTATCAAAATTTGTAGTTCTTTTGCACCTTTTGACAATATTGGCATGCATTTTGCGATCTTTTGACGAAATTGGCCATTGTTTCAGGATTTTTCAATGAAATTTGCATTTTTTGCCAACTTTTAATAGTATTTGCAGCTTTTGCAATCTTTTGACAAAATTTGTGGGTTTTTTCGCGATTTTTAAAAAAATGTGTGTTTATTTTGAGACTTTTTGACAAAATTTGCCTTCATTTCGCACTTTTTTGACGAAACTTGTTCTTTTGCCGAAACTGCCGATTTCTTGACAAAATTAGTGTTTCTTCTTCTTCTGCAATTCTTGTACAAAATTTGTGGTATTTTTATCTCAAAATTTTCAAATTGATGACTTTTTTTTTTTTTGAATCAATTTCTTTAAGTTTTCAAAAAATTCAGAACAGAATTACCCTTGATATATGGTACATACTATTCTGAGTTCTATTTTGTGAAGATGGCCATACGGATCTTTTTATTTTTAGTGGAATTTTTCTCTCAAGAAATTATGGAATTCGTTGTTAAAATTGAGATCAATTGCATATGTTTTTTGTAAAATTTCTCTCGATCCCAGATCGAACATATTCTGCACCTTTGGATTTGACAAGCTGAAAATACATTTAACTAAATTATTATTAAAAAAGCTGTAATGAATTACTGTTTTTGCAGAAAGCTGATGAAATTAAGAGTTTTTACCGCAATCGTTTAGCAGATATTGGCCAGCATCCAGCCACAAAATTTGAAACAAAATAAACGTGCGACTTAATCACCATCTGCTTCTTTAAATAGCTGCAATAGACTTTTTCAACAGCATAAAGTTTGTCTTACCAATTTTTTCTGAAAGAGCACAAAATTTTCTATAAAATAATCTAAAAATGATCAATACTTCCAATGACAGCAAAACATTATAGCTTTTTAATAATAATAATTAATTTAACTAAACAAATTTTCAGTTTATCAAACTTAATCATACCCAGCTCATTTTGTGCGACTTTTTATTATTGATTTACATGATTTTTGATGTCACCGACTCCTGGATTATAAAGATTTTACCAATCATTGATAATGCATAGTATACTCTCCAGATATTAAAAAACTAGAAGCAGTAAAGATTTTTTTTTCTCCCTTTGAATATCTATTATACAGTTTGTAAAACAAGATTATGAATTAGTATCTCAAAAAAAAATGTGCCAAAAGAAACTAATCAATCCCAAAACAGAATATGCTTAAAAGTGTGACTAAAAGTAACAAATTCTCATTTTTACCAAAATTCATAATTTAATCGTTAGAAAATCTGTTAAATTCGTCTGTTAGATGCCATAAAAAAGAAATCACAGCTTCAGTTGTTCAATTAAAGAGATTGAGAAATTCATGAATTGCTCACAGGAAAAATTAGTGCAATTTATCAGTTTATCATGATGAAAAATTTGCTAAATTCTTCAGCCTCTTGTGAAAAACATGAAATTCCTGAAACAATCACTGAAAAAAATCCACAATATTTGCCAATCAGTCTCTAGAAATGGTGAAAAAATTTGCAATTCAGTTGGAAAAAAAAAATCGCAAAATTTGCCAGTCAGTAATGGATAACAATATGCGAAACATGTCAGTGGATTGCCAGAGAAAAAAGGAAATATATATATACAGTATAGGATCCGTTATCCGGCGTCCCAGTATCCGAAACGCTCCGAAAACCTAAATGCAAATCGGTAACTTTTTTTTTTTTTTTTTTTTTTTTTTCAGCGATGCCACAAACGCGCTATAGCGCATAAATTACGCAAAAAATCGGCGACGGGACACAAAAAAATAACTCTTGCGCATTCCTTGGGATGCGTAATTTCGTCAAAGGATCGCGAAAAAACGGCAAATTTCGTTAAAAATCACGAAACAAACGACTATTTTTCGGCAAGTTCAAGTTTTGTCAAAAGATTCGCGAGAAAATGGGTAATTTCGTCACAAAATCCCCCAAAAAGACAGATTCCCCCCCAAAAGATCGCAAAAAAATATAGTCCAAAAAATCGCGATAAAACGGCAAATTTTGACAAAAAATTCGTTAAAAACGGCAAATTTCAACAAAAGATCGCGAAAAACGACAGCTTTCGTCAAAATATCGCGATTAAAGGCAAATTTCAACAAAAGATCATGAAAAAAAACAGAAAATTTTGACAAAAAAACCCCGAAAAACGGCAGACTTCGTCAAAAAATCATGGAAAAACGACAAAATTCGTTAAAAATCAAGAAATAACGACTAATTTTCGGCAAATTTTGTCAAAAGATTCGCGAGAAAATGGGTAATTTCATCACAAAATTCCCAAAAAAGGCAGATTTCCCCCCAAATAATTGCAAAAGATAACAAATATAGGCTAAAAAATCGCGATAAAACGGCAAATTTTGACATAAGATTCGCGAAAAACGGCAAATTTCAACAAAAGATCGCGGAAAACGACAATTTTCGTCAAAAAAATCGCGATAAAAGGCAAATTTCTTCAAAAGATCATGAAAAAAACGGCTCATCCTGAAGCAGAATTCTTAGAAATGGATAATGTGTTTGCGGTGTTTTTGCCTCCAAATTGTACATCATTTATCCAACCATTGGATCAAGGGATTCTGAGATGTTTAAAAACTTGCTACAAAAATGACTTCTTAAAAAAATAATAATAATAATGCTTACAGAGTGCAACAAAGGAATTGGGATAAAAAATTTTCAGAGAAGCTTCACAAATCAAAGATGCTTTGTGGAGTGCTGCTAAAGCATGGCAGGTTGTGGATAAGGATACACTTATCCATGGATGGTACAATCTGTGGCCATCTGCATTATTTTTCGATGATGAAAATGAGCCTTAGTTTGAAGGCTTTAAGATTTCGAAAGAGAAGCAAATTATTGATGATCTGTTGACATATGCCAAAAGGTTTAATTGTCCAGAAGCTAAATTGCTTAATCAAGAAGCAGTGGAAGATTGTTTGGAAGCTGATGAAAACATTCCTGTTGCTAATCACATGACTGACAGTAAGATTTGTGAAATGATGCCAAACAATATATCTGATGAAAGGGATGATGA
Source organism: Maratus speculifer (assembly GCA_964019185.1). Taxonomy (NCBI): domain Eukaryota; kingdom Metazoa; phylum Arthropoda; class Arachnida; order Araneae; family Salticidae; genus Maratus; species Maratus speculifer. Next base: position 247,936,808 of record OZ025290.1, on the reverse strand, counting down.
GAAGGACAACCAGCAGAATGAAGCAGTTGAAAAGGTATCAAATGAAAAATTAATATTTTATACCGAACAATTAATTTCAGGCACATAACAGAGAAGCTACTTCCTCGAGCAGCAAATCATATCTCTTTACAAATACAAGAACAATTAGTGCAAGAGACGCGCTATAAGCAAAAAACTATCATAGAAATGTTTGCTAAATCCCAATCAACAGATTCTGTTTCAAAATCTCAAAATTAAATTTCATATATATGTATATTTTTTTCATTTATTATAATTATTTTTTTATTTTGTGTAAATTAATAAATTAAGGTATTTACATGTATTAGTATTCATATTTACCTATTGATTTCACTATTTATGAAATTATTTCGTGCATTTCTTATACTACGGTAAAGTGTTCCGAATTACAGAAAAACCCCTTATCCAGAATGCCCTGGGTCCCAAGCATTCTGGATAACGGATCCTACACTATATATATATTGATCAGTAATGGAGAAAACCTATGATTTTTTTTCCAATCAGGTAAATTTTTGCAGTTTTCTTGCATTGGACTATCTATGGAAAGGCAAAATGGCAAATGGACAACGATAATTTCTGATGTCGTACAATGTCTTAATGGATTATAATTAAGCAGCTTCTGTATTTTCCCCCACAAGCATTCACTAAAAACCAATCAAATGCCACAGTGCTTGTGAGAAATTTCTCACAAGTTCTGCCAGTGTAGTGTAGTCAATTGATTGTGAATTTAAAAAAAAAAAAAATTAATCAACTGCAGGAAAAAACCCTGCGATTTTTGCTAATTGGTAGAAAGAAAACATTGTAATAGTCACCAATTGGTTGCGGGCATATGTGAAATTTGCCATTGTATCATCAGAAAAAACTGCAAAATTTGTTGCTCTGTAATAGAAAAAAATCCCATGATTTTCTTATATCGGTTGCAAGGAAAAGACATAAAATTTGCCTATTGCAAAATTCACTTGTAAGCCGCAGGTAAATAAATGAAAAATTCATCACTGTATAATAAGACAAATCAAAAATTCAGTCAGTAACAGTAAAAACTCTGCTTTTTTGACAATGAGTTTCAAAAAAGTAGCAAAATTCCCCGTTTGGCAAACAGAAAGTATTTCAAAATTTGCCAATTGGTTGAGGGTGAAATATAATAAATGGGTAAAAATCAGTGAAATTTGTCAGCAGATCTCCAGAAAAAAATAAAATTTGAAAATTAGTTGCAGAAAAAACCTTTTCCAATCGATTGCAAGAAGAATATGAAAAATTTGCCTATTAACACAAAAATATTGTGAAATTTGCTAGTTAGTCACAGGTTTAAAAAAAAAAAAAAAAAAATGAAAATTTGTCAGTAGATAACTGGGAAAAAAAATCTTAAATTCATTGGTCAGTTGCAGAAAAAATTCAATTTTTTTTTTTTTTTTTTTTAATAGCTGGTTTGAAAAAGCAATAAAATTTCCAAATTAACACAAAGAAAATATAAAATTTGAAAATTGATTGAGGGTAAAAATAAGTGAAATCTATCACAGATTGTTGGAAAAAGCTTAAAATTGTCGATCAGTAGCAGAAAAAACCCTATGATTTTCTCCAAAAAGTCGCAAGAAAAACCACAAAATTTGCCAATCAGTACAAGAATAACTTTGTGAAATTCAATAATTAGCCGCAAGTAAAAAAAAAAAAAAAAAAAAAAAAAATGTCAGTGGAAAGTCCGAAATCAAAAATTTGTCAATGACAGCAAAAATTCTGCTTTATGGACAGTTAACTGCAAAAAGGCAACAAAATTTCCCATCAGCATAAAGAAAATATTGTGAAATTTACCAACCAGTTGAGGATGAAAATAAGCAAAATCACTTAAAAAAAAAAACTAAGGTTTTCTCCTATTGGTTGCAAGAAAAAAACCACAAAATTTGCTTATCAGCACAAGAGAAATATTGCAAAACAAACCAATCGACTAACAAAACGTAAGGCTAGTTAATGAGTCGTCTGAAAAAAAATCATGAAATTTGTCAATAAGTCATAGAAACAAACCCAAGATTTTTCCCAATCTGTCACAAGAAAAAGGTCACAACAATGCACAGTACAATAAAAATATCACAAAATTTACTAATTGTTTCATAAATAAAAATAAAATTCAAAATTTGAAAAAAAAATCACAAAATTTGTGAAAAAAACCTGCAATCTTCAGTAATTGGTCCAAGAAAACCCCACAGAAATTTGAGAATCAGTAAAAGAAAAATTTCAGTCACAGGCAAAAAATTGTGAAATTGGTTGCAAGGGAAAAATAAATTAATCATTTTTTTTTTTTTTTTTTTTGTGTGTGTGTGTGTGTGTGTGTCAACATTTTATGCAATATCTTTCATATTTTTTATAAAAGATAAAATTGCACACCTAAATATACAAGAAAAATCTTCATGTGTTATTCCTGTTCGGCAAAACATTTTTGATTAGCTAGTTTAATTAGACTATTGCAAAATATTTTGCTTTGAGGCAAATCAACAACATTCTAATCAGCTTAAAAAACAAACAAAACACCTCAATGAATTTATTAAAAGTTATTTGTATAGCAAATTCTGTTTGCAAGCAGTTTTTTAGAGCACAATTTGCAACTGTTTCCATCACACTAGAAAGAAACAAGCAAATACAAGACCTGCTACCAAGGAATCCAAAAAACTAAATGCAACCTAAAAATTTCAAATCATTCAATACAAAACTCATAAAAAATCTCACATTTGAGGATTATGTTCCTGTTAATAAGTTAGAAACTGAAAGAGGAATTTTCAAAAGATAATTCACAGCCTTCTTAATTCTGAACAGGGCATTAAAAACAATTTTTCCAAATTGTATCAGTATTCTATATCAAAAGAGGCAAAGGCCCAGATGCCATTAAAACTTTATGGATTTTTTTTTTTTTTTTTTTTTTTTTTTTGAAAGAAAGAAAATTCTAACAACTGTTCTTTCAGATAATCACAGAAGTAGCATTTTGGAAGTTTTCAACCATCATTTGAAACAAAAAAGTTATCCTTTTCTTCAAATTTGAGTTAACTAGTGTAAAAATTTTTATTTATTTATTTATTTATTTGGAAAACATTCAATTTAAATCATTTAAATTAATAGATAATTTTATACAGTTTTTTTTATTTAAAAATTTAGACATATATATATATTTTTAATTATCTAAATCAATAGTTTTTTTTTTTTTTTATTGCAATAGAATGCTAGACATTTTTGAACTGCATTAAAAAGAATCGATGTTAGCAACTTTTGATTAAATGTCATATTTGCCATGCTCCTGAGAAGATTATTAAATTGAGAATCTACTGTAATAGAATTTTACACAGACCACTAAAAAACAAGTTTAACAAAAACCAAAGTTGAATTATTAAACTTATTTTTTATTATTGTATTTTTATTCTATAAATAAATACAACTTTGTATGATATGAAATTTAATAGAAAATCTCCTTGAACCCTCAGAGCAATATTTCAGTATTTTTACATTTCCAAGAAATAAATTGACAGTTGGCAAAAAATATCAGAAACATGACATTTAAGAAATATCTTATAAAATTAATCTTAGCTTTCAGAGTAGTTTTGCAAAAAATGAAAGTTTTCAAATGCTCAGAATGTTAAACAAAGATGTTTGACAATGCAATCAAAATATGAACAAAAAAGAAGCAATTCAACTATTTCATTTAATTTATTTTTATTTCAAATAAAATTATAAGATACAGAAAACAATGGAAATTTTACAAAAGAATAGACTCAATTCTGAGTTTTGTCACATTTTCAACTTAAAAGACAAAAGGAAATCCATCTATTCTACCATTAAAAATTTACATTGGTAAAATATATAATAATGCTTTTTATATCAACATACATAAATTAATAAATAAATAGTTCCCTACTCTTATTTTGTACTTAAAAATAATTAAAATATTTTATAACAAGATGTACATCAAAACTTAATTACTATGTACTCTAAAACATATTTACAATTTAAAAAAATATACTTTAATGTATGTGAAGAACTTTAAAATTACAGAAAACTATACAAATAAATAAGAACAACCCACAAATATATGCTTTAAGACTAATTTAATTTTGGATGTATGTAATTTTAATTTTTTAAAGGAAATTATGTGTTTAAAAATAATTATGATGTACATCATAATGCCACATCTATTGACATAATGTACTGATGCAATTAATATTATCATAATCATTTCTACAAAATTTTAAATACCGATTTATTACACTCTTGCTTAATTCAATGGTATGTAAAGATGGAATTTTGCAATAGATTTCTAACTAACTTCTGAGCTAAAATTATAATAAAAATTATGCTTAAGTTGTTTCTGATGACAGTGCAACTTTTTAATATTTTTAGAATAAATTTATGTTTAAAGATATTTTTTTATTAAAACAGAGTACAGTATACATTAAAATATTTTTTTTTTTATTGGTTATTAGCAGTGTTGGGTATGAACGCGCTCACCGAACGAAAACTCACGAGTTTCACTCACTATTTGTGAACTTTGAACTGAACTTCGCTCACTATTTTATAAACGAGTTTGAACTGAACGGCAACTCAAAAAATAGACGAGTTTGAATGAAATTTATGTTCAAATTTACGTTCAATTTTTTCATAATTTATTTAAAATTTTTCCAGACCTTAGTACATTTTTTCTCTCTTTCAAATGCCATTTAGAGGCCTACACGAGCCTCAGGACGGGTTAAGTCAGGATATCACTTCTCTGGGTAATATCCTAGTCTTACTTCTTCTGCAGACTCCGGTCGCGACGAACCGGACCTGGGCTGTATACAATTTCGACGAAAATAGATATATACAGTAAACTCTCTGTACAAGGTGGACTGTGTAAGGCAGAAATATGTCTAAATCGGAAAGATTTTAAAGAAATCGGAAAGATTTTAAAAGAAAGCATAAACATCACAGCCTGCGGCACTTCTGCATAAATGGAGATTATAAACAGACTAAGGTAAGTTTTTTTGGCCAGAACTCTTCCGTCAGGGTAAATATCAATGTCCTGTAGAAATGTACTCGGGTTCGGTGCGAAATTTAAACTTTTTTTTCCGGGCTGGGCCAAGCTTGGGCCTTGTTTTTAGCTATTATATCGGGCCGGGTCGAGCCTTGATTTTAGCTATTATATTGGGCCGGGTCGGGACGCTAAATTTTCTCTATGTGCCGGGCTGGGCTCGGGCCGAAATTTTTGTTTTAATATCGGACCGGACATTTTTTTTCTATGGATCGGGCCTGGAAATTTCCATCGGTGCATACCTCTATCTTACATATCGAATAATCAAATGATTAGTTCACAAAATTTTGTAAATTTGGACAATAATATCCAAACATAAAAAAAAAGTGAACTTTTTAGAACTTCAATCACTTTTACAAATGAGTTTGATTTGAACGAGTTCGTTTGAAATTTTTTGAATTTGAACGTGAACTTAAATCACTTTTCAGAAATTGAACGTGAGTTTGAGTTAGTTCGTTTATTTTGTGAACGTGCCCAACACTGGTTATTAGTTTATACAGTAGACTCCCTAAAATCTGCACATCATTACAAATATAAACAATCAAACTTTCAGTTCAGATGTAAGGACAAAAAGGTTTTTGTATCAATTCTGTATGATTTTAATATGTAATTCTTATTAATATTACTGAACTTATGCTTTTTCTCACGTTCATGCAAAGGAAGTATACATTTATTTCAGAATATATTCAAGATATTGCTGATATCATTGGTAATTGCAATCTTTTACCAAATATATTTATGTATTAAGCTTTTCTGATTATTCAGTCTGGTTAAACATGAAATAAAACTTAATTATTTCATAGTATTGATCTGAATTAGTAGTGTACCTTTATGAGGCAAGTTTTTTTCAATCATTAAAAAAAAATACCTAATCTTTATTATACCTTTTTAATTATGCATTACTAATTGACCCTTACTTTTAAGAATTTAATCTTTCATTTAAAAAATTCTTAGTTTTTATTATTTTAATGTTTTGCTGTAAAGTAAGCAATCATTAGCATTTCAATTACATTATTACTTTCAAATTACTGCTTAAAAATGTAAACAAGCAATACCCAGAAATCTGCAAAATTCTAAAATTGCGCAACTCCTGATCCCAAGGGAGTCTGCTGAACTAATTTTCAATATATGATTATATATTGAAAAAATATTTAGAAATTCTGAATAGATTATTTTAGTAATGCTTCCTTCCCCCCTTTCTAGTATCTATATTTAAAAATAATAATCAATAATGTTATAAGTATTTTGGGGGGAGGGAGCAAACTTTAACTCGCATTCTGTCAAGTGTTAAAACAGTAAATTTTCCATAATCGGATTTGATACCCAATGCCAAAGTAATATATTGCACCAAAATTATTTTTTGGAAAAATCATGAATTGTAATTATGAAATGAAATCAAGATAAACATTGGATGCTTATAGAAGAGTATTTAATAAAACCATTTTTACATTTATACTTATTTTCAGAATTTAAATATTTGTTAATTCAAAGGAATAATCATTTCTAAATTAAAATAAAAATCAATACAAAGTATTAATGATGTATGATAAGTTTAATGATGTACAACATGAAATAAACATCCAAATATTTATATAATGTAGCATATAATTCTTAAAATCATTGCAACATCAACAATTAACAAAATTACATTTGTATCACACAGTAAAACAGATCTAAAAATAAACTACTTTATTTGTAACATTCAATCAATAAATATGAACCTTACACTAAAATAAATAAACCAAAGGGTTAAGAGAAAATTAATTTTTTGAATACCAGGATTCATTACATAATGAAAATTATTAAATAAATATGAACAGATAAAAATTCGTTTAAAATACAAAAATAAGAACAAATAAAAATTTATTTAAAATACATAGCTTTTTTTTTTTATCAATTATATTACACAATATCCATTTTATTATTGTTGCTATTAAATGAAATCTAATTTACTTTAAACATTACCTAATCAACTATCCAAGTTAATTTAATAGATATTAACCTGTAAGCACACACGCCCAATTTTTGTAATGATAGAATACTTGGAATAAGAATCCAATTTTGTCTCCCATCGTATTTCCAGCTAAATAGGTTTTAAAAACAAATCTGGTGCCCTATATTGTAAAATGCATTAATACTTTTATATTATATATATATATATATATATATATACACATACATATACATATATATATATATATATATATATATATATATATATATATGCAAATGATTTATTTTACACTTTAAAACATGAATTATTTCACAAAATTGATATTAATTACATTTTATGTTCTTTCATATATATATATATATGTAACTTTTATGTTATTCTTTCATTAAAATTATTTTAGCATTATTATCTCTAAGGAATTAATGTATCAAAATGAAATGTTTATACAAATGCAGGATTATTTAATCCCAATGAGATATATGTCACCCCCTTAGCAGACTAAGAAAATATAATCCTTCACCTGCGAATTCTTGATCTTGAAAAATACAAGGAAGGTCAGGTGTGTCCTAAAAAATTTTATCCCCCCCCCCCCCTCTCAAAGAAAAAATGCAAATGGGGTGAGATTTGTCCCCCGGCATGTGTGATTATCGGTTAAATAAAATTCATTCAACTTAAAATAGATTTTTTTTTTTTTTTGATACATTTAATAAAAAAAATTTCTGACAAATTCAAAGAAAGGTTAGTACTGTATATTTGACAATTAAATACAGGTAAAATGTATAAAAGGTGAAACACGTAAGTCTGAGCAAAAAATAAATAAAATGAAAGAAAATTTCTTGAAATGCATTTATGAAAGAAAACAGTATGCATAAATGATAAAGATTGAAAGAAAATAATCATTATATCATATAACATAGCCACACAGTAGCAAGTCTCAGTTATAAAAAGATTTTATGTTGCTGGCAATTTTATGTTGCAGTATTCATTACAAGTATGAGATCTAAAAGTTATTTTCAAGTAGTCTATAAATGAGCAAAACTAAAAATAACTTTTATATGTATATATTTAACTACTTAAATAATTTCTCAAATTAATAAATTATAGTGAAAAAGGGAATATGCACACGACATTCAAAGTATCAAGGAATTTTCCAACACTTTGCAAAGCTAGCAGCGAGGATGTAATGGTACACCGTATACCTTCGTTACTCAAGAAAGCCATAATATATACACTCTAGGGTATACCCTCTGCCTGGAGCGCATGCATATATCCTCTGTCTTTTTTACGACTACATCCCTAGCTAGCAGGCAAGCACTTGGATGGGAAATGACATATTAATGCTTCAAAGCATGTTCTTGTATGCTGCTTCCACATATTCTGTAACATTATCAAAATAATTTGGCAAGATAATTTCTTACAGTTATATTATGCTACTTAATCTCTCATTCTGTAGTCTTGATAAATTATCGCTTTCCCTTTCCCTCCAATATATTTTCAAAATTATGGTAAATTTGGCAAAATATTAATTTTTAGCATATATTTTCACTATCACACATGATTTTTATCACAAACTAAGCAAGAAAAGATACAGTGTTACAAGAAAGGGACAAATAAAAGTACATAATTTTGATTAAATACACTTTTGAGATCAAGGATAATTTATAAAGAATGCTGCAAAAAGTAAAATTGGTAGCAAATGATACATTGCAAGAGCTCAAATTACATTGTTTTAGTCAAAAATCATGAATTTTTAACTTGTCCCATAGTAACATTGGCATAATGAGAAAATATAAAAATAATTACATTTCAAAGTAAATAATGTAACTTAGACATTTAATGAGTAAATATATTATGTGAAAAAGAATTGCTAACCATAAACACATGAAAAGGGAAAATGTCTATTTACATACTTTACCTATACAATGTATTAACATGGTTGCCAAATGACAATTTTATACAAAATCTAATTTTTAAAAGTAGAAGTCACTCCTTTATGGTGTTTTGCATGCTAAGTAAGTTTAGTAGAATACGCTTTTACATCTTTAAATGTATTTTGCAATATAATAAGTTTTAAATATCTAAATCAAAAATCAATAATATTGGTCATCAAAATATTAGAACAAAATTTATTAAAGGAATTTTAAAATAGATGACTAATTTTAATTACACATGCATTGATAGAATTTTTAAATATAAATTATGCAGTCAATATATTTTTTAAATAATACAGACCTTATAAAAATGCAATAAACTAGCATTAAAATTAGATTATCAACCCATTTTGCATAACATTATAAAACTGAAAAAAAAAAGTGCATTTTTTTCTAAAACAATCTCTGAAAGGATTTTAAAGATAGAAAGCAATTAAAATCTACATTTCTTAAATAAGAAAAAAATTGGGAGGTTTTTCACAGTGAATGATTGCAATTTTATTTACATTTTATTACATGTAGAAGCATAAGATTTGATGTGATGTATGTTTAAATATACATTTCTAAAATTATCTTATTAAAAATTTCTAAAAATAATTTTTTACAAAATGAAAGAATAAACTACAAGTAAGACAAATGGGTAAACAAGTTGATTAATTACATACAAACTGATTAATTACAAATAATCAGGTTTTCAACAAATACAACATAAACATTACTACTAAAACAATTATTAAAAAATAAAACTTACAAAACAATACAAAAATACTTTTTCAAAATAAATAAACTACTACATACATATATACATGCAAGAAACTAAATATAAAATTCAGTTATATTTTTTTTTTTTATTATTATTAATCATTTTTACATTTTTAGAGAAATAGAAAATAATAATAATAATAAACTCTGTCTCTAAACATTGTCAAATTTACAAACTTTCATTAATGTCAATACATTATAATATTGAAAATATTTAAAAATAATTTTAAAAACTTACACCTAATTAGTTAGAAAACACTGGAAAAAATAAAAAGGTCAACATACAGTATGGTAGATAAATTCAAATCAACATACAATTAATTTATTCAAAAGCACAAAAGACCATAGGTGCATATAGATCATTTAAGTCAAGATTGAAATACTTTTGGTAAAATGGGCTAAGATTTCCATTTATCTTGCAATATGATTAAAATCAATCCTCAAAACAAAAGCCAGTGATTAAATTATTGCTTATAAAATAACTATTATTTAAACATAAAAAACGTAATTTGCTATTGACACACCTTGCATACACACATTCAGACACATGCACTGTCAAAGTACAGTGACCTAGCTAACCAGCAAATAAATAAATAATTTACATTTAAACTATTATTCAAATACTCAAGATATACATGCATCCAGAAATGATGAATGCTTCTTTATAGAATGATGCAGATCACCGAGAAGATAAACAAAAAAGCAAGCAAAATGGAATTGCTTAAAAAAAAAAAAAATAATAATTTAGAAAAGATTTTTTTTTTTAATTTCAAAATTTTAAATCAATTAATCAATCAATCTTGAGACATACGATCTTGCACCCATGTGAAAGACAAATACTTGTTCATTAAAAAATTAAAACTTAATCAAAAGTTTTTAAACGTTTTACGAACACTTGACAAATGTACTGGCATATTTTTGCAATTTTAGATTTATTTTTTTAATTTGATATTGAACAATGAGCATGAAATTATTAATTAATAAATAAAAAAAAGCTTAAAATTAGCAAGAACATATATAATCTTGCTTTTCCAACAAAAATTACTGATGAATGAATTACTCTGAATGATTTTAATCAACAGTCCATTTCCAAATTCAAGAAATTTTGAGAAACAAATACTATATTAAAATTTTCAAATGTGTATGCATATAAGAAAACAGATATAGCAAAATGGTAAAATTGAGTCATATACATACTGCTATATTTGAGACCAATCCATGGGTGGTTCCAAAGAGATAGCCTTGAAAAGCTTTTATTGAAAGAATCATTTTGCATGATTTTAGAAAAAAAAAAAAAAAAAAAAAAAAAGAGAAATAATGCCTAAAATTTTAAAGGTCTAGGACAGAAAATGACATTCCATATTATAAAACAACAAGGCAGTGTAACAACATCAAAAAACTTTCATGCACGAAGGAGAAGGTACTTATTTTTCAACATTTTATATCTTAATACATTAAAAAATATATTACCAACTTCTACCAATTTTTCATCATAATAATTTCCATTAAATATTTTGTAAAGAAATAACTATAAATAGTGAAGAAATGCAATAACAATCTATTAAATTTTTAAAATAAGCTTTTATTTTTGATGTGTGAATTACACTTGCAGAAGTTTTAAAAATGTCTCGCAAACAAATTTCAATAGAACATCCTTTAAAATGAAATTTTATTTTAAAAAAAATGTTAGTAACAGGAAACCTTCAGAAGGATGCCAGAAAAATCTTCGAAGGGCACCACGATAACCCAAAGGACAGCTCTGATATAGATCAGTTGCAAAATTAACAATGTTTTACAATCTTGAAAAGACCAATCTGTAGACAAAATACAGTAAATTTTAATAAGAAAAGCAGAATGTAAAATTCTAGGTAAGTTAACATGTATAGCTAAAAATAAATAAAAAAAATTTTAATTAAAATTGTGTTGAATTATGAATGATAATTATACAGCTAAATGAAAAATTGCTCAGAAATATGGTTCAACTGTAATGAACAAGTATTTGTAGCATTCAATACTACATAAATAAAGAAAGGTCGAAATATTTTAAACAATCATGAACAAAAACAACATCAAAAACTCAAGTTCACAATTAAAAAGTAGAACTAATAAATTAGTGACCACTATACCACATTAAGATGAACAGTTTTCATCAGCATTAAAACCTGCGATTGATTCTCTAAAATTGTGTAAAGATGAGGTTTTGAACATGGAAAATGATTAATGAATATGCATATGATGTAATAAGTAGACAATGATGAACAGTTGATAGCTGTTAATAAGATAAAAATTATTCAATGTTTTTCATAATCGCTGGGGACTGTCTGTATCTTTACCTTTTCTCTCTTTGTTTTCTCTTCCCAAAGTTATCACTTGTTTTTGCAACACACGAACTTTAGACTAAAATAAATTAAATGAAAAATATTACAATTTGAAAGAAACTAAAAATAAATAAATAGCTGTTTCTATTTAATTATTTTTTCATTATTTTTATCACTTTCAAATAAATATTCAATCTAATTCTTACCTGAAGATCTTCAACTAAGTCACCATGTGTTTTTTGCATTTCCTTGATCTTCATTTTTAATTCTCTTTCTTTAATACCATATTGAGCTCTGTCTTCTGCAGCCTAAAAATTGTAATTTGGTTATCATCTATTTAACCAGATCACATCATCAATGTTCATCACTACTTCCGTAGATTAATATAGGAGTAATCTTTTTTAGAATCATTTTAACTCAATAAGAAAATGATACGAGATGAAATTACTCTTTAATTATATATATATATTATATATAAATTTCTGAATATATCACAATGCAACAGAACATTCCATAAAATACTTTAACCTTTTTGGGATAAATGTCATGTATGCATGCTGCATAAGGTGCTCAGAAACTGATTATTCCCACAAGTTATTTTTAATTGTAAATTTAGTCTTATTTAATCAGGACGATTTCCTGATTAAATTAGGCAAATTTTCTGTTTCGAAAATTAGTAAAAGATACTCGTTAGGAAGAGATTAATGATCATGAAATGTTATTGCTTATTATATTAATCATAAACAGTAAAACATATTGAAAATAGTGTAACATTTACGTTTCCAGAAATCAAGGCCTTATTGATGGACTGACATTTACTCTTTCCACTTCATCAGTATTTTTCAAGCTTTTCCTTGCAGCCCAGTTCCTTTATTTTTATTTATTTATTTACACTCCTTGATAATGTAGCTAAATCTATGGGCAAGTATTGGAAAAACTTCTTTATTATAGCAAACTACAATTACTTTATCATAAATGTAGTTTGTAGTTATAAAAAATAGTCACTACAAACTACTTTTCAAAAATATTCACTATTTTGCTATTTTCATATTTTAACAAAAATACAATTTACACTCAAAACTGAAGACATAGATTAAATTATAGTAACCTCCTGTTATATCGCATCTGTCACAATTCATTGAAGTAACTGCAATATTAAATGATGGAATTAAATTAAGAAAGACATCTCAGAAGAAAATGTAGTTTTAGGGTTAGTTTACACAGGGTGTCCAGTGAATAACACCCTGATTACAAAATAAAATTTCTCAAAAACAAAGATCGATAAAATTATGCAGTAAACTATTTATTAGTTAAGCTGTAAAAATGTTACAGAAGTTTTGAACTATGAATATTTTTAAAAGATTGTGTTCTGACTGCAAAAAATACTTGACTTGACATTTTTTTTTGTTTTAGATTGCTTGCAGAGGTGCACAGTGTTATATTTTAATGCTTTTTTTAAGTGCAATTTTAGAATTTTGAAAAATTAAAAATTTAATTCCAAAAATCATTAAAATATGGCACTCTACACTGAAAAATGTTAGGTCAAGCCTTCTTTGCAATCAGAGCACAATCTTTTCAAAATATTCAAAGTTCAAAACTTCTGTGTAACATTTTTACAGTTTATCTAATAAAGTGTTTACCGCATATTTCTATCATCTTTGATTTGTGAAATTTAATTTTGAAATAAAGGTCTTATTCACTGAACACCCTGTAGTTAGTTCTACTTGATTATCCCATTGACCAAAAAATGATCACCAAACTATACGACTGCATATTATGTCATAAAAAAGGATTACTGCATACTATATTACATAAACTTGATGCCTAAAATCTTTAAAAATATTTAAATATACATTTAAATTTTATTTTGGAACTGCAATACATTTTATAAATAGTTTACACTTGTTTTATTTTCATATTTTATATTATGCATATCCATAACGGGTAAGTATTACGGTGGCTCCCAACGACTAGTTTTTATTTATGCATCCTTTTTTTTTTTTTTTTTTTTTTTTTAAATAATTTTTTGGGAAGTTTTTTGTTACTGGTTTCTCACTGAAATTCTAATGTCACCCTGGTGCTATATGAAATGGGTAATCAAACTTTCTACTATGATAACATGAAAATTACTATTACAAACTGTGCAGAATGCTTCTTATCGTGAATTACCAAAGGAACCCAAAACAAGGCCATTTTGCATAATACTTGACTAAATTTTTGCCAAATTTCTTTTTCTTCTTTGGCTGATCACTCATTCATCTTGAATTTAAACAAAAGTAAAAAGAAAAACAGAATTTTTGCTAGTTCAAATTAACATGGATGAAAAATTGAATAAAATTTCGAAAACATAAGAGACAAGTTAACTAAAGATAAGGTTTTGAAAAGATCTAATATAAACAAAACAATACTAAAGATTAGTAACGGGAAAAAATTTATTCAACATAATACAGTCACACTGCTCTACTAATATGCATGCACAATCATTTCATAGCTTATAAGGAGGGAGATGTTTAATGTAGCCATCAGCTTTTCAACCTACTTCCTCAATAACTAAAATAAAAGTATGCAATCACTACTCACTCATAATAAACAAGAGAGGAAACTAGTAGCTTTAAGTAAATGATGTGTAGGGCACAGTAGAAATATCTTAAAATGAAATGGAGTTACTAGACCCAATGCAGCTAGCTCCAATATTACCATTCAAGAAAGTATAGTTTGCACTTTCTTATATTTAGATAAAGCGATATTGCAAAAAATGTATCCATATACTGAGAGAAGACATTATTGAGTCTGATGGCACCTTTGTTTTGTATTTATTATAAACAATCTGATTTTTTTATTTTTTAATTGAATTCTAAAATATCATTATAACTGATAATGTATCAGCTAAAATATCTCAAACAAACAGAATTTGTTTTCAGTCTTTTGCAATTCCATCTCAACAGGTTTACTATACTATTTTAAACTTCATACCTATTTAACAAAAACATAATACTTACTTGTTTCTCTCTAGCTAACATCTGATTATCTTTAATTTGAAGCTGTTTCTTTAACTGCGCTATCTGATCTTTAAGTTGGTGCATTGCAACAACATGATCACTTGTACCAGTATCCAGCAATGTACTTTCACTATAGTAATAAAATTAAATTTAAAATAACTTTTATACACAGTTTTAAAAGTCAATAATATTTACAAACTGTATTTCAAAGTTTACTACAAGAGGCATCACTGAAAAATCTTTACTTTGCGATTAAATATATTTTATTCATTTATTTAAATAAGAAAGAGGAAAAAAAAAAAACTTCATGAATTTCACATGCTATAACTACAATTTGAAACAAAATTTTGTCTTTTTCCCACTTACAGAAAATATCCGTAAAAGACACTCCTAAATAACAGCCTACATTTCTATGCCACAAACAATACTTCATTTCCTAAAACTACATTTTTTTTTTTTTTTTCTTTGAACAGTAGACAAATTTTATGGTTCTGAAATGTTTGATACTAAGAGGTTTGACTGTATTTGCTTTTAACTGATATATAAATGCTGCCCACTAATCACTTTTGGATGCTGATTTATTTATATATATATAAATATAAAAACAACAAATCTATGGATCTTACTTAAGGTAGCTATGTTGAAAAGAATAATTTCAGTTGCATTTTGTTAAAAAAAAAAGATTTTTTGTAAGAATTCCAGGTTATAATTTTAAAATATGTCTGGTGCTTGCTTAGTATCTGATTATCTCTTTAAGATAAGAATATTTTTTATAAATCGATATATAACTAAAAGTTTTAGAACCCAGATTAACGTACAGAAAGATTCGGCACTTTGAAGCTAAAAGGCAATGTCACAAATGGTTATTAAAACATTGTAAGGTATCATTACTATTGGGTATTAAAACAGTTCAAATATATTAAAGCAATCAAATAAACAAAGCTAACAAACAGGATTTGCCATACCATACTTGAAATGTAAATGTTCAGATATTAATGTGCAAAGTTAGTAGTGAAAATTATTACAGTAGGCTCCCTCAAATCAGCACAACTTGGGACCTGTGGATATGAGGATCTCAGAATTTTGCAGATTTCTGGTCATTACTTTGTTTACATTTTTCAAACAGTAATTTGAATGCAATTAATAATAAAATTGAAATTATAATGAATGCTTCAGAGGTGACAAATTCCATTAAAAGTTACAAGTAACCAGAGTTTCGGGAGAAAAGGGGGGAGTGGACGGTAAACCCAAATTTTCAAAAGTTAATTCATTCTCTTATTCTGCAACTTTTCGACGAAATTTGTGATTTTTAGTTATCTTTAGATGAAATTCGTGCATTTTTCGTGATTTTTTGACAAAAATTGCTTTTTTTGGGGAGGGGGGGGGGGGCATCTTTTGACGAAAATTGTGCAATTTTAGCATTTTCTTTTGATCAAAATAGTGTGTTTTTCATGATCTTTTGAAAAAAAAAAAACAGCACATTTCTCTCGATCTTGAAAGAGACATGGAGAATAATTAAGGACTGTGGAAATGCCAAAGAAAATATAGTGGTCTCTGATATTTTGGAGATAGATGATGATCTCATTATTGAACAGTGGTCCACTTATGATGCTATTTTAAATGCACTGAGATCAATAATTAAAAATCATAGGTTTCTTCATCTAAAAAAATGTAAGTTTACCTTATGCTATATTACTATCCTTTCAAATATATATTTTTTCTCTTTTGAAACTATTTAAATGATTATAAAAATACAATATTAGGTTAATAGTAAAACAATTCAAAATCTTAATTTAACACTTCAAAAACAATGGTTTTCAAAATTTACCCAATAGGAATATTTGTGTTGTTCTTTAAAAAACGAATATTTGAACTCAGTGGATTTCATTACATAATGATTCAATTAAAATCAGGGATGCCACTCAGAAAATAACAAAAAAGAGGAAATTAAAAGTAAAGTAAAGTTTACGACAATTTTCACAACATTTATACGTGTATTTCGTAAACTATATTACTTATAATAAATTATATAAAAAATTAAATTTATAACAAACTATTTAAAACAAAAAAACTTTTTTTTTATGTGCATTTGTCAAAAAGTTTGAAATATGCTGCCAATTCATTGAGCATAAAAACTTATATGAGTAAATAAAAATGATTTTTCTTTGGTTCACAGTATTTTACATCAAATCCAGCAAAAGATTTAGTGAGGAATTTTATGGATTGCATCATTTTAAATAAATTTAAGTAACCAGGCAATGATTCTACGATTATTCCACGGGTAAATAGTAAAAAATTTGCAGATTTTTTTTTTTTCCCTCGCGATCGTAAGACAAGAAGTGCTGCTTTACATCGCGATCTTTAAACGAAAATCGCTGTTTTAAATCGCGATCGTTTGACAAAAATCACTGTTTTAAACGTCAATCGTTTGACGAAAAACGCTGTTTTAAATCACGATAATTTGACGTAAAACACCATTTTCCATCGCGAATGTTTGACGAAAATCACCGCTTTACATCGCGATTTTTGACGAAAATCACTGTTTTATATTGCAATCGTTTGACGAAAATCACCTTTTTATATTGTGACCGCTTGACGTAAATCACCATATTATGTCACGATAGTCTGGAAGAAATCAGCGTTTTACTTATGCGATCTTTCGATGAAAATCTCTGCTTTACATCGCGATAGTTTGAAGAAAATAGATGTTTTATTTCTTGGCTGTTTGAAGAAAAGTAATGTTTATCTCGCGATATAAAATCGCGAGATTGAAACGAAAATCCTTATTTTATTTTGTGATCGCTTAGCGAAAATCGCGGATTCTTAAAAATTAAAAAAGGCGGAAATCCACCATTTGGCAGAAAAGTGGCATCCCTGTAAAATACACATATATATTAAGCTTTACAGACACTGCAGAAAAAGAATTCGCATAATAATGCACATATTTAACACACATATATATATACATATAATCTGAAACTGGATTTTCAAATTTTAATTGCAACATTAAAAATTTATATCACAATATTCAATACATTAAAACTACTTTCCCATACCTTGTAGGCAAAATCCCATTGGCTGCTTTAGTAACTTCTGGACGAGGTTTCTTACTAGGAGAGTGTTCTTTTCTAATAAGGACAGAAAAATAAAGTTACATTCAATTGCAAATCAAATTTTTGACCACTTATATAAAATATTATATAAACAAACATATATTATCAAAGATTGATTTAAGAAGAATTCAGTTAGTATAGAGGATACTTCTAAAGGTTTTCATTTTAAAACAAGATCCTTCAAAAAAGTGTGTGAAAGGTATACCTTTTAAAGATTTTTATACCTTCAAACTGAAACATTTCACAAATTTAGTCATTTTAAAATAAAGTCTGATTTATAACAAACAGCTGAAACCACCAGAATTTATTTTATAGCTTTTACATATTTAAAAAGCATATTATTAAAAGTGTATAAAACAGGGATGAGATTGACCAAAAAGCAAAAAAGCTGAAAACTGTGCGAACGACGTTTGAGCAATGACAGGAATTTCAATCGCAACAAATACAATTGCTATTAATAAATTACATACAATTTAGCTTTGCATAAATAAAAAAGGAATTATTAACATGAAATAGGCAGAAAATATTTGATTACAATAATGAAAATTTATTTTACTAATATCAGGGGTGATTGTGACTCAGAATGAAAAATCCTGAAAATTAAGTGATGCAAAATAGAAAACTCTGAAAATTATCAAATGCAAAATATACCAATTTCAAAGATCCCATTCAATAAAAAAGATTTGACGCAGGAAAAAAAAAAAAAAAAAAATGTGACAAAATTAGTTTTTAAAGAAGCAAAAAAGTTTTTGGAACAGAAAATTCCAATCCAGCAATAACCCTTTTTTTTTTTTTTGCAATCTTTTGATGGAATTTGTGGCTTTTCCACGATCTTTTGACGAAATCGGTCGTTTTTTCGTGATCTTTTCACGAAATTGGCTGTTTGTACGCGATTTTTTTAAATTGAAATTTGAAGTTTTTTCATGAAATTTTCTGTTTTTCTGCGCTTTTATGACGAAATTTGCAGTTTATTCGCGTTTATTTGATGAAACTGGTCATTTTATCACGATTTTTTGACGAAATAGATAGCTTTTTCGTGATTTTTCAAACAAAATTGATCGTTTGTTCGTGATTTTTTTTAGACAAAATTGATCATTTTTCCGTGATTTTTTTAGAAAAAATTGATCATTTTCCCGCGATTTTTTTAGAAAAAAAATGATTATTTTTCCGAGATTTTTGTGACGAAATTCATCGTTTTTCACAATTTTTTGAGGAAATTTAAATCTTTTTATTACGAAATTTGCGTTTTTACCCCACGATTCTATAAAGAAATTAGTTTTTCGTGTGATTTTTTAATTAAATTCGTGGGATTTTTTTTGCGTGACCTATTAACAAATTTACTTTTTTCCATGACTTTGACGATACCTCCGTTTTACCCGTGATCTTGTGTCAAAATATCCGTTTTCCGGCGATTTTTGGACAAAAATCACATTTAACATTTAAAGAATTTTTTTCCACGACCCTTTGTGAAATTTCCGCTTTTTTTTCGCAGTCGTTCGACGAAATTGTCAATTTCTTTCTGCGAACAATCGACAAATTTATTTTTTCTTCTTTGGCGACCATGTGTCGAAAATTGTGATATTTTAAAATTCGAATTTTCCACGAAATATAATAATCTCATAAACTTGGAAAAATGGATCGAAAAATCCAGAAATCCGAGGTATACACGGAACACAATCGCCCATGTTGAAGTCTCCTGTTTTAAGACAATGCCGTTATGTTTTTCAATGAGCATTCGGCGATCGCGATGAAATAAGATAACCCCCGCTTGCGTAAAAGGAACTCTCGTAGTTGAAGTCTTGAAATAGAGGCATATTTTGATGTGGATTAAAATTATTTTACAATTCTTTTTTTATTTAAACAAAAAAAAAAAAAAAAAACAGAAGTTTGCACGAAATAAATTCTAAAAACTCAAAAAAATAAAATAAAATAAAATAAAATAAAATAATGTAAAAAAGCGAAAATTTCAAAAAAATCTGAAAATTCGAAAAAAGCAGAAATTGAAAAATGACAAAAAAGCTGAAAACCACAGATCCGCAGAAGAATCTCATCCCTGATAAAATGAAATTGAAAAGTTTGTATAGCTAAACTGTTAACATTTCTTTAAAGGCTAAGTTGATTTACAAAAATCTGCTTTAATAGTTATTTTAGGAACATATGTGTTATTTCTGCAGATTGAACTAGCTGATTTTGTTCAAAAACAAGTCAAAATATTATTTTTGAAAAATGATTCGCAATTTGAAACTTTGAGATAAACAAACCAACATGGCTGCAACTTAAAAAACTGCATTGATTTTAATGGCAGTTAAAATTAGAGTATCAGGGCTTGAAATTCAAATTTTCCCCGAGGAGGGGAGTTTCCCTACCAACATTTATAAATGGAGGGAAGTTTAGTTGTTTGGAAGGGAGAAAAAAAATCTTTAAAATCCACTGTTATTTTATGTGCTAGTTAAAGAACTGCAAGAATAGAGACATGACAAAACACCACTGAAGCAATTTTTATCAACAATTCAGAATAATTATGCAAAATGTGTTTAAAAACATTATACAGTTTAGTCTTTACAGAGAGTAATTTCCCTCCCAGTACTAATTATTTTTGTTACAAGTTTAATAAACTCTTTTTTTATTTCGGCACGATTTTAGATTGAGAGTAGATTCCTGGAAGTTGGATTCGGGTTAAGCCCAATTTTATAAAAGTTAGTTTAATATTATTTCCTATTAAAAACTATATATACAATAATAAACATATACGTTTGAGTATTTGCTGTTTTCTAAGGAGATGGCTGCACTTTCTGCGACCCTCTGACAAAATTCACATTTTTTTTGACGAAATTTGTGTTTTTTAGCAGGCTTTTGACTAAATTAACATTTATTCTGCAACCTTTTGACAAAATTCACGGCTTCTTCGCGATTCTTTGGCGAAACTCACACTTTTTAGTGGCTCTTTGAATAAATTTGCGTTTAATCCACAATCCTTTGAAAATTTCGTGTTTTTCGAAACTTTGTGATGAAATTCACATATTTATTTTGCGACACTGGCAAAATTTGCCTTTTTTTCACAGTCCTGAGATGAAATTCACATTTATTAAGGGACTTAGAGGTGATTCTGTTCTGAATTTTCCAAAAATTTAATGTATTTGGTTCCGAAAGTGAAAAGAAAAAAAAAATCTTTCCACAAATGGTTGGCGAACAAAAATCAGTTTTGTAAATCGTGAATTTCGTGAGAGGATCTCAGGTAAAATTCAAGCTTTTCGATAGGATCGTTTAAAAAATGCAAATTATATCAGAAAATTGTGAAAAAAATGCTAATTTTGTCAGAAAATTCTGAAAAAAAAAAAAAAAAAATGCAAGTTTTATCAAAAGATCATGGGAAAAAATTTCGGGGGGAAGGGGAGGGGACAGAATCACATTTTTTTTTTTCGCCGCGAAAAAAGTATGAAACTTGTCAATCAATTGCAGGAAAAAAATTGAGAAATTTGTTGATCAGTCGCAGAAAAAATTGAGAATTTCAACGATCTTTTGCGGTAATAAACTCGCAAAATGTATCAATCAGTCACAAGAAAATATCACAAAACACTCGTATGAAAGTTGATCATAGTTTCAAAATTCAGATTTTTTGGGCAGGTGCCTCCTGCTCACATTATTCTTTTGGGCAAAATTTCAAAATTTGGGACGCGAATCCCACCCTGAAATTCAAGCCCTGAGTATTTAAAAATTAAAAAAAATAAATTTTGATTTTTTAATAAATTTAACATTTTCTAATATAAAAAATTGAAATCATATATTTTAGCTAATAATAATGGCAATTTTTTTACATTTGATAGTTCGAAAAACAACTACAGCTGCCCTAAATCCGAGTTAAAATCGAAAAAAAATGGTTCATCATCAACAGGGTTAGAAATTAGCAGTTGTTAGTTATCAAATGCAACTAAATTATTGCATTTCATGAGTACAATATTATACTAGTCGTCAAAATCGACACCTAACTTTTTTTTTTTTTTTTTTCAATTTAACTTTTGTTTAATAAATGTAACTCATGGCCGAGTTAAGGGACCTGATTGTTAAAACTAAACATCTTGATTTCAGTTTTTCATTTGTCTAAAGAGATGTACTGGAAGTACTGGATGATAAAACTTTATTTTCATTTTCAATATTTTAGGTATATATTTTTTTATTATTAGTAATTAATAAATATTAATTCATTTTTACAATCACTAGAAATTGATAAGAAAGAATAGAGTAAGGGTAGATTGAAGGCTAGAATTTATTTTTTAAGATCCTTAGAAATGTACGTTAAATTTATATCCAATATAAAACAATTCAACCAATGCATTCATAGTCATATATGTAAAATTACTATTTTCAGACTAATTGCTGAAAGAAAGCTTTTTTATGACAGGTATGAGAAATAGATTTCATTGCTTATATTTTTAAAAGCATTAAATGACTATACATTTTTTACAGTATATGTAATTATACATTACATATACTATGCACATATAAAAAATATAAAGATACCAGATTGTGATCATTAGTTTAAAAAAAATAAAATCCTAAATATGCCTATTACTTACCAATTTAAACAAGAAACTTTCCTTAAATAAGTTTTTAAGCAATTTGATTAACTGAGATAAGTTTATATAGACTGATTGAAGAATATTTATTCAGAAATCATTCAGAAAATGATTTTTATTTGCCTATAAAATAAGGTGCAATATCAAACTTACTTCGGTTTATTTGAATGACTAGCAGATCTTTTATGATTCTGAGAAGAGGATGAAGAAGATGAGGATCGATGGTGGCTTGATGATTTGGATAATGATGTAGAATGACGAGATGAACTGCTGCTTTTAGTTTTTGCTAAAGCACGCTTGTAGGACAATGTACATAACCAACAAAGTAACTTGCCATCAACCTAAAAATGAACACAAATCATTTAAGGAATAGTCACACAATTAATGCTGAAATATAAATTGATAAAACATAAATTAAATAACATAGGCAAAGTTTCATTCATTAATTTAGGAACATGAAGCACACTTATGTTTAAGGGTTTCCTTTGAACAACTTATAAATATTTCATCATGTTAATATAGTTTGTTTTAAATTTCCTAATTTCATATCTATATTTCAATATTTTAAATCTCTTACTTTTAATTAATCAATCTTTAATTTTAGTACATTATATTTAATCACTAAGTATTTTCTCTCAGCATTCATTGTTTTATGTTTTGGTCAAGTGATTACCTGATCCTTTCTTATCACCCTTTATCATTTTATTTCAGGAATTCATACAAAACACAAGTTCTCTCTTTCAATATAACTTTTTGGCTTACTGCAAATTTTTTTATATGTTCCTACTCTTACAACAAAAGGCATTTTATCACACTTGATGGTGTGCAGCTCGCATACACAGTTTTTCCTTGCTGTCACTCCTTGACAAGTATAAGCATCCAATTCTGTCAGCCGTGTGTTTGGCATATTTTCTTCTTTGGCATTGTTTTTTGGCACAGCAAGTTTGAAACACTCTCTCTCACTTCCTGGAGGATTGGTGACAGTCGATTATTTTCTTTGACAGATGTAGATTTTCTTAGATCAAGTTACCAATCTAAATTACTCTTTCGGACCGCGTGGCTCTGATGCTGGTGTTAATTATTTATGCAAATCAGATATGCACTGAAGAGCTCACCTCTTCCATTTAATACAACTTTTAGTAGTTCTACTCAGATGCAAACTGGCTGACTTCCATCAGTCATAAAGACAGCACTTCTCACATGAATAAGAAAACTGCACACCAAAGTAAAGGATGCTCCAGTGTAAAAAGTCTATCTGACTTATCTTCTTCTTTCAACACCATTGCAGTTTCATTTCTAAAAGATAATAATTATATTATTTCTTTAACTGATAGCAAGACTAAACTTAGCTACACAAACGATCATGGATGTGTCTTGTTAATTGAACTTGTGTCATCATTCCTTCTAACAGTCAATAACTGTAAATAAATATTACTTTCTAAAAATTCGATCTTTTACAAATTGAGAAATAAAGCCTTTACAAACCTCTCTTAACATACTTTAATTCTATTATTAACTTATTCCATTATAGATCTATACATAGTTTAATTTCATGATAGACTTATTTTACTTAGACTTATTTAAGTAAAAATTTTGTGACATATTTTTGAAAGGTTTACAAAACAGCCCAACAATTACCTTTTTGCGGCTATCATCTTTTCGATCAAATGCACATCGCTGTTTGCACTGTTCACAAGTTACAGGAGGGCCATATTTTTTCTCAGAATTTGTGCAGCGTTGACATTTGGCACCAATAAAGGCAGCAATGATGTTGCAATATTCACATGCAGTTGGCTAGAACATAAATAACACAATATAATTAGAAACAACAAATGAATGGAGATAAAATACATAGAATATACTGAAAACAATATTTTATGCAAAATCTTACACACAGTACATTACTATTTTAAGCCATTTGTGTCTCAGTCCTCTCTACATTTTTCAATATTTTATTTGTAAAGAATATAAAAAAATGTATGAAAAAATAAATCTATTTTTTGAAAAATATTAACTTATTTCTGAAAAATCAAAATATTTCAATTTTGAAATGCCAGGCATAAAAAAACACAATATTTTCAGACTCCAAAAGCAAGTTTTTTTTCTAAAAGGAGAAATTAAAATATATATATATATACAAAAACTGCAGGAAATGTGTACAAAGTAGGCAAAACAGAAATACAGTAGAACTCTGCTTATCAGTTATGTGATCTGTACGTTTCTCTCAGTTATAAGTTTCAACTCTGCTTCCTGGCCATTAGCTCTGGTCCTGGCCATTTGCCATTAAAAATTAGCCTTGTTATATGCTTTAAATTTATACAATTCTCTCAATTATACATTACATTTTTCTTGTTTGAAGAAATTTTGTCTCACTAACACATTTTAATAAAAATATTTGTAACAGACTGATGAAATTGATCGGAAAGATTATGTGCATGAAAGATAACGTGACTTTTTCCATGCAGTTTCAAAAGAAAAAGGTAAATTTAAATGTGATGATTAAAAAATGCAAAAGTGCAATCATTTGCTTACTCTATAAGCGATTTTAATTGCCTTTTTAGATGAAGATATTATTGATGAGATAATCAACAGGGCTCAAGTTGAATTCAGGGGGATAATTACAGGGAGAACAGCAGCAATTGCTTTAAATTTTCCAAAGTAGTCAATCACTTTGACCAGGGATGTAGTCATAAAAATAAAAGAAGATATACACTCTAAGCAGAGGGCATATGCTCAAGGCAGAGAGTCCCTATAGTGTGTATAGTATAATATTCTTGAGAAGCAGAGGATATACGGTGCTCCTTTAAAATATTTTCAGAAGATATACGGTGTATATCCCCGTATACCCTCCACTACATCTCTGATTTTGACAGGTTTGGGGAATTTTAGGCATTAACCTCTGAGATTCACCTGATTTGTTACACCAAAATCCATCCCCTGATTCCCACATTCTCCTGATGAGTATGAAGCCTGGTATTGAAAGCATGGATTCTTTTTTAGAGTCAGTTTTGTACAATAAGTAAATATAAATATGAAATAGATGAAACTGCAGATTGAATTGCTTTCAATATTAAGTAAAATAATTTGAAAATGAAATTAAAAAACTAACATTTCAGACCTTTGTAGATTTACTAGTTTCATTACTACTATATGAAGAATTGTTATTTACTATATTTATTTTTTATGTACAGAATAGTTGTTTCTGAGATGAATAGTCAAATACTGACAGCAAAGAGTAATAGAACTTTTATATCCATGTGGCCAAAAAAAAAGTCTTTATTAAAATTGGGAGGGCTTGAGCTGTATCAGCTCTTTCTTTTTCTATGCCCTTGAATCTTTAACATTATTCTCTGTTCCCTGATTGTTTGATTGTCAAATTATGAAACATGCAAACTAAAATTATTAAAAAAATCGGATTCAACTCTTAAGATATTATTAACCAAATAGAGTTAATTAAAAATAGCTAGTTATAAAAATGTTGTTCATTACATTTTCATTAATAAAATTTAATTTAGCTTTCTAGTTAGATCAAACAGTTTCATGCACTACTGAAAATACACTTTTAATATTGTCCAAATGGTGTGTCCATTACTGGAAATTTATTAATTAAACATTCCAGTAATGACACAGGTCTGAAAACTTTAAAAATGAATAATTTTGTACATGACCATTAGCAATCTTAAGTTTGAAGTTTTATATTACTCTAGAAAAGAAACAGCCAATTTTCACATGAAAATAAAAATGATGTAAATTAATTAAATGAAGCTAGCACTTACCATTTTTATTAAGATTTTCACTGAAAAATAGTAGAACAATGAAAAATTTTTTGCTTCCTGATTGATTTGATCAAGAGTGGTAACAATAATCAAGATTATAAAACATGGAAGGGGAGATTATGAAAAAAATAATGGAAACTTAATTTTTATTGCTTATTTTCTTTATTTAAAAAAAAAAAAAAAAAAAAAAAAAAAAAAATGAAAGGTGTTTATTACTAGCATATCTAACTTATACTCAATCTAATTAAAGCCTGAAATTCCTTTTATCAGAATTAAAAAACAAAACAAAATGTAGTTTACTTACTTTTCCATATAGTTTCACATTGCTTTCACACTTTTTGCAAACAGAAGTTGAACTGCCTTTAATGCTGAAAAGTAAATTAAAAATTATATATCTAATATTTAATTTCAGGCAGATAAAAAGGAATTTAATTAAAAACTTTTAATATCTAGTTTATTAAAAATCAATTTAACAACAAAACCCAAATTTCCTTTATTACTGGATAATTGATAAGCACATGTATCATTTTATCTGTAAAATATTATTCTCTTAGCAACAAGTTCTCTGTCCAGAAATCACTTTTAAACTCCTTATTAAACACTTTTATTTAAATGGCTGGAACCATCAATTATGATGTATCAAACTTGGTCGAAGATTTTTTTTTTTTTTAATTCCTGCTCCTTGAACATAATCATAAATGCAGGCCTAGAAGCGACTTTCTTCAAAAATATTATAGGAAATATAGGAATTTTTTTTTGAAGAAAATATAGGAATTTTAATAGTCGTAAATACACCAACACATGTTTTAATACATTTACGTATGTATCAACACAGACATCAACATTTCAAAAACTATAACATAAGTAAACTATTTAAAGTTCATTCCAGACTACTTCAGAATTTTTTTAACACACTTGAGGATTAAAATACTGGTTTCAGGAGTTGAACACTTTTTATCCTCCCTCCCCTCCAGCAATATTTAAATTTTTTTTACAAATATTTTCTGAATCATCATCATTACTTATAGAATTTGCATTTATCAAAACAAACATAAATTAATTTTTTTTTTTTTTTTGTAATAAATTTATATGAAATGAGTTTCCATAGCAAGAGCATTTCAAAGTTCAAAAAAAAAAAAAAAACCTGAAATTCACAGCAAATTTTATGAAAAGTTACAGCAGAGAAGAGGAAGTAGAGAGGGAAATCCTTCTCTACATTAATTATACATTTTTCCAATGGCATTCCCAGTTTTCCTTTTTATAATTTTTTTTCTGTAATGCTTTGATGGAATTTGCATTTTCCCTTCGATATTTAGAAAGAAATACCACCTTTCTCGAGATCTTTTTAACGTAAATTTTTTTAATTCAAAAATATTATAGGAAATATAGGAATTTTTTTTAAAGAAAATATAGGAATTTTATAGGAAATTTTAATAGTCGTAAATACACCAACACATGTTTTAATACATTTACGTATGTATCAACACAGACATCAACATTTCAAAAACTATAACATAAGTAAACTATTTAAAGTTCATTCCAGACTACTTCAGAATTTTTTTAACATACTTGAGGATTAAAATACTGGTTTCAGGAGTTGAACACTTTTTATCCTCCCTCCCCTCCAGCAATATTAAATTTTTTTTACAAATATTTTCTGAATCATCATCATTACTTATAGAATTTGCATTTATCAAAACAAACATAAATGAAATAAAAATTTTAAATGATTTTTTTTTTTTTTTTGTAATAAATTTATATGAAATGAGTTTCCATAGCATAAGCATTTCAAAGTTCAAAAAAAAAAAAAAAAAAAAAAAAAAAAAACCTGAAATTCACAGCAAATTTTATGAAAAGTTACAGCAGAGAAGAGGAAGTAGAGAGGGAAATCCTTCCCTACATTAATTATACATTTTTCCAATGGCATTTACAGTTTTCCTTTTTATAATTTTTTTTCTGTAATGCTTTGATGGAATTTGCATTTTCCCTTCGATATTTAGAAAGAAATACCACCTTTCTCGAGATCTTTTTAACGTAAATTTTTTTTTCTTTTTTAAATTCTTTAATGAAATTAAAAAAAATTTTGCGATCTTTAGACAAAAATAACGTTTTTCTTGCAATCTTTTGGCGAAAATCTCATTATTCTCGTGATCTTAAGACTAAAATTGCATATTTTAGCGATCTTTTCATAAAAATCGCATTTTTCTTGCGATCTTTTGATGATAAAACACGTTTTCTCGAGATTTTTTTTAACAAAACTGGGTTTTTTTACCTTTGGTGCAACTTGTGTTTTTCTCGCGATCTTTTGATGAAAATAGTATTTATTCGCGATCTTTTGACGAAAATCACGGTTTTTCTTATGATAATAGCATTTACTCTTGACCTTTAGACAAAAATCACGCTTTTTTGTGCGATCTTTGGATGAAAACCGCATTTCTCTTGCGATCGCAATCTTCTGATGAAAATTTCTTTTTTTTTCTTGATCTTCATATGAAAAACGCACTTCCTCGCGATCTTTTGATGAAAATCAGTTTTTCGTGATCTTTAGATGAAAATAGCGATTTTTTTGCGATTTTTAGATGAAAATAGCATTTATTTCTCAACTTTTTGACGAAATTCGTATTTTTTTTCATGCGATCTTTTGACAATATAAAAAAAATCGGAAAAGCAGAAAATCGCGGATCCGCAGAAAAATCTCATGCCTGATGGTGGAGGGATGAAAAATATAGGAAAAAATAGGGAAGATAGGAAAAATAGGATTTTTTTTCAAATTTATAGGAATTATAGGAAATATAGGAGCGCTGTGAGGCCTGTAAATGCTAATAATTATAAAAAACAAAAATAATTCACTTGGATGAAAATAATTATATACTCACCTCTCTTGAAATTCTGTTCTACAGTATGTACATTTCACTAAAGTAAAAGATCCTCGGCAATCCTATAAAATATAAATTCATGCTTAATAATGATGACATATTTTTTAAATAGAATATATATAAAAAAAATTTTTTTTTTTTGATAAATTAGTCTATTTTTAATATCATTAATATGAATTTATTGCTAACTTCAAAATACACTCAGATAAATTATTGCTGTAAAGTTTTCTAACAATCTAACAGGGTTCTAATTTTCTGACAGAATTCATATTCATTTTTCCAGAAAAAATCCCCTGAGAATTCCCCATTGTATTTTTTGGGATGTACAAATATTCAATGTAAAAAATTAACAACATTTTTAAAACAGTATCATGACATTTCCATCTCCTCAAAATAGAATAATCGCAAGATTAAAGTTTATACATCATCTATGTAAACTATATGAACAGAACATTCAAGGAAAAACATTAATTTGTGTAAAACAGAGAGATCAAGTCTGTTATGACTTGTGAGGCTAACCTTAAAACTTTGTTGCTTGTTGCAAAAATTTATTTTAATGTTCACTTTATGATTTTATTACCTTTTTAAAAAGCATTACAAAAAATATGAATGCTACAAATATCAATATCAATTTAAAAGTGTATTTTATTTTTCTTAACTTCCTCTTGAACTGATTTGTGAAACCTCATGATGTTAGAAGATGATTGAATAGATGTTGACAGATGTGATATCATAAAATGCATAAACAGCAGCAATTGTTCTCAATTTCCCAGATTAGTAAAGGTTAAATTACAATATCTGTATTCGTAGCCAGAGGCCAGTAGAGGCTAAATGTTTAGTAGCCACTATTGTCAAGTTAGTGGCCACTAATTACTATCAGGGATGCCACTGAGAAGAAAATATCGTATAAAGGAAAAATTTATGACATTTTTCACAATATAGCTTAGATTTTGTGAATTACATTGTATTGGATATTGCATCAACATATTTCTAAGGAGTCATAGTGCCAGTGTCAAAAAAAAGAAAATCTATATTTTGATCAATTTCAAAATTGATCAAAATATAGATTTTCTTTTTTTTAATATTAACCAAAAGCTTTTCTAATTTTGAAACCTCATTTTTACCTACACGACGATTATATTGTCATTGCGAGATATTGTAAATTATATTAATAAATACCCATTTAAATAAAAACTTTAAACTGATTTTTCTCCCTGTTTATGGTTTCATAATTTACTTGTTTGAAAAATAAATACTAAAGGCTTTTTTTTGTTAATTGAGATACAGGTTTTTTTTTTACTTGTTTCCCATGGTGTGTTTAATATTTTTGTATATGGATAGAGTTTATAGATATTTTAAAAAAAAATATTTAAACTAAGAGTTTGCTGAATTTCTTTCTTTTTTTTTTTTTTTTTTTTTTTTTTTTTTTTTTATATATATATATATACACAAGAATACAATATTACAGTATATTACATATATGCATATATAAGAGCATTTTTTCAAAATTGAAGCGATGGTTTCAAAGATATTGTGTCCCCTTAAAATGTTTTATAGCATTTTAAATAACAAATACACTGTATTTTCATAGTTGGATATGGGTAAACAAATAGACCTCCCTGCCCGTCAATATGTACAATTTCATACTACACTAACATTATTTTGCCCAAACATAGAATTTGGTTTCATGGAATTCTAATCAGAATATTAAATAGTTAACAATTATTTTATACGTACAGAAAACCATAACTTTGTTCAAACTTATGATTTTTTCCCCAATCACCGATTATGAAAATGGTGATTTTTTTTTTTTTTTTTTTTTTTTTTTTTTTTTTTGGGGGGGGGGGGGGGACCACTTTATGAATTTAGTAATATTTTCCGCTATAGGTCAATGGATTTCTTTTGAAGAAATTTGCTGTTTTTTCGTGACTTTTTTGACAAACTTTATCATATTTTCACAATTTTTGGATGATATTTATTTTATCTTCAAGATTTTTGGACAAAATGTATCGATTTTTGAACGAAATTTGCTGTTTATTTGTGATTTTTTGATTAAATCTGCCGTTTTTTCGCGATCTTTTGACAAAATCTGCCTTTTTTTTTCGTGATCTTTTGAAGAAATCTGCCTTTTTTCACAATCTTTTGATGAAATTTGCTGTTTTTTGCACTTACTGACAAAAATTGCCATTTTCCTGCGATTTTTTGACAGGATCTGTCTTTTTTCGCTATCTATTGATGAAATCTGTCTTTTTTTTACGATCTTCTGATGAAATATGTCATTTTTTCACTATCTTTTGGAGAAGTTTGTCATATTTTCACGATATTTTGATGAAATGTGTCATATTTTTCATGAAATTTGTCATATTTTTCACAAAATTTGTCATATTTTCATGAAATTTGTCGTATTTACATCATTTTGTGACAAAATTTACTTTTTTCCACAATTTTTTACCAAAATTTGCCAAAATCCTTTGGTTAAATTCACATTTTGCTTCGATCCTTTGACAAAATTAGAGATTATTCTTCGAACGATTGGCGAAATTGGTTATTTTCGGCAACCATTTGTCGAAATTCCCGATATATTTTATGTCCTAATTTTTGGATTTATGAATGGTTTTTTTTCACCTTTGGAAATGATTGATCCAGGGTTGGAAAAAAACCAGGTTTTTTTTTTTTTTAAAAACCAAAAAAACCGGTTTTTTGGTTTAAACCAGGTTTTATTGGTTTAAACCGGGTTTTTTTTAAAACATCCTTTCTTATTACATATACGTGCATATTTACTGATAAAAACATACATTATTGGTTTATAAGCAGTGTAACTTCAGTTAAAATAATTTAAATTTAATAATTATCATGAATTTATGATGAAATTAAACAATTTCAGCAAACAGTCTTATGTTCAAAGTTTTAATTGTTCTACACAGTGAACCACTGATGCCCTGTAAATCTTTATAAACAATCTTTTGATTACTAATAATAAACATTTGGATGTAGTTTGATAAATATTCTTTTAGACAATTATTCAAATAATAAATTACAAATACTTCTTAGGATTTTTTCTTTCTGAGTGATAATTTGAAGTTAATATTTTTAGTCGTTAGATTCAGCAGATAGCAGAGGGGAAAAAATATTATTAAAATGCATTAAAAGAAAAATTTCTTTTACAGCTTGTGCAAAATCTTAAAAGATCATTGTGTTACATTATTAATTGCATTAAATAATCTGCATTATTAAAAAAATATATTTTTTTTATACTAACTATTGAATCTATTTTATGTTTGATCAGTTCACATGTTTGAATTTCTTTCTTTAAAGCAATAGATATGTTCACCAATGTGTACTGATTTTAATCCTATGCATAAAAAATGATGTAAATCCAATATGTCTAATGCTTATTGCTGAAATAAAGTGTTAAATAGAAATTATTTATATCCAATAATCTGAAACTCGTAAATTATAAAGAAAGAAAGAAAATGTCATTAGATTTCTTCTAAAAAACGATATAAATTATCTATAGGTTTAATCCTATGCATAAAAAAAGACCTAAACACACTATATATAATACTTATTACTGAAATAAAATGTTAAAAGTAGAAATTATTTATGTTCAATAATCTGAAACACGTAAATTATAAAGAAAAAAAAGGAAAATATCATTAGATTTCTTCTAAAAAAACCAATTGGTTTTTTTGAGAAAAAAACTATTTGGTTTAAACCGTGGTTTAAACCATGGTTAAAACCAATTGGTTTAAACTGTGCCAACCCTGGATTGATCGCAATTTTGGCGATCAATCAATAAGTCGCCAATTTTTTACATTTAGTTGCTATAGGTGTAAATTAATGGTCACCACTCGCCACATGGTGATTAAAGTTGTAAAAGTGACGATTAAAAATCAGTGATCAATCGTCACGCTAGTCACCACTCAGCGATTAAAAAATCTTATTAATTTACTTTGTGAAATACAGTTTTTTTTCATGGTTATATGCACCTCTACTTTGTTTACATCTAATTAATGAATTGTTTAATTCTTTGTATCAGATGCAAGCAGATTTAGCAACTTTTTTTATTTTCTATATTTTGGCTTTTTACCATGAACTCTATATTTGGATTATGTTTTCAAGAAATAGTTTTTTTCCTACAAAATACAGTCATCAATTTTAATTCCACATGCACTTCAAATAAATTATACCATTTTTACCTCTGGATGCAAGGAGATTTTAAGGACATTGCCTGTATCTTATATCTTCCACTCTTGCCATATTCTCACTAATTATACCAGTAATAGTTGGCTGGTACATTTTTTTTTTTTTTTTTTTTTTTTTTTTTTACATTTATGATTAAAGTTTATGTTGGTGTCAAGAAAGATTAAACATTATAGCCAGTTGCTTTAAAAATATAGGACAAAATTAGCACAAAATGACGAGTAATAGTGCAAAATTAGCATCTGACTTTACTGTTACCAAGCAGACTTCTTCCATCTCACCAACACATTGGCACTCTACTCTCTGATTGCTTTAATAAGACATCTAGATTTTGAAATCTCAGCCAAAACAAAGAATATTTATATTTATCTGTACACTCCCCAAACTTAATAATTACTACTTGACAATCTTGATGATATTAGATCCTACTAAGTTTTAAGTAAAAATAAAATATCCAAGAAAGATGTGAATTTATTTTTTAATTTAAAATTTAAAAATACAATTTCCTTGTTTGTCTTGTACAATGCATTAATATATATTTAAATACAGTTTATCACTTATAATTTTATCTGCAGTATTAATTACTAATTCATATTTTTCCATTCAGTGGAACGCCAGTTTTTTTTTTTTTTTTTTTTTAAACCAAATATTTGTAACTTTGTTACTCACTAGTCGCTAAATATAGAAGAAAAAAAAATCATTTTGATCTTTATTTAAAAAGTGGCCACTAATGAAACTGGGTCTACTGGCCACTGATCGAATTTCCCAGTTTTCCCTATATTAGTTGGCTTGTGGCGACCGTGAATTTTAACCTTTACAGAGTAGCCAGTCATTTTGCCATGTTTGGGATTTTTTTTTTTTTTTTGCATTGCCCTCTGAGATTCCCCTGATTTTTGCAACATAAATCATCTGATTTTCCCATGAATCTCATAATCCTCTGATGAATATAAACCATGTCTAAATACTTTAGAAAAATTATGACCAAAATTATATAAAACATTTAAAAAATTAACCCTCTAAGCGTTTGGCCCGTAAAATTCCGTACACTAAGCTCCAGGTTTCACTGCAATATAAGCAATGTTTAAGATATTATAATTCTATAAATTTAATGAATTTTCGAAGTATTGAGGAATGATTAAGACTCTCAAGGATTACATTTATATTCCTAAATACGATTTTTTATGTAATATTGAAAGAATCATATTTTATTAGCATTTAAAACAAAATGCAGAGAAAACAACATTATAATTTTACCCATTTGCAAGACGCTTGGAGGGTTAATATATTTAGAACAATTTCAACTGTATTCAGATTTTTTGCTGTATAGATTTATGCACGAATCAAAATTCTTAAAAATGTCAACAAATTAGTAAACATTAACAAGGGTGATTGAAACTCAGAGTGAAAAAACCCTGAAAATTAATTGATACAAAGTAAAAAACCCTGAAAATTATCGATGCAAAATATATCAATTCCAAAGGTCACATTCACTCAAAAAGATTTAGAACAGCAAAAAAACAATTTTGGAGCAGAAAAGAACTTTGCAGATTTTAGATTTTAGAAAAAGCAAAAAATTTAAAATGTAGCAACAAAATTTATTTTTAAAGCAGCTTTTGCTGCTTTAAAAATAAAAGCTCCCAGTTTTTGGGAACAGAAAGACTCCCCATAGCAATATATTTGTTTTGTTGTTGTTCACAATCTTTTGACGAAATTTGCTTTTTTTTTTCAAGAAATTTGTCATTTTATGATGCTTATGTGACAAAATTGGACACTTTTTTCACGATTTTTTGTAGAAATGGATCCTTTTTTTCATGATTTTTTGAAGAAATATTGTTTTTTTTTCACAATTTTTTGGTGGAATTTTTTTTTTAAAATAAAATTTGCATTTCCCCCCCCCCCCCCCCACAATTCTGTAAAGAAATTAGTCCTTTATGCAGGGTTGGGTTTTTGCCGGCAGAAAATAGTTTCTGTCGTGCCAGTGGCAAAAAGTGGTTATAACTGGTTTTTACCGGCAGAAACTGGCAAAAACTCATTTTGTGACATAATCTGAGACTTTTTTAGTAGTATTAAATTGCTTATATGCATTTTATTCAGAATAAATAATAAATATTGTGAATAGTTTTAATTAAAAAATAAATAAATTTGTATTAGAATTTTATGGTTTTGAGTCTTTCACAAAGAATCAGCCATATTATTTGCAGATAATTGAAAATCATAAAAATGATATTAAGGACATAGCAGTTGTTAAAATTATAAATAAATATCATGAATTATAAAGAATTTAAATACTTATCACAAATGTTAAAATCTATTGTTGTTGTTTTAGATGAAACTAAAAAAGCAAGAAAATTGCTTTTTGATATTAAACTAATTTTTGTGACGTATGTAATAAACCTTTGTAGAAAAATAGCTTCCTTTACCAGAAACACATTTCCCCCCAAAAAAGTCCGAGAAAATGTCTTGTCTTCTGTGGGTGGTCACCTTTAAAAACAAATACTGGTAAAAATGAGAATTTTTTTTAATTTACATCCTCAATAATGACATTACCAGCAAGTAATGCTGATCTTAAAAGAACATTTTCTAACTTTTCTTTCATTCAGAACAAATTAAAAAGTATTTAAGGTTAAGAAAGGTTTGCAAAATTAATCCTACATTATGGAATACTCTTATATATTATTACCTTTTCACAAAAATAATTTTGTTCTTTTAATATAGTAAAAAAATATACAAGATACTTAATTTTTGTCTGATATTTATACTTTTACAAGAACCATTTTTCTTTGTATATAACAGTAAATCATTTTTTAACTATCACAGTGTATTATTTATTTAAAAATGCTCTAAAAATAATATTAAAATATCACAGAATTTTTTTTATGTTTTTTTTTTAAACTTTTAAATAGAAATTCAACCGTAAACAATAATAAACTTGTACAGCATCAGATTACTATTATGAAAATTTATTTCTGTTTAAGTGACAGAAAATTATTATATAAACAAAATATATTTATATAATCCTTTTGAAACTTTTTGCTACTTTGAATAACATTAATAAACTTTAATTTTTTAACTATATTCTTTATACATTAAAATTAAATACCTGTGTGAATTATGAATCATTGCAGGTTAAAGTTCTTATTAGTATTATTTCCTAAGTTTCTGCCAGTTTTTGCCACTTACTGGCAGAAACTAGTTTCTGCCGTGCCGGTTTTAACCGGTTATAACCACCTTGGCAGAAACTTGCCAGCCCTGCTTTTATGCGATTCTTTAAAGAAATTAATGTTTTTTCCAATATTCTTTGACAAAAGTTTCATTTTCCCTGTATTTTCCAATGTTCGCTATATTTTTTAATGTCCGAATTTTTCAATAACTCAAAAGGAACGATTGAAAAATCTGGAAAGCTGGGGTACACCCAGAACACAATCACCTCTGCATTAAATATTTTAGCACATATTATCTTTGCAACTTAAGCAAAAGAAAATTCTCGAAACTTCCATAAAAAATATTTTAATGCTTTCATCAAGGTCAAGGAAACCAATATTTTTTTCTTTTTTTTTTTTTTTCTAAATTACATACATTATATAGGGGGATTCTAAATTGTTTTTACAATAAAAGAGAGGTCATAGCACACATCAAGACAAACAATATTAAATAGGAAACCAAGGGTCCCAAACGTTTTCCAAAGGAGATAGCCGCCATTAAAGTTTAGGGTCCAAAATTTCAAATAAACATAAAAAAAAAAAAATTGGTCGATTGATTTGCAGCTTTTACTAAAACTATTTTTTATGTTGGTATTTTATTCAAAATAAGTTATAAAGATATATTTCAAAAAATGCTGATAGAGGGCGCTTTAGACTTTCAAGTAATGAACAAATATTTTTTGCCGTTATTTTTTGCATCGGATTAAATGTTTTCATACGCTTAGACTTAAACATAAATTTTAAACTCAAAATCTGAATAGTTGGGAGTGGTTAAGAAAAACAAACTGAACTGTGTTCAGAGGGTTAAAATTTCAAATGGTTATAAAAAAAAAAAAAAAAAAAAAAAAAAGGAAAAATTGGTTGATTCGTTTGTCTTTTCGCTAAAACTACTCTTTAAATAAGTGTTTTCTTGAAAATAAATTTCACAAAATGCCGATATAGGGCACCTTAGACGTTGGAGTAGCGTACAACTATTTTTAGCAGTTATTTTTTATTATTATTATTATTTATTTTTTTTTTTTTTTAATCTCATTAAATATTTTCAAATGCTTAGACTTAAAATTTGAGCTGAAATTCTAAATCTCTGGGAGTGTTAAATATTGCAAAATTGAACTGTGTTTGAGGGGAGGGGGAGGATTAAATTTCAACTCCTGAACATACTTCAGTTTGTGCTTCTTAACCCCTCCCAACGATTTAGAATTTGAGTTCAAAATTTAAGTTTAATTCTAAATATTTGAAAACATTCAATAAGTTTTTAAAAGCATTTAATTAGATATAAAAAATAACGGTTAAAATTGGTTGTTGATTGCTCTGAATTTTAAGGTGCCATCTAACAGATTTTTTTTAAATTTATCTTTCAAATTTATTTTCAAGAAGATACTGACTTATTTTTCCATTTATTATAATCATTTGAAATTTGAACCTTCTGAACACAGTTGATTTTGTGCTACTTAACCACTCGCAACTATTCAGATTTTGAGCTCAAAATTTAAGTCTAAGCTTATGAAAACATTTAGTCAGATGGAAAAAATAGTTGTTTGTTACTCCAAAGTCTAAAGTGCCCTCTATCGTCATTTTTTGAAATTTATCTTTATAATTTATTTTTAATAAAATACCGACATAAAGAATAGTTTTAGAGAAAACAGCAAATCAATCGACCAATTTTTCTGTTTTTTATAATCATTTGAAATTTGAATCCTCTGAACACAGTTCAGTTTGTGCTACTTAACTACTCCCAACTATTCAAATTTGAGCTCAAAATTTAAGTCTAAGCTTACAAAACCATTTAATAAAATGAAAAAAAAAAAAAAAAAAAAAAAAAAAAACAGCAAAAAATAGTTGTTCATTACTTCAAAGTCTAAAGCACCCACTATCGGCATTTTTCAAAATTTATCTTTATAATTTGTTTTCAAGAAAATACAGATATAAAGAATAGTTTTGGTGAAAACTGCAAATCAATCGACCAATTTTTCCATCTTTTATGTCTATTTGAAATTTTGGACCTTAAACTTTAATGGCAACTATCTCCTTTGGAAAATGCTTGGGACTTTTGGTTTCCTATTTAATACAGCTTATCTTTATGTGTACTATCACCCCTCTTTTATTGTAAAAACAATTTAGTCACCCTGTATATCAAACCATTAAAAACAATTGGTAAAAATTATCACAAAGAAACATAGAAAAAAAGGTACTACTAGGTTATCCTGTCGACCAAAAAATTATTGCCAAACTAGAAGATTAAACGCCAATAATGGATGATCGTGAATGGCACATTTAATGACATTAAATACGATTCACGTGTTTAAAATGCCATTAAGTGATTTTTATTTACACTTTTTATTTGTATTTTTAATAATATTCTACTAATTATTTGCTTTTTCGTTATTTAAAATAAAAATAATGTCAATATGTATAATTTGGCAGTTAGTTTGGCGATTTGTATAACTTGGCGAAATGGATCGACGGGATAACAGAGTAGTACCAAAAAATAGTATTAAGGAATATAATAGAGGTTCAAAGAACCAAAGTGCAGAGTTACATAATATAGACGCATGCGTGCACAGAAAATTTTATGAAGTTTGTAGAAAATTTTATGAAGTTTTTTAGAAAATTTTAAGAAAGAAACAATTTTCTTTTTTGTAACTTCTTTTAGTACCAAAAAATAAAAATATTTCCACAATTTTATGAACGAATTATTTACTTTTAACACGAAGTTTGTCACAATCGCTCGAAAAAATCACGAGTTTCAACAAAGCACATAAAAAACATGCATTTTGAAAAAAAAAAAAAATCACATAAAAAACTTCCATTTCTACGAAGAATCATGTTAAAAAAAAAAAAAAAAAAAAAAAAAAAAAAATTTGACAAAATACCATGCGAAAAACATGAATTTTGTCCAAAGACTGTGCTAAAAACGCAAGTCCCATCCATGAATCGTTTTCGTACATGAATCTGGTAAAAAATACGAATTTCATGCATGAATCACATATAAAACACAAATTTTTTCCAAGAATCGCTGAAAAAAATGTGAATTACATCCATGAATCACTTTAAAATCGCAAATTACGTCCATAAATGCTCAAAAATCGCAAATTACATCCATGACTCGTGTAAAAAAAAGAACACTAATTACCTTCATAAATTGCATCAAAAACATGAATCACATTTAAAAAAACATGAATTATGTTCATAAATCGCATAAAAAACACAAATTACACCCACAAATGCTGAAAACACCCGAATTTCATCAGCACAAAGCTCAAAAATCACAAATTATGTCTATGAATAGCATAAAAATAGTGAATAACATCCATAAATTACATTAAAAATGAGAATTATATTCATGAATCGCATAAAAAACGTCAATTATGACCATGGATTACACAAAAAACATGAATTACACCCGACATTAAATTTATTTGCAGAAAGTTTTTAACCCAATATTACGTGGGCAGAAAGTTTTTGGTTTTATACAAGTCTACCAAAGTGAACATACAGTATCACCCCAAAAAGAAATAAGATGGTCAGACTTTTGAAATCTGTTATAGATTGTCCCTGATTCTAATCTAAGTACCCCTAACTTATTAAAACAATATTTACAAAAGAGATGTTTGTTTTTTCGATATAGAGATGCTTTTTCTTCAGTTGATTTTTTTGTCTTATGGCATTTAAGGAATCCTTATTTAAATTTTTATTTTAATAAATATGTTGTAACCATTAATTTAAATACTTAAAATGTCACATGAAAAACACGATGTTCAAAGATGTTTATTTTTGCCAAAATCTATATAATGCAATAATCATCTATATAAATTTAGTAACAATTCTTAGCAAGCTTAATAATTCTGAAATAGCATTCAGTTGAGTTTGAATCAGTAAGTAAAGTCCACAAATGAACATGAATGGATATTGGCAACCACCTCTTGTAATCTATCTTTCTGGCATTGGCATGTATAAATGTAAATAAAATATATATATATTTTACGCGACCAACTTTTCAATTTTAAAATTACCATATTTTTCTTTTGAAGAGACATTGTAATTTTGAAAAAAATTTTAGTGCCTGGGCGGTCTTGTGCTATAAAAAAGATGACAAGAAAATGTTTGCAAACCAAAATAACCAATGTGGTAATCTAATTCAGACATCAATAAAAAATAGTAGTAAACAGCAGACTTCCTCAAATCTGCAACCACTTAAAATAAGCACATCATCACAGATGTAAACAATGAAATTTTCAGTTCAGATGTTGGGACAAAATTTAGACTTCTTAATTTTTATATCAATTCTTTATGTATTGTCATTCGTAATATACGTAATTTTCGTTAATATTACTGAACTAGTGGTGTACCGAGTAGTACTTTGGCCGAGTAGCCGAGTACCGAGTAGTTGTATAATAAGAAAATAAAACACTGATGTGCACATAATGTGAGCTTAGGTGTACATATATATAAATATACCTGTGTACATATATATAAATATACCTGTGTACACATATCTATACCTGTGTGTACATATAATATAATATACAATATATAGTATAAATAAATTAACTCATTAAATTTGAA
This sequence comes from Maratus speculifer, assembly GCA_964019185.1. Classification (NCBI taxonomy): domain Eukaryota; kingdom Metazoa; phylum Arthropoda; class Arachnida; order Araneae; family Salticidae; genus Maratus; species Maratus speculifer. The sequence continues at coordinate 247,895,477 of OZ025290.1, read as the reverse complement.
ATTTATTTGTGCACCTTTTAAAGACAATTTTTGACAGTTCAAAACTAATAAAAAGGAGAATTGATACATGACAACTACAGTTATTAACTAATATAAGATTAAAACATTCTTTAACCCTCCAATTTATTCCAACAATTGGAATCTGTCTGTCAAAAATAAAAATGTTTATTGGTTACTGTAACTATTCATTCAATAATGCAAAACATTTCATATTTATTTTGTAACTGTCTGTACCTTAATTTCTTTTGATTGAAAAAAATGTACGGGCTTTGCAGTTTCTTTTCATTTTTCATGTGTACAGATTAAATTATATTATTTTAATTTTTTTTTTTTTTTTTTTTTTAAATATCTCAGTAAAAAACTAACTTTTTTCAATGAATAATATAAATGTGTGAATTAAGATCGCCTTAAAAAGCAAGCTCTAAAATTGATGAGTTTAGATGATCTAGAACTTGAAAATCCACCAAAGAAACAAAAAATACAATATGAGAATACTAATGTCGACGAACCAAAAGAGAAAATGCTAACAAAAAGTTCATCTATTTTCTGGCAATGTTTTTAGGAAATTGTGAATGAACAAAAAGATTGTGGCACTAGTACTAGTTTAAAATCCCCGCATGAAGAATTGATACAAAAAGATATACAGGCTTTCTTAACAGAAGACATGTAAAACTGACACTCCATTAGCTGGTGGGGGGGGGGGGGGGAACTTTTCCGATTATGTGTAACCTTGCAAAAAATTCTTATATGCACCTTCAACAACTGTTTATTCTGAACGTATATTTTCAGAGGCCGGCCAAATTTATAGTAGTAAAAGAAATGCCCTGTCTACTGATAATGTAGAACACTTGGTGTTTTTGCACCATAATTTGAAATATAATATATTTAATTATTAATTTTTTATTGCATTTATTGTATTTTCAGTTTCTTTATCCAAAATAAGTCTTTTCTGTTTTTCTACATATAAAAAAGTATTTTTATTTGTATAAATGTGAAATTTTTTTAGGAATTTTGTTCTTAACTTTTTCAATATTTTGCAGACATATTGTTAAATACAGAGTAAATAGTTTTATGAATTACTACCTTAAGTTATACATTGATATTCGAATAACTTTTTACAGATCAGTTATAAATTCATATGCTTAAAAAATGAAACTCTTACAACTACTCGGTATTGGCCGAGTAGGCCGTATACCGAGTACTCGGTACGGCTCTATACTGAACTCATGCTTTTTCATCATGAAAGTATAAATTTTTCAAAAAAGTTCAAGATATTGCGATATTACTGGCAAAATCACAATGTTTTTGTTAAATATATTATTGCATAATTAAAAGTTTTTTTTTTTTTTTTTTTTGGCTATTAAAGCCAGAAAACCTGAAATAAAATGTACTTATTTTATGGTTTTGGTGTGAATTAGTAGGGCACCTATTATGAGGCAAGTTTTATTAAATAATTTAGGGAAAATGCATCTCATCTTTATTATGCATTTTAATTATATTGTTTACAACATTATTTATTTTTAATGTTTTAAACATTGTTAAAATAATCTAAATTTTTATTATTTTAGTTTATTACTTTACTTAATTTTAATAGCATTTTACTATAGTGTAAATATTCATTGTAATCTCGATTACATTCAAATTGCTGTTTAAAAAATATAAACAAAGCAATTACAAAACATTCTAAAATCTGCAAAACCTATGGTGTGCCAAAATGTGTGGATTTGAGGGAGTCTAGTAATTAATTTTGTTATAAGTTTTGATACTATACTAACTAATGCACTAGACAATATGTCAAAAATTTTGAGACAATTAGGTCATGCTGAAACACAATTTACAAAATTTGTATTTTTTAACATTCTAGTTATCAAATAAGATTTTATTCATGAACCAAGCACTATATTTGAAATGCATATAACTTCAGAAGTAAATCTAATTATTGAATCATGGTACTGTACTACCAACAAGTGATGATTAAAAAGCTGTGTTTTGAAACCCATAATCAGTATAGCAGATTTGATAGTCCTCATCAATTGAAAATTTTATATAAAAAGACGAAGTACAATTAAACATCACCATCAATATTTAAATAAGCAGTATATATTATAAGATTAAAGGATGTGCATTACTTAACCATTGAAATTAGTCCATTAAACAAATCTCGTATTTGGAATACTTGGTGTCTAAATGAAGATTAAGACTTAAAATACTTTAAATACAAGCAAAAAAAGTATAATTTTAAACTATTAATAAGAAATATTTTCATCCAAATTTTGCCCAAAATGACACAACAGCATTGTGAATATCATAATTACTCGAAGATAGAAAATACGTATTCAAAATATTAAAAATTAAAAAAATGATTGATTAAATATGTTTTTATTAAATTAATTTTTAAAAGGACTACTTACTTTGCAAAGTTGTTGACCTTGAGACAACTCTTCAAACGGATGACGGCTATTGCACTTTGTGCAAGCAAATAAAGGGGCCGACATCTCTTAAAACAAATAAATTAATCGGCAACAAAATTAAGACAGTTTTAAAAACAGTGATCAAGGATGGCTGGATTATTTAATCGCAAAAATGAGCAATTTACAACAAAGTGAAAGCACACAAGCTATTGAACAAAGTTGCTTATTCAAGACGCAATAGAAAATGAGTCGTTGTTGTTGTTGTTGTTGTTGAGGCGCAACACGCCCAGACCATGGGGAGTAAGCCACAGCTTTTTACCCCTGCAGATCTACCATCAGGAGAGGTCGAGACGACCTACTTGGTCGAAGGTGCACTAGAGAGTTCATGAGGAAACCTAGCTAAAAGCGATTTGTCCTTAGAAGAAACGATACCAGATGCCGAGCCTGAGCTGCTCCAGCGACAGCCAAATCGCACAGCTGACTAAGGGTAGCAGTATCACCAGAGATCCCAAGACGCTGATATAGTATAGCACGATCAGTGGCGTACCGCCTGCAAGTCAATAAGTAATGTTCGCAGGTTTCAGGAAGTAAGCACATTGGACACAAGGGGGATTGGCAGAGCTTGAATCTGTAGAGTAACGCTCTGGTAGGGAGGGATTTCGTACGAAGGCGAGAGAGGAGGACCTCTCCCTTCCTAGGAAGCCGCAACTTTCTGTGCTCCCAACTTCTTTTAGTGAGATGAGCGAAGTCAGTCCCATATTTACAAAGGAGCCATTCGTTGGAATCTTCGGTACGGTAGAAACGACGAAGTCTCACACATAGATCTTCTGGGGACACCCACTTTATTGGATCGACTCGCAGACTGTGGGTGCGTGCCAACTTATCGGCAAGCTCGTTGGCATAGATTCCGACATGTCCGGGGACCCAGACTAGCTCAATCGAAGATACATGCTGCAAGACTGATATGAGCTTAGAATACACCATAGCGATCACACGGGGGGATCTGTGATCCAAGGAATGAAGGCTCGTAAGAACCGACCTACTGTCGGATAGCAGAATCAATTTGCCAGACTGAGGGGGAAAGTCCAAGGCGAACCAAATAGCCAGAGCTTCCGCCGTGTAAATTGAATTTAGGTTATTAACGATGCTGGAGTGGCCAAAATTCCGAGTAATGTCCCAGAAGCCTACACAAGTCTGAGAGTCCGATTTTGAAGCATCAGTAGCCATGACATGCCAATCCACCCGCGTGGACATGAAGGAGGAAAAAAGCTGACGTATAAGTGAAGGCTGAAGCTGTCTATTCTGGAACTCCAAAGAATCGGTGTGAACCTGGATACAGTCCGTAGGACGAGGATAGGGAAAGACCGCCGATACGATATCAGATACAGGAACCTGGAGCCGGGTTAGAGTTTCTTTCAGATGATCAGCAAAGACACACAAGTTCGCATGGTCCGGATGAACAACAGACGAGATCGGCGAAAGAGGGCCGAGGGACAGGTGCCGAAGGAGGTAGCAGTTCCTATGGAGGTCCTGAGTCTTTGCGATTGACAGGGAATTAGCTTCCCGACGCAGGATAGGGATAGGCGTCCACCTTGGGAGACCTGTAGCAACTCTAAGAGCTGTGTTTAGAATGGGCTCTAACTTCTGCCTGGTAGAGGAGCACGCTAGTGAATAAATGGGGCTCCCGTGATGCAACGTGCTCATAACAGTCGCCTTGCCGAGTCGAAGGAGATCATGAGTAGTGATACCACGGGAAACATGAGCCACACTTTTAAGGACATTCAGTCTCCGAACAGCCTTTTCTTTAATTAAGGAGATATGGGAAGTCCAGTTGAGGTTGTGAGTGAAATTCAAACCTAGAATTCGGATATTGTGAACCCAGGGTATATCTTGGCCATCAATACGAAGGTGACTATCAGGGATCGTTTTCCTAGAGGAAAACACTATCGCCGAGCATTTGCTTGGGTTTAAACGAAGCTTCCAATAGGTGCACCAGCGAGCTATGTCGTGAATGGTTCTTTGGACTTTAGGCAAAACCTCTTCCAAGGAAGGACCAAAACCGTAGACGTAAGTATCATCAGCATATACAAGCCCCTCCACATCGGGACCGATGGCATCAAAAATGTCGCTCATGTAGAAGGAAAACAGAAAGGGAGACAACACCGCCCCCTGTGGGACGCCCACGTCGATCTCAACCGGATCCGATAGCACTCCCTTCCAGCGAACTTGAAAGACCCTAAACGATGCGGAGTGAGTCCACTTGGTGAAATGGCCGTCAAGGCCTGCAGATAACATTTTCAAGGCAAGACCATCCGGCCAAATGGAATCATAAGCAGAGGCAATGTCGAACGACACTAGGACACCCACTAGCTTCTGGAGGCGAGCTGAAGAGATGTCTGAATAGAGTTTGGTTAGAGCCGGAGTACAGTCACGAAAAGGAATGAAACCGTAATGATTTGGATGGAAGTGATTCGTCCGAAGGATCCAGGCAATAATTCGTTTCAAAAGGATCCTTTCAAACACCTTCGAGGGAACCGAAGTAAGAGAAATAGGCCTGTAGGAGGCAGGCAAGGTACAATCCTTCCCGGGTTTCGGGATAGGGACAATAATGGACTCCCTCCAAGAACGAGGGATGACGCCCGAGCTCCAAATATCGTTGAAAATTGCCAGTAATTTCTGCAACCCCCTCTCGTCCAAGCACCGGAGAGCACGAAGTGAAATCCCGTCTTTACCGGGCGTGCGATGAGAAGACCTGTTGATAGCATGTTGAAGTTCAGACAAACGAATAGGGCGACGGAGATTCGTATCAGTATTTGCACTGAAGTCGAGTGGAATGAACCCATTCCCGTGGACCCTGCTGAACGATCTTGCAAACTCGTTCGACTCTTCGAAGGCACAAGTCGACGTCAAACCTTGAATGGCAATAAAGTTATGTGACTCCGGGGGAGGCACTTTCCGGTTTTTCAACGCGCGAATTATCCTAAAGATGGCCCCAGACGAAGCTGCAGCTTTGCAAATTGCTGCCCAGTAGGTGCGTTTTGCATCATTTATTTCCTTCTTCAGGACGGCTGCAACTTTCTTATACCGACTCCAAGTAGCAGGACAGAGACACCTCCTCGCTTGACGGAGTAAACGCCGCTTTTGCCCCAACAGATAACTGCATCGGGAGTCCCACCACGGGGCCCCACTGCGCATAAGAATCTTCGTCCTACGGCCGCACTTCTTGAGGACAGCACTGCAGGAACTCTGGAAAGTTTCGTAGGAATTGGTAGAAGAACTCACAACTGCCTGGTTCAAGTGTCTCGTGACAGCTCCCCAGTCATAGCGGTGACGAAAATTGTGGTGTATAGGAGTGATGATAGGCAAATTAAATTGGAGCTTGATTGGACAGTGATCACTATCAAATGTATCTGGATGAACGAAATAGCTAGTATCGACGAACAGATCTGGAGAGGTAATGGATAGATCCAGCAGTGAAGCTCCACCCGCAAAGTAGTGGGTCGGAGTACAGGAGTTGACAAGGCAAACGTTATTTTTGATGATCCAGTCGATTATCATGGCCCCCTGAGGGGTATCCTGGGTACCTCCCAAACTAGTGTGATGGGAATTAAAGTCCCCGATAATGACGAAAGGGGGGCGACAAGCTCCCAAAATTTTGTCAAGCCAAGGCATTTCCAGCTTACCCGGGGGGGAGTAAATGTTAATAATCTGAAGCCGGACGTTGTTGGGAAAGGAAACTTCCACTCCCAGAGCTTCATTGTGGGCTGAGTCGACTGGCAGAACCATCCGACGAGACGAAAGGGCGCTCCGCACTGCCGTCAGGAGTCCACCGCCTTTTCTAGCAGTTCGGTCAAGCCTATACGCATTTTTGCCATGAAGCTGAAAATCGACGGAGGGATTAAGAAAAGTCTCCTGAAGTGCAACGATGTCAGACGAGACGAAAAGGGAGTGGTGGAGCCAGGCAGAATTTGCCCGAACTCCTCTTACGTTCCATTGCACCAATGAAAGACTCATGAACAAAAACGGTTATTGATGACCAGACTGAGACCTGTCCAATTCCATAGGGCTGGACTTATTGGAGTCAGGCACGGAGTGGCGAGGAATATTTAAACTGTCCAGGGACGAGTTAGAGACAGAGGAATGACTAGTACGGATTTTTTTCATGTCAGGTTCGACGGAGGGAGGCGAGTTCTCTCCATCGCCAGGATTTTGTTTTAGTTTTTCTTTGACTACATGAGTGGTTTTTGGTTTGTTAGTGATCGTTGACGGTAGAACTTGTTGTTTTTGGACAGAATTGACTATTGTGGCACTGAGATCATGAAAGGCGGTGTGAATGCTTTGAATTTTATTTTCCAGGAGGGAGGAGGCCTGTTCAATAAAACTGCTACACTGTGCCGCCTGCTCGACCATTAACGACTGAAAAACTTCATATAGATTATGAGTGAATTGCTCCAAAGTAGCTTGAAAGTCTGATTTGGTGATATATTCGGAATGGGGTGGACTCTTAATTTTTGAGGCATATGTATTTTCCTCTCGACGTTCTTCGACACGAAATTGGCGTCTGGCCTCGGCGATGGATAGGTGGTGTTCGCTCTTGAATTTCTGTATAAGGATTTCTTTTTGATATATGGGACAGGACTTATCATCAGCGCAATGCTCCCCTCGGCAGTTAGAGCAAATTGGACTGTCGGCTTGACAACTTCCCTCATGAGACTGTCCACAGGTTCGACAAGAGATTTCCGAGCGGCATGATTTTGTACTGTGGTTGTACCGCCAGCATCTTAGACAGGGGCGAGGCCGATCTACGAATAAGCTTAATTTATGAATTTGGTAATATAATTTCACTTCACGGGGAAGTTGGGTACCCATCATAGTTACCAATACTGTGGTGGTTGGCACGACACCTGTGTGATTTTTCCTTAAAAATCGTCTGACTTCAAGACAGTGTACACCGTTGTAAATGAGCTCGTCCGCTATTTCTTCACAGGAAACATCGGCCGGGATGCCATAAAGAAGAAACCGAGACGTGACGCTTTCGAATTGAATACGTGGGGTTATTTGAATGTTCGCTAACGATGACATTTCTAACACCTGAATCGCAGTATCGACAGATTGGGTCAAAACAATTAATTTTCCTTGCTTTGTAGTTTTAATACTATCTATGGCAGCATGATTTGCTATTTGCTTCACAATATCCATTTTTAGCAATTTGGGATGAATTATGGGGAAGGAACCGGATTTAGCTTCTAAAAACAACGTAATGACGTCATTTTTGTCGAGTAGTGAAAATTTAAGAAGTTCCGCCGATGAATAAATGCTTTTGTAATGATTAAAGTCGGGGGCCGGTGTGGCGTTGAGGTTTGAGATTGAACTGGTCGTATCCATATTTGCTGCCTCTGTTGGCAACTGTTGCGAAATGTCGTCAGACATGGCGCTCTAACACTAATGAAGAAATTAACGACAGAAAAGATAGACTAATTCAATAAATACAGTACGAAACAATAACTTATTGAAGAAACAACAGCAAATAATAAACACAAGATAAAACTATGAACTGTCCAAACTGTTGTAGTTGGGAACCGCCCCCAAAAACAAAACACCACGCTTCCTAGGAAGCCTACATTTCCAGGCCGGTCGAAACACAAAGTCTTCCAAAATTCTCACTATTCAACACCCAAGTCTCAAAAAATAGCTTACACACAAACTCAAAAACTTGATACAGCACCTACCAACAATATCTCCAGAAAATGAGTCTAAAATGTAAACATGACGGATAATCAGCTTTTTCGAAATGTGCCAAGCCGAACTAGACGTTCAAGGACGTCTTTGGATTCGAGGCTATATGGATGCGTTCAGCGAAGCCACCAGTTACGTATCGGTAGGAAAGTTACCACAGCGTTCGGTGCTAAAAATCTCGGTTAGTTGGATCTGATCCAATATATCCAAAATATCACGAACTTTGACAAATGGTCGCCAAAATCAGGGGCGTAGCTAAGGGGGGGCAAGGGGGGCGTCCGCAACGGGCGCCGAGGCCTAGGGGCGCCAAATTGAGAGATAAAATTTCTTGCTGGCCCCGGGCGCCAAAAAACATAGCTACGCTACTGGCCAAAATAAAGCAATTTTGTTAATTGTTCGTAGAAAAAATCGCCAATTTCGCCAAAGGATCACGGAAAAAAGACGAATTTTGTCAAAAAGATCGGACAAAAACGCAAATTTCGTCAAAGGATGGCAAAATACGCGAATTTCGTTTAAAGATCGTGGATAAAATGTGAATCTCGTCAAACATTCGTGAGAAAAACGCAAATTTTGTCAAAGAAACACAGAAAAAAAGCAAATTTCGTCAAATGATCGGAAAAAAAGAATTTTGTTCAAGAATCAGAGGGAAAAAGGCGAATTCCGTCAACGAATCGCAAAATAATCCGCAAATTTCGTCAAAGGATGCAAAAAAACGCAAATTTCTTCAAATTATCGCGAAAAAAATAGTACATATTTTCTATTTTACAGAAAGTAACTTGATGCAAACTTCAACAACGTATATCAGTTTCAGTATCCGCGAAATATTTTAATATAATTAAAATATGCCCTAAACATTGTTTCTCCGACACCATTCATTATGTAACGGAAAACTTTTGTACTGTCCTGTAAATGAAAAATAAATTATCTTTGCACCGAATATTCGATTGTATATTTTTGTATCTTAAGATACAAAAATATAATGAAATTGATATGGATTTAATTAAATCCATATCAATTTCATTATGTTCAAAAAAGTGTAACGTCTTTACAATGCACTTTAAACTTTTTTTTCCGAGTGGCCGTAATGTAATGGAATATTTTTTACATGTCCCTGTAATTGAACTATATATCCGATTTCATAAAATTTAAAATGACTCGACATAACTATGCAACACCAGGGCCGTAGCTAAGGGGGTGTAATGTGCGGCTCAACCCCCCCCCCCAAAACATTTTGATTCCCCCCCCCCCCCCTGGAAAAGAATCCAAGGTCACTAAATGAATTCCTGTTCCGAAAATTCAAAGGAAATTCTGTTCGAAAATCTAATTTAGTTTTGAGACCCTTTCACAATTTAGCAAAATTAGTAAAGGGAGTAGTACACTTCGTCGACAATCACTTCGTCGACACCACTTCGTCGACTGGTACACTTAGTCGACATATAATTTCGTCGACATAGCATTTCGTCTACACATTGTATGTAATTTACCTTTCGTCGATAACTTTATTTGTGAACACGTGGATTTTTTTGTAAATTATTATAAAACAAAAATATTAACGTCGCCCATACCTTAGGCCAAAAAAAAAAATGTTTCCAGGGTACACCACGAGGAGGTGTATGAGCAAGTACCCCATCAACTTTTTATTTTAAAAATGCATTAACCCCCCCCCCCCCCCTCCAAAAAAAATCAATACATAAATTACATTGTGGAAAAAAATATTAATTAAAACGCATTAAAAATTTGGTTTGGAAAAACAATAATTTAAAATAATTTTCATCAATAACAGAACCATTCATAATTTAAATGTATTTATATAAAAAATGTATGAGATATTCTCAAAAATAAAAAATATTTGATAATTAATTCAAATAGGAAACAATAATTTATTATAATTACTGTTTTATAAACTTTGTATCCTGAGAAAAGATTTACAAATATCTTCATTAAAAATACTACATTAAATTTTAATATTTAACCTCTTGAAGGGCAGTGGTATAAAATATATACCACTCAATTTTAATTGAAAAATGTCACATTGACACCAGAATTTTGAAATGAAAATTTTCATTTCATCAAGTACGCGAAGCTAAGCATTTGTCTATTTTGAAATAAATTTGCTTTTAAGTTCTGGTGTCATTCGATAATTTCAGCATTTAATTAATAGAAGTGCTTTGCCCCTCAAAGGTTAAAGGAACCTTTACTTTTTTATCCAAGTATGTAGAGGCTGTTCTCAAATTCAAATTGGATATTTATCAACACATTCATCATTTCATTCTTATTCCTAAACGAATAAAAATCGCCCATCTCTAAGAATCGCCCATTTTAAATGACCAATCTAAAATAATTAAAATATTAATCCTATGGTACAGCAATTAAGTATTAGCTTGAATAATTAATTAATTTTATAAATATTTCATTAGTTATTGATATATCAATTACTTAATTTTTTTAACCATCTATTTTGTTATAGTAGATGCTTTAATTAATAGGTGTTGATTCTAAATAAAAAATTATTAACAATTAACTATTTTTGTAGGTTGTTCATTACTGAAATGCCTAAACCAGTGCCATCTAGTGATTAATACATTAATACTTATGTGCAATACACATCAGAAATATATGTCGACGAAATGATATGTCGACGAAGTGTACATGTCGACGAAATGATATGTCGACGAAGTGTACATGTCGACAAAATGATATGTCGACGAAATGATTGCCACCCATTACTAAATTGTATCTAAAATAAGTGTTCCAACACTCTCTCGTTATATTTGCTCATATGAAGCTAACATAATGTTTAATTTTGAACTAGTTTTACACTTAAATTTTTCATCATTATATGCTTTTCTTAGCATAAAATGAAGTTATTACAGCAGTTTAATTATAAACATAGTACCTACAATGTGAATATGCACTAATTTATCTTTTTGCATCAGTGAGAGAGAGACAAAAAAAAAAAAAAGTTTGAGCCGCTCTACATGTTCATGACCCCCCCCCCCCCCTCCTATTGTTCCCTTCTAGCTACGACTCTGTGCAACAGTAAAATATTTTAAATTTGAAATGATTTGGTTCGTTAGTTTTTGTGTTTTTTATATGCGGACGGACTGACCGATGACTATAGGTGATATGTATTTATACAATTACGAACGTACCTAAAAAAGCAAGTAAAATCACCTTCAACTCACGTTTATTTTATTTTATTTTTTTTCTTTAGAGTGTATTATTGATTGAAGCTAGACAGCATGGTCCTTGAACGTCTGAAAAGATAAATTTTAATCTAAGAATAAAAATGAAATACAAAATTCTCAAGAAAAATGTAAGTTAAACGAAAACTTGTAAAATAACTCAGAATTTAAAAGTGCACTATTATTTTAATATCAGCTCAACCATAAAACATAGAGTCTTGATAATGTGCAAAAAAAATTGTCTAAATTCATGCTTATTTTGAAACAACCAAAATTAAAGGTCTATACAAGCCAGACCCAAAGCCCTAGCTCAGGCACAGACCGGGCTGAGTCTTCAGAAAAAAAGTAAGGTCTCGGGCTTGGTCTATTTCAGCTCCAGATTACAGACTTTTTTTTAATGGCTTCGGCAGAACAATACAAAGCCTGAAGTTGTGCTCGCTAAAGTTATAATTTTTTTTTTAATCGTCATGTTAGAAAAAGCATTGTTTTAAATAAATGACCGACATTTCAGTAATACAAAAGAAACAAGTTAGAAATTGTATGTGAAGCGTAGCAAGTGAGGTGCGTTCGTAAGATAACGAAGTTTTTAAAATATCACTCTCATATATCAATATCATTAAATTGTAAATAGTTAATTACAATTGAAATGCGCACCAAACAATGTTCTTTCTATACCATTATGTAATGGAATACTTTTGTGTGGCTTTGCAAATCAATAACAAATGTTCTTTGCACCACAGATTGTGCAAAATGTATATCATAATATATGTATATATCAATCTCATAAAATTGTAAACACAGTCGAGACTCTATATAACGAAATCCATTGTTCCAGTAAAAAATTCTTTATATAGAGAAATTTGTTGTATAGAGAATGAAGTTAAAACTCTTATTTAATGTAAAAATTTTGAACATATATTATTTTTGATGTGTTTAATTAACAATTTGAGATGTTTAGCTATACATATTATCTTATTATTCTATTTTTTAACATTTAAACAGTTTCAAAAAAGAAAACAGAGATTTATTTGAAAGCTTAATGAAATCAAATAAGGAAGACATGCATTAATTTTAGACTAAGAAATCTGTAGTTTTTTGTTGTTTTGATTTCAAAATTACACTCTCGAAAAAATATTCAAATTTTAGCAATTACCCTCCAAAGATTACAAATTCACCACCAATTCAAAAATTACATCCATTCATCCCTCTCTTATATGTTTAACAATCCAATTGACACTATTCTGAGACGGATGTTGAAAGGTGTGTGGGACAGGGGGGGGGGGGGGATTAATTCGTTAGACTTAAAAGAACAAGTAGATTGAAAGATAGAAGTAATATAAAAAACTCAGCAATGAAAAGATAAATTAGACATAAGTGATGAAAAATTGATTCCATGTAATTTCGAAATTTTTTAAAAACTGAAAAAATAAAGAGCATTTTAATGAAAATATTCGTTATATGTAGATAGATATTTCGAAATATAGAGACTGTTTTTAATGTAATCATAGGAAAATGGGACCGTTCCTACTAAAAATTCGTTATATAGAGAAATTCGATGTATGGAGTTTCGTTAAAGAGAGACTCGACCGTAGTTAATTACAATTAAAATGCGCACCAAACAATGTTTTCCCTATACCATTATGTAATGGAATACTTTTGTGTGGCTTTGTAAATCAATAACAAATGTTCTTTGCACCACAGATTATGTAAAATGTATGTTATTATATGTACTTTATAGATGCATATCAATTTTATTATGTTTGAATGAGTGTAACACAATTAAAATGCATTTGAAAAAAAAAATTCCCCATTGGCCGTAATGTAACGGAATACTTTTGATTGTCCCTGTAATTGACTAAGCATCCGATTTTCACAAAATTTGAAATGACTCAACAAAATTATGTAATAATTATATATTTTAAATTTCAACTGATTCGGTTGGGTAGTTTTTGCGTTGTTATATGCGGACGGACGGACTGAACGACAACTATAGGTGCTACGTATTTACATAATTACGAACGCATCTAAAAAGGACTCAAAAGTTAAACTGAATCGGAAGTTTTTAAGCTACAGAAAACAGGTACACTTCCACAAGCAATTTTTTAAACAGCATTTAAACATTTTATTAAGAGCAAATCTTTGTTTAAAACTTTAAATGCGCTTTTCTGCATAATTTTTTTTTCCCTATCCAGTTTAAAACCTTCAGTTTTACTTATAAGGCGATTAAAATAATCAAAAAGATATGTTAATAGTTAATTTTATTTAAAATATTTTAGATGGTTTGTGTGTTGGATTTATTGGCACAAAGTCCATACTTGGACATGCTGCGCCAAACAAAGTAGAAAAAAAACCTATGTAAATAAAAAAGGACAGTAAACAATGTCTGTCAGGTGAACAAATTTATCTGGATGTGGTACCCATTCAGATTAAAATACCTTAGAACTTTCAAGCTTTAACTAGCCTCTTCATAAGAGAATATTTTATATATTTTTTGTTATAAAAATATTCTGAGATGAACATTGAAGAACCTAATTAAGGCTTGAAAGCACTAAGACATTTTAAATAAAATTAACTATTAACATCTCATTTTATTATTTTAATCTCCTTTTAAGTAAAACTGAAGTTTTAATGTTTATATTATATATTTTACATTAATTTTGTTGCGGCAAATTCGAAAAATATTTACTATTGAAATATGATTTAAAAAAAAAATAAGTTATATCTTTCTTAAAAAAATATTTTAAAAATGAATATTTAAAAAAAATCCTGAAAAAGAAACTAAATTTAAATTTTTCTGTTTAATTAAACGAAAAAAATTGAAATCTGATGAATACTTTTTCGAGTTATAACGATTTTAAATTACCGCATTTAAAAAAAAAAAAAAAAAAAAAAAAAAAAAACTAGTTGGATGTGCCAATCCCAAAACTTTCTTCTATCTCATACATGCATTTTAATATTTAAAAAAAAGTTACTCATTTTAATGCTTTAATAATTTTAATTCAATACCCTACCACCTTTGATTTTCATCTTAAATTTCTGCTTCAATCAATTAATCGGAGTAAAAACGAATTTCCGTCTCTGGACGAGCCGATAGACAATAGAATGATAGGCAGATTTTTTTTTTTTTTTTTTTTTTTTTTTTTTAATTCAGGGAGGACCTACTTGCCTTACCAAAAAATAATCTTTATACAAAATGTTTAGTTCAGTTCTAGAACTAACTTCATACACAATATTGAAAATGGCTTAAAATTCGGTATTGCAGCACCCCCTTCCGGCGGTTTTTTTTCAGATTCAGAGCGATCCAACTAGCCATAGCATAGCCATACACTTACACAAAAAATTTCTTTCAATTTGATGCATAACTTCATGTACTTTTGGTCGGTGCAATATTGAAAATGGCACAAAAATCACGATTGCAGCGCCCCCTTCCGACGGATTTTTTTCAAATTCAGGGAGGACCAACTAGCCATAGTCATACAGATACACAAAAAATTTCGTTCAATTCGATACATAACTTCATATACTTTTGGTCGGTACAATATTGAAAATGGCACATAAATCGCGATTGCAGCGCCCCCTTCCGACGGATTATTTTCAAATTCAGGGAGGACTAACTAGCCATAGTCATACACATACACAAAAAATTTGGTTCAATTCGATGTATAACTTCATATACTTTTGGTCGGTACAATATTGAAAATGGCACAAAAATCGCGATTGCAACGCCCCCTTCCAGCGGATTATTTTCAAATTCAGGGAGGACCAACTAGCCATGGTCATACAGATACACAAAAAATTTGGTTCAATTTGATGCATAACTTCATATACTTTTGGTCGGTACAATATTGAAAATGGCGCAAAAATTGCGATTGCAGCGCCCCCTTTCGGCGGATATTTTTTTAATTCAGGGAGGACCAACTAGCCATAGTCATACACATACACAAAAAAATTGGGTCAATTCGATGCATAACTCCATATACTTTTGGTCGGTACAATATTGAAAATGGCACAAAAATCGCGATTGCAGCGCCCCCTTTCGGCGGAATATTTCAAAACTGAAGGAGGACTTGCTTGCCACAGCCAAAAACACTCACAAAAAATTTAGTTCAATTCTATGCATAACTTCATACACTTTTTGATGGTAGAATGGCGACATACAGACAGACACACGGACAGACAGATATTTTGTAAAAACATGTTTTTTGAAATCTCTGACCCCTAAAACGTGTAAATCCGTCGAAAACCGAATGTCGAAAAAAAATTTTATTACAATACTTTCTTCTATTGAAGATAGAAGAAAGTAAAAATACTAATCATTGAATTTTTTTACAAATTTTATGGGAAATTTTAGGATATGATTTTGTTTGCAAATTATATGGTTAACCAACACATACACATAAAAAAAAGGAAAAAAATTAAATTTTTACTCAATAAATATATACATGTTATATAATTATTACATGTTTCCTAGAACTCTCAAAGTAACAGCGTTTCTTGAATTGCACGCATTTCAGTTTGTGTTTAATCCCTTAAAACTTGATGAATTATTTAAACGGCCATAACTCTATGAGTTTTGCAGATATGAAGATGTAATTTTTTGTTGATGTAATTCAGAATATTTAAGGAAAGTTTTCCTAATTGGAATTTTATAATACGGGGGGCATACTATAAATAAAAAGAATATTGCCCAGTTAAACTGATGGCATTGAGCTCACAGGCTACACATACTGATGTACATTACTGCCTTATATTTTCAAGGGTTAATTCCTTTCGGAAAAAAAATTAATAAAGGGAAACAGCTCTCCCCTTTTTTTTATACTTGATCATTCAACCTCCTAAACTATCAAGGACATACTTTATCATATAAAAAATCTATATCCAAAATTCATAGCAAATCGGATAATTCTTAATAAAAACCCATTTAGCATTTATATAATTTAAGAAGAGTTATCCCCCTCTTTTATACTTAACCATTAAACTTCCAAAACTATTCAGAGATTTGAACCAAATCTGACAATTCTGCTTGAAAAACCCATTTATATAAATTAAGGGAGGGGCATTAGAACCCCCGTTCCCCCTGTTTATATTTATTCAATGAACACCTAACATAGTCACGGAATCGCCCCATCAGAATGATCCTATATCTAAATTTTGAACGAAAACTTAATTCTGCATGAAAAACCCATTTATATCAATAAAGGGGAGGGGCATGAGCCCCCCGTTCCCCCTCTTATACATATCGAATGAACTCCAAAAACTAATCAGGGAAGCGCCTTATCAGGATATACCTATGTACAAAATTTCAAGTGGATCGGATATTTTTATCATGAGTTATCGCGTTACGTACGAACATACATACAGAACGGGCGGGCACATAAGCTCTCAGGCTATGATAGCCTGTGAGCTAAAAATTAGTATTCATATTTTTTCAAATAGATCTCCCATGGAGTTGTCACGTATGTCATCATATTTAACATCTTTCTTTCTTTCTTTTTTTACTTTCTTCTATCTTCAATAGAAGAAAGTATTGTAATCGAAATTTTTTTCGACTTCCGGTTTTCGACGGATTTACACGTTTTAGGGGTCAGAGATTCCAAAAAACATGTTTTTACAAAATGTCTGTCTGTCCGTGTGTCTGTGTGTGTCCGTCTGTGTGTCTGTATGTTGCCATTCTACCATCAAAAAGTGTATGAAGTTATGCATAGAATTGAACCAAATTTTTTGTGAATGTTTTTGGCTGTGGCAAGCAGGTCCTCCTTCAGTTTTGAAATATTCCACCGAAAGGGGGCGCTGCAATCGCGATTTTTGTGCCATTTTCAATATTGTACCGACCAAAAAATATATGAAATTATGCATCTAATTGAACCAAATTTTTTGTGTATGTGTAGGACTATGGCTAGTTGGTCCTCCCTGAATTTGAAAAAAATCCGCCAGAAGGGGGCGCTGCAATCGCCATTTTTGTGCCATTTTTAATATTGTACCGACCAAAAGTATATGAAGTTATGCATCGAATTAAACCAAATTTTTTGTGTATGTGTATGACTATGGCTAGTTGGTCCTCCCTGAATTTGAAAAAAATCCGCCAGAAGGGGGCGCTGCAATCGCCATTTTTGTGCCATTTTCAATATTGTACCAACCAAAAGTATATGAAGTTATGCATCGAATTGGACCAAATTGTTTGTGCATGTGTATGACTATGGCTAGTTGGTCCTCCCTGAATCTGAAAAAAATCCGCCGGAAGGGGACGCTGTTATACCGAATTTTATGCCATTTTCAATATTGCACCACATAAAAGTGTATGAAGTTAGTTCTAGAACTGAACTAAACATTTTGTACATGATTATTTTTTGGTAAGGCAATTTGGTCTCCCTGAATTTGAAAAAAAAATCTGCTTATCATTCTATTGTCCATCGGCTCGTGCAGAGACGGAAATTCGTTTTTACTCCGATTAATTGATTGAAGCAGAAATTTAAGATGAAAATCAAAGTTGGTAAGGTATTGAATTAAAATTATTAAAGCATTAAAATGGGTAACTATTTTATTTTTAATATTAAAATGTATGTATGAGATAGAAGAAAGTTTTGGGATTGACACATCCAACTAGTTTTTTTTTCTTTTCTTTAGCATAAGTCTATAGGGGTAATATTTAATAAACTTGCCGTTTCGATCTTATAAATCACACTGTGAAGTGTATACATACACTATATGGCCAAAGGTGACCGGCCACTTGCTATTTTAGACGCGTTGTTAAATATCTAGAAAAATGAATTAAGGAATTTTTCTGAAAATTTAAGTGCGTAAACGTGATTGTATGTACATGTCATAAATTTCAGCGAAGATTTTTTTTCTGAAACCAGATAGGTGAAGGTCAACAAATTGAAAAAAATAAACGAATATCTTTTGGATAACCCTTTTAAAACCAATGTTGCAAACGCGTTCAAACTGTGGATTATGATTAAAATTTATTGCAATAAAGTGTGTGCATTTTTATTTGGATAGCATATATATTTATACAGAAATTAATAAAATCAGTCTCGAATTTCGTCAAGTTTTTAGCTTATAATTTGTAGAGTTCTTAATATAAAAAAACGTTCTTTTCAGAAAATAGGACAAACAACATTGTACACAATTTCAATACCCTGTAATGAAATTAAAAAATTATAAAAAAGTATTAAAAAAATGAACAACTTTTCTTATTACTGTTTCACTACGCATGTGTGAATGCAATCGAAATGTAATTTGAACAATGTGAGCAACTTTTTTGAAAGTCTCAAAAATACAGCTTGAAAATTCTGAAAATTATCGTTGATAGAATAAGCTCAAAATCCGTTTTTTCCAAAATGAAGCCAAAAGATGAGGGGTTGTATCCATGTTTCCATTGATTATTGTCAATATAGTATACACAGTACTGCACGTATATTTAGATACAGCCCCTCATTATTTTTGCTTCATTTTGGGAACAACGGATTTTGAGCCGATGATTATTTTCAGAATTTTCAAGCTATTTATGTTTTTGAGACTTTCACAAAAGTTTCTCTATGCATTTAGCTAACACAATATGCAAATAGAATTTTTACAGCATTCCCGGATGCGCAGTGAAGATTTGTTTAGTAAACCTGCTCATTTTTCGTATAATTTTTATTGTTTTTTAATTCTGATTACAGGATATTATGTATAATGCTGTTTATTATATTTTCAAAAAATAGCCTTATTTTATAAAAAGAACTCTGCAAATTATAAGAAAAAAATTTGGAAAAATTTGGGACTGTTTTTATAAAAACTTTATTTTCTCTACCAGCATACATGCTATCCACGTAAAAATGAACACAGTTTATTATAATAAGCCACTTAATCATAATCTACAGTTTGAACGAGTTTGCTACATTAGTTTTGGTAGGTTTTCCAAAAGATATTTGTTCTTTTTCAATTTGTTGACAGTCCAGTATCGGGATTTGAGGAAATATCTTCACGGAAATATATGACGTATTCTATTATGTTCACTGTAAAAAAAAAAAAAAAAAAAAAAAAAAAAAAAAAAAAAAAAACACGGACGATTTTACGGTAGTATTACTGTTAATCTGGACGCCAGTACAATTTACTGTTTTTTAACGGAAAAATTTCTGCAAATTCCGGAAAATATTTCATATTTTTTTTCTTCGAGTTTTTACAGGAGTTTACGAAAATTTTTCCATTAAAAAACAGTAAATTGTACTGGCGTCCAGATTACCTGTAATACTTCCGTAAAATCGTACGTTTTTTACAGGGCTTACACACCTGGAGTTGTAGGGTAATTCATGTATTTTCTAACAAAATGTCTAAAATCTCAAATGGCTGGTCACTTTTGGCCGTATAGTGAATATTCTCATTCGTATACAAAGTTTTTCCTTTTTAATCATTTGAAACAATTTTCTTTGGAAAAAAAATGGGCATACTCGAATCATCTCCCTAGAAACAAAATTCTAATCTGACATGATCCAAAAATGGAAACACTAATAATCAACCCGATCCGGAGCAAAATTTTAGAGCCAAAGCCTCGAGTAGATTCGGGTTATCTGATCATAAGCAAGATTTTAGTTGGTTGCTATATATAAACCCTCTTGCAATTCACAATGATGTAGGTAGAATCAAAGGCGGATCCAACCTTCCTTTTAGAGGGGAGTCATGCCTCTTTTTTAAAAAGGGGGGGGGGGATCACGTATCTTAATACGTAATTTTTATATAGAAGATTATCTCCACATCCAAAATAGTTCAATTTCTGATACTTTTGGGAAGTTATTTTCATTCGTAACAAAAAAGTTCCATAATAGTTCGTAAAAATATAAATATATATATTTTACTCAGATGCCAAAAAATTGAAGATTTTTCCTGTTTGCATATAAAATTAAACAATTATTCAAGAAATTGAGCATTATATGCAAATTTTAAGAACTTGAAAGTTACAAAAAGCCATTATGAGGGAGCAATTGGCTGTCACGCCCTGAAATTCAATTTAAAATTCTACAGTTTACGAAGATTTCGCGAAGGATTCTTTGGTTTTATTGAAAAATGAAAAACGTTAATCAATCACATTTGCTTTGAATAAATGCATCTTGCATCTAAAATCAAAAAATACTTCATAGATATGTCAAAAATTACCTACTTTGGGTTTAAGTGTGGTTTTAAAAGAGTCAGAAAGATTCTGATTGTTAAACAAGTGATAAATTTGTAAAAAAAAATCAATATATAATTCGTTTTTAAAATTTCCTTTAAAAATTATCTTCATTCAGAGGAGGGTCATGACTCCCATAATTTTCTCCTTGGATCCGCCACTGGGAATTACCGTATTTACTCGTGTATAGCACGCGTGTATAAGGCGCACCCCTACTTTACAAGAAAAAATGGCGATTTCTTAAAATCTCGTGTATAACGCGCACCATAAATTTTATACGCTAATGAAGAATGACCAAATGAATTTCAGTAAAAAAAAAAAAAGTCGAAACAAACATTACACCAGACTAGAAAACAAGACGAAAATTCATTTCTAGACTTCGGGTTGTAAGAGAATGACGGGAAATAGGAATGAGTGACGGTAAAGAGAATTGCTAATTAGTGTTTAGATAATGTCACTAGCTCTGTTGTATAAAAAAACTGCAAGGAGTGAAATAAATATGCAGTAATACTTCAATTAAGTAACATTTTCCGAGTTTTAATATCTTCTTTGAATAATTTCTTGTTTCATATGTATATCGTTTGACTGCACCCAACAGTAAAAAATTATTCCGTGTATAAGGCGCACCCATGAGTTTTGCTTTAATTTTTTGAATAAAAAGTGCGCCTTATATACGAGTAAATACGGTATCTCCCCATCCATTCCATTTCTCCTCTATTTATTAAATAAAGATTAATATATCCATATTACTATAAAATGAGACTCTTACTGTATATTGAAATCGATGAACAAAGAAGAAATTTTTAGTTTGATACTAAGTTAATTTGAGTAATTATGTAAAATTCTATTTTTATTAACTCGTTCATTTATTTATTAAAAAAAAAAAAAAAAAAACACTTATTGTATTCTTTTTAATAAGATTAAATGAGCAGATCAGTTTTCAAGTTCTATTTTTAAGTTTGCGGTTAATCGAATATATCTTGAACAGATGTCCAGTTCTAGACAATATATATAAGGTTTTCGGTAACATCCTGCCATTGTGATGACAGACTATATTCGTAATCAGCTTTTTCAACGGAACGTGGAGATGGGAGGGGAGGGGGGATGTCTAGATTTTTTAAAAACCTAAACATGTTGATACAAACAGTATTTTATGTAGTAAAACCTATAAAAACGAAACCTCATTAGCCAATCGAATTCCATTTTACGCAGGTTTTATCTTTTATAGGTATAATTGTGTGGTATTTCTTTTAAAAAGGGCCCCAAAATGCAATTTTTGTGTGAGCGAGGAGCGACGAAAAGGGGTTCAAAACTAAATCGAATGGTATAAGAAGATACATAAATCTCCTGTAGCTGTGACATAATACAGCGACGAAGTGTGGACAGAGGTGTTTTACTTCTTGGCACCCCAACTTCTGATAAAGATTTAAATAATAATAATGATTCTGGAATCTTTTATAGATACAGGAGAAAGCTGTATGAGATTTAAAATTATCACTCAAAGTCTTGCAGATGAAATTTTGCCAGATGATAAATCTCAGATATACATGTGGTACACCAGTACATACGCAGGAAAGTTTTTCAAAATGTGACTCCATGAATTCTTAGGGGTCACCAGAAAGACCCAAGAAATTTTGGAAGAAAGTCTATGTTAAGTGGATGTGGGTGAAGGATGTTTTCAGTCTATAACACCTCCAGTCGGCGTTGTGTGGTAGCGAGACGAGTAATAGCGGCAAGAGGCTGGTATCTGATTTCACTAGTATTTATTAAATTAGTACAAGGAAATCTGTATCCGGTTATAACAATTATAAAATTGCGGGTACGATACACTGAATAGAAAAGTTCGTCTGAGTTCCTTTTAAGATGGCTTTACCGCCACTCGTCAGTATCTAAAATCCTTATCCGGAGGTGCTCTCCACAAGTTCCTTTACCTAGGCACTGGCGGCCTACTGATCCGCTCCCGAGAGTAAGACACCCGTCTCAACTCTCGAGCAGCGGGAAAGCAAGTCCTCGTCCGGAGCATCTCCTTGCTTTTTTATTCCAACTTCCCTCATCCATCATTCCTCCTGCTGACACGTCTCCTTCGCTGCTTGCACCGGCGGTTGACTTTACTGGGGAGAGATCTTCCTCCGACAGATGAAATCATAGCCAAAGCGGTTTCTCATGGGACTTCAAAGGCTCATCACCTGGGAGGTTCTAAGTCAGCGTATCGACCATATGTATTAGCTAGAAAGTTTCCTTTAAGTGGTCTTTAGAATTCGGCTGACTTTCTAATGTCCATTTCGATGATGGAGAGAGATGTATCCCCTCTGCTTGAAGATTCCGAGGGCTTAGCCGATGTGGGGGGGTAATTTTAGAAGTGTGGGAACTGGATTCCTCACAAGTCATTGTTTTAAGTTTGGGACACAAATATGCGTTTCGAACAACATTAGGCTGTTCAGCTAAATCATATAATATTTGGTAATATAATAAATTTCACTTTAAATAAGGAGGAATCTTTCACAATTAAGTAATATTTTTATCTCAGAATGTGTCGAATATATTAATGTAAAGCAGGTCATGATAATATGCACTAAATTTTATCTTGATTATAAAAAAATTTCATGATGAGCCTGTTAAGATAAGAGCTTGCCTATCTCTCTGAGTGTGTACGTGCCCTTGCTGTTATGTGAAAAAAAAAAAGGAAAAAAAAAACAGTGCAGCCCGCACAACCACAAGATGATTTGGCAGGAAAGTATCTGTATGCCTAAAGTCATACATATCGAAAACAACTTTTGGAATTTTTTATTCGAATTTTGCGGCAGTTTTTCAAAATTAGTAAAAATAATTCGATTTCAATATTTTATCTTCTAAATTTTGGCCTTTTTGAGATTTTTAAAGCGATTTTTCAGTTTTTCACGATTTTTTAATGTAATCTTTAATTTTTTTCACATTTCGCGGCGATTTTTGGCATTTCTAAAGGAATCTGATTTTAACCTTTAACTCAATAAGTTTTAATTTCGTTCTCTGCGATTTTTTTTAACCTTTTCTGAATTTTTAATGCAATTTTTAGCGGAGTTTTTACTGCCTTTAGGCGATTTAAAATTAACAAAATACCTTTTCGGTAATTTTTGCTACTGCCGTTATAAAATTCGAATACGAAGAATGTCAAATCAATTCCTACAAGAAAGCTGAAAACTTAGTTTTAATTTGGTTCGAAATAAAAAATCATAATAATTCAAGATTAGTTTATTTGGCGACAAAAGTGGCAATAGCTTGCTCGGGAGTACGCTATTGAAAGCAATGCTCCCTCTCCTCTTAGATTTGTTTAATTCTATGATGAGAATGTTAAATAGCAAAGCTCCATTAGTAATGAATAAAGATAAACGGTGAACTTTTCGTATTTAATGAACTTCTAATTTATGATTGACGAAAAAAATGTCGCAAATTTCGTCAAAAAGTCGGGGAAACGAATATCGAATTTTGTTAATTTTTTAAAGAAAGATATCGATAATTTTCCCAAACGGTCGCACAAAACTATCTGGAATTTCGACAAATGATCCTATAAAAAGATCACTTTCGTTAATCAGTCGTAAAAGAAAATAAATTTCTTCAAAAAATCGCGGTAAAAAACGCAAAATTCATCAAAGGATCGCGAAATAAAATGCAAATATCGTCGAAAGATTGCTTAAAGGAAAAGTTATTATCATCAAAAGATCGTAGAAAGAAAACACGAATTTTATCGAAGGATCGCGTTAAAAAAACGCCAATTTCGCCAAATTAAGGATCGAGTAAAAAAGACGAAATCGACAAAGGTTCGCGGTAAAAAAACGCGGATTTCGACAAAAAATCGCGATAGAAATGCGTAAATTTCGTCAAAATATTGTGGGAAAAAATGTGAATATTGTAAAATGATTGTGCGAAAAATCGCGAATTTCGTCAACTGAACTAGGCTAAAAGACTGAAACCGAATTCCTTTTACATAAGTATCAAAAGAACACAGCGAAACTAGAAGAAACTTTAAAAATCAAATAAAAAATTTCAGAGAAAATAATTTACTGCATTAATTTGACAAGCTGCACCGATATTCCTTTTACGAATGTTTAAAATAATAATAATAATGGCCGAAAAACAAGAAATTCAACCAACTAATTAAACTTCAGATATTAATTCGGATTTTGTGTTCGACTTTCTCATTTTCTAGGGATGCAGGTCTGTGTAACACCCCCCCCCCCTTTTCACAGGCTAATAATCACATAGTGGAATTATCTTTTTATATCTGCATTCCGTTTAATTATTATTATTATTATTATTATCTTTTTTTTTTTTTTTTGCTTCTTTCTAAACTTCATATTACGAAAGCAAAGAAACAAATACTTTATATCCTCGTCGAGAACTTACTTTAATTTCTCGTGGAATTCCAGAAACATGCAAGAGATAAAAGAACATCGTTAAAAAATATCCCATAAGCAAAAGACGCCAAAGTGAGATTGTAAAACCACCTTTTTAACTTATTATTGCTGACGCAGATTCTGCTAAATATTCTAGTTTTTAAAAAGATAAACAAAAATAATTTTCTTAAAAAAAAAAAAAAAAAAAAAAAAAAAAAAAAAAAAGTCTTTTTTTTTTCCCCTTTGTTTTTAAAATTTAGCTTTTAGTTTTCTGACCTAAAACTAATTTGGTAAACTAATTGAAGTAAATCAATTTTCAAAATAATCTAAATCTTCTTTCTTTTATAGATTTCGATTTTTAAAAATAATTATGCTTGATTCTACGTGGGGGGGGGGGGGGGATTGGTCACTCCTCCGGATTATGCACATGCAGTCTGTAACTGACATGCAGTTAAATTCTTAAATTTTCTCGTCGCAGATTAAGGAATAAGGTCCTGTATTCTGGGCCCGTCTTATGAAGGGGCAAGCGGGGCAATTGCCCCAGGGCTAACCTATTTAGGAGCCCCCCATGAGTAATTAGAATATTCACTTAAGAGTGTGAAATGTTTTAAATTAGCCAAAAAGGATCAAAATTCATATATTTTCAAACATTTAGGAAGGTAAGAGTGATCTCCCTTTTTTGCTTCCGGTATCCCATTCATTTATGCGAAAAACAAACTACTTTAGAAAATTAATAATATTTTATTATAACAACTTAGTATTCTATTGTTTTCAAAAGAAATAATTTATTAAATTTTCCTCTTAGCATGGCAAGCTAAAACCATTAATATGACCAATTTGCGACATTTTACGTAAATAAGCAACGAAAAAGTTTGCAGAGAGATACTTCTGCCAACCTATGTATAATTTTTCCCACTATTATCCTGCTAGTACTTTTTCTTAAAGTTATGACTCCCTTTTTGTGATACCCTGTATTGTATACAGATGTGAATGGCACTGAGTACAAAATTTATACATACATAAAATACGCATTAAGTTTAGTAATAGCCACTTCCACATTATTTATATATATATATATAAAAAAATCTATCGATAAACAGAAGGGGGGCCACCCAGAATGCTACTTGCCCCGCGGTCCCCCACAGCCTTAGTCGGGTCCTGCCTGTATACAATAAATCCACCTGGAGTTAAAAATTAGCCAAAACCAGGAATCGAAGCTGGGACTGGCTATTTTTTCACTCAGTTGGGTTTATTGTATGCATGTATAATGTTTGTATATACCTTTAAAATGTTGAATGGAGGCATTATTTATGTATGTATGCGTGAATCTCTTTTTAACTGAATAGGTTTTTTTTTTTTTTTTTTTTTTTTTTTTTTTAAAGATTGATCTTGGATGTGATTAAGTAGAATAGTGTAAACATAAAGTATTTTTAAAATATTTTAAATATGAAAATGGGTGAAAATATTATCTGAATCATTTATTTATTTTAAATCAATTCATTATTTGAAAAAAAAAAAAAAAAAATGCATAAAATATTGTATGATTTTCACAGCAGTCAGATTATAGTTTGTGATTCAAGATACAATTTATTCTCCAAATTATTACTCGGTTATTCAAGTCCAGTTTTATTCAATCATTCTAGATCCATAATTTCTATTTATACACTCGATAAAGCAAAATGGAGTATATTCCATGTATGTCATGATCATATGGTCAAAGTAAAGAGCTTCTATAAAGAAAAGAAGACTCGGCAGACATAATGTAAATCCACGCAGGCCAGTGAAACAATTCATACTGTAAAATAGCAGTAGCTTTCCTTCTTATCAGTTAAAAGTTCTTTGCGTAAATTAACAGCAGTAGATGACTTTATTTAGCCTAAAATTCAGATTTGGGATATAGTCCATAGGTCTATCTATCTATCTATATATTTATTTTTTGAAACCTTACACATAGCCAATTTAATACTTTATGTATTCTATCCATGCACATATCAGGTAGACTGGACCTTGATTGTCACAAAAATAAATTGTTTCTTCCTGTGTCAGTTCAAAAATAGACATTCATACCTATTTGAGCCAAAATATTAGAACAAATATACTGGACTAAATTTTGAGTTGACACAGTTTATATGCAGGAAAAAATAAATTTTGTAACTATAAGCCCTAGTCTATTCTACTACTGTCAAGAATATGCAGGGGATGATTCGATGAAAATTGGGATAATTTTTTAAGTCCCTTCTATTTTACAAGAGAGACTAACCATAAATAACGAAACACTTTCCAAAACTTCCATAATATTTAACAAAACTTAGCCGTTCAATAAAGTAATGAAGATATCTAAGTAAACATTTTAGAAAACATTCAAAACATTTGAAATTTTTAGAAAACATTGGAAATTTTAAAACCAAATTTCAACAATTATCCTCCATAGCTGGAAAGGTACTCCACTTGTTTTGTGCATCTCTGTATATGATCTACAGATTTATATAAGTTTTGCATAGCATTAAAAAATTTAGTGAAAATATATAATACAGTTGAAAATTGACTGTCATTAATTTCTACCAATATACTGAAATATTTTTGAATTCCTTTTGTACAGCCCAATATATTGAAAACAGATTTTATACACACCACATACTAACCTAAAATTTAATTCAGGCAAAAAAAAAAAAAAAAAACTACTGAAATTCTAATTCCAGAAATTACTCTCCTTAGAAACCCAAGTATCCGTGGCCCTGTATATGATTTTGTATATATGCTAAAAACATGTCTTAATATACTAAATGTACCTGAGCTTGAAAATACATAACTCAAATTAAAAAACACTTTTAAGAAATTTATGCTCATTCTATGTAATGCTTACGAATTCTTTTGTTTAGTCCTATAAGAATGGTTTATAGCAGCTATACTTGAGAGGCATCCAGTGGTCTGCATGTGCGATTCGAGACACGTATTGATCACATTAATAAAATTAATTGAGATGTAAATAAAAGCATGTAAGACATTCATTGGTATTTTATATATTTTTGGAGAAAGACAAAATGTCCTGCTATTTATTTTTTACACATGGTCCTATTTATGCTACAGTGTTTTGTTTACATTTAATATTAAACACTAATCAAACATTTTCCCAATTAATTAAACTTGTGCCACATATTTCTACATAAAAATAAAAGAAAAGATAAAGTTTTTGCATCAAGCAAAAAACTGATTTATTAGAGAAAATTTCTTGATATTTCTTCTTTAGCACTTAGAAAATCTGCATTTTCATATTATTATGTTTTATATTTTCTAATACTGCTTTTTAGGATTGAACATTTGTCACAGAAAATGGTACAAATGACAACCCATCAAATATTTTTCCATCAACATCATTGACTTTCAGCCCTATTTCAATATGTTCTGCACATATTTCTAACAACCAATACTTGATAATTATGTTCTATAAGGATTCGTATAAAATTATGATGAAATTTTAGGATTTGAGCTAATTTTTCACTATTTTAGCAGAAAATGCTGGCACATTATTATAACATGACTTATGTCGCTATGGGATACTAATTTATTACAATATAATTTCTGTTTAGTACTTGTCGACTCTCATTAATTTGAAATCAGATAATTCGAACTAAACATGAAGTCCTGAAATTTTTAATAGCAGAATAACGCCAACAATTTTCTTTAACTCGCTTTCCCTTGACTTCGTTTAATTTGAACTAATGAGAATTCCAATTTTTCATTTTTCTTTTCCTTCTCATGGATTTCAGATCATTTGAATAACTTTTTTTTTCTTTGATTTTTGTAAAAATTGTTCTGAACGAGTATACATGTAATCCAATGCATTCCATATAATCTCATGCATTTGATATCCATTTTCTTAGTGCCCCGTCTGTCCATCAGTGACGCTTCAATTTCTTTTCCATTTTGCTTGTTTCTAATCTTTTAATTAGTATATGTATTTATACATTCTAATTTAATATTAAGTTATATTCCAATGATAACACACGAAATAAATTAAAAAAACACTACAATATTAATTCCTTTGCAATAGTACCATATTAAGCAAGTTTTCATTTCATATTTTCCATAATTTGAATCTTTATGGTGGTCCCGGCGAGTTCGAATTAACAAGAGCCGACTGTAGTTCTATAAATCTATATATTTATTTTTATGAATCGTAAGGAAAAACCAACAAGTAAATATAAAAGTTTTTAATATATCTTAAACCTATGTCTGATTGGCTAGGCCTGAGTTCAAAAGTAAAGGAATCGTAGAATTTCTATCTTATAAAAACTTTAACACCATTATGTAAAGAATTAGAAGATGGAAAAGTATTTACACAATAAATGCCCTATTCTCTCACATCACACAGAAGCAACAGCATGGATAGACATTCATCAATTTTTCCTAATTATGAGATCTTGCCCCTCATAACTACATTTTATCTTGCTCAATGAAAAAATATCATGAGAGATAAGATATTCATATTAAATGAGCTAAATACCAGTGATGGATTCAGATTTCAATTCAGAAAGGATGGAGCGAAGTGAGATTACCATATCCCTCTTAGATGGGTGTCACATCTCCAGGGGTAGGAGTGACCAATTCATAAAATATAGGACATTTTTTATGAAAAATATAGGACATATATAGGACATTTTGAAAATAACGTTATTGGATATATATTGCTATAAAATACATTTTAAAAACATAATCTACAATAGTTTATAAATTTTCACTAATTAACAATAGTAAATCAAGATATAATATTAAAAAATATATATATAATTAATTTTTCCATTGTTATTCTTAAATCTTCTTGGTACAATGGAAATTTTCCAAACTACTATGTTAGATTTCAAGAAAATCTGTTATGTTTGAGAAAGGCTCACATGTGATAGATACCCTTGTCAAATGCATTGTGAACAATGTGTAAATTAAAGGTTCCAACACTATGCCAAATTTTCTCATAGATTGTACTTCTCTATCCAAAATTTTAAAAGCTGATTTATTTATATTAGGACCATTTGATCCAAAGATTTAGATCCATTTTAGAGGTTTTCATTTCATTTATTTTGCAGTTACATGATCAAAACGCTCACTTCCAATATACATTTTTTGGTAATACCACCAATTTCCTCACCCCAATATCTAGCAAAAATGTTTAATTATTTTTAGTTCTGGTCATTTAATGTCTCATATACATGAGTGTGAAAAAAGAGGGATTCTTTGATAAAATCATCACTAATTTGTTTTAAAATATATCAGCCAAGGCTATGAGGTATGGCACATGACACTTTCTTTGAATTTAACCGTATACCTTGTGGCAAAGAGGAAACAGTAAACATTTACAAAATAAATTTTGTATTCCATCTGATGACTGAAATAAATAATTAGGGCCATGTGAATTATCCACAGAATCTTTGATCATCTCTTCCTCAAAGTCCTTCCTTAAAGCCCAAGTACTCAATCCACTTATTATTTTTTTTAAAATTTGATATTGAAACTAACTTTTTCTGCCAATAAAATCCACAAAGCGAGATTGAATCTAGTTGCTTTGTTTTTCTGAATTTTCTTTGAGCTTCGCTGTTTTGGAATGCTGCATTAACTGCAATTAACACTGTTACTGATGGGAACTGGACATGGTAATGATCTTTACCCTTCACACAACATTCAGCAATTTTTACCATGCCCGTCAATCTGATCTATCCAAGTACCATAGAATTTCATCAATCTATGTTCACATTGTGTCATTGCATTAATGTAATGCAATAAATATGCCTTTTCTACATGAAAAAATAAAATAAAAACGATGTATTGCAGCTGAATACACGATAAGAGAAACTAAGACAATCGCAATGAAACACAGAACCACGTTGAATATTAGACTAACTCAGCGAGCAAAGCGATGATATTAATACCAAATACATGAAAAAGCAGAGAAATATAGGAAATATAGGACAATTAAAAAAATATAGGACAATATAGGACATTTTTGAAGATTATTTTATAAATATAGGATATATAGGAAATATAGGACAACTCTGACCCCTGCATCTCTCATATCGAAATATTTTTATATACCAATACAGTACACTCCCTCAAATCTGCATAGCTTGGGACCAGAGGTTACACAGATTTTAGAGTTTTGTGGATTTCTGATCATTGCTTTGTTTACATTTTTAAAACAGTATTTTCATTGCAATTGAGATTATAATGAATGCTTACAATATAGTAAAATGTTAAAATAAATAAGTAAAGTAATAAACTAAAAATAATAAAAATTTAGATATATATTTTTTTAATGATTAAAATATTAAAAGTAGAGTTCAAGTAAATAATCAATAATGTATAGTTGAACATTCAGTATAAAGATGCAATGTATTTTTCTAAAATTATTCAGTGAAACTTGCCTCATGAAAAAGCACTATTAATTTAAATCAAATCATAAAATAAGGAAGTTTTATTTCAGGTTTAGTCAGACTTAATTAAAAAAAAAAAAAAAAAGCCTGATTAATGCATAAATGCATTTGGCAGAAAGAATGTGATTACTAATGATATGAGCAATATGCAATATATTTTTCCTTTATGAAAAAGCATGATCTCAGTAATATTAATGAAAATTACAGATAAAAAAATATATAAAACTGATATATATATATATATATATATATATATATATATATATATATATATATATATATATATATATATATATATCAAATTTTGTCCTTACAATTGAACTGAAAGTTTCATTTTTTACATCTGCAAATAATGTGTGGATTTTAGAGAGTTGCAGATTTAAGGGAGTCTACTGTATACATTTCAGTGGCAAAAGTATATTATTTTTCTTCATTCAGAGAAGGAGGAAAGGTCTCAGTAAACTTTTCCTTGGATCTGCTCTTGCTAAACATAGTTGTTCATTAGTACATATTGGATGTCCCCAAAGCATAGTCTGTTATGCAAATGTGAAATGGTTGGAAGAAGGGATAAAAACTTGTTAAAACAAAATCTCTGGAGAACACTAATTAAATTCATATATATATAATTTTTTTACTAAAATTTATACTAAAGTGAATATTTTTCTGGTTAAATATTATTTTTTAATTTTGCAACCAAAATTATATTTGTTAAATAGAAAAATTTGCCAAACATACGTTCATTGTAGTGAGATTCTACTTAATATCTATTAACCTCCAAAGGATTTAACTAATCTTTTTTTGCAATGCAACTTGTGAATTAAATCGCTAAGATAACATAATGTTTATATGCATATTGATTTTGATCTCTGAATAAAAAAAAATATATATGTATATACTCTATACTAATATAAATACTCATATTAATGTTAGCTATTATTTTTTGTATCGCTAAGCAGCTGCCAAAACTACTAAGACATGATTGGAAGTTAATTTAAGCTATAATAAATTCTTTTTAATTAATGTATAATGTAAAATGAAAGTATATATTACATTGTTTAATGTTTACAATGTTTTTATCATTGTTTAATGTTCAAAGTTAAATTAAATTGTTTAATGTTGAAATTTCTACTTTCTATATCCCATGCACACACTTCATAAAATAAAAATAAACTCCCAATTAAAATAAAGAGTAAAAGAAGATAAAAGCTTTATGCTAAAAATTAGAACCTAAAACAAATAATCTTACAACAAAAAAGATGCACAACTAGTTTTCATTCTAGAAAGAAACAACAACACCAGCAACAAAATGTAGAAAACACATAACACATTTGAAAATCCACTTTTTATAATTATCATCAATAGTAGATATTTTTTTTGTGCAGTCCTGTACATGATCTAAACATTTGTATGCGTACTTCACTGTATGTTAAAAGTTAGTTCAATTAAACACATAACACAGTTGAAAATTCGCATTCAACAAATTCCAGTAATAAATATAATAAAGATATTTTATGCAGTCCTGTATTTGATCAATAGAATTTACTCACATCAAGTAACATGAAGAAAATAATTAAATTAAAAATCCCATGCCACAACTGAAAACATACTTTCAGCAATTATTGTTCATAGGCGGTGCGGTAACCTAATTCTTTTGTGTATCTCTGTAAATGAATGATAAAGTATATGCACACTAGATTCTACAGTAAGCTTTTTGTAGTACATCTTAGTGATATATATGAATTACAATATGTTTAAAACAGTGTAAAATAATTAAATTATGTCACAAATGATTTTCTCTAATAGATCACAATGTAACAGAATTCTTTTGAGTATCCCTATATATGACCTACAAATGGTACACACTTCATTTGAATACTGAACATGTAACAACAAATTCAATAACGTATATCAATTTCATGGAGTCTGACAATATTTATGTGAGTTAGAGCACAGGCAGACAAACTGAATTCATAAACACTTTTCAAGTATGCTGGGAAGATTCGAGTATTAAATAGGTACTGTGCGAGTCACTAAAAATGGATCTAAGGAAGCAGAAAAAAGGCACAGAGAAAAAGACAGAGTTCAGTAGAAAAGGACATTATTGAATGAAAAAATATATTACTGTGTTTAGTAAGGAAAAAAAATAAAATAAAATAAAATAAAATAAAAATATGTAATTTTATATACTATAAATAAATATTTACTTTGAATGTTATTGTGGATTATAAATAAAGAAAAATATATTTAAATTGCAACATGATTGAATAATTTTCTGTGTTTTCATAAAGTAATGAAGAATACTATTATTTTTGCAAGTTCTTTGGTACATGTTTTAGAAATATAGAGGTACATTAGAAATTTTTATAAGCAATTTCAGGGTCAATTAGAAGCCAGAGCATTGCATTAAACAATTGTGTGATCAATAAGAAAAATAACTAGTTAAAATTAGTTTAATTTTTTAAAATTGATATAACTTATCTAACAGCATTTAATTGAAATAATTTGTTTCTGGTATTCAACGTCTGCCTAAATCTCTCAGTAATCTTTAAATCCTTTATTTTTACACATAAACATTTCAAACATATGAAAGAGGTAAAGTATATTAAATTGAATTAAATAAACAAAATAATGTTATCTGAATACTTTTGTTAAAGACTTGTTTCACTCTGCATAGATGTATGTACCAATTGGAAAAAACTGCATGGGTCAATCCATTTCAAGTGGTTCAGCACTGGTTGCTCGACTATTTTTAAAAAATCTGAAATTTTTTGTACAACAACCCTAACATGATGGAAGTTCAAAATGACCGTTATTTTAATTCTACTATTTTTTGTTTGTGCATGGCGGCCATCTTTGTTTCATCGTGTGCAGCGATTTTCTCAGATACTAGGATACACAAAATTGTAAATATCTCGTATTCTATTTTCCCAATTGAAATGGGGTTTGCAGCATTTTGTTCAGAATACAATAGGCTAAATATACAGTGATAGAAAAATTTTGAAAAATTAATTTTTATAGGTGAAATTTTAGCACAAAATTTATGATTTTTTCCAAAATCTATCCGTTTGCAAGAGGAAAATTTTCATGCAAGGGAAACTGTCAACCTTACACAATTTTTTCTACAAATAAGTCAAAAGTGCGTGTACTTATACACCAAGTCCCAGATCTGGGAGTTAATTTCTCTTTGCGAAAAAAATTCCAAAATTCGTCAAAAATCTCAAAAATCGCACTTTTTAGGCTTTGATATCTCTGGTGGGGCACGAGATAAAAATCTGAAATTTTGGCCTATGATAGTATCGTGTAGTAGCGTTATGTACAAAAAATTTCAAGAAGGAGATTTGACTACAAGCTGAGATATGACATGGAAAATATGTGAAAACAATACTACCAAACTATTGTAAACCTACTATGTAATTGTTCAACAAGACTGTCAACCTTGCACAATCTTTTCTACAAATAGGTCAAAAGTGCGTGTACTCATACACCAAGTCCCAGATCTGGGAAATGATTTCTCTTTGCAAAAAAAAAAAATTCTGAAATTCGTTGAAAATTTCAAAAATCGCACTTTTTAGGCTTTGATATCTCTAGTGGAGCACGAAATAAAAATCTGAAATTCTGGCCTTTGATAGTATTATGTAGTAGTGTTATGTACAAAAAATTTCAAGAAGGAGATTTGACTACAAGCTGAGATATGACATTAACAATATGTGAAAACAATACTGCCAAACTATTGTAACATACTATGTAATTGTTCATACCTCCAAAATTTTAAATTAATTATTTATGGTACAAAGTTAAATGTTAGTTACAAATTCTTTTTCAAATGCTTCTGTGTGATTTAAACAATTCAGAATGTATGCTAAGCCAATACACTATTTGTCCAGATGTACAAATCTACTAGAAATGCTATTGCAACAATTTTACTCGAAACACATTTCAGGAAAAGTAAATTACAGACAGTGAATTGCAACTGATCGAGTTGACATGGCTTCAATTATTAAACCTAGAGAATTTCATTCAAGTTAACAAGGGATGGCAAGACTTGGGGGGCTTCAAATAAAATTTTTAGAAAGAACAGCCTGATGGACTGACAACAGTAACTGGTCGAACTCATAACATCTCTCGTAAATATTGTTAAGCTCTTTGTTGAGCATATATAGTATTTTGTAAATTAAATGCTTATTATTTAACTGTTTTAACAAACGATATTTTCTGGGTAAATATTGTAATAAAAGAGACTAATCTCATTTCTCCTAATGTACTCGTAATAGCATTTCTTAACATTTCTTCAACCATCGTATCTCAGTTTGTAGTCAAATCTCCTTCTTGAAATTTTTTGTACATAATACTACTACATAATACTATCAAAGGCCAGAATTTCAGATTTTTATCTCGTGCTCCACCAGAGATATCAAAGTCTAAAAAGTGCGATTTTTGAAATTTTCGACGAATTTCGGAATTTTTTTCGGAAAGAGAAATCATTTCCCAGATATGGGACGTGGTGTATGAGTACACACACTTCTGACCTATTTGTAGAAAAAATTGTGCAAGGTTGACAGTCTTGTTGAACAATTACATAGTAGGTTTACAATAGTTTGACAGCATTGTTTTCACATATTTTCCATGTCATATCTCAGCTTGTAGTCAAATCTCCTTCTTGAAATTTTTTGTGCATAACACTACTACATAATACTATCGAAGGCCAGAATTTCAGATTTTTATCTCGTGCCCCACCAGAGATATCAAAGCCTAAAAAGTGCAATTTTTGAAATTTTTGACGAATTTTGGAATTTTTTTCGAAAAGAGAAATCAACTCCCAGATCTGTGACTTGGTGTGTGCGTACATGCACTTTTGACCTATTTGTAGAAAAAATTGTGTAAGGTTGACAGTTTTCCTTACATGAAAAATATCCTCTTGCAAACGGATAGATTTTGGAAAAAATCTTAAATTTTGTGCTAAAATCTCACCTGTAAAAATTTATTTTTCAAAATTATTCTACAACCGTACATTTAGCCTATTTTATTCTGAACAAAATGCTGCAAACCCCATTTCAATTGGGAAAATAGAAGACGAGATATTTACAATTTTGTGTATCCTAGTATCTGAGAAAATCGCTGCACATGATGAAACAAAGATGGCCGCCATGCACAAACAAAAAATAGTAAAATTAAAAGAACGGTCATTTTGAACTTCCGTCATGTTAGGGTTGTTGTACAAAAAATTTCAGATTTTTTAAAAATGGTCGAGCGACCAAAAAAATATTTTCTGGACCACTTGAAATGGATTGACCCGCATACTATATTCTTCTTCCATTTAAAAATAGTTTGGTTTAATAACAACTACAAAAATTTTCAATATTGTCTGTACAGACACTGATGCAGCACAAGGAAATATTTACAAGATTAAAAAACTTTTCTAAGAGCATAAAAAAATACATATTTCAAAAGCTTTTTCTCATATTTTGTGCTTTCTAAAAATAATTTTAAAGAGGAATTATTTTCTTGAGAAAATACCTAGCTTTATCATTAATTCAAATTATGAAAAATATGGTGCAGGAAAATCATTATAATAAAAAACATTGAACACATCTGATTAATTTTATTTATTGAAAAAAATTCTCTCAGGTTGTTGCATAAATATTGATGCATACAAATAAATATATGCATATTGAAGCCTGCAATGCTACAGAATGGCTAATTATTATTTTCAAAACATATTTCATTTACATAGCAAAAAGATAAATTATATCACATAGCTCAACAATGAAGTTGGGATAAATATTCTGAATAAATCCATTATATAAAAAGATACATATCCCAAAAGTGAAAAAGTTTAGTACAAAATTCAAATCTATTACGAACTAAATACATTTCAAAATTCTTATCCACATAGTATCTACATACATACCATGTATAAAATATGATATCCACGAGCACAAATAATTCACTTCTTTTTTCCCAAATGAAGGAACTCATTTTGTTTCGCTGGGATCATTAAATTAAATTTTGTTGTATTTTAGTAATTTGGAGTTATTATGCAAAAGTACAATTGAACATTATCACAGTAAACTAGAAATAATTGAAATGGATAAAAAGTTCTAAAAATGCCCATTACTTAAATTTATGTCACCAATAATAATAATAACAATAATAAAAGATAGATCTTATTTATTGCACTTTTTCAATCTTTTTGATTATATGAATAAATTTCAAGCTACTTTGTTTGTTAATATACTGAAATTCCCAAATCCAGTCTGATGTTTCTTACTTGACAAATATTTATTACTTACCCATCATACGTAGTATAGGGTAAATCTTGCAATTGTTTTGAAAATATAATTTTTTTTTTTTGGCAGATTTACATATTTCAGATACTGGAGATTTCAAAAAACATATTTTTAGAAAAAAACTTTTGCCACCCATTCGTCTGTCTGTGTGTGTGTGTGTGTGTGTAGAGCTCTATCTCTAAAACAAAGTGAGATAGACGCTTGAAATTTTGTATGTACTTAATATGGAAGAATAAAACAAAGCCTATTTAATATTAGTAACCTTGATTATCCGGTACTATTTTTTTTTTGGACTCTAGAAAAATTCGTTCTGATGAAAGGTACATAAAAAATTTTGAAATTTTTTATTTTAAGAAATGGACGTAAAAGGCAATAAAATAACACAAATTTTGCTTAGAGAACAAAGCCGATCAGATTATTAGTTGCCAAGATAATTGTAATCTTGTTTTTCATATTCTTGGATTTTTCATGACATTGTATTTCATTTAAATTTCAATTCAAAGATATATTTTAATTGGAAATGAGATGCTTAATCTGACACAGTTAATTGTTATGTAATATGATTATTGTTTCTGGAGTTATAAGGATGTTTCTTTTATGCAATCTGGTACTACTTGAGTAGTTTGGCATTTTATGTAATTTGTCGAAATTGGTGCATCAGCAATTCATTAATAGAGCATAACTATGTGTATTAAAAATATTTAAATCTGTGCTAAAATTTTGTTTTGGAATTGCAATGCATTTTCTAAATAGTTTACACACTTTATTTTCATGCATTATATTATGCATATCCATGATGGGTAAGTATTACGGTGGCTGCCAACAGCTAGTTTAAAAATTTCTCAGTGGGGTCCTCAACAGTCAGGCCACAGGGACAGAAGTGTATATAAGTAACAATCTCATCTGTCCTAAAATGCTGCTCTATCAAGATTTATAAGTAAGCTTGATGTGTCATTTTTCTTGTTGATGATCTTGTTAAAACATTCTAGTCCAACCAAAATCTGTCTTTAATGTCGTTAGAATACAAATAAAATTTTTCTGGTGGGATTGTCTAATAAGATTAACTTTAATGGCATACTATCACATAGCTGCCAACTTTCAACTAATCTTCCGTAATACCTGAATTAGTTTGATCCAGGTTTACCTCATTCCGAACCAGAAAATTTATTTCATGAATCTTTATTTATTTAATTTCAGTTTTCCAAATTGAACATATTTAATTTCATTTCTTTAAAAAAATTCTGGCTAGAAAATTCATTAAACCAGTGTCAAACTAACGCACATATTAAGGATGTCAGGTTGGCACCTATGCTATCATAGTCATAATAAACTCCAATTACACAAAGACACTTTTACTTTTAGATAATCATTGACTTTTACACTAAAATGAGCTTCTTTATAACCCTGTAATCACCAGTACTTAAACTTAAAAATGATTAGTTTCATTTATTAAGTCAAACAAATCATTTAAAGTATTATTAAATCAAGACTGTTTTTTTTTTTTTTAATAACTTTGTATATGAATGTCATATTTTCATTTATACAAAATGTGATTGATCCTAATTTTGCATTCATGACAACTAAGCAAAAGGAGTTCCCTTATACTTGATGGAAAAAATCTGGTTTGGAAATTAATTTAATTGTTTAAATCAGGTTCTCCTGTTTTTTGTGCATCTACTTCATCAAAATAATTTCATCAAAATACATAACGTAGCACATTTTTTACTTAAAAACAGATAATTATAAAAAAAAAAATTATATCTGTATAA
Source organism: Maratus speculifer (assembly GCA_964019185.1). NCBI lineage: Eukaryota > Metazoa > Arthropoda > Arachnida > Araneae > Salticidae > Maratus > Maratus speculifer. Next base: position 247,856,149 of record OZ025290.1, on the reverse strand, counting down.
TTTTTTGGTACTTTACAACTTATTATATAATTATAAAAGAATATTTTACTATTCATTATTAAAAACATTAAAAACTTAAGACTGTTTTCAAATACTTGTAAATATAAACAAAAAAAGGCATAATATATAATAGGTACAAAGGAAATAATAAAAAAAATGATAGTTCTAACATTAACTAAATAATAAATGAATCATGTATTTCATGAATTAACATATTGAAACACATTTTATGATTAATTGTTAAGGACATTTATAAGCAGAAAGTTATTAAATTACAAAGACATAATGATTTATATGCTTTCCTATAGCTCAAAATTATTTTTTTAAACATACAATATATATATATATATATATATATATATATATATACCGCATATAAACAAGGTGCAAAGCAACTGCTAAAAAAATAATAAGTTTTTCCTTATTTTGTCATAAATTTAAATAGATAGTTTTCTGCTTACCATTATCCTTAAAATTATGTATATTTTTTTCATAGAAACTATTTTTGAACATTATTATTTATAATAAGAAAGACAATTAAACAAAATAAAAATCAAGCAAATTTTAAACAAATAAATTATGAAAGAATAAGTTAATAAAAGATTGAGATAAGAATGCATCTACATACATGATATTCAAGAATTTGTAAATATTTATGCTACATTTAGTAAAAGTACAAAAATAAAAATATTTATAAGTTAATGCTTTCATAATACAATATCCTAAGATTTTTATACAAACATGGACGGCAGAGTTTAGTTTTATTTAAAAAAAAAGGGTGTTGAGAATATTTTTGGATATTATTATTATTGTTCTTGTTGATATTATTTAGCATTTACATCATAATATAATCATAAGTATTCACAAAACAACTTTATTTTAACTATGACATTTCTAACCGTAAGATTAAAAAATAACACACAGAAATACATATTCAGTAAATGACAAATATATATTATAGATTTAAAAATAACAATTCAAGTTTTTTTTTCTGTTACAGTTATAATCCTCTAAAATTTAAAAATATTTAAATCTGCTAAAATGGTTCCAACCCTATATAATTTTACAATAAAGATCTGTTTATTATTCTCCCCCCCCTCCCTAATTTCTATCCTATTAACCATTCTATATTCCTTCATTACAGCACAAAATGATAAAAAGTAGAAGAAACGAATCTTTTGTATATTTCTGTGAGATTTTTAACCCTAATAATTAAATTTTAATTTAGTTATTAATTTATTTACTTAAGTGGAGGGGTCGATAAGTATTTCAGACATGCCAACTTTTGAAAATGAGAAATTGTAGCACACAGAATTCAAATTACTATGGAGGTTGGTTGGTGATTTTTTGTGTTTCACAGCCATTTTCCACAGCCAAATGAATCTTAAAAGATTCATTTGATTTCATTCTTTCAGTTCAATGAAGTGAAATTTTTTTTTCTCTCAAAATTTGGATACGATTTTAGAATTTCTCCTTTAATAGTGGTTTTTTGGGGGAGAGAGGGGGAGACACATTTGTAAAAGAAAACTCTTTAAAAATTTCTCGCCACAGTTATAATACACATTTTCCTATCATGATTCTTTTTTAAATATGCACCCATTATGTCAAACTATTGACGATATTAGCAATTTTTGCACAATCTTTTGGTGAAATTTGAGTTTTTCCCAGCAATATTTTCATGAAATTCATATCTTTACTGCAATTCTTTGATAAAAATGATATATATATTTTTCTTTTTGCTGTTTTTCTAAAGAAGATAATTTCTGTATAAATATTTATAATAACATGATTCACTCTTGGTTAAAATCCATGAAGAGGTTTTTATGCTAAGACGTTTGTTTGCCAGATTTTTTTTCCCTTTGAGCATTTTTTAATGTTCAAATTTTTGGACTAATGACCAATTTTTTAAAACTTTTAAAATACATTAAAATTCAAGAAATTTCGTAAAAGAATCCAGAAAAATATGCTACAAGGAGAAAAAAATCCCTACAGGAAGAAAAATATATTTGTGTATTTGTTGTTTTTCCTTTCAAAAAAATCATAGTTTGAGACTGATTTTCTTAGCATCGTAGTTTATAGGTCCAAATCGTAGCAACTACAATTTCTTTCATAGCAGTTGGCAGACCTGGTATTTTTATTGATTTAATAAATTTTTTAAATCATCTACAGCATTTTCTAATTAAATATAACATAAAAATATAAAAATTGGATATGTTCTATTAATTAATTTCCCATTCTTGAGCATTTAATGTCAGAGTTCCATTTTTATAAATCTAAAATATAGAATAATCTTTTTATTTAATAATCTTAAACAACTCACAAATAACTTTAAGGAGCAAGTTTTTTTCCAAGGTTTGCTTTTACCTGAACACCAAAACATAATAAATAAAATTAATAATCAATAGGACCCCCTTCCCTCATCAAAAAAAGAATAAAAGCATAAAAGTTTATATATTTTAAAAACAAATAAAAATATCAGTTTATGAGATGCCTTCTAAATTTTTAAGTATAATGGTTAGATATTTAAGTCTAATGAAAATTTTCTTTTTTTCTATAATTAAACAGCAATACCTATAAATAATATGAAATTTAAAAAACTTATTTATGCCAGCTAATTCATTCAGACAAAATTATACGAATTATCAAATTATTTAACTTAAAATTTTACACATATACTTTGTAAGTAAAAAATAATTACTATTCATATTGGATCATAATAATAATAAATAAAATGTTATCATAAATAACTAAAAAACATTCAGCAAAACTAGGTACACAGCAGTTGTTAAAAATTATAATATTAATATAAAAATAAATAAAAATGAAAGATTTTTAAAAACACAAAATTCTAACAGACACTACAATTAAGTAAAATATACACAATGTGCTTTTCAGACCAAATTCTTGTACATTGATATTCATAGTCATAAATAAAAGACAACAAAATCATATAACAATGTACCATTTATTTTAAGAAACATTTAATTAAGTCTTTGACTAAGCATCAAGCATAAGCTGCCTGTAACTGAATAGAAGTTTAAACAATTTTTGGATAAAATTTAATACAAAAAGAGACATAAAAATAATTAAAATTGACAATTTTACAACATATATAAAATAATCATTCAAACATTGAAATATATCATGCATTGCAATTAAAAAAAGTTTATTATAATGATAGTAACATTTACTAAAAATCTATTAACATTACAGAAAATTTAGAAGCAAGTACATAAAATTAAAATGCAATATTTAATTATGTTCCTTACACAAATATTTTATTTAAATAAATATAAGTAGAATTTTAAGATATGAATTGCAGGAACAATAAATGTAGTACTTCAAATCACTATCATAAAAAATTTTTAACAATTCATTCATATATCTTATTTAATTTTATTTAAATTAATACAATAAAATGGTGAACTATAAAATTCAGTTATACTTATCAAAATTTATCTAAAAAAGTTTAATGCTTAAGATTGAAATATAAATACTACATAAGATCTTGCCAAAGATGTGTCTGCAAATCTTAATTTTTATTGCTGTAACCAAGGATATTTCAAATACTGATAAGTTTAATGAAGTATAATTTTTATACATATAAAATAAAAATCTCCAAGAACACAAATTTTAAGTTCAATGCAATCCACCTTTTTCTTTTTAATAATAATATATATATATATATATATATTAATTCTAGGTTTAATAAAAAGTTTGAATTACCAAGTTATATTAATTTTTTATTTAAAGAAAATATAATTTTCTGAAAAAGGTCACAATAATAAAAACTAACAAAACATAAATTTGGATAATTAAAAATAACAAATATGCAATAAATAAGTGAATGCACAAAACTCCAAGGCAGGTAATAAGTCACATTACTTTCATAAAATTTTTAGTGCAATTTTAATTTGTTTAAAAAAATTCACAAAGTAAATGACAAATAAGAGCAACTAATAAAATGAATACTGAATGGCAGTGCATAGCACAAGCTGCAAAGGTGCGGACAGTGCTAGTGGAGCTACCAGCCTATCACAGACTTGTATCTCATGATGACTATCTTGTGCTATTTTTTCAACAACAAAATTTTTGTCGATAATGACTAGCAGAATTTCATGATATTTATTAACTTATTATTTTTTCTTTATATTCTTGCATACCCAATCTAAACCATCCTGCAAAAGAAAAAGAAAAAATTCTAGAATGTATGCATAAATATTTGAAATGACATGAATTAAAAAGTACATGACCAAGACAAAAACAACAAGAAGAAAAAGATCAAGAAGGAAAACAAAACAAATAGGAAGAACAAAATAAATGCAAGAAAATATTAGCATAGTTTTGATTCCTCCTTGTTATATCACCCCTGCATTTACAATTATATCAAGGTCACAGTTTGTTAAGAATTTTGTTAAAGGTAATTTCAATCTCATATGTATGTTATTATATGCCTTATATAAATGTTAAACACACACACACATACATACATATATATATGTCATATATTACTATAACTTTTTTATTTATGTCACAATATTTTATAAATGATTGTGGTATGATATAACATGGCGACATATTCCAGTTGCAGATTGGGGGAAGGGGGGACTATTGTAAGAAAATACTGTGTTTTTATTTGAAAAAAATTACAAAAAGTAAAATTATATGGTATTGTGGTGAGATTTGTGAAAATATTTTAGACTTTAAGGGATGCACATTACAGTTTTTAGTATTGCAAAAACTATAGTTCAAGATTTTTTTTTTTTTTTTTTTTTTTTTTTTAGAAATTAACATGGTTAATTAAAATAAATATGATGAGAATAATTTTATGAGGAAATAAGCATATATGTTGTCATTTATTTGTTTGTTTTAAAATCAAAAATAAATAAATAATATAAATAAACAAATAAATAAAAATCAAACAGTTTACTTTTTATGAGGAAAAGAATAGAGATCCACATATGTGGACCCAGTTACCGAAGAAGTTAAAATTTACCTTAAGGCCTTCCCCAGTTAATGCAGAGCATGCTTGAATTTGCCAAGAGCGATCTCTGATTGCAGGTAGGTTTAGACCATCTGCAAGTTCACTTGCAGGAGCAGCATTAAATAAGTCTTGTTTATTTGCAAATACAAGTAGTGGAACACCAGCTAATTTTTCTTCTGCTAATAATTCTGCTAATTCCTAAAATACAAATAACAACATGGATTACTGAAGTCATAAAATATTTTCAAGGATAGTTCAAAATATAAAAAATTACCGGGCAAAAAGAATCATTCTTCAAAAAGACATATTAAATTTTGAATATGAGGGGTGAAAATTCCTTTTGATCTTATCTGTATCTGAGAGACAACTGATAGTTTTATCTTTTTATACATTTTTAAATTAGTGAAAATCCTCATCAATGATAAATGTCTTCTACATTGAGAATGTTGCAACAGAAAGGATTATCAAATACTATTGATAATCATAAATTTTGGTACTAAAATGTTATTTAATGATAATGTTACCTGTTTTAATCAAATCTGGTGATAATCTTTAAATTTTGTGCAATTTCTGATATACATGTTTTAGATTGATCTGTGATGAATAATACATCCACAAAAGAAGAAAAAAATCCTAGAGGGGCACAATTGCTTCTCCCTTCCAGCCTATTCCAAATGATATTCCCGATTTATTATAAGAAATTAGAACTTTCAAGAATATTTTAATAGCATTAAGAATATGAAATAAACATAATTTATACAAATAACATTTTTTAAAAATAACACACATGTAAAGAAAGGACCCCAATATCAAAAATGATTAGGAGAAAAATAAAATCTTGTTAATGGAACTACACATATAAATAATGAAACAATTTAATCTCAGCGAGTGCATTCTCCTGTTTTGTTGCTCTATTATAAATACATATATAAAGAAAATAACAAGTGTTTGGTACATACTTAATAATAGTAAACTATACTTAAAGAAATAATGTATAGGAAATACATGTTTTCGATATGACATTATTAATCAACAATAATTTGAATGAAAAGTAATTTTTGAGTGCCAATACAAATATATAAAAATGAAGTTAAAAAAAACATTAGCAAATTCAAAGATAACTGAACAATGGACTTTGGAGAATCTTAGGAAATTTGAACAATGTGTAACATAAATATTGATTTATAAATTAAATATGTGTATATAATGCATGAAATAATTAATGTAAAATCTCTTATTTTTATTGATTTCAGAATTGGAAAATATTTAAATATTCTGTAGTTTAGAATATATTAGTTGCATTAAGAATATGAAATAAATATAGTTTATACAAATAACACCTTTTTTTTAGAGCACACATGTAGAGAAAGGACCTCAGTATGAAAAATGATTAGGAGAAAAATAAAACCTTGTTAACAAAACTACGCATATAAATAACGAAATGATTTGGTCTCACTATGTGCATTCTCCTGCTTTGCTGCTCTATTATATATCTATAATTTAGAGTAAATATTTAAATAATAATATATTTAAATAATAATATATTTAAATAATAATATATTAAATATATTTAAATATATTTAACATAATAGACTATAAACTATTTTTTTTAAATAAATGAATTGAAAACAATAAAATCCAAAAGAACAGCAAGCTAGAAAACTGAATACACTAAACTGTATAAACAAGCATGCAATATGTGATGCATAAAATTCTAAAATACCAGATAAGAGATTATAATAAATTTCATTATGTTTAATCATATCCTAATTGTTTAAATTCTAAAATTCAAAACTGTAGAAAATATATGATAAAATAGCAGAAAAAAATAAAATAAAACTTACAACACCAGTTTCTTCAAATCTTTTTCTATCTGCACTATCAATAACATATATCTATAAAAAGACAGAAATACACACACTTTGTGTAATTAAAAGATTTTACCATTAGAGCAAAAATAAAGTAATTATTAATCATGATTATTTAAGGAAAGCAAGTCACAGATGTGTTAAAAATTTCCAGAGAACTTTTCTCCTCAGCATAACTGAAAAACACATATTTAAAAAAGCTTTAAGAGTAAATAGCATTTGAAAATAATTTTTACCAACATATAAAAATATTTTCAGAAAGAATGGAGTTTCATGTCATTAAATTTCATATTAAATCCACTGCTGCATTAAAACTATGTAACACAAACACAAATAATAACAAAAACTTCAGAAACTGCAGGTCAAACATAGCAAATGAGGTTTGTTCATACTATAATGAAGTTTTTAAAATATTCGGATCTTGGTGTAATAGTATATAGTACTTTGGATACAGTAAAGTATCAAAAATCTTTTGTGTGTCCCTGTAAATACTATCTGTTTTCTATTATACTGGAAATAACTAATTGTAAATCTCAGTAACATATATCAGTTTCATAAAATGATAAATAGTTTAATGTAATTAAAACGTGTTTTACAAAATGCTTCCCTTTATACCATTATGTAATGGAATACTTATGTGTGGCCCTGTAAATTAAAAAATATATTCTTTGCATACACCATATTGTACAGAATGTATATAGATTCATACCAATTTTATTATCTTCGAATGAGTGCAACATCATTAAAATGCACTTGAAACTATTTTTTCCCATTGGCTGTAGCTATAATGGAATGGAATATTTTTGATTGCCCCTGTAATTGAATTATACATCGGATTTTTCATAAAATTTGAAATAATTCAACAAAGTTATGCATCAGTTACATATTTTAAATTTAAAATGATTTGGTTGGGCAGTTTTTGTTTGTTATATGTGAACAAACAATTGGACTGAACGACTATAAGGCTACATATTTACGAATGCACCTAAAAAGCACAGCAACTTTAATTGACTTTCTTAACTTAATGCAGTGACTTATTCAGTGATGATAGCAATGTGATATAGTGTATTATGTTTTAAGCAAAAAACTGGAGAACAGATGTATAATTTTGTATTGAATACTTAGTCTAAAAGGATGGCTTACTTCTACAAAAATGAGCCCAGTTTTTTGCAAGTGTCTGAGTACCAGGATTGAAGCTTAGCAACATTACCGCAAATATATATCTGATTGCAGGACAATTGGGATAATTTAACAAAAATGGTTTGTCACAGTAGTGCTTCTTGTGGCAACAATTTTTTGTTTTCATATTTACTTTTAATCACATTGGTACCAATATTGCTTATACAGAGATGTAATTGAAGATTACATATATGTAAATATGAAAAAAAAAAAAAAAAAAAAAGGAATTTTGCTTAGTAGCTACTGGCCAGAAGGTTGATTTTTTTTAGCAGTCAGGTATTGGCCAATGAGAATAATTTCTTAAGTAGCCAGTAAGTACATTTATGTCACTAAATATTTAATTATAAGATATATATGAATTTAGAATAAAAAAGTAATATATGAACTAGATAAAAATAATTTAATTTATATTATTTGGTATAAACTTGAGATACTAATTTTCATCTTTTTTAAAATTTATAAATTAAATTAACAGCAAAGTTATTTGCAACATGTGTATGTTATGTAGCAAGCTACATAAATCCAACTATGCTCAGGTAGTAACAATAACCGTATAATAACAGTACAATAACAGTAGTATGTAGCTAACAACATAAATAAACTCCTACTCTCTTTTTTTATATATATATAATTATTTGTCTAAAATTAAGATCTAGGAAAAAAAAAGTTTTTTAATGATTAGCAAATTTTGATTAAATATATAAAAAAAGAAAAAAAAATGAAATTTACAACAAATTTTCTAAAAAATGAAGGAAGAGAGATCTCATATGATACTAACATTATATGTTTTTTCTATGATCCTTTGACATGTTATGTTTTTTTCGCGATCTTTTGACAAAATTTGAGCTTGTTTTTGTGATTTGTTAATGAGATTTGCGTTCGTTTCAATGATTTTTGCAATCGGTATCGTGATATTTTGATGAGTCATTTTTTTGCGATTCTTTGACAAAATTTGCATTTTTTGCGATTCTTTGTAGTGCTTTTAGATATTCTTTGACAAAATTTGAATTTTTTGCATTCGTTTTCATGATTTTTTTTTTGACGATATGTGTTTTTTTGCAATTCTTTGATGATTTTTTTTCTAGCAATTCTTTGAACATATTTGCGTTTTTTCGAGATTCTTTGACGATATTTGCATTTTTTGTGATTCTTTAATGATATTTGCATCTTTTTGAAAATGCTTGCATTCTTTTGTGAATTTTTTACAATATTTTTGTTTTTATTTTTCACGATTCTTTGACGATATCTGCATTATTTGATGATATTCATGTTATTTTCGCAATCCTTAGATGAAAATCATGCCTTTTTCGCAATACATTGACAAAATTCATGTTTTTCTGCTTTCTATTGAAAATATTTGCATTTTTTTTTGCAATCATTTTTACAATTTTTTTTTTGGATGAAATTTGCAGATTTTTATTCCAAGTAGAGATGTAAATTTTCCGGAAAAATATAAGTGGTGGAAAAAAACTGGTGTTTTACTGGGTTTTTTCAGATAAAACCGAAAAATTGATTTTTCATGATTGTTTCTCCCAAATAAATTATATTTCCTTAGAGAATATTAAATAACAAACATTTAATAACCATTTTTTGTATTAAAAGAAAACTTTTTTCACTTTATATTACAAAATAAAGTAGCAAAGCCTGCTTTTAAAAGTTTTTTTTTTTTTTTTTTTTAAAGCCTAAGAATTTTTATTAAACGCTATTGTTTGTTATATCATATCTCTGTTGAAATGATTTTTCAGTTACATGTTTAACTACCAATTGACCTAATGTACCTGAGCCAATATGTCTGGAGTTTGGAATGAAATAAATTATGCATTCCATTTACATAAGTATAGTTTTTAAGTAAATAATACTAGTTTAAAGAAATTATTGCAGTTATGTCATTATTATGAATATCAGTATTCAAAAATTCCATTGTTTGTTTAAAAAAAATGCATATTTTTACATCATTACATTTTTTTCTTACAATTATAATTTTATTTCCTTTAAAAAATATGCTTAGTTTGGGTATAACTTTCCAATCTTTACTCAAAAAAATTTTGATTTAGTTTTGTAATCTAAATTCAAACAAAACTAAGTTTTAGTTTGGCTTACTCAGGTCTGCAACTAAAAAATAGCAGAGGATTTATTGACTATTAGATTTTTATTCAGTTGTACTTTTCTAATGCAAACTGCCCATGTTTTTGCAACATTACTGTACATTATGGAGGTCAATTTTAGATTCAACACCTCGAAAAAACATTCAATTAATCAGCTATAACGAAATCTTGAAAAATGCAGCATAGTAGTGCCACCTATAGGGCAATTTATATCAAAAACTAAACTACATTAATATATACTAGGAACTGTCTGAAGCTGTAGTTTGATAAAAAATCATTCTTTAGTCCTTGAGATAGTCCTTGAGATAGATATTGCGATAATCATGAATAATGCAGCGTAGCAGCGTCATATGTTGAGCGATTTACACAAAAAAGTAATGAGCACGAAGTTATGTCAAAGATTAACTTAATCTGAAGTTTTATGAAAATACATACATTACTTCTTGAGATAGAACTATTGTGGAAATTATGAATAATGCAGCATAGCAGCACCATCAGTAGTGCAATATACACTAATAACTAAACATCTCAAGTTTATATCAAGGTGTAACTGAATCTAAAGCTTTGTGAAATTATGTGCATCAGTTCTTGAGATAGAGTGCCCATAAAATTTTTGTCACATTCAGACTCACAGAGTGATAGATATTTTCCAAAAACCATCAAATCGTGTTCAGGACCTTCTAAAACGTTTAAGTACATCAAAAACTGGAAGTCAAATTTTTCACAAATTCAATACTTACTTCTTGAAAAGATAGAAAAAATAATAAATGCATGTTTTAAATTTTATGTTAAATTTTTTATTTTACCATTTCCATTAATCGGCATATTATTGAAATAATTTTGCACATGAATTAATTTTTAAAAAGAGAAGTTGCATTTAATTATATATCTAGATTTATTTCATGTTATCCTGTTTTTGTGAAACTGCGAACTTCTTGTATATACTTGTACAAATTATAATCAGAATTTGTGAATAAGAAATTATTACTATATTTAGGTTCCTATTTAGACATTTTTAATAAGGTTATTTATACATATATACAACTTGATAAGATTCAGCTGCTAAATGTCATAAGATTTTTTTTCTACAATCACTGCATTTGCAAAAGATTCAGTTTGTAGATTAAACTTTTTTCTGAAATGTCTATTTTCAAGAGAAATTTTGTGAAGGGTCTTGTGTTTCAAGCAAGAAAATAATGTAAAGGATCCTTTCAAGTCTTCTCAAACAGATTTCTGCTCAGAAATTAGATTACCCACATTAAAGTTTTCCTGTGGGACTCTCAACATAAAAATAAATTAAATTAAAAGTATGAGAATGTAGCTATTACAAAATTTTCCATATATTATTTCATACATGAAATTTCAATTTTTCCAGTTCGGAAAAATTGAAAAATAAGCCTTCAGAAAAAACTGAAAAAAACCGTTTTTTTCCGAGCAATCCCATCTCTAATTCCAAGATTCCTTGACAATTTTTTTTTTTTTTTTTTTTTTTTTTTTTTTTTTTGCAAAATAATGCTTTTATCTTTACATATATGGTACTGCAAAATTTTAATATTTAATACCATTTGAGATGTATATCTGTAAATAATAATAATAATAAAACTATACACAATATGATGATTATTTAAAGTTCTTGAACTATATAGCTTAAGTATTTGATGATCACAAGAAATAATAGAAATAAAATAAAGCCTTAGGCATTGAAATAATATTAACAATATAGCTTGAAAAAAATATATATATTTAATACAATTCTAAATTCCCATCTGTATTTTGTAATTTATTATTTATATATTTATGAATACATTTGGCTTTATTTTATAAATGCAATGCTTTTATTTTATAAAATAGTTTTTTTTCTCACAAAGTTGCAAATGTTGTAAGGTCTAGATCATAGGTTCCCAACCTTTTCTGGACCACCACCTTCTTTACAAGAGAAAAAAAATGCCAATGCCCCCCCCCCTCCTTCCATAATAATTAATCATACAAAATGCTAAAATATTGTTGCATATTATCTATATTTTATCTGTCTATTTATGTCTTTAAAATCACACAGCAGCAGTTAATTAAAACAACCATCAAATGTAGTAAAAAATTGTTCATTAATAATTGAAAAATAAGCACAAAACCAATAGGAATTTAAAAAAACAACAACGAAATGGTTGAGGCTTAACAATTTATCATGTCGAATTCCAATTTTTTTAACATCAGTTACAAATTGTCAAGTTCAAAGATATCTGTTCCTTTTCTTAGGCAATAAAATTACTGCTTCACGGAATCCATTCTCAGCCAAATATGATGAAAGAAAAGCAATTAAAATTTTATGTACTCTCCTCCCAATCTATGTTAGAGAGCTGTATTGGTTTTGGAATTTAGAACTCTTGATATCCATCTCTGAATTTTACTTTTAGTTCTTGTTTGCTGTATATATATCTTGGAATATTTAAATGTCTTGGAATCGCTCTGAGAAAACTTCATAAAAAATGTCCAAATATTGACAGTAAGTAAGTAAATATTCCTGTTTTCAGACTGTGAATAATATGGCAAAGTGGCTGTATTCTCTTCTACTTAGATTGCGTTTAAACAAAAGAAGTTTATCCACAGAAGCAGCTATGGGGTTTTTTGTTTTAATTAAATCCAACTCATCATCTTGCAATCATCCCATGCCTTATTATAAATATTTAGAATATTTAAATTTATTTAATCAAAGGTTCTAAAGAGGTCTCTCAAGTAATCGATTTCATTTCTTAATATAATCAGGTTTCAGTCTATTTTTACACCTCTGTTTTTTAATTGTTAAATTGAATCAAAAAACTACTCAGAAAAACAGAGACAACAACTTCTGTGTACAGCAGCAAATGATTGTAATCATTTACAAGTCTGACGCAAAGTGGTAGTGACAAATAGAGGTCTGCCACGGGCCGAAATTTCCAGGCTTGAGTCAGGCCCAATCCATAGAAAAAAAAATTTGGCCCAGCCCTTCCCGAACAAAAAAAAAAAATATTGGCTCGACCCCGCCCATTATAAAACTTAAAATATCGGCCTGAGCCAGGCCCAACCAGAGTAAATTTCTACAGAACATTGATTTTTACTCTTACGAAAGAGTTCTGACCAAAAAAACTTATCTTAGTCTTTTTTTTTTTTTCATATTTATAATCTTTATTTACGTAGAAGTGTTGTAAGATATGATATTTATGTTTTTAATGAACCTTTGTTTGTTGCATGTAAATGTTTCAAATATCAGTAGTATTATTAATCCATATTCCATGTAATGGAGAAATAAAAATCTAAAAAATGATATATGGTAAAAGTAAAATCTTCTAAAATGGTATCGCATTGGAAAAAAAATGTTATAGACAAACTCCTTTCTTAGCAGGAGTAAATGTATAATACATTTTTTTCTTGCATATTATTGTAGTCATTTTGCATGGATGAACAGTTTAAAAAAATTTAAAAGAAATTTCCATTTTCAGTTTAAAAGAAGATTCCGTCATAGGCAGGTTCTTTTTTCTTCATGCATTTAATTCTATTTTAATAAGCATAGAAATCTACGAGAAGAATAAATTTTAATGTTTAATTGTAGAATAATGATGATTAAATCATTACCTTTTTTGCAAAAATTTTTGGACTAAGGCAAATTTTACTGATTTTTGAACAGACTTGGCCACATCTAGAAAATTATTTTTACACGGGATGATTCAACCGAGATTGAATATTTTGGCCCGTAAAGACTAAGAAGAATGAAATTAGTCCCGGCTTCGTATGGAAAAAATAAGTTACGCCTGGCCCGAGCCTCCAGGAAAAAAGTAAGCTCCAAGCCCGGCTCAGCCCGACCCAGGAAGATTAGTGACTAGGCCTGACCGGCCCGAGTTTTCAGAAAAAAGTAAAGCCCAGGCTCAGCCCAGCCCGTGCAGATCTCTAGTAACAACTGCACTATAAAATGAAAGAATTCTTTCACTTTGTTGTGCAACTATTTTCACTATAAATTTGGCAAAATTTCCTGCCATTCTATGAATTGTTTCTAATTCTTATTGGCTGCTCTAATAATGTAATGAAGCAACGTATACAGCTGTTCATTCCAATTTTTGTAAACCAAATGCTGATGATGTATAACAGAATGTACAGAGAGTAAATTTAATACTGCTTGTTTCAAATGCGTTAATTAAAGACTTATGATGTCCGTCGTTGCTGGAGCAACATCAGTAGCAAATTATTACGAAAAGGAATTTATTTCTCTGGGACTAACTTCATGGTGCTAAATACTGATTCTCTCTTTATATCAATTTCCAACAGTTTTTGTTTTTTAGTAACGCAGATCTATCCAGTTGAATGGTAAATTTGCAGGTATTTAAGTTACAACATAATGATATTTCAATGCCTTTAACTGTTTTTTCCTCTTAGTACCGAATTATTACTCAGGGTTTTTTCTAATGATATCTGATGGTTTCTTATGATGAAGAACAGCTTTTATTATCTCTCTGACTGCCGGCAAGATTAATTTCTTGCTGATTGTGCGTGGTTTTCATAATTTTGCGATTAACAATATACTATTATACGAGGCTGGTTGGTGATTGTCACTCACAAAAATGTTCAAATAATCACAGTCTTTCAGTTGGGAGAGTAATTAATATTTAAATAGTTTATTAATCAGTTTAATATAATCTTGAATTATTAACATAAGTAGCCAAGATTACACTATATTCTCTGATATGCAGAGCCAGAACAAGTCACTATCAACCCCATACGGCCAAAACCATCCTCCGGACGTCCTATGCGGTCCTACACAGATCCGGGAGATCCTAAAACCATCAAATCCTGTAAACATCAGATTAAGACGTCCGGAGGACACCAGAATCCGGATGAACCATCCACACATGCTTATCGTGGATGGTTCTTCCGGATTCTGGTGTCCTCCGGACGTCTTAATCTGACGTTTACAGGATTTGATGGTTACGTATCTTCGAAGCGGCGAAATTACCAGTGCGCATGCGCCAGAAATGTCAACTGTCGCGATGTTTATTAATGGATTCTTGGATGGAATTTCAATTAAAATTTTACTCTAAGGGATCTATCTGGATATATCTTTACTAAAGGTAAGTAAATTTTCAAATATTAACCTTTTTAGAATGAATTCTTGAGATTTGTACCAAAATATAAAGATTTTTTTATAATCTAATACCGTGAGGCGGGCAGCATTCATAGAAAACACATAAAAAGTTATAGGCATTTTTCATGTAAATATTCGTAAGATAAAATGTGTTATAATCATAAAACAAACCTTTGTTCATTATATTTTACATAAATTAAAAGCAATAGTGTTATTTTTAAAGATAGGTCATTTTGTGATTCACCAAAACATTACATTGTTTACATTTATTTAACATCTGTAAAAATCAAATTTTTTACAATCGCTGCTAAGTGTGTTAGTGAAGCTTCTCTTGAAAAAAATATTTTTTTAATAAAATATAGGAAAATCTATGTCTAAAGTTGAAGCCAAATATTTGCATCTGTTTAATAATAAATGGATACTTTTCTGTTAAGCCAGGTATCAGTGTTACACATATATGTATATACATATCTGTGTATAAATATAACTCTTGGCGCTTGGCCTAAAAAGTACAAATAAATGTTTTTGAATAATGTATTAATGTTGCTTTATTTGTTTGTTTAATTTATTTGAAGTATTCTTTCCTGTATTCATTTTCTGTCTGCAGTAAACATGATGCTTGGTAAAAGAATTTTTTCTAATTTTTGCTCCATCCCAATTATTTTGTTCTGCAAATGAACGTGATCTCTGAGTCAAAATTAGCCTTTTTTGCTAGTTTCAGCCTGGAGCAAACATTAATTTCGACACCCTGCCCCTCACATGCAATAAAAGTTATGGATCGTAGGTACATTATTAAAAAAAAAAAAAAATCTTTAAAAAACAATTAATGATAATTAAAATGCTAGCAGGAAATATAGCGTTAAGAGTCTTCATTAGTCATGCAAAGAAACTGGATTATTTTATTTTATTTTTATTTATTTATTTATTTTTTATGCTTTAGAATAGTTCAGATTGAATTCCAACCAGGTTAGTATTTTCTTTTTCAAATTTTGGTTGTAGATTTATTTTTTAATAAAAAGTCACTTCTATTTTCACAAATTTGAAAAGAACAATCCCCAAGTTTTAACATTAGCTTGTGGGTTTCTTTAGTACTTGGTATATGTACGTGTATACACATATGCACACATTTTTGCATGAAAAGACAAAACCTTCGTTTGGTATTGGTGTCTCCCTTTGCCTTTCACTCTGGCTTCCGGGCAGTGTTCTCGCTGTCACTCGCCATTGTGCCAAATTGCAACCAAATTCTTCATTTGGCGAGTAAACAAGCGATTAGATTCGCCAAATTACTAGTACTTAGTTTTTGCTTTTTCTTTCTTTCCTTTTATTTATTTTTTATTTTATTTTATTTATTTATTTATTTATTTATTTTTTTTTTTTTTTTTTTGCGTGTAAAAGTTTAATATTTTTAATTTTTTTAATATATTTATGTAACATATTTTTAATATTTGTAGCAAATAGTTGAAATTAGATTAATAACAATCGTTGTCACAGTTAATAAGAACTTAGGTTATTTTAGAAGATATTGAAAAAAACGGGTACATTAAAGGATTAAAGATTTTTTTTTCCGCTACACAGCGAATCTATTTCGCTTGTACTTTTTTCATTTGGCAAGTGTTTTTTATTTTTTATTAGCCAAATTACTAACATTGGTGAAATGTCTGCGAGAACACTGCTTCCGGGGCACATGTCCCCCTTTACTTCCCTAGTTTCGGCACTGCATGATCTTAATACTAAAAATAAATAATACAATGTTTCAAACACATGGCATTCTTAGTGTGATTATTTTATTTAGAAACTTGCAAGAGTTTCTTTAAATACCGTATTTTCGGGTGTATAGTCCGCGGCTTATACAAGAAAAAAACCTCCCAAAAAGCTGCTGCGGCTTATACACGCTGCGGGTTATACAAAGTTGGTAGGGGGCTCAAATTCTGATTGTGCCCGAGTACAATTTTCTTTTCCTCCGAAAATCATTTTGAATTGTAAGAAAATGTGCTTTTGGAGCAAGAAAAACACAATTTTGAAGCAGGAAAATGAGTTTTTAGTACAAAAATGTTCACTTCTGGAATTAACTTTTTTTTGTGCTACTTTGACAAAATTTGCATTTTCTGCGATCTTTTGACAAAATCTGCCATTTTTTCGGGATATTTTGACGAATTTTGCATTTTTTTTTTTTGCAAAATTTGCCGTTTTTGTGATTTTTATGACAGAATTTTCCGTTTTATTGCAATTTGTGGACGAAATTTGTCGTTTCGTGAACTTTTGGCGCAATTTTCCGTCTTTCGCGAATCATATTACAAAATTTTCCGTTTTATCATGATTATCGATGAAATATATCGTTTTTTCACGATCTTTTGAGGATATCTGCCACTTTTTCAGGATCTTGTACAAAATTAGCCATTTTTTTGCCAATCTTGCCGAAAATTAGTCGTTATTTTGCGATTTTTTAACGAAACTTGCCGTTTTTTCGCGATTTGTTGATGTAATTTCGTGTCCCCTGGGACGCATAAGAACTATTTTTTTGCGTTCCATCGCCGATTTTTTGCACTATAGCGCGTTTGTATTATTGCTGAAGAGCTGCATTTTTTTCAAATGTGGGGCAAGAAGGGTGCTATTTTTTTTAATGTACAACCAGAGGGGCACTAGTTTTTGGATGAGGGGCAAGAGGGGCGCTAATTTTTAAACTAAAGGGCAGGAGGGGCAGAGTGCCCCCCTGAAACCCTCTGGGGGAAACTCTGCTATACTAAGTGATAGGCAAGTAAATATTCCTATATTTAGTATATTCATACTTAAACAGAAATTCCTTACTGTTGCAAATTTGACTTAAATGAAATTTAAAGCCACTTTTTTTTCCCCTAAACTTTGTACATTGCTTAATAAAGATTAAATTTTATTTTTCTAAAAACTAATTGCTTATCTGTGATTTATAAAGCTAAATATATTAAAAAATTTTAATATGTGTGTTTATATTTTCAATTTATTTAAAAATAATTTTAAAAACCTGATTTAAATCAATGACTTAAAAAATCCATTGATTTTAATCATGATTAAAACCAATTATGTTGATTTAAATCAACAAACTCTATGGAATAATGGAGAAGGTACCTTAATTTCTTTGAATTTACTTAGGTCAAATGTAAAAATAATAGAAGCTCTTCTTGATGCCACATGTGATCATTTATATTAAATTTTATTTAAATGATTTATGTAGCTTCAATTATTTTGTTTTTTAGGCACAAATTGTAGAATCCGTAAAGTCCCAGCATGAATAAATGAAAGTATATATGGATAAATCCTGCAAATATCCAGCAGTCAAAGCTCAGTTTTAAATAAAATTTTGAAATTGGTAAGTTTTCTTTAAATATTTCTAAATAAGACATCATAATAAAATAAAAAATTCTTATCAAAGCTATGCATATGTGTATCTTCCTGTTATATATTCTTTAATCATACTTAATTTATATTAATTAGTACATTCTTTAAAGTATCCAAGTAAAGATAATTAAAGGCAAGTCCATGAGTTTTCTGTCATAGAAATAAATGGAACTTCTTGTTTTAAAAATGAAAATACATGTGCAAAATTATTACAATAATGGCAATTACTAGAAATGATAACGTTAAAAATTTTATTTAATACGGTAGATTTCCTCAAATCTGCACAGCTTGGGACCAGAGATTGTGCGGATTTTAGCAATTGCAGATTTCTGGTCAACTATTCTGGAAACTATAATGAATGATTACAGCATAATTAAATATTATGATAAGTAATAAAGTAAAAAATAAAAATTCACATAATTTTCAAATGATTTAAATATTAAAAGCAAAGGCCAAATTAATAATCAGTTATGATGATTCAATATTCATTATAAAGATTAAATGTATTTTTCCTAAATTATTCAATGAAACTTGTCTCATAAAGGTATATTACTAATTCACATCAAAATCATAAAACAAAGAAATATTATTTCAGGTTTATCCAGACTTAATAATCAAAAAAAGCTTGATTAACATATAAATTATATTTGGTAAGAAGATTATTATCAGTGATATCAGCAAATCTTCAATTTTTTCACATAATAAATTTATTCTTCCTTCATGAAAAAAACATGAATTCAGTAATATTAGCAAAAATTATAAATTAAAATATAATATTGAATTTATATAAAAATAAAAAGGTCAAATTTGGTCCCTATATTTGAACTAACTGTTTCATTGTTTACATCTGTAAATTATGTGCAGATTTGAGAGAGTCTACTGTATTTGAATCTTTTTTATTATTATTGATTTTGCTAAAATTTTTATGTAATCAAATGATAATCATCAGAAGTATTTAACTGTTTTTAGTTCAACTGTATATTTATTTATTAAATGAAAAAGCAAATTAAACTTTTAGAGAAAATATAAACAATTTTTTGTTGTAAATTAAGTTGAAAACAATTTTTATATGTAAGTAAATAGCTATCTTTTCTATAGTTTTCATTAATTAATATATATTGAGGAATTTAATTATTTATTTACATATAATATATTGAGAATCTGAAACTTAAAGTAACATGTAATTCGGGTTTATAATTGAAAGTTACACCCAAAACTAAATATGGAAAAAGAAAATTACAATATCAGGAATGGTTGGAGCAGATATATTCCTGATAACTGGTTTTTCTGGTTGACTGGCATGGGTGCAAGTTTTCCGTCCACAGACGGAATTCCGTCTTTTAAAAGCTCCCGAGGACGGAAGCGGGACGGAAAAATCTCCGACGACGAAAAATGTTTGCGAAAATAACACGTTTTTCGCCAAAAGATCGCGGAAAAAGACACGATTTTTCGTCAAAAGATTATGAATAAAAGCGATTTTTGTCAAATGATCGCAAAAAAAACGGTATTTCTGTCAATAAAATCACAGAAAACAGCGCTATTTCGTTTAAAAGATCGCAAAAGGACGCGTTTTTCGTAAAGAAAATTGCGAAATAAAGCGATTCTTGTCGACGTATCTCAAGAAAAACGTCATTTCCGTCGTAGAATCGCGAAGATGATGCTGTCTCTGTCGAGGAATCGCGGAAAAGACGCGATTTTTGTCAAAAGATCTAGGAAAAGACGTTTTTCGTCAACAGATCGCGAAAAAAGACACGATTTTTTAAAAAAGATTGCTGATAATACGGGATTTTTGTCAAAAGATCGCAGAAAAATCACTATTTGTGTCAAAAGATCGCAAAAAGACGGTTTTTCGTCAAAGAATAGCAAAATAAACGTGATTCCTGTCGAAGGATCGCGAAAATGACGCAGTCTCTTTCAAAGAATCGCAAAAAACACGCGATTTTCGTGAAATTATAGCGGAAAAACGTTATTTTTGTCAGACTTGCGGAGAAAACGCGATTTTTTGTCAAAAGAGCAAAGAAAAGACGCGAGTTTTGTCAAAAGATCGTAGAAAAGACGCGAATTTTTGTCTAAGGATCGCGAAAAAGTTGCGAATTTTTGTCTAAGGATCGCAAAAAAGTTGTGAATTTTTGTCAAAAGATCGCGAAAAAGTCGCGAATTTTTGTAAAATGATCGCGGAAAGTCACGAATTTTCGTCAAAGGATCGCAAAAAACGAGTTTTTTTGGTCATAGGATCGCGATAGAGACGCGATTTCTGTCAAAAGATTGTGGGAAAAAGCGAATTTTTTCAAAGGTTGATGAAAAAAAAAACATGAATTAAAAAAAAAAAAAAAAAAACGTGGGGGGGGGAGGTGTTTCAAAATATTTTCAGTCCTGGCAAAATTTCAAACTTGCACCCATGTTGACTGGTTAGGTATTAAACCAGCATCCATTTGGTAAGTTTTATGGAATATATGTGGTTATGGTATTACTTCTAATTTTCAATTGATTTTTAGATTACTTGAATTAATAATCAGATGCAAGTAAAATTAAAAAATAAAATTTGAAGGAATATAATTTATAGGAATCCTTTGGGTACAAAAATTTTTCTGTTTCCTCTGCATAAAAATTGAAAACATCTAAAGTACAACTAAATACGTTTCCATTTCAAAAACTAGATGTTGTCATCAAATTATACAATTGTTTCAAGCAATGCATTTGTCAAATTGGCCACGTATGACACTTTTTTCTGCAAAGATTCCATTATCAGCCTATTAGAAATAGAATTCTTGGTAACTGGTTTTACGTATAACTGGTTTCCGGATAAATGGTTCCATACTGTATATATTATGCTTTCAGTCGTAGTGTCAGTTTGGTTAGAAACTGATTCCAGACAAACAATTGCTATGTTGTATTTTCAGTTTTGTTTGTATATTATAGTTATATCTTAAAATTAAGTGTTTTAATATTTTATATGTGGTGGTAACATTTTCTATGATTTATATTTATCCTCTTCAGACCTGAGCATAAAATAATTCTACAAATATATATTTATTGCTTTTGCATAATCGAAATGACACCATAGATGCCAGAAAGAGTTATTTTTGTGAAATCAGTACTTTAAGAGACTAGTAATTTAGATTTACAAATATGGATATAAAATTATTAATCCCCTTAAAACATCAGTTTAACTATCAGCAACATAAATTTACGCAATAACAAAATTAAGGTCTTTGAACAAGTAAATATTCAGCAAATCCTCATTTTTTTTTTATTGTAAAGCATTTAAGTTAAATAATTCTGAATATTTCTTACTTTCTTGTAGGGATGGGACGAATATTCGGCCACTATTCGGTATTCGGCCTATTCGGCTCTTTTGCCGAATATTCGGTTGGCCGAATATTGAAGGCTTGTTGACCGAATACTTCGGCCGAATACCTATAGCCGAGTATTTAGAGATATCTCGCCGAATATTGCTGAAATCTCGCCGAATAGTGAAAGATATCTTGCCAAATAAATTTAGGATTTGAAGAATTTCATTTCTTCCAATTTTTTTTCCTCTAATCCAAATTGGTTACTTCATTTATGAAGTCATTCTCATTCTTACTTGCAAAACATACAGTTATTCAGATACTAAAAAATATACAGCCTTTCTGTATTTCCTATAAAGGTAGGTGATCTTTTAGAAAATGCTGCCCAAGTTGGAGTTTTAATTGTGCAGGAAATGTTTTCATTAGAGAATGATATGATACAATTCAAGATATAAAAACACTTATCGAAAAAAAAGAAACACTACCTTATTTTAAAAGACTTGAATATCTATTAATGTCTGTAAATTCCATGCACATGTAAAAAAGGCTCTTATGAAATTCATAATTTATTTTCTATGAAGTGAGAAATGAAAAAATTCATTCACTAGGTTTATTAACGAAGATTTATTTTCAAAATTAAATATCAAATATTACTATTTCAAATACAACGATACACCTGAAAACAGAACTGGTGTCAAAGTAGATACACATTAGATGACACAACTTGCTTTTATGAAGATGGTTTTATAAATATTTAAACATAAATTCTAAATGCTGAACAAAATATTTTTTTTAATTCTATAGTTTTCACTTTTAAATAATTACTGGCTTAAATATGTAACATTATTATGTATATATTTTTAATTTACATCTTTCTTCATTCATGTTGTTATCAATTTCTTTTTATCCTTTTAATGCTTGTTGAATAAGTGGAATATTGTATGCGCCGATTCAAATGTCAAAGATTTTGTTAACATATTCATTCTACTTAAGCATAACCTTTTGTTTTAATGTAATTTGTAATTTAAAGATTGACAACTGATTTCTAAACAGTCTCATTCTTACGAATTTGCTTATTATTAGAGACACAAACTCTTAATGATCAAATTTACTTCATTAAAGGTTACTTCAGAAAATATTTCTTTGTGAATTCTGAGAGAGAGAGATTAAGAATATTATTAATTTTGGATGCAAGAAAAGATAAAAGTATCATTTGATAGTAAAAGTGAAATACATTGTTCATATTTTAATGGAAATATTTTACCATCCTGACTTACTGAAAATCAATTTGATGTACATTAAGATAAAAGAATATAATGCAATTTCATAATTTTTTTGTGTTTAAATAAGTGTTTCAAATTTCAGAATACATTTAAAAGCACATTTAAGAGTAATAATTATTACTGAGAGCCTATTTTTTAAATTATATGTAATAAAAATTTTTTTTCTTTATTGGGAAAAAAAGTTACTATTCGGCCGCCGAATATTCGGTATTCGGCCTAAAATTTGGCCGAATATTCGGTATTCGGCTATTCGGCCAAATCACTATTCGTCCCATCCCTACTTTCTTGGCCACAATGTCTTGAAGGTATTTTCGAAACTCAGATGAAAATAATATTTATTTTATGAAGTAATATTTATAAATACTGACATTTATTGGTTTTGTTTTAATGCAAAAGATATTCAGCTGTATAGATGTAAAGTAAAACTGCAAAAAATTCGAAGGCCTATCGTTGTAACATTGCTTATTTGCTCCATCCAAATATTTTATGATGTTTGTTGATGCTTAAGACTGTTTGTTCTCAACAAGCACAAAATTTTGTGCACATTTACAAATTCATTTTTCAACAGAAAAATATAAAATTGAAATACCTGATTATGGGAGCAATTTAGAATTGAAATGTGTTTTCTATTTTTTGATCAATAAATTATTTTTTGGTTTATAAGCATTTTTGATCATGTGACATGGTATTTTTCTGCTTTCGTCGGGAAATTCAATTCAAAATAATTTTCATAGTATTTCTTCAAACATCTATTGCATTGTCGAAATTATTACGTCATATGACTGTCATAATGAAATTTGTTGCAACAGTATAAAAGTATAAAATAGAGCCCCTTTTCATATTAATGAATAAAAATTCAAAGCCTGTGCGATGACAGGCATACAAATAAACTATTTTCAATCAAAATTGGAAAAAAAAGAAAGAAAGAAAGAAAGAAAACAAAATATACATCCTCTGGGAGACTAAGTGAAGCACAAGAAATTTGACTGTGTGATATATATCAATGCTATTTGAATTTTGCTATATATATTCACTTTTAAATATTTTTGCATATATTTATTTTGATTTATGTAGTGAGATTAGTTACTTTTATTCTAGCCATGTGCAAATTTTGCTCACAGCATTCTTTCTTGCCTTTTATTTTTCACATATTGGTATTTATGTAAAAGAATGTAAGTGTTATGTATTTTATACGAAATAAGTGAATGGCCATGGTTCTTGCTATCACTCGCCATTGTGCCAAATTGCGACTAAATTCTTCATTTGGCGAGTAAACAAGCGCTTAGATTTGCTAAATTCGTAGTACTCAATTTTTGCTTTTTCTTTTTCATTTTTCATACACATGCCTATACAAATATTTTTAATATATTTGTATCGAATACTTGAAATTAGATTAATAACAATCCTTGTCGCAGTTATAAAAACTTAGGATATTTTAGAACGTATTGAAAAAAGGGAATACATTAAAGATAATTTTTTTTTTTTTTTTTTAGCGCTACACGGTGAATCTATTTTGCTAATACTTTTTTCATTTGGCGGATGTTTTTTATTTCTAATTAGCCAAATTATTAACGTTGGTCAAATGTCAGCGAGAACACTGTGAATGGCTATATTTAAAATAAATGAAATCAGAATGGGCTGGTTATCAGAATATTTGGCAATTTATCATCTGTGTCTGACTACCATAAAACTACTAAAGATTGTTAAAAAATTATTAAATTTTGCATTTTCTTTTACTCAAAAATTGAAACTTTCCTTATTTCCTTTTATACATTTTTTTAAAAACTTTTGCAGTCATAATGATATTTACTCTGAATTTTAATTAGGTTTATTTATTTTTTATTTTATTTATTTATTATTGTTATTATTAATATTTTTTTTCAGGTGCTGTCAAGGAAAAAAAGTACATATCGGGGGAGCATATTGAAGAAGTATTAAAGACATAATTATGCCATGTAAAAGAATGCAAATGTTATGTAAAAAAAAAAAAAAAAAAAAAAAAAAAAAAAAAAAAAAAAATCTGAAAATGTAAATTAAAGTTTATCAAATAATAAATGTATTTATTGTTGTTATTTTATTTTGATGTTTTTCCCCTTAACATCGGTTCCAAATGCATATGTTTTAGAAATTGAATTTTTTAAAACTGTAAATTGATGCATTTTATAGCAACGAGTAAAGTATTTGTGTTATTATTTAGAAATATTACATCCATATTGGAATAAAAGATGTAAATAGATTTAGTTGCAATTTTGTTATGGATTTTGAAAAAAAAAAACATTATTGGCATATTAAAAAAGGATTTAACTATATGTTTCATGTGCTTAATATCAAACTTTTCATACATTTACTATAAAAATTAAAGAATTCAATGGAATCGCATACATAGAAAAACTAAATTGAATAAATATATAACTTAATTTAAACAAAAACTTATTGCAATCTAAAATACAACTATGAAGAACAAAACAAGTTGTCAGGTAAGAAGTGTTAAATATCATGAAATCTGATAGAGTAAGTATTATCAAATTCTTATGATCCTGTGTTTTTATAATTGAAGCTATTAAAATTTAAAGAGAAGGGAAAATGTTCTTAAATCTATCTAAAAATACAAGTTTGTTTAACGAACTTTAATAATTGATTGTGTAATTGCTTTTGTATTTAACCTTCCGTCTACCAGACAAAACACCCATTTATCTACGGCAACACCTAATTTTAATTGCAAACTTGCAAACGGCACCAGTAATATTTTAATATAATTTTGCTTTTACAATGAAAGCTTAAATTAAGGAATTTGTAATATCTAGACAAGTCCTTTATAAATTCCGGTGTCAATCGACAATTTCTCATTTTACCATTGACACCAGAAATATTGCTGTCGGGTCCGATGGACCCGTCTGGTAGACGGAAGGTTAAGAGATATCATTAATTTTTTTTAATTTTCCTATCATGTATATTAAAAATTCCAAAATTTATGCTATCTTAGTGGCAATTGATCATCATAAGTTTCTTAAAGTATTAAGTTAAAAATTTTGGTTTAAGGTAAATAATATAAATAATTGATTGACAGAAATTTTTAGTAGCAAATAATCAGCAAAATGGTTACCTACATATTCTTTTTAAATGTATTTCTCAGAATTTCAATTTATAGAAGTGTAAGTAAAAAAAAAAAAAAAAAAAAAAAAAAAAAAAAAAAAAAAAAAATACAAAGAATATTTGTTATTTGTGAATGAAGTATTTTCTTTCTGAGTTTTCATTTTTTAAGAGATAGTAAGAAATTACTTTTACTTTTTTTTTTTTTTAATCTCTTTCATTTTTATAACATGTCTAATCAAGAAAAGAGAGAGAGAATTAATAAAATTATGGAAAATAAGTTTAAAAAAAAATCCAATAATTAATTTTAGAATTTTGTTAATATTTGATTTTAGTGCATACTCAATTTTTTCTTTTTAAGTAAAAACTTCTTGCATATTCACAATTTCATTTTTGAAATGAAATACAAAAATTTTCACCTTGTACATTGTGTATTTATATAGAAAAAAAGAATGTTGAAATCTGAAATGTGTATGATATTAACCGAAAAGTATAAAGTAAATTCAGTATGTTATATCAGATAATCAACAAAGAGTCCTACCCAGTTATATCTCATTCATTATATACTACTTATTAGATTATAAGTAGTATTAAAGGATGTTTGAGAGCAGAAATAATATATTTCACTTGAATTAGATTAGTATTTTTCTAGAGTTCATTTTTAATGCTTATTTTAAAATTAATATTTTTATTGTAATTTATTCATAAAGAATTATTATATGTTTGCGATAAACAACAGCAAACAATTATATAAAAAGAAATCTATTAAAAAACGTTTTAATAAAAAAAATAATAAGAAGGATTTATAATTAAATAGAGGGGAAGTGCTGTTGCCCCATCTGTTCTTTCCCAAATGGTGCTCCGATTTTTATTGATTTTATCTTGCACATTGGTGTTCTATTTACACATTGGTTATCTAAGAAGTTCTATTAAAAATATATATATATATTCTGGGTATTGTCCCGGCTACCAATTTTTTTTAATTAAAATGTTGCATTATACCCTCCCTCCTGTGCAAGATAAAATAAATAAAAATCATAAAATCATGTAGAAATGAAGCGTGGAGCAATTTGCATCTTCCTCATCATTTTTTTTTTTAAATCCTTATCTTATTTATTATTATTTTATTATTATATTCCTTTCTTAATGATTATATTTGCTGTTGTTTTTAGCAAACATAACTCCTAATGAATAAATCACAATAAAAATATTCATTTAAAAGTAAGCATTCAAAATGAATGCTAGAAAATTACTAATCTCTTTCAATGCTTTGCATCATTTTATGCCGGAGAAGCAGAGGATACACAATTCTATTCATTTTACCTAGTCCTATGAGCGTCCTACCGCATCCTATAAACGTCGAAAAATGACGTCCGGAGGACGGGAGTAGGTGTCGCTTTTTGCTGTCCTCCGGACGTCCGCCGGATAGCTATCGGATATTATAGGATGTCCGCCGGACGGGGCTATATCCTGAATAAGACGCTTATCGTACGTCCGCAGGACGAGTTTGTGCCGTATGGGAAAGATCGGACAAAAACGCAAATTTCGTCAAAGGATGGCAAAATACGCGAATTTCGTTTAAAGATCGTGGATAAAATGTGAATCTCGTCAAACATTCGTGAGAAAAACGCAAATTTTGTCAAAGAAACACAGAAAAAAAGCAAATTTCGTCAAATGATCGGAAAAAAAGAATTTTGTTCAAGAATCAGAGGGAAAAAGGCGAATTCCGTCAACGAATCGCAAAATAATCCGCAAATTTCGTCAAAGGATGCAAAAAAACGCAAATTTCTTCAAATTATCGCGAAAAAAATAGTACATATTTTCTATTTTACAGAAAGTAACTTGATGCAAACTTCAACAACGTATATCAGTTTCAGTATCCGCGAAATATTTTAATATAATTAAAATATGCCCTAAACATTGTTTCTCCGACACCATTCATTATGTAACGGAAAACTTTTGTACTGTCCTGTAAATGAAAAATAAATTATCTTTGCACCGAATATTCGATTGTATATTTTTGTATCTTAAGATACAAAAATATAATGAAATTGATATGGATTTAATTAAATCCATATCAATTTCATTATGTTCAAAAAAGTGTAACGTCTTTACAATGCACTTTAAACTTTTTTTTCCGAGTGGCCGTAATGTAATGGAATATTTTTTACATGTCCCTGTAATTGAACTATATATCCGATTTCATAAAATTTAAAATGACTCGACATAACTATGCAACACCAGGGCCGTAGCTAAGGGGGTGTAATGTGCGGCTCAACCCCCCCCCCCCTAAAACATTTTGATTCCCCCCCCCCCTGGAAAAGAATCCAAGGTCACTAAATGAATTCCTGTTCCGAAAATTCAAAGGAAATTCTGTTCGAAAATCTAATTTAGTTTTGAGACCCTTTCACAATTTAGCAAAATTAGTAAAGGGAGTAGTACACTTCGTCGACAATCACTTCGTCGACACCACTTCGTCGACTGGTACACTTAGTCGACATATAATTTCGTCGACATAGCATTTCGTCTACACATTGTATGTAATTTACCTTTCGTCGATAACTTTATTTGTGAACACGTGGATTTTTTTGTAAATTATTATAAAACAAAAATATTAACGTCGCCCATACCTTAGGCCAAAAAAAAAAATGTTTCCAGGGTACACCACGAGGAGGTGTATGAGCAAGTACCCCATCAACTTTTTATTTTAAAAATGCATTAACCCCCCCCCCCCCTCCAAAAAAAAATCAATACATAAATTACATTGTGGAAAAAAATATTAATTAAAACGCATTAAAAATTTGGTTTGGAAAAACAATAATTTAAAATAATTTTCATCAATAACAGAACCATTCATAATTTAAATGTATTTATATAAAAAATGTATGAGATATTCTCAAAAATAAAAAATATTTGATAATTAATTCAAATAGGAAACAATAATTTATTATAATTACTGTTTTATAAACTTTGTATCCTGAGAAAAGATTTACAAATATCTTCATTAAAAATACTACATTAAATTTTAATATTTAACCTCTTGAAGGGCAGTGGTATAAAATATATACCACTCAATTTTAATTGAAAAATGTCACATTGACACCAGAATTTTGAAATGAAAATTTTCATTTCATCAAGTACGCGAAGCTAAGCATTTGTCTATTTTGAAATAAATTTGCTTTTAAGTTCTGGTGTCATTCGATAATTTCAGCATTTAATTAATAGAAGTGCTTTGCCCCTCAAAGGTTAAAGGAACCTTTACTTTTTTATCCAAGTATGTAGAGGCTGTTCTCAAATTCAAATTGGATATTTATCAACACATTCATCATTTCATTCTTATTCCTAAACGAATAAAAATCGCCCATCTCTAAGAATCGCCCATTTTAAATGACCAATCTAAAATAATTAAAATATTAATCCTATGGTACAGCAATTAAGTATTAGCTTGAATAATTAATTAATTTTATAAATATTTCATTAGTTATTGATATATCAATTACTTAATTTTTTTAACCATCTATTTTGTTATAGTAGATGCTTTAATTAATAGGTGTTGATTCTAAATAAAAAATTATTAACAATTAACTATTTTTGTAGGTTGTTCATTACTGAAATGCCTAAACCAGTGCCATCTAGTGATTAATACATTAATACTTATGTGCAATACACATCAGAAATATATGTCGACGAAATGATATGTCGACGAAGTGTACATGTCGACGAAATGATATGTCGACGAAGTGTACATGTCGACAAAATGATATGTCGACGAAATGATTGCCACCCATTACTAAATTGTATCTAAAATAAGTGTTCCAACACTCTCTCGTTATATTTGCTCATATGAAGCTAACATAATGTTTAATTTTGAACTAGTTTTACACTTAAATTTTTCATCATTATATGCTTTTCTTAGCATAAAATGAAGTTATTACAGCAGTTTAATTATAAACATAGTACCTACAATGTGAATATGCACTAATTTATCTTTTTGCATCAGTGAGAGAGAGACAAAAAAAAAAAAAAGTTTGAGCCGCTCTACATGTTCATGACCCCCCCCCCCCCCTCCTATTGTTCCCTTCTAGCTACGACTCTGTGCAACAGTAAAATATTTTAAATTTGAAATGATTTGGTTCGTTAGTTTTTGTGTTTTTTATATGCGGACGGACTGACCGATGACTATAGGTGATATGTATTTATACAATTACGAACGTACCTAAAAAAGCAAGTAAAATCACCTTCAACTCACGTTTATTTTATTTTATTTTTTTTCTTTAGAGTGTATTATTGATTGAAGCTAGACAGCATGGTCCTTGAACGTCTGAAAAGATAAATTTTAATCTAAGAATAAAAATGAAATACAAAATTCTCAAGAAAAATGTAAGTTAAACGAAAACTTGTAAAATAACTCAGAATTTAAAAGTGCACTATTATTTTAATATCAGCTCAACCATAAAACATAGAGTCTTGATAATGTGCAAAAAAAATTGTCTAAATTCATGCTTATTTTGAAACAACCAAAATTAAAGGTCTATACAAGCCAGACCCAAAGCCCTAGCTCAGGCACAGACCGGGCTGAGTCTTCAGAAAAAAAGTAAGGTCTCGGGCTTGGTCTATTTCAGCTCCAGATTACAGACTTTTTTTTAATGGCTTCGGCAGAACAATACAAAGCCTGAAGTTGTGCTCGCTAAAGTTATAATTTTTTTTTTAATCGTCATGTTAGAAAAAGCATTGTTTTAAATAAATGACCGACATTTCAGTAATACAAAAGAAACAAGTTAGAAATTGTATGTGAAGCGTAGCAAGTGAGGTGCGTTCGTAAGATAACGAAGTTTTTAAAATATCACTCTCATATATCAATATCATTAAATTGTAAATAGTTAATTACAATTGAAATGCGCACCAAACAATGTTCTTTCTATACCATTATGTAATGGAATACTTTTGTGTGGCTTTGCAAATCAATAACAAATGTTCTTTGCACCACAGATTGTGCAAAATGTATATCATAATATATGTATATATCAATCTCATAAAATTGTAAACACAGTCGAGACTCTATATAACGAAATCCATTGTTCCAGTAAAAAATTCTTTATATAGAGAAATTTGTTGTATAGAGAATGAAGTTAAAACTCTTATTTAATGTAAAAATTTTGAACATATATTATTTTTGATGTGTTTAATTAACAATTTGAGATGTTTAGCTATACATATTATCTTATTATTCTATTTTTTAACATTTAAACAGTTTCAAAAAAGAAAACAGAGATTTATTTGAAAGCTTAATGAAATCAAATAAGGAAGACATGCATTAATTTTAGACTAAGAAATCTGTAGTTTTTTGTTGTTTTGATTTCAAAATTACACTCTCGAAAAAATATTCAAATTTTAGCAATTACCCTCCAAAGATTACAAATTCACCACCAATTCAAAAATTACATCCATTCATCCCTCTCTTATATGTTTAACAATCCAATTGACACTATTCTGAGACGGATGTTGAAAGGTGTGTGGGACAGGGGGGGGGGGGGATTAATTCGTTAGACTTAAAAGAACAAGTAGATTGAAAGATAGAAGTAATATAAAAAACTCAGCAATGAAAAGATAAATTAGACATAAGTGATGAAAAATTGATTCCATGTAATTTCGAAATTTTTTAAAAACTGAAAAAATAAAGAGCATTTTAATGAAAATATTCGTTATATGTAGATAGATATTTCGAAATATAGAGACTGTTTTTAATGTAATCATAGGAAAATGGGACCGTTCCTACTAAAAATTCGTTATATAGAGAAATTCGATGTATGGAGTTTCGTTAAAGAGAGACTCGACCGTAGTTAATTACAATTAAAATGCGCACCAAACAATGTTTTCCCTATACCATTATGTAATGGAATACTTTTGTGTGGCTTTGTAAATCAATAACAAATGTTCTTTGCACCACAGATTATGTAAAATGTATGTTATTATATGTACTTTATAGATGCATATCAATTTTATTATGTTTGAATGAGTGTAACACAATTAAAATGCATTTGAAAAAAAAAATTCCCCATTGGCCGTAATGTAACGGAATACTTTTGATTGTCCCTGTAATTGACTAAGCATCCGATTTTCACAAAATTTGAAATGACTCAACAAAATTATGTAATAATTATATATTTTAAATTTCAACTGATTCGGTTGGGTAGTTTTTGCGTTGTTATATGCGGACGGACGGACTGAACGACAACTATAGGTGCTACGTATTTACATAATTACGAACGCATCTAAAAAGGACTCAAAAGTTAAACTGAATCGGAAGTTTTTAAGCTACAGAAAACAGGTACACTTCCACAAGCAATTTTTTAAACAGCATTTAAACATTTTATTAAGAGCAAATCTTTGTTTAAAACTTTAAATGCGCTTTTCTGCATAATTTTTTTTTCCCTATCCAGTTTAAAACCTTCAGTTTTACTTATAAGGCGATTAAAATAATCAAAAAGATATGTTAATAGTTAATTTTATTTAAAATATTTTAGATGGTTTGTGTGTTGGATTTATTGGCACAAAGTCCATACTTGGACATGCTGCGCCAAACAAAGTAGAAAAAAAACCTATGTAAATAAAAAAGGACAGTAAACAATGTCTGTCAGGTGAACAAATTTATCTGGATGTGGTACCCATTCAGATTAAAATACCTTAGAACTTTCAAGCTTTAACTAGCCTCTTCATAAGAGAATATTTTATATATTTTTTGTTATAAAAATATTCTGAGATGAACATTGAAGAACCTAATTAAGGCTTGAAAGCACTAAGACATTTTAAATAAAATTAACTATTAACATCTCATTTTATTATTTTAATCTCCTTTTAAGTAAAACTGAAGTTTTAATGTTTATATTATATATTTTACATTAATTTTGTTGCGGCAAATTCGAAAAATATTTACTATTGAAATATGATTTAAAAAAAAAATAAGTTATATCTTTCTTAAAAAAATATTTTAAAAATGAATATTTAAAAAAAATCCTGAAAAAGAAACTAAATTTAAATTTTTCTGTTTAATTAAACGAAAAAAATTGAAATCTGATGAATACTTTTTCGAGTTATAACGATTTTAAATTACCGCATTTAAAAAAAAAAAAAAAAAAAAAAAAAAAAAAAAAACTAGTTGGATGTGCCAATCCCAAAACTTTCTTCTATCTCATACATGCATTTTAATATTTAAAAAAAAGTTACTCATTTTAATGCTTTAATAATTTTAATTCAATACCCTACCACCTTTGATTTTCATCTTAAATTTCTGCTTCAATCAATTAATCGGAGTAAAAACGAATTTCCATCTCTGGACGAGCCGATAGACAATAGAATGATAGGCAGATTTTTTTTTTTTTTTTTTTTTTTTTTTTTAATTCAGGGAGGACCTACTTGCCTTACCAAAAAATAATCTTTATACAAAATGTTTAGTTCAGTTCTAGAACTAACTTCATACACAATATTGAAAATGGCTTAAAATTCGGTATTGCAGCACCCCCTTCCGGCGGTTTTTTTTCAGATTCAGAGCGATCCAACTAGCCATAGCATAGCCATACACTTACACAAAAAATTTCTTTCAATTTGATGCATAACTTCATGTACTTTTGGTCGGTGCAATATTGAAAATGGCACAAAAATCACGATTGCAGCGCCCCCTTCCGACGGATTTTTTTCAAATTCAGGGAGGACCAACTAGCCATAGTCATACAGATACACAAAAAATTTGGTTCAATTCGATACATAACTTCATATACTTTTGGTCGGTACAATATTGAAAATGGCACATAAATCGCGATTGCAGCGCCCCCTTCCGACGGATTATTTTCAAATTCAGGGAGGACTAACTAGCCATAGTCATACACATACACAAAAAATTTGGTTCAATTCGATGTATAACTTCATATACTTTTGGTCGGTACAATATTGAAAATGGCACAAAAATCGCGATTGCAACGCCCCCTTCCAGCGGATTATTTTCAAATTCAGGGAGGACCAACTAGCCATGGTCATACAGATACACAAAAAATTTGGTTCAATTTGATGCATAACTTCATATACTTTTGGTCGGTACAATATTGAAAATGGCGCAAAAATTGCGATTGCAGCGCCCCCTTTCGGCGGATATTTTTTTAATTCAGGGAGGACCAACTAGCCATAGTCATACACATACACAAAAAAATTGGGTCAATTCGATGCATAACTCCATATACTTTTGGTCGGTACAATATTGAAAATGGCACAAAAATCGCGATTGCAGCGCCCCCTTTCGGCGGAATATTTCAAAACTGAAGGAGGACTTGCTTGCCACAGCCAAAAACACTCACAAAAAATTTAGTTCAATTCTATGCATAACTTCATACACTTTTTGATGGTAGAATGGCGACATACAGACAGACACACGGACAGACAGATATTTTGTAAAAACATGTTTTTTGAAATCTCTGACCCCTAAAACGTGTAAATCCGTCGAAAACCGAATGTCGAAAAAAAATTTTATTACAATACTTTCTTCTATTGAAGATAGAAGAAAGTAAAAATACTAATCATTGAATTTTTTTACAAATTTTATGGGAAATTTTAGGATATGATTTTGTTTGCAAATTATATGGATACCAACACATACACATAAAAAAAAGGAAAAAAATTAAATTTTTACTCAATAAATATATACATGTTATATAATTATTACATGTTTCCTAGAACTCTCAAAGTAACAGCGTTTCTTGAATTGCACGCATTTCAGTTTGTGTTTAATCCCTTAAAACTTGATGAATTATTTAAACGGCCATAACTCTATGAGTTTTGCAGATATGAAGATGTAATTTTTTGTTGATGTAATTCAGAATATTTAAGGAAAGTTTTCCTAATTGGAATTTTATAATACGGGGGGCATACTATAAATAAAAAGAATATTGCCCAGTTAAACTGATGGCATTGAGCTCACAGGCTACACATACTGATGTACATTACTGCCTTATATTTTCAAGGGTTAATTCCTTTCGGAAAAAAAATTAATAAAGGGAAACAGCTCTCCCCTTTTTTTTATACTTGATCATTCAACCTCCTAAACTATCAAGGACATACTTTATCATATAAAAAATCTATATCCAAAATTCATAGCAAATCGGATAATTCTTAATAAAAACCCATTTAGCATTTATATAATTTAAGAAGAGTTATCCCCCTCTTTTATACTTAACCATTAAACTTCCAAAACTATTCAGAGATTTGAACCAAATCTGACAATTCTGCTTGAAAAACCCATTTATATAAATTAAGGGAGGGGCATTAGAACCCCCGTTCCCCCTGTTTATATTTATTCAATGAACACCTAACATAGTCACGGAATCGCCCCATCAGAATGATCCTATATCTAAATTTTGAACGAAAACTTAATTCTGCATGAAAAACCCATTTATATCAATAAAGGGGAGGGGCATGAGCCCCCCGTTCCCCCTCTTATACATATCGAATGAACTCCAAAAACTAATCAGGGAAGCGCCTTATCAGGATATACCTATGTACAAAATTTCAAGTGGATCGGATATTTTTATCATGAGTTATCGCGTTACGTACGAACATACATACAGAACGGGCGGGCACATAAGCTCTCAGGCTATGATAGCCTGTGAGCTAAAAATTAGTATTCATATTTTTTCAAATAGATCTCCCATGGAGTTGTCACGTATGTCATCATATTTAACATCTTTCTTTCTTTCTTTTTTTACTTTCTTCTATCTTCAATAGAAGAAAGTATTGTAATCGAAATTTTTTTCGACTTCCGGTTTTCGACGGATTTACACGTTTTAGGGGTCAGAGATTCCAAAAAACATGTTTTTACAAAATGTCTGTCTGTCCGTGTGTCTGTGTGTGTCCGTCTGTGTGTCTGTATGTTGCCATTCTACCATCAAAAAGTGTATGAAGTTATGCATAGAATTGAACCAAATTTTTTGTGAATGTTTTTGGCTGTGGCAAGCAGGTCCTCCTTCAGTTTTGAAATATTCCACCGAAAGGGGGCGCTGCAATCGCGATTTTTGTGCCATTTTCAATATTGTACCGACCAAAAAATATATGAAATTATGCATCTAATTGAACCAAATTTTTTGTGTATGTGTAGGACTATGGCTAGTTGGTCCTCCCTGAATTTGAAAAAAATCCGCCAGAAGGGGGCGCTGCAATCGCCATTTTTGTGCCATTTTTAATATTGTACCGACCAAAAGTATATGAAGTTATGCATCGAATTAAACCAAATTTTTTGTGTATGTGTATGACTATGGCTAGTTGGTCCTCCCTGAATTTGAAAAAAATCCGCCAGAAGGGGGCGCTGCAATCGCCATTTTTGTGCCATTTTCAATATTGTACCAACCAAAAGTATATGAAGTTATGCATCGAATTGGACCAAATTGTTTGTGCATGTGTATGACTATGGCTAGTTGGTCCTCCCTGAATCTGAAAAAAATCCGCCGGAAGGGGACGCTGTTATACCGAATTTTATGCCATTTTCAATATTGCACCACATAAAAGTGTATGAAGTTAGTTCTAGAACTGAACTAAACATTTTGTACATGATTATTTTTTGGTAAGGCAATTTGGTCTCCCTGAATTTGAAAAAAAAATCTGCTTATCATTCTATTGTCCATCGGCTCGTGCAGAGACGGAAATTCGTTTTTACTCCGATTAATTGATTGAAGCAGAAATTTAAGATGAAAATCAAAGTTGGTAAGGTATTGAATTAAAATTATTAAAGCATTAAAATGGGTAACTATTTTATTTTTAATATTAAAATGTATGTATGAGATAGAAGAAAGTTTTGGGATTGACACATCCAACTAGTTTTTTTTTCTTTTCTTTAGCATAAGTCTATAGGGGTAATATTTAATAAACTTGCCGTTTCGATCTTATAAATCACACTGTGAAGTGTATACATACACTATATGGCCAAAGGTGACCGGCCACTTGCTATTTTAGACGCGTTGTTAAATATCTAGAAAAATGAATTAAGGAATTTTTCTGAAAATTTAAGTGCGTAAACGTGATTGTATGTACATGTCATAAATTTCAGCGAAGATTTTTTTTCTGAAACCAGATAGGTGAAGGTCAACAAATTGAAAAAAATAAACGAATATCTTTTGGATAACCCTTTTAAAACCAATGTTGCAAACGCGTTCAAACTGTGGATTATGATTAAAATTTATTGCAATAAAGTGTGTGCATTTTTATTTGGATAGCATATATATTTATACAGAAATTAATAAAATCAGTCTCGAATTTCGTCAAGTTTTTAGCTTATAATTTGTAGAGTTCTTAATATAAAAAAACGTTCTTTTCAGAAAATAGGACAAACAACATTGTACACAATTTCAATACCCTGTAATGAAATTAAAAAATTATAAAAAAGTATTAAAAAAATGAACAACTTTTCTTATTACTGTTTCACTACGCATGTGTGAATGCAATCGAAATGTAATTTGAACAATGTGAGCAACTTTTTTGAAAGTCTCAAAAATACAGCTTGAAAATTCTGAAAATTATCGTTGATAGAATAAGCTCAAAATCCGTTTTTTCCAAAATGAAGCCAAAAGATGAGGGGTTGTATCCATGTTTCCATTGATTATTGTCAATATAGTATACACAGTACTGCACGTATATTTAGATACAGCCCCTCATTATTTTTGCTTCATTTTGGGAACAACGGATTTTGAGCCGATGATTATTTTCAGAATTTTCAAGCTATTTATGTTTTTGAGACTTTCACAAAAGTTTCTCTATGCATTTAGCTAACACAATATGCAAATAGAATTTTTACAGCATTCCCGGATGCGCAGTGAAGATTTGTTTAGTAAACCTGCTCATTTTTCGTATAATTTTTATTGTTTTTTAATTCTGATTACAGGATATTATGTATAATGCTGTTTATTATATTTTCAAAAAATAGCCTTATTTTATAAAAAGAACTCTGCAAATTATAAGAAAAAAATTTGGAAAAATTTGGGACTGTTTTTATAAAAACTTTATTTTCTCTACCAGCATACATGCTATCCACGTAAAAATGAACACAGTTTATTATAATAAGCCACTTAATCATAATCTACAGTTTGAACGAGTTTGCTACATTAGTTTTGGTAGGTTTTCCAAAAGATATTTGTTCTTTTTCAATTTGTTGACAGTCCAGTATCGGGATTTGAGGAAATATCTTCACGGAAATATATGACGTATTCTATTATGTTCACTGTAAAAAAAAAAAAAAAAAAAAAAAAAAAAAAAAAAAAAAAAACACGGACGATTTTACGGTAGTATTACTGTTAATCTGGACGCCAGTACAATTTACTGTTTTTTAACGGAAAAATTTCTGCAAATTCCGGAAAATATTTCATATTTTTTTTCTTCGAGTTTTTACAGGAGTTTACGAAAATTTTTCCATTAAAAAACAGTAAATTGTACTGGCGTCCAGATTACCTGTAATACTTCCGTAAAATCGTACGTTTTTTACAGGGCTTACACACCTGGAGTTGTAGGGTAATTCATGTATTTTCTAACAAAATGTCTAAAATCTCAAATGGCTGGTCACTTTTGGCCGTATAGTGAATATTCTCATTCGTATACAAAGTTTTTCCTTTTTAATCATTTGAAACAATTTTCTTTGGAAAAAAAATGGGCATACTCGAATCATCTCCCTAGAAACAAAATTCTAATCTGACATGATCCAAAAATGGAAACACTAATAATCAACCCGATCCGGAGCAAAATTTTAGAGCCAAAGCCTCGAGTAGATTCGGGTTATCTGATCATAAGCAAGATTTTAGTTGGTTGCTATATATAAACCCTCTTGCAATTCACAATGATGTAGGTAGAATCAAAGGCGGATCCAACCTTCCTTTTAGAGGGGAGTCATGCCTCTTTTTTAAAAAGGGGGGGGGGGGATCACGTATCTTAATACGTAATTTTTATATAGAAGATTATCTCCACATCCAAAATAGTTCAATTTCTGATACTTTTGGGAAGTTATTTTCATTCGTAACAAAAAAGTTCCATAATAGTTCGTAAAAATATAAATATATATATTTTACTCAGATGCCAAAAAATTGAAGATTTTTCCTGTTTGCATATAAAATTAAACAATTATTCAAGAAATTGAGCATTATATGCAAATTTTAAGAACTTGAAAGTTACAAAAAGCCATTATGAGGGAGCAATTGGCTGTCACGCCCTGAAATTCAATTTAAAATTCTACAGTTTACGAAGATTTCGCGAAGGATTCTTTGGTTTTATTGAAAAATGAAAAACGTTAATCAATCACATTTGCTTTGAATAAATGCATCTTGCATCTAAAATCAAAAAATACTTCATAGATATGTCAAAAATTACCTACTTTGGGTTTAAGTGTGGTTTTAAAAGAGTCAGAAAGATTCTGATTGTTAAACAAGTGATAAATTTGTAAAAAAAAATCAATATATAATTCGTTTTTAAAATTTCCTTTAAAAATTATCTTCATTCAGAGGAGGGTCATGACTCCCATAATTTTCTCCTTGGATCCGCCACTGGGAATTACCGTATTTACTCGTGTATAGCACGCGTGTATAAGGCGCACCCCTACTTTACAAGAAAAAATGGCGATTTCTTAAAATCTCGTGTATAACGCGCACCATAAATTTTATACGCTAATGAAGAATGACCAAATGAATTTCAGTAAAAAAAAAAAAAGTCGAAACAAACATTACACCAGACTAGAAAACAAGACGAAAATTCATTTCTAGACTTCGGGTTGTAAGAGAATGACGGGAAATAGGAATGAGTGACGGTAAAGAGAATTGCTAATTAGTGTTTAGATAATGTCACTAGCTCTGTTGTATAAAAAAACTGCAAGGAGTGAAATAAATATGCAGTAATACTTCAATTAAGTAACATTTTCCGAGTTTTAATATCTTCTTTGAATAATTTCTTGTTTCATATGTATATCGTTTGACTGCACCCAACAGTAAAAAATTATTCCGTGTATAAGGCGCACCCATGAGTTTTGCTTTAATTTTTTGAATAAAAAGTGCGCCTTATATACGAGTAAATACGGTATCTCCCCATCCATTCCATTTCTCCTCTATTTATTAAATAAAGATTAATATATCCATATTACTATAAAATGAGACTCTTACTGTATATTGAAATCGATGAACAAAGAAGAAATTTTTAGTTTGATACTAAGTTAATTTGAGTAATTATGTAAAATTCTATTTTTATTAACTCGTTCATTTATTTATTAAAAAAAAAAAAAAAAAAACACTTATTGTATTCTTTTTAATAAGATTAAATGAGCAGATCAGTTTTCAAGTTCTATTTTTAAGTTTGCGGTTAATCGAATATATCTTGAACAGATGTCCAGTTCTAGACAATATATATAAGGTTTTCGGTAACATCCTGCCATTGTGATGACAGACTATATTCGTAATCAGCTTTTTCAACGGAACGTGGAGATGGGAGGGGAGGGGGGATGTCTAGATTTTTTAAAAACCTAAACATGTTGATACAAACAGTATTTTATGTAGTAAAACCTATAAAAACGAAACCTCATTAGCCAATCGAATTCCATTTTACGCAGGTTTTATCTTTTATAGGTATAATTGTGTGGTATTTCTTTTAAAAAGGGCCCCAAAATGCAATTTTTGTGTGAGCGAGGAGCGACGAAAAGGGGTTCAAAACTAAATCGAATGGTATAAGAAGATACATAAATCTCCTGTAGCTGTGACATAATACAGCGACGAAGTGTGGACAGAGGTGTTTTACTTCTTGGCACCCCAACTTCTGATAAAGATTTAAATAATAATAATGATTCTGGAATCTTTTATAGATACAGGAGAAAGCTGTATGAGATTTAAAATTATCACTCAAAGTCTTGCAGATGAAATTTTGCCAGATGATAAATCTCAGATATACATGTGGTACACCAGTACATACGCAGGAAAGTTTTTCAAAATGTGACTCCATGAATTCTTAGGGGTCACCAGAAAGACCCAAGAAATTTTGGAAGAAAGTCTATGTTAAGTGGATGTGGGTGAAGGATGTTTTCAGTCTATAACACCTCCAGTCGGCGTTGTGTGGTAGCGAGACGAGTAATAGCGGCAAGAGGCTGGTATCTGATTTCACTAGTATTTATTAAATTAGTACAAGGAAATCTGTATCCGGTTATAACAATTATAAAATTGCGGGTACGATACACTGAATAGAAAAGTTCGTCTGAGTTCCTTTTAAGATGGCTTTACCGCCACTCGTCAGTATCTAAAATCCTTATCCGGAGGTGCTCTCCACAAGTTCCTTTACCTAGGCACTGGCGGCCTACTGATCCGCTCCCGAGAGTAAGACACCCGTCTCAACTCTCGAGCAGCGGGAAAGCAAGTCCTCGTCCGGAGCATCTCCTTGCTTTTTTATTCCAACTTCCCTCATCCATCATTCCTCCTGCTGACACGTCTCCTTCGCTGCTTGCACCGGCGGTTGACTTTACTGGGGAGAGATCTTCCTCCGACAGATGAAATCATAGCCAAAGCGGTTTCTCATGGGACTTCAAAGGCTCATCACCTGGGAGGTTCTAAGTCAGCGTATCGACCATATGTATTAGCTAGAAAGTTTCCTTTAAGTGGTCTTTAGAATTCGGCTGACTTTCTAATGTCCATTTCGATGATGGAGAGAGATGTATCCCCTCTGCTTGAAGATTCCGAGGGCTTAGCCGATGTGGGGGGGTAATTTTAGAAGTGTGGGAACTGGATTCCTCACAAGTCATTGTTTTAAGTTTGGGACACAAATATGCGTTTCGAACAACATTAGGCTGTTCAGCTAAATCATATAATATTTGGTAATATAATAAATTTCACTTTAAATAAGGAGGAATCTTTCACAATTAAGTAATATTTTTATCTCAGAATGTGTCGAATATATTAATGTAAAGCAGGTCATGATAATATGCACTAAATTTTATCTTGATTATAAAAAAATTTCATGATGAGCCTGTTAAGATAAGAGCTTGCCTATCTCTCTGAGTGTGTACGTGCCCTTGCTGTTATGTGAAAAAAAAAAAGGAAAAAAAAAACAGTGCAGCCCGCACAACCACAAGATGATTTGGCAGGAAAGTATCTGTATGCCTAAAGTCATACATATCGAAAACAACTTTTGGAATTTTTTATTCGAATTTTGCGGCAGTTTTTCAAAATTAGTAAAAATAATTCGATTTCAATATTTTATCTTCTAAATTTTGGCCTTTTTGAGATTTTTAAAGCGATTTTTCAGTTTTTCACGATTTTTTAATGTAATCTTTAATTTTTTTCACATTTCGCGGCGATTTTTGGCATTTCTAAAGGAATCTGATTTTAACCTTTAACTCAATAAGTTTTAATTTCGTTCTCTGCGATTTTTTTTAACCTTTTCTGAATTTTTAATGCAATTTTTAGCGGAGTTTTTACTGCCTTTAGGCGATTTAAAATTAACAAAATACCTTTTCGGTAATTTTTGCTACTGCCGTTATAAAATTCGAATACGAAGAATGTCAAATCAATTCCTACAAGAAAGCTGAAAACTTAGTTTTAATTTGGTTCGAAATAAAAAATCATAATAATTCAAGATTAGTTTATTTGGCGACAAAAGTGGCAATAGCTTGCTCGGGAGTACGCTATTGAAAGCAATGCTCCCTCTCCTCTTAGATTTGTTTAATTCTATGATGAGAATGTTAAATAGCAAAGCTCCATTAGTAATGAATAAAGATAAACGGTGAACTTTTCGTATTTAATGAACTTCTAATTTATGATTGACGAAAAAAATGTCGCAAATTTCGTCAAAAAGTCGGGGAAACGAATATCGAATTTTGTTAATTTTTTAAAGAAAGATATCGATAATTTTCCCAAACGGTCGCACAAAACTATCTGGAATTTCGACAAATGATCCTATAAAAAGATCACTTTCGTTAATCAGTCGTAAAAGAAAATAAATTTCTTCAAAAAATCGCGGTAAAAAACGCAAAATTCATCAAAGGATCGCGAAATAAAATGCAAATATCGTCGAAAGATTGCTTAAAGGAAAAGTTATTATCATCAAAAGATCGTAGAAAGAAAACACGAATTTTATCGAAGGATCGCGTTAAAAAAACGCCAATTTCGCCAAATTAAGGATCGAGTAAAAAAGACGAAATCGACAAAGGTTCGCGGTAAAAAAACGCGGATTTCGACAAAAAATCGCGATAGAAATGCGTAAATTTCGTCAAAATATTGTGGGAAAAAATGTGAATATTGTAAAATGATTGTGCGAAAAATCGCGAATTTCGTCAACTGAACTAGGCTAAAAGACTGAAACCGAATTCCTTTTACATAAGTATCAAAAGAACACAGCGAAACTAGAAGAAACTTTAAAAATCAAATAAAAAATTTCAGAGAAAATAATTTACTGCATTAATTTGACAAGCTGCACCGATATTCCTTTTACGAATGTTTAAAATAATAATAATAATGGCCGAAAAACAAGAAATTCAACCAACTAATTAAACTTCAGATATTAATTCGGATTTTGTGTTCGACTTTCTCATTTTCTAGGGATGCAGGTCTGTGTAACACCCCCCCCCCCTTTTCACAGGCTAATAATCACATAGTGGAATTATCTTTTTATATCTGCATTCCGTTTAATTATTATTATTATTATTATTATCTTTTTTTTTTTTTTTTGCTTCTTTCTAAACTTCATATTACGAAAGCAAAGAAACAAATACTTTATATCCTCGTCGAGAACTTACTTTAATTTCTCGTGGAATTCCAGAAACATGCAAGAGATAAAAGAACATCGTTAAAAAATATCCCATAAGCAAAAGACGCCAAAGTGAGATTGTAAAACCACCTTTTTAACTTATTATTGCTGACGCAGATTCTGCTAAATATTCTAGTTTTTAAAAAGATAAACAAAAATAATTTTCTTAAAAAAAAAAAAAAAAAAAAAAAAAAAAAAAAAAAAGTCTTTTTTTTTTCCCCTTTGTTTTTAAAATTTAGCTTTTAGTTTTCTGACCTAAAACTAATTTGGTAAACTAATTGAAGTAAATCAATTTTCAAAATAATCTAAATCTTCTTTCTTTTATAGATTTCGATTTTTAAAAATAATTATGCTTGATTCTACGTGGGGGGGGGGGGGGGATTGGTCACTCCTCCGGATTATGCACATGCAGTCTGTAACTGACATGCAGTTAAATTCTTAAATTTTCTCGTCGCAGATTAAGGAATAAGGTCCTGTATTCTGGGCCCGTCTTATGAAGGGGCAAGCGGGGCAATTGCCCCAGGGCTAACCTATTTAGGAGCCCCCCATGAGTAATTAGAATATTCACTTAAGAGTGTGAAATGTTTTAAATTAGCCAAAAAGGATCAAAATTCATATATTTTCAAACATTTAGGAAGGT
Organism: Maratus speculifer; assembly: GCA_964019185.1. NCBI lineage: Eukaryota > Metazoa > Arthropoda > Arachnida > Araneae > Salticidae > Maratus > Maratus speculifer. The sequence continues at coordinate 247,811,441 of OZ025290.1, read as the reverse complement.
AAGAGTGATCTCCCTTTTTTGCTTCCGGTATCCCATTCATTTATGCGAAAAACAAACTACTTTAGAAAATTAATAATATTTTATTATAACAACTTAGTATTCTATTGTTTTCAAAAGAAATAATTTATTAAATTTTCCTCTTAGCATGGCAAGCTAAAACCATTAATATGACCAATTTGCGACATTTTACGTAAATAAGCAACGAAAAAGTTTGCAGAGAGATACTTCTGCCAACCTATGTATAATTTTTCCCACTATTATCCTGCTAGTACTTTTTCTTAAAGTTATGACTCCCTTTTTGTGATACCCTGTATTGTATACAGATGTGAATGGCACTGAGTACAAAATTTATACATACATAAAATACGCATTAAGTTTAGTAATAGCCACTTCCACATTATTTATATATATATATATAAAAAAATCTATCGATAAACAGAAGGGGGGCCACCCAGAATGCTACTTGCCCCGCGGTCCCCCACAGCCTTAGTCGGGTCCTGCCTGTATACAATAAATCCACCTGGAGTTAAAAATTAGCCAAAACCAGGAATCGAAGCTGGGACTGGCTATTTTTTCACTCAGTTGGGTTTATTGTATGCATGTATAATGTTTGTATATACCTTTAAAATGTTGAATGGAGGCATTATTTATGTATGTATGCGTGAATCTCTTTTTAACTGAATAGGTTTTTTTTTTTTTTTTTTTTTTTTTTTTTTTAAAGATTGATCTTGGATGTGATTAAGTAGAATAGTGTAAACATAAAGTATTTTTAAAATATTTTAAATATGAAAATGGGTGAAAATATTATCTGAATCATTTATTTATTTTAAATCAATTCATTATTTGAAAAAAAAAAAAAAAAAATGCATAAAATATTGTATGATTTTCACAGCAGTCAGATTATAGTTTGTGATTCAAGATACAATTTATTCTCCAAATTATTACTCGGTTATTCAAGTCCAGTTTTATTCAATCATTCTAGATCCATAATTTCTATTTATACACTCGATAAAGCAAAATGGAGTATATTCCATGTATGTCATGATCATATGGTCAAAGTAAAGAGCTTCTATAAAGAAAAGAAGACTCGGCAGACATAATGTAAATCCACGCAGGCCAGTGAAACAATTCATACTGTAAAATAGCAGTAGCTTTCCTTCTTATCAGTTAAAAGTTCTTTGCGTAAATTAACAGCAGTAGATGACTTTATTTAGCCTAAAATTCAGATTTGGGATATAGTCCATAGGTCTATCTATCTATCTATATATTTATTTTTTGAAACCTTACACATAGCCAATTTAATACTTTATGTATTCTATCCATGCACATATCAGGTAGACTGGACCTTGATTGTCACAAAAATAAATTGTTTCTTCCTGTGTCAGTTCAAAAATAGACATTCATACCTATTTGAGCCAAAATATTAGAACAAATATACTGGACTAAATTTTGAGTTGACACAGTTTATATGCAGGAAAAAATAAATTTTGTAACTATAAGCCCTAGTCTATTCTACTACTGTCAAGAATATGCAGGGGATGATTCGATGAAAATTGGGATAATTTTTTAAGTCCCTTCTATTTTACAAGAGAGACTAACCATAAATAACGAAACACTTTCCAAAACTTCCATAATATTTAACAAAACTTAGCCGTTCAATAAAGTAATGAAGATATCTAAGTAAACATTTTAGAAAACATTCAAAACATTTGAAATTTTTAGAAAACATTGGAAATTTTAAAACCAAATTTCAACAATTATCCTCCATAGCTGGAAAGGTACTCCACTTGTTTTGTGCATCTCTGTATATGATCTACAGATTTATATAAGTTTTGCATAGCATTAAAAAATTTAGTGAAAATATATAATACAGTTGAAAATTGACTGTCATTAATTTCTACCAATATACTGAAATATTTTTGAATTCCTTTTGTACAGCCCAATATATTGAAAACAGATTTTATACACACCACATACTAACCTAAAATTTAATTCAGGCAAAAAAAAAAAAAAAAAACTACTGAAATTCTAATTCCAGAAATTACTCTCCTTAGAAACCCAAGTATCCGTGGCCCTGTATATGATTTTGTATATATGCTAAAAACATGTCTTAATATACTAAATGTACCTGAGCTTGAAAATACATAACTCAAATTAAAAAACACTTTTAAGAAATTTATGCTCATTCTATGTAATGCTTACGAATTCTTTTGTTTAGTCCTATAAGAATGGTTTATAGCAGCTATACTTGAGAGGCATCCAGTGGTCTGCATGTGCGATTCGAGACACGTATTGATCACATTAATAAAATTAATTGAGATGTAAATAAAAGCATGTAAGACATTCATTGGTATTTTATATATTTTTGGAGAAAGACAAAATGTCCTGCTATTTATTTTTTACACATGGTCCTATTTATGCTACAGTGTTTTGTTTACATTTAATATTAAACACTAATCAAACATTTTCCCAATTAATTAAACTTGTGCCACATATTTCTACATAAAAATAAAAGAAAAGATAAAGTTTTTGCATCAAGCAAAAAACTGATTTATTAGAGAAAATTTCTTGATATTTCTTCTTTAGCACTTAGAAAATCTGCATTTTCATATTATTATGTTTTATATTTTCTAATACTGCTTTTTAGGATTGAACATTTGTCACAGAAAATGGTACAAATGACAACCCATCAAATATTTTTCCATCAACATCATTGACTTTCAGCCCTATTTCAATATGTTCTGCACATATTTCTAACAACCAATACTTGATAATTATGTTCTATAAGGATTCGTATAAAATTATGATGAAATTTTAGGATTTGAGCTAATTTTTCACTATTTTAGCAGAAAATGCTGGCACATTATTATAACATGACTTATGTCGCTATGGGATACTAATTTATTACAATATAATTTCTGTTTAGTACTTGTCGACTCTCATTAATTTGAAATCAGATAATTCGAACTAAACATGAAGTCCTGAAATTTTTAATAGCAGAATAACGCCAACAATTTTCTTTAACTCGCTTTCCCTTGACTTCGTTTAATTTGAACTAATGAGAATTCCAATTTTTCATTTTTCTTTTCCTTCTCATGGATTTCAGATCATTTGAATAACTTTTTTTTTCTTTGATTTTTGTAAAAATTGTTCTGAACGAGTATACATGTAATCCAATGCATTCCATATAATCTCATGCATTTGATATCCATTTTCTTAGTGCCCCGTCTGTCCATCAGTGACGCTTCAATTTCTTTTCCATTTTGCTTGTTTCTAATCTTTTAATTAGTATATGTATTTATACATTCTAATTTAATATTAAGTTATATTCCAATGATAACACACGAAATAAATTAAAAAAACACTACAATATTAATTCCTTTGCAATAGTACCATATTAAGCAAGTTTTCATTTCATATTTTCCATAATTTGAATCTTTATGGTGGTCCCGGCGAGTTCGAATTAACAAGAGCCGACTGTAGTTCTATAAATCTATATATTTATTTTTATGAATCGTAAGGAAAAACCAACAAGTAAATATAAAAGTTTTTAATATATCTTAAACCTATGTCTGATTGGCTAGGCCTGAGTTCAAAAGTAAAGGAATCGTAGAATTTCTATCTTATAAAAACTTTAACACCATTATGTAAAGAATTAGAAGATGGAAAAGTATTTACACAATAAATGCCCTATTCTCTCACATCACACAGAAGCAACAGCATGGATAGACATTCATCAATTTTTCCTAATTATGAGATCTTGCCCCTCATAACTACATTTTATCTTGCTCAATGAAAAAATATCATGAGAGATAAGATATTCATATTAAATGAGCTAAATACCAGTGATGGATTCAGATTTCAATTCAGAAAGGATGGAGCGAAGTGAGATTACCATATCCCTCTTAGATGGGTGTCACATCTCCAGGGGTAGGAGTGACCAATTCATAAAATATAGGACATTTTTTATGAAAAATATAGGACATATATAGGACATTTTGAAAATAACGTTATTGGATATATATTGCTATAAAATACATTTTAAAAACATAATCTACAATAGTTTATAAATTTTCACTAATTAACAATAGTAAATCAAGATATAATATTAAAAAATATATATATAATTAATTTTTCCATTGTTATTCTTAAATCTTCTTGGTACAATGGAAATTTTCCAAACTACTATGTTAGATTTCAAGAAAATCTGTTATGTTTGAGAAAGGCTCACATGTGATAGATACCCTTGTCAAATGCATTGTGAACAATGTGTAAATTAAAGGTTCCAACACTATGCCAAATTTTCTCATAGATTGTACTTCTCTATCCAAAATTTTAAAAGCTGATTTATTTATATTAGGACCATTTGATCCAAAGATTTAGATCCATTTTAGAGGTTTTCATTTCATTTATTTTGCAGTTACATGATCAAAACGCTCACTTCCAATATACATTTTTTGGTAATACCACCAATTTCCTCACCCCAATATCTAGCAAAAATGTTTAATTATTTTTAGTTCTGGTCATTTAATGTCTCATATACATGAGTGTGAAAAAAGAGGGATTCTTTGATAAAATCATCACTAATTTGTTTTAAAATATATCAGCCAAGGCTATGAGGTATGGCACATGACACTTTCTTTGAATTTAACCGTATACCTTGTGGCAAAGAGGAAACAGTAAACATTTACAAAATAAATTTTGTATTCCATCTGATGACTGAAATAAATAATTAGGGCCATGTGAATTATCCACAGAATCTTTGATCATCTCTTCCTCAAAGTCCTTCCTTAAAGCCCAAGTACTCAATCCACTTATTATTTTTTTTAAAATTTGATATTGAAACTAACTTTTTCTGCCAATAAAATCCACAAAGCGAGATTGAATCTAGTTGCTTTGTTTTTCTGAATTTTCTTTGAGCTTCGCTGTTTTGGAATGCTGCATTAACTGCAATTAACACTGTTACTGATGGGAACTGGACATGGTAATGATCTTTACCCTTCACACAACATTCAGCAATTTTTACCATGCCCGTCAATCTGATCTATCCAAGTACCATAGAATTTCATCAATCTATGTTCACATTGTGTCATTGCATTAATGTAATGCAATAAATATGCCTTTTCTACATGAAAAAATAAAATAAAAACGATGTATTGCAGCTGAATACACGATAAGAGAAACTAAGACAATCGCAATGAAACACAGAACCACGTTGAATATTAGACTAACTCAGCGAGCAAAGCGATGATATTAATACCAAATACATGAAAAAGCAGAGAAATATAGGAAATATAGGACAATTAAAAAAATATAGGACAATATAGGACATTTTTGAAGATTATTTTATAAATATAGGATATATAGGAAATATAGGACAACTCTGACCCCTGCATCTCTCATATCGAAATATTTTTATATACCAATACAGTACACTCCCTCAAATCTGCATAGCTTGGGACCAGAGGTTACACAGATTTTAGAGTTTTGTGGATTTCTGATCATTGCTTTGTTTACATTTTTAAAACAGTATTTTCATTGCAATTGAGATTATAATGAATGCTTACAATATAGTAAAATGTTAAAATAAATAAGTAAAGTAATAAACTAAAAATAATAAAAATTTAGATATATATTTTTTTAATGATTAAAATATTAAAAGTAGAGTTCAAGTAAATAATCAATAATGTATAGTTGAACATTCAGTATAAAGATGCAATGTATTTTTCTAAAATTATTCAGTGAAACTTGCCTCATGAAAAAGCACTATTAATTTAAATCAAATCATAAAATAAGGAAGTTTTATTTCAGGTTTAGTCAGACTTAATTAAAAAAAAAAAAAAAAAGCCTGATTAATGCATAAATGCATTTGGCAGAAAGAATGTGATTACTAATGATATGAGCAATATGCAATATATTTTTCCTTTATGAAAAAGCATGATCTCAGTAATATTAATGAAAATTACAGATAAAAAAATATATAAAACTGATATATATATATATATATATATATATATATATATATATATATATATCAAATTTTGTCCTTACAATTGAACTGAAAGTTTCATTTTTTACATCTGCAAATAATGTGTGGATTTTAGAGAGTTGCAGATTTAAGGGAGTCTACTGTATACATTTCAGTGGCAAAAGTATATTATTTTTCTTCATTCAGAGAAGGAGGAAAGGTCTCAGTAAACTTTTCCTTGGATCTGCTCTTGCTAAACATAGTTGTTCATTAGTACATATTGGATGTCCCCAAAGCATAGTCTGTTATGCAAATGTGAAATGGTTGGAAGAAGGGATAAAAACTTGTTAAAACAAAATCTCTGGAGAACACTAATTAAATTCATATATATATAATTTTTTTACTAAAATTTATACTAAAGTGAATATTTTTCTGGTTAAATATTATTTTTTAATTTTGCAACCAAAATTATATTTGTTAAATAGAAAAATTTGCCAAACATACATTCATTGTAGTGAGATTCTACTTAATATCTATTAACCTCCAAAGGATTTAACTAATCTTTTTTTGCAATGCAACTTGTGAATTAAATCGCTAAGATAACATAATGTTTATATGCATATTGATTTTGATCTCTGAATAAAAAAAAATATATATGTATATACTCTATACTAATATAAATACTCATATTAATGTTAGCTATTATTTTTTGTATCGCTAAGCAGCTGCCAAAACTACTAAGACATGATTGGAAGTTAATTTAAGCTATAATAAATTCTTTTTAATTAATGTATAATGTAAAATGAAAGTATATATTACATTGTTTAATGTTTACAATGTTTTTATCATTGTTTAATGTTCAAAGTTAAATTAAATTGTTTAATGTTGAAATTTCTACTTTCTATATCCCATGCACACACTTCATAAAATAAAAATAAACTCCCAATTAAAATAAAGAGTAAAAGAAGATAAAAGCTTTATGCTAAAAATTAGAACCTAAAACAAATAATCTTACAACAAAAAAGATGCACAACTAGTTTTCATTCTAGAAAGAAACAACAACACCAGCAACAAAATGTAGAAAACACATAACACATTTGAAAATCCACTTTTTATAATTATCATCAATAGTAGATATTTTTTTTGTGCAGTCCTGTACATGATCTAAACATTTGTATGCGTACTTCACTGTATGTTAAAAGTTAGTTCAATTAAACACATAACACAGTTGAAAATTCGCATTCAACAAATTCCAGTAATAAATATAATAAAGATATTTTATGCAGTCCTGTATTTGATCAATAGAATTTACTCACATCAAGTAACATGAAGAAAATAATTAAATTAAAAATCCCATGCCACAACTGAAAACATACTTTCAGCAATTATTGTTCATAGGCGGTGCGGTAACCTAATTCTTTTGTGTATCTCTGTAAATGAATGATAAAGTATATGCACACTAGATTCTACAGTAAGCTTTTTGTAGTACATCTTAGTGATATATATGAATTACAATATGTTTAAAACAGTGTAAAATAATTAAATTATGTCACAAATGATTTTCTCTAATAGATCACAATGTAACAGAATTCTTTTGAGTATCCCTATATATGACCTACAAATGGTACACACTTCATTTGAATACTGAACATGTAACAACAAATTCAATAACGTATATCAATTTCATGGAGTCTGACAATATTTATGTGAGTTAGAGCACAGGCAGACAAACTGAATTCATAAACACTTTTCAAGTATGCTGGGAAGATTCGAGTATTAAATAGGTACTGTGCGAGTCACTAAAAATGGATCTAAGGAAGCAGAAAAAAGGCACAGAGAAAAAGACAGAGTTCAGTAGAAAAGGACATTATTGAATGAAAAAATATATTACTGTGTTTAGTAAGGAAAAAAAATAAAATAAAATAAAATAAAATAAAAATATGTAATTTTATATACTATAAATAAATATTTACTTTGAATGTTATTGTGGATTATAAATAAAGAAAAATATATTTAAATTGCAACATGATTGAATAATTTTCTGTGTTTTCATAAAGTAATGAAGAATACTATTATTTTTGCAAGTTCTTTGGTACATGTTTTAGAAATATAGAGGTACATTAGAAATTTTTATAAGCAATTTCAGGGTCAATTAGAAGCCAGAGCATTGCATTAAACAATTGTGTGATCAATAAGAAAAATAACTAGTTAAAATTAGTTTAATTTTTTAAAATTGATATAACTTATCTAACAGCATTTAATTGAAATAATTTGTTTCTGGTATTCAACGTCTGCCTAAATCTCTCAGTAATCTTTAAATCCTTTATTTTTACACATAAACATTTCAAACATATGAAAGAGGTAAAGTATATTAAATTGAATTAAATAAACAAAATAATGTTATCTGAATACTTTTGTTAAAGACTTGTTTCACTCTGCATAGATGTATGTACCAATTGGAAAAAACTGCATGGGTCAATCCATTTCAAGTGGTTCAGCACTGGTTGCTCGACTATTTTTAAAAAATCTGAAATTTTTTGTACAACAACCCTAACATGATGGAAGTTCAAAATGACCGTTATTTTAATTCTACTATTTTTTGTTTGTGCATGGCGGCCATCTTTGTTTCATCGTGTGCAGCGATTTTCTCAGATACTAGGATACACAAAATTGTAAATATCTCGTATTCTATTTTCCCAATTGAAATGGGGTTTGCAGCATTTTGTTCAGAATACAATAGGCTAAATATACAGTGATAGAAAAATTTTGAAAAATTAATTTTTATAGGTGAAATTTTAGCACAAAATTTATGATTTTTTCCAAAATCTATCCGTTTGCAAGAGGAAAATTTTCATGCAAGGGAAACTGTCAACCTTACACAATTTTTTCTACAAATAAGTCAAAAGTGCGTGTACTTATACACCAAGTCCCAGATCTGGGAGTTAATTTCTCTTTGCGAAAAAAATTCCAAAATTCGTCAAAAATTTCAAAAATCGCACTTTTTAGGCTTTGATATCTCTGGTGGGGCACGAGATAAAAATCTGAAATTTTGGCCTATGATAGTATCGTGTAGTAGCGTTATGTACAAAAAATTTCAAGAAGGAGATTTGACTACAAGCTGAGATATGACATGGAAAATATGTGAAAACAATACTACCAAACTATTGTAAACCTACTATGTAATTGTTCAACAAGACTGTCAACCTTGCACAATCTTTTCTACAAATAGGTCAAAAGTGCGTGTACTCATACACCAAGTCCCAGATCTGGGAAATGATTTCTCTTTGCAAAAAAAAAAAATTCTGAAATTCGTTGAAAATTTCAAAAATCGCACTTTTTAGGCTTTGATATCTCTAGTGGAGCACGAAATAAAAATCTGAAATTCTGGCCTTTGATAGTATTATGTAGTAGTGTTATGTACAAAAAATTTCAAGAAGGAGATTTGACTACAAGCTGAGATATGACATTAACAATATGTGAAAACAATACTGCCAAACTATTGTAACATACTATGTAATTGTTCATACCTCCAAAATTTTAAATTAATTATTTATGGTACAAAGTTAAATGTTAGTTACAAATTCTTTTTCAAATGCTTCTGTGTGATTTAAACAATTCAGAATGTATGCTAAGCCAATACACTATTTGTCCAGATGTACAAATCTACTAGAAATGCTATTGCAACAATTTTACTCGAAACACATTTCAGGAAAAGTAAATTACAGACAGTGAATTGCAACTGATCGAGTTGACATGGCTTCAATTATTAAACCTAGAGAATTTCATTCAAGTTAACAAGGGATGGCAAGACTTGGGGGGCTTCAAATAAAATTTTTAGAAAGAACAGCCTGATGGACTGACAACAGTAACTGGTCGAACTCATAACATCTCTCGTAAATATTGTTAAGCTCTTTGTTGAGCATATATAGTATTTTGTAAATTAAATGCTTATTATTTAACTGTTTTAACAAACGATATTTTCTGGGTAAATATTGTAATAAAAGAGACTAATCTCATTTCTCCTAATGTACTCGTAATAGCATTTCTTAACATTTCTTCAACCATCGTATCTCAGTTTGTAGTCAAATCTCCTTCTTGAAATTTTTTGTACATAATACTACTACATAATACTATCAAAGGCCAGAATTTCAGATTTTTATCTCGTGCTCCACCAGAGATATCAAAGTCTAAAAAGTGCGATTTTTGAAATTTTCGACGAATTTCGGAATTTTTTTCGGAAAGAGAAATCATTTCCCAGATATGGGACGTGGTGTATGAGTACACACACTTCTGACCTATTTGTAGAAAAAATTGTGCAAGGTTGACAGTCTTGTTGAACAATTACATAGTAGGTTTACAATAGTTTGACAGCATTGTTTTCACATATTTTCCATGTCATATCTCAGCTTGTAGTCAAATCTCCTTCTTGAAATTTTTTGTGCATAACACTACTACATAATACTATCGAAGGCCAGAATTTCAGATTTTTATCTCGTGCCCCACCAGAGATATCAAAGCCTAAAAAGTGCAATTTTTGAAATTTTTGACGAATTTTGGAATTTTTTTCGAAAAGAGAAATCAACTCCCAGATCTGTGACTTGGTGTGTGCGTACATGCACTTTTGACCTATTTGTAGAAAAAATTGTGTAAGGTTGACAGTTTTCCTTACATGAAAAATATCCTCTTGCAAACGGATAGATTTTGGAAAAAATCTTAAATTTTGTGCTAAAATCTCACCTGTAAAAATTTATTTTTCAAAATTATTCTACAACCGTACATTTAGCCTATTTTATTCTGAACAAAATGCTGCAAACCCCATTTCAATTGGGAAAATAGAAGACGAGATATTTACAATTTTGTGTATCCTAGTATCTGAGAAAATCGCTGCACATGATGAAACAAAGATGGCCGCCATGCACAAACAAAAAATAGTAAAATTAAAAGAACGGTCATTTTGAACTTCCGTCATGTTAGGGTTGTTGTACAAAAAATTTCAGATTTTTTAAAAATGGTCGAGCGACCAAAAAAATATTTTCTGGACCACTTGAAATGGATTGACCCGCATACTATATTCTTCTTCCATTTAAAAATAGTTTGGTTTAATAACAACTACAAAAATTTTCAATATTGTCTGTACAGACACTGATGCAGCACAAGGAAATATTTACAAGATTAAAAAACTTTTCTAAGAGCATAAAAAAATACATATTTCAAAAGCTTTTTCTCATATTTTGTGCTTTCTAAAAATAATTTTAAAGAGGAATTATTTTCTTGAGAAAATACCTAGCTTTATCATTAATTCAAATTATGAAAAATATGGTGCAGGAAAATCATTATAATAAAAAACATTGAACACATCTGATTAATTTTATTTATTGAAAAAAATTCTCTCAGGTTGTTGCATAAATATTGATGCATACAAATAAATATATGCATATTGAAGCCTGCAATGCTACAGAATGGCTAATTATTATTTTCAAAACATATTTCATTTACATAGCAAAAAGATAAATTATATCACATAGCTCAACAATGAAGTTGGGATAAATATTCTGAATAAATCCATTATATAAAAAGATACATATCCCAAAAGTGAAAAAGTTTAGTACAAAATTCAAATCTATTACGAACTAAATACATTTCAAAATTCTTATCCACATAGTATCTACATACATACCATGTATAAAATATGATATCCACGAGCACAAATAATTCACTTCTTTTTTCCCAAATGAAGGAACTCATTTTGTTTCGCTGGGATCATTAAATTAAATTTTGTTGTATTTTAGTAATTTGGAGTTATTATGCAAAAGTACAATTGAACATTATCACAGTAAACTAGAAATAATTGAAATGGATAAAAAGTTCTAAAAATGCCCATTACTTAAATTTATGTCACCAATAATAATAATAACAATAATAAAAGATAGATCTTATTTATTGCACTTTTTCAATCTTTTTGATTATATGAATAAATTTCAAGCTACTTTGTTTGTTAATATACTGAAATTCCCAAATCCAGTCTGATGTTTCTTACTTGACAAATATTTATTACTTACCCATCATACGTAGTATAGGGTAAATCTTGCAATTGTTTTGAAAATATAATTTTTTTTTTTTGGCAGATTTACATATTTCAGATACTGGAGATTTCAAAAAACATATTTTTAGAAAAAAACTTTTGCCACCCATTCGTCTGTCTGTGTGTGTGTGTGTGTGTGTAGAGCTCTATCTCTAAAACAAAGTGAGATAGACGCTTGAAATTTTGTATGTACTTAATATGGAAGAATAAAACAAAGCCTATTTAATATTAGTAACCTTGATTATCCGGTACTATTTTTTTTTTGGACTCTAGAAAAATTCGTTCTGATGAAAGGTACATAAAAAATTTTGAAATTTTTTATTTTAAGAAATGGACGTAAAAGGCAATAAAATAACACAAATTTTGCTTAGAGAACAAAGCCGATCAGATTATTAGTTGCCAAGATAATTGTAATCTTGTTTTTCATATTCTTGGATTTTTCATGACATTGTATTTCATTTAAATTTCAATTCAAAGATATATTTTAATTGGAAATGAGATGCTTAATCTGACACAGTTAATTGTTATGTAATATGATTATTGTTTCTGGAGTTATAAGGATGTTTCTTTTATGCAATCTGGTACTACTTGAGTAGTTTGGCATTTTATGTAATTTGTCGAAATTGGTGCATCAGCAATTCATTAATAGAGCATAACTATGTGTATTAAAAATATTTAAATCTGTGCTAAAATTTTGTTTTGGAATTGCAATGCATTTTCTAAATAGTTTACACACTTTATTTTCATGCATTATATTATGCATATCCATGATGGGTAAGTATTACGGTGGCTGCCAACAGCTAGTTTAAAAATTTCTCAGTGGGGTCCTCAACAGTCAGGCCACAGGGACAGAAGTGTATATAAGTAACAATCTCATCTGTCCTAAAATGCTGCTCTATCAAGATTTATAAGTAAGCTTGATGTGTCATTTTTCTTGTTGATGATCTTGTTAAAACATTCTAGTCCAACCAAAATCTGTCTTTAATGTCGTTAGAATACAAATAAAATTTTTCTGGTGGGATTGTCTAATAAGATTAACTTTAATGGCATACTATCACATAGCTGCCAACTTTCAACTAATCTTCCGTAATACCTGAATTAGTTTGATCCAGGTTTACCTCATTCCGAACCAGAAAATTTATTTCATGAATCTTTATTTATTTAATTTCAGTTTTCCAAATTGAACATATTTAATTTCATTTCTTTAAAAAAATTCTGGCTAGAAAATTCATTAAACCAGTGTCAAACTAACGCACATATTAAGGATGTCAGGTTGGCACCTATGCTATCATAGTCATAATAAACTCCAATTACACAAAGACACTTTTACTTTTAGATAATCATTGACTTTTACACTAAAATGAGCTTCTTTATAACCCTGTAATCACCAGTACTTAAACTTAAAAATGATTAGTTTCATTTATTAAGTCAAACAAATCATTTAAAGTATTATTAAATCAAGACTGTTTTTTTTTTTTTAATAACTTTGTATATGAATGTCATATTTTCATTTATACAAAATGTGATTGATCCTAATTTTGCATTCATGACAACTAAGCAAAAGGAGTTCCCTTATACTTGATGGAAAAAATCTGGTTTGGAAATTAATTTAATTGTTTAAATCAGGTTCTCCTGTTTTTTGTGCATCTACTTCATCAAAATAATTTCATCAAAATACATAACGTAGCACATTTTTTACTTAAAAACAGATAATTATAAAAAAAAAAATTATATCTGTATAATTTTTTGGTACTTTACAACTTATTATATAATTATAAAAGAATATTTTACTATTCATTATTAAAAACATTAAAAACTTAAGACTGTTTTCAAATACTTGTAAATATAAACAAAAAAAGGCATAATATATAATAGGTACAAAGGAAATAATAAAAAAAATGATAGTTCTAACATTAACTAAATAATAAATGAATCATGTATTTCATGAATTAACATATTGAAACACATTTTATGATTAATTGTTAAGGACATTTATAAGCAGAAAGTTATTAAATTACAAAGACATAATGATTTATATGCTTTCCTATAGCTCAAAATTATTTTTTTAAACATACAATATATATATATATATATATATATATATATATATATACCGCATATAAACAAGGTGCAAAGCAACTGCTAAAAAAATAATAAGTTTTTCCTTATTTTGTCATAAATTTAAATAGATAGTTTTCTGCTTACCATTATCCTTAAAATTATGTATATTTTTTTCATAGAAACTATTTTTGAACATTATTATTTATAATAAGAAAGACAATTAAACAAAATAAAAATCAAGCAAATTTTAAACAAATAAATTATGAAAGAATAAGTTAATAAAAGATTGAGATAAGAATGCATCTACATACATGATATTCAAGAATTTGTAAATATTTATGCTACATTTAGTAAAAGTACAAAAATAAAAATATTTATAAGTTAATGCTTTCATAATACAATATCCTAAGATTTTTATACAAACATGGACGGCAGAGTTTAGTTTTATTTAAAAAAAAAGGGTGTTGAGAATATTTTTGGATATTATTATTATTGTTCTTGTTGATATTATTTAGCATTTACATCATAATATAATCATAAGTATTCACAAAACAACTTTATTTTAACTATGACATTTCTAACCGTAAGATTAAAAAATAACACACAGAAATACATATTCAGTAAATGACAAATATATATTATAGATTTAAAAATAACAATTCAAGTTTTTTTTTCTGTTACAGTTATAATCCTCTAAAATTTAAAAATATTTAAATCTGCTAAAATGGTTCCAACCCTATATAATTTTACAATAAAGATCTGTTTATTATTCTCCCCCCCCTCCCTAATTTCTATCCTATTAACCATTCTATATTCCTTCATTACAGCACAAAATGATAAAAAGTAGAAGAAACGAATCTTTTGTATATTTCTGTGAGATTTTTAACCCTAATAATTAAATTTTAATTTAGTTATTAATTTATTTACTTAAGTGGAGGGGTCGATAAGTATTTCAGACATGCCAACTTTTGAAAATGAGAAATTGTAGCACACAGAATTCAAATTACTATGGAGGTTGGTTGGTGATTTTTTGTGTTTCACAGCCATTTTCCACAGCCAAATGAATCTTAAAAGATTCATTTGATTTCATTCTTTCAGTTCAATGAAGTGAAATTTTTTTTTCTCTCAAAATTTGGATACGATTTTAGAATTTCTCCTTTAATAGTGGTTTTTTGGGGGAGAGAGGGGGAGACACATTTGTAAAAGAAAACTCTTTAAAAATTTCTCGCCACAGTTATAATACACATTTTCCTATCATGATTCTTTTTTAAATATGCACCCATTATGTCAAACTATTGACGATATTAGCAATTTTTGCACAATCTTTTGGTGAAATTTGAGTTTTTCCCAGCAATATTTTCATGAAATTCATATCTTTACTGCAATTCTTTGATAAAAATGATATATATATTTTTCTTTTTGCTGTTTTTCTAAAGAAGATAATTTCTGTATAAATATTTATAATAACATGATTCACTCTTGGTTAAAATCCATGAAGAGGTTTTTATGCTAAGACGTTTGTTTGCCAGATTTTTTTTCCCTTTGAGCATTTTTTAATGTTCAAATTTTTGGACTAATGACCAATTTTTTAAAACTTTTAAAATACATTAAAATTCAAGAAATTTCGTAAAAGAATCCAGAAAAATATGCTACAAGGAGAAAAAAATCCCTACAGGAAGAAAAATATATTTGTGTATTTGTTGTTTTTCCTTTCAAAAAAATCATAGTTTGAGACTGATTTTCTTAGCATCGTAGTTTATAGGTCCAAATCGTAGCAACTACAATTTCTTTCATAGCAGTTGGCAGACCTGGTATTTTTATTGATTTAATAAATTTTTTAAATCATCTACAGCATTTTCTAATTAAATATAACATAAAAATATAAAAATTGGATATGTTCTATTAATTAATTTCCCATTCTTGAGCATTTAATGTCAGAGTTCCATTTTTATAAATCTAAAATATAGAATAATCTTTTTATTTAATAATCTTAAACAACTCACAAATAACTTTAAGGAGCAAGTTTTTTTCCAAGGTTTGCTTTTACCTGAACACCAAAACATAATAAATAAAATTAATAATCAATAGGACCCCCTTCCCTCATCAAAAAAAGAATAAAAGCATAAAAGTTTATATATTTTAAAAACAAATAAAAATATCAGTTTATGAGATGCCTTCTAAATTTTTAAGTATAATGGTTAGATATTTAAGTCTAATGAAAATTTTCTTTTTTTCTATAATTAAACAGCAATACCTATAAATAATATGAAATTTAAAAAACTTATTTATGCCAGCTAATTCATTCAGACAAAATTATACGAATTATCAAATTATTTAACTTAAAATTTTACACATATACTTTGTAAGTAAAAAATAACTACTATTCATATTGGATCATAATAATAATAAATAAAATGTTATCATAAATAACTAAAAAACATTCAGCAAAACTAGGTACACAGCAGTTGTTAAAAATTATAATATTAATATAAAAATAAATAAAAATGAAAGATTTTTAAAAACACAAAATTCTAACAGACACTACAATTAAGTAAAATATACACAATGTGCTTTTCAGACCAAATTCTTGTACATTGATATTCATAGTCATAAATAAAAGACAACAAAATCATATAACAATGTACCATTTATTTTAAGAAACATTTAATTAAGTCTTTGACTAAGCATCAAGCATAAGCTGCCTGTAACTGAATAGAAGTTTAAACAATTTTTGGATAAAATTTAATACAAAAAGAGACATAAAAATAATTAAAATTGACAATTTTACAACATATATAAAATAATCATTCAAACATTGAAATATATCATGCATTGCAATTAAAAAAAGTTTATTATAATGATAGTAACATTTACTAAAAATCTATTAACATTACAGAAAATTTAGAAGCAAGTACATAAAATTAAAATGCAATATTTAATTATGTTCCTTACACAAATATTTTATTTAAATAAATATAAGTAGAATTTTAAGATATGAATTGCAGGAACAATAAATGTAGTACTTCAAATCACTATCATAAAAAATTTTTAACAATTCATTCATATATCTTATTTAATTTTATTTAAATTAATACAATAAAATGGTGAACTATAAAATTCAGTTATACTTATCAAAATTTATCTAAAAAAGTTTAATGCTTAAGATTGAAATATAAATACTACATAAGATCTTGCCAAAGATGTGTCTGCAAATCTTAATTTTTATTGCTGTAACCAAGGATATTTCAAATACTGATAAGTTTAATGAAGTATAATTTTTATACATATAAAATAAAAATCTCCAAGAACACAAATTTTAAGTTCAATGCAATCCACCTTTTTCTTTTTAATAATAATATATATATATATATATATATTAATTCTAGGTTTAATAAAAAGTTTGAATTACCAAGTTATATTAATTTTTTATTTAAAGAAAATATAATTTTCTGAAAAAGGTCACAATAATAAAAACTAACAAAACATAAATTTGGATAATTAAAAATAACAAATATGCAATAAATAAGTGAATGCACAAAACTCCAAGGCAGGTAATAAGTCACATTACTTTCATAAAATTTTTAGTGCAATTTTAATTTGTTTAAAAAAATTCACAAAGTAAATGACAAATAAGAGCAACTAATAAAATGAATACTGAATGGCAGTGCATAGCACAAGCTGCAAAGGTGCGGACGGTGCTAGTGGAGCTACCAGCCTATCACAGACTTGTATCTCATGATGACTATCTTGTGCTATTTTTTCAACAACAAAATTTTTGTCGATAATGACTAGCAGAATTTCATGATATTTATTAACTTATTATTTTTTCTTTATATTCTTGCATACCCAATCTAAACCATCCTGCAAAAGAAAAAGAAAAAATTCTAGAATGTATGCATAAATATTTGAAATGACATGAATTAAAAAGTACATGACCAAGACAAAAACAACAAGAAGAAAAAGATCAAGAAGGAAAACAAAACAAATAGGAAGAACAAAATAAATGCAAGAAAATATTAGCATAGTTTTGATTCCTCCTTGTTATATCACCCCTGCATTTACAATTATATCAAGGTCACAGTTTGTTAAGAATTTTGTTAAAGGTAATTTCAATCTCATATGTATGTTATTATATGCCTTATATAAATGTTAAACACACACACACATACATACATATATATATGTCATATATTACTATAACTTTTTTATTTATGTCACAATATTTTATAAATGATTGTGGTATGATATAACATGGCGACATATTCCAGTTGCAGATTGGGGGAAGGGGGGACTATTGTAAGAAAATACTGTGTTTTTATTTGAAAAAAATTACAAAAAGTAAAATTATATGGTATTGTGGTGAGATTTGTGAAAATATTTTAGACTTTAAGGGATGCACATTACAGTTTTTAGTATTGCAAAAACTATAGTTCAAGATTTTTTTTTTTTTTTTTTTTTTTTTTTAGAAATTAACATGGTTAATTAAAATAAATATGATGAGAATAATTTTATGAGGAAATAAGCATATATGTTGTCATTTATTTGTTTGTTTTAAAATCAAAAATAAATAAATAATATAAATAAACAAATAAATAAAAATCAAACAGTTTACTTTTTATGAGGAAAAGAATAGAGATCCACATATGTGGACCCAGTTACCGAAGAAGTTAAAATTTACCTTAAGGCCTTCCCCAGTTAATGCAGAGCATGCTTGAATTTGCCAAGAGCGATCTCTGATTGCAGGTAGGTTTAGACCATCTGCAAGTTCACTTGCAGGAGCAGCATTAAATAAGTCTTGTTTATTTGCAAATACAAGTAGTGGAACACCAGCTAATTTTTCTTCTGCTAATAATTCTGCTAATTCCTAAAATACAAATAACAACATGGATTACTGAAGTCATAAAATATTTTCAAGGATAGTTCAAAATATAAAAAATTACCGGGCAAAAAGAATCATTCTTCAAAAAGACATATTAAATTTTGAATATGAGGGGTGAAAATTCCTTTTGATCTTATCTGTATCTGAGAGACAACTGATAGTTTTATCTTTTTATACATTTTTAAATTAGTGAAAATCCTCATCAATGATAAATGTCTTCTACATTGAGAATGTTGCAACAGAAAGGATTATCAAATACTATTGATAATCATAAATTTTGGTACTAAAATGTTATTTAATGATAATGTTACCTGTTTTAATCAAATCTGGTGATAATCTTTAAATTTTGTGCAATTTCTGATATACATGTTTTAGATTGATCTGTGATGAATAATACATCCACAAAAGAAGAAAAAAATCCTAGAGGGGCACAATTGCTTCTCCCTTCCAGCCTATTCCAAATGATATTCCCGATTTATTATAAGAAATTAGAACTTTCAAGAATATTTTAATAGCATTAAGAATATGAAATAAACATAATTTATACAAATAACATTTTTTAAAAATAACACACATGTAAAGAAAGGACCCCAATATCAAAAATGATTAGGAGAAAAATAAAATCTTGTTAATGGAACTACACATATAAATAATGAAACAATTTAATCTCAGCGAGTGCATTCTCCTGTTTTGTTGCTCTATTATAAATACATATATAAAGAAAATAACAAGTGTTTGGTACATACTTAATAATAGTAAACTATACTTAAAGAAATAATGTATAGGAAATACATGTTTTCGATATGACATTATTAATCAACAATAATTTGAATGAAAAGTAATTTTTGAGTGCCAATACAAATATATAAAAATGAAGTTAAAAAAAACATTAGCAAATTCAAAGATAACTGAACAATGGACTTTGGAGAATCTTAGGAAATTTGAACAATGTGTAACATAAATATTGATTTATAAATTAAATATGTGTATATAATGCATGAAATAATTAATGTAAAATCTCTTATTTTTATTGATTTCAGAATTGGAAAATATTTAAATATTCTGTAGTTTAGAATATATTAGTTGCATTAAGAATATGAAATAAATATAGTTTATACAAATAACACCTTTTTTTTAGAGCACACATGTAGAGAAAGGACCTCAGTATGAAAAATGATTAGGAGAAAAATAAAACCTTGTTAACAAAACTACGCATATAAATAACGAAATGATTTGGTCTCACTATGTGCATTCTCCTGCTTTGCTGCTCTATTATATATCTATAATTTAGAGTAAATATTTAAATAATAATATATTTAAATAATAATATATTTAAATAATAATATATTAAATATATTTAAATATATTTAACATAATAGACTATAAACTATTTTTTTTAAATAAATGAATTGAAAACAATAAAATCCAAAAGAACAGCAAGCTAGAAAACTGAATACACTAAACTGTATAAACAAGCATGCAATATGTGATGCATAAAATTCTAAAATACCAGATAAGAGATTATAATAAATTTCATTATGTTTAATCATATCCTAATTGTTTAAATTCTAAAATTCAAAACTGTAGAAAATATATGATAAAATAGCAGAAAAAAATAAAATAAAACTTACAACACCAGTTTCTTCAAATCTTTTTCTATCTGCACTATCAATAACATATATCTATAAAAAGACAGAAATACACACACTTTGTGTAATTAAAAGATTTTACCATTAGAGCAAAAATAAAGTAATTATTAATCATGATTATTTAAGGAAAGCAAGTCACAGATGTGTTAAAAATTTCCAGAGAACTTTTCTCCTCAGCATAACTGAAAAACACATATTTAAAAAAGCTTTAAGAGTAAATAGCATTTGAAAATAATTTTTACCAACATATAAAAATATTTTCAGAAAGAATGGAGTTTCATGTCATTAAATTTCATATTAAATCCACTGCTGCATTAAAACTATGTAACACAAACACAAATAATAACAAAAACTTCAGAAACTGCAGGTCAAACATAGCAAATGAGGTTTGTTCATACTATAATGAAGTTTTTAAAATATTCGGATCTTGGTGTAATAGTATATAGTACTTTGGATACAGTAAAGTATCAAAAATCTTTTGTGTGTCCCTGTAAATACTATCTGTTTTCTATTATACTGGAAATAACTAATTGTAAATCTCAGTAACATATATCAGTTTCATAAAATGATAAATAGTTTAATGTAATTAAAACGTGTTTTACAAAATGCTTCCCTTTATACCATTATGTAATGGAATACTTATGTGTGGCCCTGTAAATTAAAAAATATATTCTTTGCATACACCATATTGTACAGAATGTATATAGATTCATACCAATTTTATTATCTTCGAATGAGTGCAACATCATTAAAATGCACTTGAAACTATTTTTTCCCATTGGCTGTAGCTATAATGGAATGGAATATTTTTGATTGCCCCTGTAATTGAACTATACATCGGATTTTTCATAAAATTTGAAATAATTCAACAAAGTTATGCATCAGTTACATATTTTAAATTTAAAATGATTTGGTTGGGCAGTTTTTGTTTGTTATATGTGAACAAACAAATGGACTGAACGACTATAAGGCTACATATTTACGAATGCACCTAAAAAGCACAGCAACTTTAATTGACTTTCTTAACTTAATGCAGTGACTTATTCAGTGATGATAGCAATGTGATATAGTGTATTATGTTTTAAGCAAAAAACTGGAGAACAGATGTATAATTTTGTATTGAATACTTAGTCTAAAAGGATGGCTTACTTCTACAAAAATGAGCCCAGTTTTTTGCAAGTGTCTGAGTACCAGGATTGAAGCTTAGCAACATTACCGCAAATATATATCTGATTGCAGGACAATTGGGATAATTTAACAAAAATGGTTTGTCACAGTAGTGCTTCTTGTGGCAACAATTTTTTGTTTTCATATTTACTTTTAATCACATTGGTACCAATATTGCTTATACAGAGATGTAATTGAAGATTACATATATGTAAATATGAAAAAAAAAAAAAAAAAAAAAAGGAATTTTGCTTAGTAGCTACTGGCCAGAAGGTTGATTTTTTTTAGCAGTCAGGTATTGGCCAATGAGAATAATTTCTTAAGTAGCCAGTAAGTACATTTATGTCACTAAATATTTAATTATAAGATATATATGAATTTAGAATAAAAAAGTAATATATGAACTAGATAAAAATAATTTAATTTATATTATTTGGTATAAACTTGAGATACTAATTTTCATCTTTTTTAAAATTTATAAATTAAATTAACAGCAAAGTTATTTGCAACATGTGTATGTTATGTAGCAAGCTACATAAATCCAACTATGCTCAGGTAGTAACAATAACCGTATAATAACAGTACAATAACAGTAGTATGTAGCTAACAACATAAATAAACTCCTACTCTCTTTTTTTATATATATATAATTATTTGTCTAAAATTAAGATCTAGGAAAAAAAAAGTTTTTTAATGATTAGCAAATTTTGATTAAATATATAAAAAAAGAAAAAAAAATGAAATTTACAACAAATTTTCTAAAAAATGAAGGAAGAGAGATCTCATATGATACTAACATTATATGTTTTTTCTATGATCCTTTGACATGTTATGTTTTTTTCGCGATCTTTTGACAAAATTTGAGCTTGTTTTTGTGATTTGTTAATGAGATTTGCGTTCGTTTCAATGATTTTTGCAATCGGTATCGTGATATTTTGATGAGTCATTTTTTTGCGATTCTTTGACAAAATTTGCATTTTTTGCGATTCTTTGTAGTGCTTTTAGATATTCTTTGACAAAATTTGAATTTTTTGCATTCGTTTTCATGATTTTTTTTTTGACGATATGTGTTTTTTTGCAATTCTTTGATGATTTTTTTTCTAGCAATTCTTTGAACATATTTGCGTTTTTTCGAGATTCTTTGACGATATTTGCATTTTTTGTGATTCTTTAATGATATTTGCATCTTTTTGAAAATGCTTGCATTCTTTTGTGAATTTTTTACAATATTTTTGTTTTTATTTTTCACGATTCTTTGACGATATCTGCATTATTTGATGATATTCATGTTATTTTCGCAATCCTTAGATGAAAATCATGCCTTTTTCGCAATACATTGACAAAATTCATGTTTTTCTGCTTTCTATTGAAAATATTTGCATTTTTTTTTGCAATCATTTTTACAATTTTTTTTTTGGATGAAATTTGCAGATTTTTATTCCAAGTAGAGATGTAAATTTTCCGGAAAAATATAAGTGGTGGAAAAAAACTGGTGTTTTACTGGGTTTTTTCAGATAAAACCGAAAAATTGATTTTTCATGATTGTTTCTCCCAAATAAATTATATTTCCTTAGAGAATATTAAATAACAAACATTTAATAACCATTTTTTGTATTAAAAGAAAACTTTTTTCACTTTATATTACAAAATAAAGTAGCAAAGCCTGCTTTTAAAAGTTTTTTTTTTTTTTTTTTTTAAAGCCTAAGAATTTTTATTAAACGCTATTGTTTGTTATATCATATCTCTGTTGAAATGATTTTTCAGTTACATGTTTAACTACCAATTGACCTAATGTACCTGAGCCAATATGTCTGGAGTTTGGAATGAAATAAATTATGCATTCCATTTACATAAGTATAGTTTTTAAGTAAATAATACTAGTTTAAAGAAATTATTGCAGTTATGTCATTATTATGAATATCAGTATTCAAAAATTCCATTGTTTGTTTAAAAAAAATGCATATTTTTACATCATTACATTTTTTTCTTACAATTATAATTTTATTTCCTTTAAAAAATATGCTTAGTTTGGGTATAACTTTCCAATCTTTACTCAAAAAAATTTTGATTTAGTTTTGTAATCTAAATTCAAACAAAACTAAGTTTTAGTTTGGCTTACTCAGGTCTGCAACTAAAAAATAGCAGAGGATTTATTGACTATTAGATTTTTATTCAGTTGTACTTTTCTAATGCAAACTGCCCATGTTTTTGCAACATTACTGTACATTATGGAGGTAAAATGGAGGTCAATTTTAGATTCAACACCTCGAAAAAACATTCAATTAATCAGCTATAACGAAATCTTGAAAAATGCAGCATAGTAGTGCCACCTATAGGGCAATTTATATCAAAAACTAAACTACATTAATATATACTAGGAACTGTCTGAAGCTGTAGTTTGATAAAAAATCATTCTTTAGTCCTTGAGATAGTCCTTGAGATAGATATTGCGATAATCATGAATAATGCAGCGTAGCAGCGTCATATGTTGAGCGATTTACACAAAAAAGTAATGAGCACGAAGTTATGTCAAAGATTAACTTAATCTGAAGTTTTATGAAAATACATACATTACTTCTTGAGATAGAACTATTGTGGAAATTATGAATAATGCAGCATAGCAGCACCATCAGTAGTGCAATATACACTAATAACTAAACATCTCAAGTTTATATCAAGGTGTAACTGAATCTAAAGCTTTGTGAAATTATGTGCATCAGTTCTTGAGATAGAGTGCCCATAAAATTTTTGTCACATTCAGACTCACAGAGTGATAGATATTTTCCAAAAACCATCAAATCGTGTTCAGGACCTTCTAAAACGTTTAAGTACATCAAAAACTGGAAGTCAAATTTTTCACAAATTCAATACTTACTTCTTGAAAAGATAGAAAAAATAATAAATGCATGTTTTAAATTTTATGTTAAATTTTTTATTTTACCATTTCCATTAATCGGCATATTATTGAAATAATTTTGCACATGAATTAATTTTTAAAAAGAGAAGTTGCATTTAATTATATATCTAGATTTATTTCATGTTATCCTGTTTTTGTGAAACTGCGAACTTCTTGTATATACTTGTACAAATTATAATCAGAATTTGTGAATAAGAAATTATTACTATATTTAGGTTCCTATTTAGACATTTTTAATAAGGTTATTTATACATATATACAACTTGATAAGATTCAGCTGCTAAATGTCATAAGATTTTTTTTCTACAATCACTGCATTTGCAAAAGATTCAGTTTGTAGATTAAACTTTTTTCTGAAATGTCTATTTTCAAGAGAAATTTTGTGAAGGGTCTTGTGTTTCAAGCAAGAAAATAATGTAAAGGATCCTTTCAAGTCTTCTCAAACAGATTTCTGCTCAGAAATTAGATTACCCACATTAAAGTTTTCCTGTGGGACTCTCAACATAAAAATAAATTAAATTAAAAGTATGAGAATGTAGCTATTACAAAATTTTCCATATATTATTTCATACATGAAATTTCAATTTTTCCAGTTCGGAAAAATTGAAAAATAAGCCTTCAGAAAAAACTGAAAAAAACCGTTTTTTTCCGAGCAATCCCATCTCTAATTCCAAGATTCCTTGACAATTTTTTTTTTTTTTTTTTTTTTTTTTTTTTTTTTTGCAAAATAATGCTTTTATCTTTACATATATGGTACTGCAAAATTTTAATATTTAATACCATTTGAGATGTATATCTGTAAATAATAATAATAATAAAACTATACACAATATGATGATTATTTAAAGTTCTTGAACTATATAGCTTAAGTATTTGATGATCACAAGAAATAATAGAAATAAAATAAAGCCTTAGGCATTGAAATAATATTAACAATATAGCTTGAAAAAAATATATATATTTAATACAATTCTAAATTCCCATCTGTATTTTGTAATTTATTATTTATATATTTATGAATACATTTGGCTTTATTTTATAAATGCAATGCTTTTATTTTATAAAATAGTTTTTTTTCTCACAAAGTTGCAAATGTTGTAAGGTCTAGATCATAGGTTCCCAACCTTTTCTGGACCACCACCTTCTTTACAAGAGAAAAAAAATGCCAATGCCCCCCCCCCCCTCCTTCCATAATAATTAATCATACAAAATGCTAAAATATTGTTGCATATTATCTATATTTTATCTGTCTATTTATGTCTTTAAAATCACACAGCAGCAGTTAATTAAAACAACCATCAAATGTAGTAAAAAATTGTTCATTAATAATTGAAAAATAAGCACAAAACCAATAGGAATTTAAAAAAACAACAACGAAATGGTTGAGGCTTAACAATTTATCATGTCGAATTCCAATTTTTTTAACATCAGTTACAAATTGTCAAGTTCAAAGATATCTGTTCCTTTTCTTAGGCAATAAAATTACTGCTTCACGGAATCCATTCTCAGCCAAATATGATGAAAGAAAAGCAATTAAAATTTTATGTACTCTCCTCCCAATCTATGTTAGAGAGCTGTATTGGTTTTGGAATTTAGAACTCTTGATATCCATCTCTGAATTTTACTTTTAGTTCTTGTTTGCTGTATATATATCTTGGAATATTTAAATGTCTTGGAATCGCTCTGAGAAAACTTCATAAAAAATGTCCAAATATTGACAGTAAGTAAGTAAATATTCCTGTTTTCAGACTGTGAATAATATGGCAAAGTGGCTGTATTCTCTTCTACTTAGATTGCGTTTAAACAAAAGAAGTTTATCCACAGAAGCAGCTATGGGGTTTTTTGTTTTAATTAAATCCAACTCATCATCTTGCAATCATCCCATGCCTTATTATAAATATTTAGAATATTTAAATTTATTTAATCAAAGGTTCTAAAGAGGTCTCTCAAGTAATCGATTTCATTTCTTAATATAATCAGGTTTCAGTCTATTTTTACACCTCTGTTTTTTAATTGTTAAATTGAATCAAAAAACTACTCAGAAAAACAGAGACAACAACTTCTGTGTACAGCAGCAAATGATTGTAATCATTTACAAGTCTGACGCAAAGTGGTAGTGACAAATAGAGGTCTGCCACGGGCCGAAATTTCCAGGCTTGAGTCAGGCCCAATCCATAGAAAAAAAAATTTGGCCCAGCCCTTCCCGAACAAAAAAAAAAAATATTGGCTCGACCCCGCCCATTATAAAACTTAAAATATCGGCCTGAGCCAGGCCCAACCAGAGTAAATTTCTACAGAACATTGATTTTTACTCTTACGAAAGAGTTCTGACCAAAAAAACTTATCTTAGTCTTTTTTTTTTTTTCATATTTATAATCTTTATTTACGTAGAAGTGTTGTAAGGTATGATATTTATGTTTTTAATGAACCTTTGTTTGTTGCATGTAAATGTTTCAAATATCAGTAGTATTATTAATCCATATTCCATGTAATGGAGAAATAAAAATCTAAAAAATGATATATGGTAAAAGTAAAATCTTCTAAAATGGTATCGCATTGGAAAAAAAATGTTATAGACAAACTCCTTTCTTAGCAGGAGTAAATGTATAATACATTTTTTTCTTGCATATTATTGTAGTCATTTTGCATGGATGAACAGTTTAAAAAAATTTAAAAGAAATTTCCATTTTCAGTTTAAAAGAAGATTCCGTCATAGGCAGGTTCTTTTTTCTTCATGCATTTAATTCTATTTTAATAAGCATAGAAATCTACGAGAAGAATAAATTTTAATGTTTAATTGTAGAATAATGATGATTAAATCATTACCTTTTTTGCAAAAATTTTTGGACTAAGGCAAATTTTACTGATTTTTGAACAGACTTGGCCACATCTAGAAAATTATTTTTACACGGGATGATTCAACCGAGATTGAATATTTTGGCCCGTAAAGACTAAGAAGAATGAAATTAGTCCCGGCTTCGTATGGAAAAAATAAGTTACGCCTGGCCCGAGCCTCCAGGAAAAAAGTAAGCTCCAAGCCCGGCTCAGCCCGACCCAGGAAGATTAGTGACTAGGCCTGACCGGCCCGAGTTTTCAGAAAAAAGTAAAGCCCAGGCTCAGCCCAGCCCGTGCAGATCTCTAGTAACAACTGCACTATAAAATGAAAGAATTCTTTCACTTTGTTGTGCAACTATTTTCACTATAAATTTGGCAAAATTTCCTGCCATTCTATGAATTGTTTCTAATTCTTATTGGCTGCTCTAATAATGTAATGAAGCAACGTATACAGCTGTTCATTCCAATTTTTGTAAACCAAATGCTGATGATGTATAACAGAATGTACAGAGAGTAAATTTAATACTGCTTGTTTCAAATGCGTTAATTAAAGACTTATGATGTCCGTCGTTGCTGGAGCAACATCAGTAGCAAATTATTACGAAAAGGAATTTATTTCTCTGGGACTAACTTCATGGTGCTAAATACTGATTCTCTCTTTATATCGATTTCCAACAGTTTTTGTTTTTTAGTAACGCAGATCTATCCAGTTGAATGGTAAATTTGCAGGTATTTAAGTTACAACATAATGATATTTCAATGCCTTTAACTGTTTTTTCCTCTTAGTACCGAATTATTACTCAGGGTTTTTTCTAATGATATCTGATGGTTTCTTATGATGAAGAACAGCTTTTATTATCTCTCTGACTGCCGGCAAGATTAATTTCTTGCTGATTGTGCGTGGTTTTCATAATTTTGCGATTAACAATATACTATTATACGAGGCTGGTTGGTGATTGTCACTCACAAAAATGTTCAAATAATCACAGTCTTTCAGTTGGGAGAGTAATTAATATTTAAATAGTTTATTAATCAGTTTAATATAATCTTGAATTATTAACATAAGTAGCCAAGATTACACTATATTCTCTGATATGCAGAGCCAAAACAACATATTCCTTTGTACAGAGTCATGAAATTTCACGATATTAACAGAGTCAAATTTTTACATGTACTCTGCCTGATTGCAGAGTCAAGACTGAATTTTTTTTAGGAAAATATAATAAGAAAAAGCATCAAAATAGTGGTAGTCTGTCATCTTCTTGTTTAGAAGACTATTAAAAAAGGTTTGATTTTGATATAGTTGACTGTTTTTAAATTTTTATTTTCCAGTTTTTGAAAAATAGGATATATCTTTGCCTTTTCTGTCTGCTTCATGGCTTCATCAAAAAAAAAACTTTTTGGGAACTAAGCACATAGGCAACGATTGGTTTGTAGAGAATTGCATAGATCCATATTTTAAATAATACTGCACTGTTGGCATTCCTTGTTTGATTAAGATATCTTGAAATGTAAAATTATCCCTATCTAAGTTTAAATAAATTTATATTTCAACAAATTTTTAAGTACTATGATTTTTATCACTTTTTTTAAGAATAAAATTTTTTTTGAACTGATTCAAATCAAAGGTTCGTTTAAAAATCTCTGTTCAGGCATGTGTCATCATACTTCAGAATTTTTCAAAATGCAGGTTTACAAAAAAAAAAAGAATTCTGTTTAAAACTTTTAGTCACCCAATTATCACAAATTTTGTATCTCACAATTTTTGAATTTACAATGATTTTTAATTTAGAGTCACAAAAACTTTTCGTGTTCCGCCAGTGATTTTTTGACATTCATGAAAGAATTGCAACTACAATGTTTTTAGCTTGATGTAATAAATTTGGTTCTCCACGATTTTAGCCCTTCCTCGTGTTCCACAGTGGCTTGGCATTCCAAGCCAGCTTTTGTTTTTTAGCATTAGTAAAATGAATTCAACACTTCCTTCACTACCCTCTCAGATCTTGGTTTGATTGTATAGATTTTCATTTAAAAGTGCAGTTAAGGTTTTTGTCATGGACTGGGCATTGCGGAGAAGATCAACTATTATTAAATTATATTAGTTCCTAAATAGGTAGGTACACTCTGACAGCCCCCCTGAAAGGCTCCAGTGCCCACAGGGGGCGATACTGCCCATGTTAGGAACTATGGTCTAGATTTATATTTTTAGTTATAATTCATGGCAATATTTATATTTGGTGTCGAATGCTGTCCTGGTATGGAAAATTATTATTATTAAACTTATTTCAACTTTTTCCTTTATTTTCAACACAAACTAATGTAGAGCACAAAGTGGTTATATTTCCATTCTATAACAAAGACAACATATTTTTTATTTATTAAAATTATTTTTGTCCAACAGAAGTTCTTTTTGTCTAAAATATACTGTTTGTGTTTGAAATGCAAAGAACTACCAAAACTATTAGATTAATATGCTTGAATTATACAAATTTATACAAACTTACCAAAACATCTGTATTTTCAAAATAATTTCTCCAATAGGGCCTTATCTTTCTCTGGCCACCTATATCCCAAACATTTAATTTAAATCCTTCAGATTGCACACTTTTAATATTGAATCCCTGAAAGAATACATAAATTTTACAAAACAAATAATTCATAAAAATAAATCAAAAGGAAAGAATAGAAAGTAATGCCAACTAGATTGCCATTGTGCTACTGTAATAATGACAAATTTGATCATTAGAAGTATGTCAATTATTGATGCCAGTTTTTGGCATAAAATAACATACAACATTTGACAGTTGAAAAGATGAATTTTTTTGTGTGAATCACTGTTTTCTGCATACATATATTGTTAAAAAAAATAAATACTGTACATAAAAAAATCTAAATATTTGAATTTTTGCTTACTTTCTTCTAAAATTTTTACACCAATTAACTACTTTTAATTTTGTATTTGTTCTCAGATTACTAGTTCATTTAAAGTCACAATTAAAAAAAAAATGACAATAAGTAAATAAATATTAAGTTATAGAAATGATGAAACAGTGTTTATCAATGAAATGAAAACAATTATATCAACATAAAGCAGTATTTTTTTCTTTTTTACTTTAATGAAAGAGAAAGAATGTAATAAAAAATAATAATAATTTGCAGGATCATTGCTGTGTTAACACACTGTAACACTCAAAGCATTATCAATGGGTTATTCTCTACAATACTGCAAATTTGACCAAGCAATCTGACTTGAATGTTACATAAGTAAATTTTCATAAAAATTGGATAAATTGCTAGTAATTGGTCAATTGTTGAAGATTTTAATAGCAGCAGAAATCGTTATAAAATTTAAAACAAAAGTACATATTCCCCATTCACGAGAATGACGAGTGAGGGAATGATGAAATTAAGTGAACTTGTTTTTACTAATTGTAAAAACAAGTTCACTTAATTCACACCTACACACCTACTTGAATGTTTTTACTAATTGTCATGAAAAATGCAAAATTATAGAAAAAACCAACTCTTGTGAGTTCAAGTAGGTGTGAACTCACAAGTTCACACCTACTTGAATGTTTTTACTAATTGTCATGAAAAATGCAAAATTATAGAAAAAACCAAACTGATTCCTTAAAAAACACATAATATATAATGTATGATAAAATTAAAAATTTTGAAAATTGCTAAAAATTTAGCATTCTGTGTGAGGGAATGACTGCTAATAAAAATACTCCCAGATTTTCTGATTGAAAAAAATTTCTAGAAAATTAACAAAAACTTATACCACCAATTTATGTTGCTGGACTGACAAGTACTCAAATTAGCTTCCTCTCTGTGATGAATGCTAGACTGCTGCTCATCTTTAGTGATAGGATATTTGCGATAATAGCAAGGTGTGAGGGGATGATGGTCTAACATGGGGAGACATATAATTGATTGAGTAGACTACATAATTATAGTAAAAAATAATATTTTTATTATTTTTTGTAAGGTACCAATTAAGAACTTTATTTTGCTTAGGGTGTTTTTAATTATTTTTATTTCTGAATGGAAAAAATTAGGCAGTAAAGTATGGTAGTATGAGTAGGGGAGAGGTGAGGGAACGATATTTGCATGATATATCTTACATTTTTAAATACTAAATTTGTTTATTTTTAAATTTTATGCCCTGCCCTTAAACAAACTTTAGACCTTCTAATAAAAGTATAAATAAATAAAAATAAAATGAAATTTAGAGCATTTATATTGCTGGGAAACACTTTTTGCACTATTGCAGAGAATAACCCCAATAACATTCAGAGAGAAGTACTCTTAAAATAGTAATAAAAAAAAAAAATCTTTTTAATAATTTTCATGCTATAAGTATCATAAACATTTCTCAGTGTAGAAAAGGCTATGTAGGGTAAAGTACACCAATAATTGACCATTTAGTGGAAAGTTCTCCAAGTTAATTTTTCCCTGATAAATTATTGACACATTTATCGGTAGACAAATACTATATACAGTAGACTCCCTCAAATCCGCAACTCTCTAAAATCTGCACATATTTAATGATGTAAACAATAAGACATTCAGATAAAATGTAGGGATAAAATTTGACTATTTAGTTTTATATCAATTCCATATACATTATAATTTGTAATTTTACAGAATTTATGTTTTTTTCCATGAAGGAAGAATAAATTTACTTCTGAAAAAATTCAAGATATTGCTGATGTCATTGGTAATCACAATCTTCTTACCAAATATTTATGTATTAATCAAGCTTTTTTGGTTATTATGACTAGCTAAAACAAGACTTTCTTATTGTATGATTTTGATGTGAATTAATACTATACCTTTATGAGGCAAGTTTTATTGAATAATTTAGGAAAAATACGTTTCATTTTTATAATGAATATTTAATCATACATTACTGATTATTGACTTGACCTTTATTTTTAATATTTTAATCATTTTAAAAAGTATCTAAATTTTTATTATTTTAATATTTTATTAAGTTGTAAGCAACATTCATCATAGGTGTGATTGCATTATTAATTACATTCAAATCACTGTTTAAAAAATGTAAACAATGCAATGACCAGAAATCCACAAAATTCAAAAATCTGCAAAACTTCTAGTCCTGAGCTGTGCGGATTTGAGGGAGTCTACTATACTAATGAAAATGCAAGGATTAACACTAACAGGAATCAGTTTAGAAAGAAATAGTGTTTTTAAAAAGAAAAATCACATTTTTTTTTCCCTCAAAACACAATACTTCACAAAATTTTTCACTTTGCAACAGGACCCTTCACAAAATTTCTTTATCTCCAAACTGAACCTTTCACCAATTCAATACAATGTAAAATTTGACCTGTCACTTTCACATATGCAAAGAAAATATATGTATTTTACATAAATATTTTCTTAACCCTCCAAGCGTCTAGCAAATGGGTAAAATTGTAATGTTGTTTTCTCTGCATTTTGTTTTAAATGTTAATAAAATATGATTATTTCAATATTACATAAAAAATCTTATTTAGGAATATAAATGTAATCCTTGAGAGTCTTAATCATTTTTCAATACTTTGAAAATTTATTAAATTTATAGAATTATAATATCTCAAACATTGCTTATATTGCAGTGAAACCTGGAGCTTAGTGTACGGAATATTACGGGACAAACGCTTAGAGGGTTAAAAATGTATAAACAAATGAATATGACAATTATTTTCAATTCACATTATTAGGACTGAATTTCTCACAAATGTAAAAAGTTCATAAAAATAAGAAACAGAGAGAAAAATCTGAACAGTGAACAGATCCTTCTTTTATAATTTAGGAATACTTTCCAATTTCATTTTTAAAATATAAATTATAGAAAATAAGATTGCACCCATAATTAACATCTTTGATTTTAATTTAAAATCCAAAATATGAGTAATTGTATTAAAAATTGGTGGATGTTCTAAGAGCTCCAAAAATTCAGGAAATGTTTTAAAATATTCCTAATTTTTCCATTTACTTTAAGCACAATTTTACTTTCCTGTCCTGTTTTGATATGAGTATTCATTTAAAATTTTTGCAGACAAAAATTCTCATTGCTATTTCTCAAAAATTTTAAAGTACAGAATTTCAGCATTGGAATGCCATTTTTCAATGCTTAGTTTGATTGCAATCTTTTAGGAGAAATCTGCTTGGCATTTACAGGTTCAATGAAGATTAGTTGGAAAAGCAACAAAAATTTGTATGAACACAATAATGGAATCTTTTTAATCCTTTATCTACCACATTATGAATTCATGAAAATTTTACATTCTAAAGAATTTTACGTAAATTGTTTAAATTAAATTAAAAGATTTGCATAATCATTTAATAAATTTTTGAAGGATTTTAGAAGAATTGAAGGATTTAAGAGGATTAATTAAATTTCAATTTATAGGGATTTTGTGCAATATTTATAACTTCACTCCCCGGGAGCAGAATTGGTGCAATGCTACACACATCGCAGACTCTTGGGAAGGTCTGCAGACTATTTTTCAACTGTTAAAAATTTAGCAAAAATTAAAAAATTTTGGCCCTAATTCCAAAAATTTGGACATAAAATCTATCGTGAATTTCGACAAATAATCTTCAAAGAGAAATCAATTTCGTCATAGATCGCGAAAAACACACGAATTTCGTTCAAAAATTGCGAAAAAACGACAAATTTCGTCAAAAAATCCTGAAAAAAAACCCAGTAAATTTCTTCAAAAGATTGCAAAAAAAAAAAAAAAAAAAAAAAACACATGCTTCTTCAAAACATTGCAACAAAAGTCGAATTTTTTCAAAAGATCACGAAAAAAGGCAGTTTTCATCACAAAAATCACGAAAAACGGCAATTTGTCTCAATAAATTGCGAAAAAAAACCCGACAAATTTCGTTAGAAAAATCATGAGAAAAGGGCAAATTTTTTCAAACGATCGCAAAAAATGGCAAATTTCTTAAAAAAAAAAAAAAAAAAAAAAAAAAAAAAAAGATTTTTTTAAAAAATTACAAACAAACGTCAGTTTTTGTCAAAAAATCATGAAACAAAGGCAAATTTCTTCAAAAGATCATGAAAAACGGCAAATTTCTTCAAGAAATCGCGACAAAACGGCAGTTTTTTTTTTCAAAAGATCGCGAAAAAAAGGCAGTTTTTGTCAAAAGATCACGCTAAATTGGCAAATTTGGGTGCAATGCAGTTTACTCTCCTTCGCCAAGGTGACTTTTTTATTGGCACGATAAGTGCTCCAATATGGCAATCCTTGTATTTTCATTTTCTCCTCTCGCATCTTCAATGTGGCAACCCTAAGGAGTGCTCCGTTTGCTTTTTAAACCATATCCTACCGTTTTGTAAGCCATTTCCCGATTGGACGCTCCTTTTTGTTACATGTTTTCTTATTGGACAAAAGAAGAGAACTTAGAGAAGAGAAGGAGTGTTAATTTTTGGAAAAACGTTAATGTTGCAATGGATTGCACGTTGAAATGTCTATTGCGTTGCGTCTTCTATTATTTGTTTTCTCATCTCATATATTTTGGAACAAGTACCGATGTGGATAAATGCTTGACAGGTGAGAATAAATATTCAATCGTTTATTTTTCTCTTTTTTTTTTTAACCTGTATTTTTGAGCTTTGATTGAATTATGTATGAATGAGAGGCTGATTGTTTCAAGATATGAATGACTAAAAATGATAGATTGAGTGATGGTTTTGAATGACATCCTAGAGTAGAAGATATTATGAATTAAAAAAACGGGAGGTTCAGAGGAACGGTAGCCTCCCTGATTAAAAAAAAGGCCCTCTGAATAAAAAGACTACAACATTGTTTTGCTCCTCTCACTGTTAACAAACATTCTTTTTTAATAATTTGGGTAAGTAAAAAATTTGTTTTTTGGTATATTTGATAAAATGTATTTCAAAATATATTAAATATATCTTTAAAAATGTATTTCGAAAAAATTTGAAATGTTATGTATTTTTTATTTTTACTCAAATATACAGGTTAAAATAAGAGAAAAATAACTGATCAAATATTTATTCTCACATTTAAAGCATTTGTCTAGATAGGTACTGGTTTAAAAATATATGAGAAGAGAAAACAAATAATAATTTTGTGTACTCTCTCTCGGAGATGTAGCTCCGGGAGTTAGTATGCAAAAATGCGCCATTTGGCGATTTTTGAAAATCGCGCCAAGAAGGAGGGCAAACTGCAATCGCACCGCAAATTTATTCAAAAGATCGCGAAAAAAACGGCAAATTTATTCAAAAGATCATGAGAAAAACAGCAGTTTTTGCCAAAAAATCAGAAAAAAATGTCAAATTTTGTCAAAAAAAATGTGAAAAAAATGCAAATTTCATCAAAAGATCGCGAAAAATGACATCTCGTCAAAAGATCGTGAAAAACCCGCAAATTTTGTCAAAGAGGAGCCCCCCCCCCTCTCCTTTGGACAATGTATGAGGTGTTAAAAATACTGAGAACAAAGGCAACTTCTTTTTAAAATTCATACTTTTCTTTTATGTCTATCACAAATACTTGGGAGGTTTGAGTGCATGTAATGTAATGCGAGGGATTGGTCTGCAGACTGTTTTTTAAGTTTTTATTTGTGTTGCAGACTGCAGAAAAAAATTCTGCTGCTGGGCTCCACTCAAATCTTTTATTTTAAATTGTTTTATTAGTATTTTGTAGAATTATAAAATGTACAAATATGATGTTCGTCCTTATAATATAAATATAGAAATATTTTTGAATTGAAAAATCTCCATCCCCCTCCCTCAGCGCCAAGAAAGCTGAAAAGATACAAAGGAAAAGATATCATCTTTTTAAAAATATTTTTGTTTGGTGTAACTAATAATGTTTTTTTTATGCTAAAAGTATTTTATAATAAGTAATTTTTATGGTACTTATAAGTACTGTCGGCAGATAAAGGGTTAAAGCTAGTACAACTATTAGTTGAATCTGATCCTGTCATGGAGGAGCATATAAGGCAGGCTTTGAACAAATAACATACAATAACTACATACATACTTAGTCAAACCATTCAAAATGAGGTCATTCATCTAAGTGCACATAATATCATTTTTAAAAAAAGAAAATTTGCTCCAAACTTGAGTACTGCTCTGAAAAATTTATTAACTTTTCTAACATGGTTGCAACTAAAGATGAAAATAAGCACTCGCCAGTCGCTATAGGGCAAAATAGGAAATTTCATCAGTGGCCACTGGTCAGTAAGACTAGTTTTTCAAGTGGCCACTTTGTTTAAACTAGCAGCCACTCTTTTATTTAAAAATGCTAAATACTTAACATTTCTATAAGTATTAATTTAAGACAGAATGGTCCAAGTAAATATGCTAATAAAATGTATTGGAACCTAAAAAAGTAGAATCTTTTAATGAAATGTAAGTAAATTTTATTCTCATTGTATTCTGTCCTTGTACAAAAGTGGCCAGAAGGTGGCCACTGATAGGCAATTTTTCACTGGCCACTTATTCTCGTATACTGGCCCTGTGGCCGGTGGCTAGTGCTAATTTTGCCCTTTACCAGTCGCCACTCGGTGACTAAATGTGAAAAACTGGCGACTAAAAATGTGTAAAGTACTGGCCAGATGCAGGATTCTCCAAATGGTGTTTTGTGGAAAGAATCGCGGAAAAAAACCCTGCAAATTTTGACAAAAAAATTGAAAAAAAAAAAAAAAAAACAAATTTCGGAAAAAGATTGCAAAAAAACATGAATTTCGTGTAAGTATCGCGAAAAGGCATTGTCTAATGATCGCAAAAAGAACGCAAATATCGTCGAAGAATCGCAAAAGAACCATAAATATCATTAGAGAATTGAAAAAAAGCAATTATTGTAAAAAAAACCCGCATATTTTGTAAAAAAATCAATGAAAACAAAAGCGGTTTTAGTCAAAAAACATAAAAACGAATGGAAAAACACGAATTTTATCTCAGAAACATGCAAAAAAAAGTGAATACCGTCAAAAAATCATGATAACAAATGCGAATGTCATCAAAAAATCACGTTAATAAATGCAAATACCGTAAAAAAATGTAAAAACAAACGCAAAAAATGTAAATTTTACAAAAAAAAAAAAAAAAAAAAAAAAAAAAAAAGTGAAAAAAGTGAATACCGTCAAAAAATTGCGATAACGAATGCAAATTACCGTCAAAAGATCGAGATAACGATTGCCAATACCGTAGATTTTCGTAAAAAAGTTTCGAAAACGAAAGAAAATTTTATCACAAGATCGCAAAAAAAGAAGAAAAATCGTGCATTATGTCAAAGGCTTGTGGAAAAAACGTATAATATTAGTTTCATGAGAGCCCCCCCCCCTTTTATTTTTTAGAAAATTTGTTGTAAATGTCAGTTTTTTTTAAAAATTAAACCTGCTAGTTGGTGGATAAACTTTTTTTTTTTTTGGGTTACATCTTAATTCTAGACAAATAATTACAAAAAAGAGGGTTGAGGTATATTCATGTCGTTAGTTACGCAAGTACCTAAGCATAGTTGGACTTGTATAGCTAACTACATATACATGTTATATATAACTTTCTGTTAATTTAAAATAGATCTGAAATTAGTACCTCAAGTTTATTGCAAATAATATATATTAAAATATTTCTAACTAGTCATATATTACTTATTTAGACTAAGCTTGTATATATCTTGTAATTAAATATTCAGTAACATAAATGTATTTACTGGCTACTAAAGAAATTATTCTCACTAGCCAATAACTGGCTACTAAAAAAAGACAACCTACCAGCCAGTGGCCACTAAGCAAAATTTCTTATTTTCATCTTTAGTTGCAACCGGGGAACTTAGTTTTTCAAATAAAAAGCATCAAGACTATTTTGTGAACATCATCATCTGAAACAGGATTGTCAGAACTTGCTATTATAGAAATTGATTATGGATTCAGTAACAGTTTAGACATTTTTAAATTAATTAAAAATTTCTTCAAACTAAAAGTTCATAAAAAAAAAAAAAAAAAAAAAAAAAAAAACCTGAATTTTACTTTTGTTAAAATATTTTAAATGAAAAGTTATAAATATTAGTGTCAATTACTAAATGTAAGTTATGCTTTTTTTTTTTTACATGTTAACTAAAAAATGTTATAAAGATCATATACCTTTTTTTAATGCTTACTATATATGCTTATTATGTAGGGGTGCAATTTTTTAATATTGCACAGAGTTGTTTAAAGACTAAATCCGGCCCTGCACTCGGTAAACTGAAAAGTACTTTAAATGCAATATAATTAACTCACCATGCCAGAAAGAGCTAAGTTCTTAATAGAAAATCAAGGGTGACTGAAATATCAGAAAATCTCAATAAACTCACAGTAAAGAGATATTATTTTGGGGGGTTTATTTATTACAGAAGCTTCAATTCCCCATTTCCACAAAATCCTAAAGAACTCTTTCATATCTAGATGACATTTTAATTTATGAAGAAAAATAAATAGAATTTTAATAATAATGATTAAAAAAACAAAGAATAAAATCTTCTATTTATTACTATCGATTCCTCAATTTTTAATACATTTATATTTTTGAACCATGATTTTAACATTCATAATGAAATATATGCATTTTCCATATCAAACTACAATTAAATATTGTTTATTTGGTATCAATAAAAAAAATCTATGCTTTTTAGATAGCATCTTTTAGACAAGAGTTTTACGAAGGAGAAGAAACAAAAATACTTCAGAATAAAATAAATAAATAAATATTACAGAAAATGCTCTTTTATTTAAGCAGATGAAATTAAATCTTAAGGAAAATACAAAACTATATACAAAACAATAAAGAAAATTTCATTCTGAGAATTTAATAAATAAAAAAACTAAATAATAAGTTCTATATAATATTAAATATTAATTATACACAAATTATTGGTTAATTTAAATAAAAAAAGAAAGAATTTATTTCACGAAAGTCTTATAAAAAATACAACATTGGTATAAATAATAATTATTTTATGACTCCAGACATACAATTTGTGTAATAAAGACTTCAAACGAAAAAAAAAAAAAAAAAAAAAAAAATGTAAACAAATTATAATAATTACCTGGGTTGGTGTTATATGTGTAACATCTTCAGAAGCAAGTTTTTTTAATATTGTAGTTTTACCGGCATTGTCTAATCCTAATAGAAGGATTCTAAGTTCACGATCAGGGGCCGACTTTAATTTACGAAGCAAGGAAAGTAAACCCTAAAATTACATAAAAAGAAAACACAAGATGTTTAGGTTGTTTTGGAAAACAGTTACTCATATTTCAATACAATAAATTTCATAAATATTTTGAAGTATTTTTAAACATGAACACATTTTATTTGTTACAATGATTAAATACAAGCATTGATAATTAATGTTAATAATATAAACTAATATTAAATACCATTATAAACAATTTGTTTTTATCACAACAAATATTTTTGTTGTAATCATAAGTTTGGATGGTTGGTTGATTAATCGGTAGCAAAATTCCTAGATCCACAATCCACATGTCAGGCCGGCAAATTAACAGCAAAATCTCGTCAGCGAACTACGTCATCGAACTACGTCATCGATGACGTAAGTCACTTTTGGGATATGTGCATTTCTGTATTCTGTAAAACTCGGTTAAAAAGAAAAATCTGTCAAAGCCAAATAACCGTGATCCTGGCAACAACAACTTTGGCCTTTGGCGGAAATGATGTCAAAAACACTATTGTATCGGTTCGGTATTTAAAGCAAAGACATGGGATGAAAGTTTTGTTTGTTATTTAATTAATTATTAGTTTGAATTAATGTTTTATAATTTTACAACATGCCGTTAGCGCAACTTTGTGAGCCATTTAAAGCGGCAAACAATAAAACTAGTCAGGTATGCTAAATTTTAAATAGAATATATTTCACGATATAAAAAAACTTCCGGAACCTGTCACTCTGCAATATTGTCATTTAAAAAAAGAAAATTTATTAATAATTTTACACTTTATTAATGCTATGTGCCAACTTTTTTCAATGCTACAAAATTATAAGTTAACATATTAGCTATTAATTTGTATAGTTTCATTTGAAATCT
Organism: Maratus speculifer; assembly: GCA_964019185.1. NCBI lineage: Eukaryota > Metazoa > Arthropoda > Arachnida > Araneae > Salticidae > Maratus > Maratus speculifer. The sequence continues at coordinate 247,770,806 of OZ025290.1, read as the reverse complement.
ACCCATTTTCCAAATAGGAAGTATTCCTTTCAAAATTTGTTTTGTAACTTTCTATTTTTTATATAATAAATTTTTAGTAATTTATCTTACTTACAACGCCTAATTTACTTTGCGCAATTGTCAAATATAACATCAAGTAGTTAATGTCCTATGTTAAATCAACCATGACTTCATTTTCATTTTACAGTTAGGTGATTTTCTGGTGCATGAGTCAAAAATATTTACAAGTGAAAATATGTTTGTTTTTCACTTGTTTCACTTTCAGAGGCTCTCAATTTTCTCATGAATTGTAAATACATTGTTTCAAATGTTTCCTTCACAGTTTCCTTGTCTTAATTTTTTGAAAATTACTTTATTAGTGCAACATTATTATTAGTTTGTTTAAAGTGTAATAAATGAAATAGAATCAAAGTTATTTATTGCATGTGTTTATTTTTTTTTTGTAGTATCCATCAACTGAAGATATGGTTGTAGAAGAGCAGAATGGCTATACAGATGTAAGTTTTAAAATTTTCACTATTTGTTGTTTCTTAACTCAAGATTATTAAAGTTGATAATTTGCAATAATTTAATATTTTAATAATCTTTCTTTAAAAAAAAATGCATAAAGATTTATATTATTTAAATTGAACATTTAACAATTTTCATTATATTATTGAAAATCTGTGTGTGTGTGTTGTTCATATTAAACATAATATTGAATTGAAGCAAATTTGTTATGTATGTATATTTTTCCACTTAAAAGAAAAATCTTAGCTTCACTCTGATCAGAGATTAAAAAAATTGTCTAAAAAATAGACTTATTGGCTACTAGAAGCAACAATCAATAGATTTTAGTGAGTGATAGTTTTTAGTTAACATTTTAAAAAATTGATTTCGATTATTTCAACCATGACTTATTTGTATATTTCTAATGTTTGTTAAAATATGTGATATCTTCTGTTTTTATTATACATCTTTGTAAGTTTAATTAGTAGATCTTTATAATGCAAAGACTAAAAACACAAAGTTTTGCATTATATAGAAATCGAGTTATATAGATCATTTCATACATCATGAAACTTACCTTGTAAGCATGGCGAAATATATCTGGAACATATGCAGTAGATCTTTATCTTGCATTCCTTGGTACAGTTGTGTAATGTAGATCTTTTCACATAATGTTAAATTACCTTAAAAGCATGATCAAAATATGCTTGGACAAAACCATTACATTATTTATTTCTAAGTTTTTTTAATTTAATAATAGCAATTATAAAAAAACTGCCTTATTAAAGAAGATGTTAGTCTTCTGGAGGTTAGCAACATTTCTACAGTATGGATTGCAGGTGCTTCATAACAGAAGTTGTGCATTAGAGAACTGTATTAATAAAAATATATTGTATTTATCCAATTTAAATGACTTTGCAAATTAATGATGTCAAAACAACTACCAATATATTTTATTTGACTTGCTATTTATAATGTGAAAAATATGATTGTCCTTGCAATTTTTATTTTTTTAATATTATCAAATTTAGAAATTTAGTTGCTTAAAACTTACAATGTTTGATAATTCAATGTTTGGGGAGGGGGGGGAGGTTGAATCGGAGTTAAACTGAAAAGTTTTTAGTTTTTTATTTTCATCTCATTTTTTTTTTTCTGCCTAATATTGACTTTAATAAGTTATTATAAATAAGACACAGTGGTTTGAAATCAGGTTTTAGGTTTCATTTTGAAGTGTCACCTCTTAAACATAAATTTTGTATGTATTAAAATTGTCTTTTACTGCATAATTTTGAACAGAATTTTAACTATAACAACTCTGCAATAGTTTTTCTTTGTGTAATTTATAAACAAGTACTGTAAAATACCGTTAATCTGCCCTTTCTGATCAAACGTCCTCCCCTAACTTCATAAAAAATTTGAAAATTTAAAAAACATCCCGAGAAAGCCCCCCCCCCCCCTCCTATTGCTGAATAAATGTGAATTATGAAAAAGATCACTAAAAAACAAAATATCTCAAAGAACTGTAGAAAAGAGGAAATTTTATCTAATGATCGCTGAAAAAGCATTAATTTTATCAAAGAAACATGAAAAAACACTAATTTCAAATGATTGCCCATAAATTGATAATTTCATCGAAGGATTGACAATAAATGAACATTTCATCAAAAGGTGGCAGTAAAAAACGTGCATTATGTCATTTCTAAAAAAATGCTATCAAAGGATCGCTAAAAAACACTGTTAAAAAAAGTCTTAAAAAAAATTGCAAATTACCTCTAAAGATCGCAGAAAAAATATGAATTTCTTGAATCATGAAATCGCCAAAAAACTCTTTTGTCAAAAGATTGCAGGAAAAAAACTGAGTGTCCGATTTAAAAAAAAAAAAAAAAAACAGTCCGATAATCATGAAAAAATCCCACAAATTTTGTCAAACATCAATAAAATTCCACAAGTTTCATTAATTATCGCCAAAAGATCACAGAAAAAAACCACAAATTTCATCATATTCCAAAAAAACCCTGCAAATATCCCAAAACAAAAATGAAAATTTTGTGAAAAGATCACAGAAAAGTCCTGTGTAAGCGCTCTCTGAATATCTTTTAATTTCTTGTCACATTTGGGAGAATGAAGCAGATTAAAAGGATTTTACGGTACGTTGCCTTTTTTAATCAAGTTTGTTGATGCTTTTTTTTTTTTTTCGTGCTAGGAAGTTCAAGTAGAAGCTCCTGATGAAAGTGAACATGAAATAGAACTGACAGATATAACTAAAGCTGGACATGCTAGAGCTGATTTGAGTCAGTTTTCTCTTTTGAAAGTGCTTGGCCAAGGATCATTTGGAAAGGTATTCTTTCTATATTTAAACAATTTTAAATTGGTGATTCATAAAATATCACTTTGACTAGATTAAAATTTGAGCATTTTCTAACCAGAGGTGCAGAAAATATTTTTACTCTCAACATTTTTCTCAATTCATGTAAAATCTCCTGATATGTTATAGGCTTACATAAATTCTGCATTATTGTAGGTGTAGATTTTTCGGTTAGCCAGACATTAGTGTTATGAATAGGGAAAATTGGAAAATTTCTTTAGCAGCCACTGGCCAGTAAGACTAATTTTTCAAATGACCACGATGTTTAAACTAGTGGCCACTTTTTTATTTAAAATTACTAAACAGTTAAAATTTCTATAAGTATTAATGTAAGACTGAATAGCACAAATAAATATGTTAATATAAATATACTGGAACCCAAAAAATTAGAATTGTTGATAAAATGTAAGTAAAATATATTATCTCTTTGTAAAAAAGTGGCCATAAGATGGCCGCTGATCGACAGTTTTTCACTGGCCACTATTTATCATTTACTGGCCCTGTGGCCGGTGGCTAGTGCTAATTTTGCCCTTTAGTGTTATAGACATACATATTCATATTCACCTAATATGTATATATACATATGTATTTATAAACACATAAGTGTTTCTATGTACATAAAGTATGTATACATATATAGGGATAGTTATGTATAATACTGGCACCTGGCTAACCAAAAGTACAGTTTTTTTTCCTTCAAAATTTCTCTACTAATGCATAAGTATACATGGTAGACATTATTCTGATATTGATTTTGTGAAGGTTGTCTGCTATACGGATTGTTTTATTTCTAATGAATTTTTTTCTATTTCATGGAATTGTAATTCAATGTCAAAATCAATTGTATGTTTTTCTGCAAAATTTCTCCTGATCTTAGATCACCGGATCAGAGATATTCTGCACCCCTGTTTCTAACTTTGAGTTTTTGTTCAACAGTTTAAAAAATCTACATAGGGGTCATTCCATGTCAAATCAACCAATGGTCTGAACCTTGACATTTCAGAAATTTATAATTTTTGGTGCAGTGGTAGTATCACTCAAGTTAATAAGAAAAATCAAAATTTCTGATTTTTCGGACTTTTAGTTTTTGTGTTATTGACTTTCAAAAAATGAAAAATTGTTGAAATTTGGCTCCACCTTGACACCTTTAAACAGCTGTAGACAAAAAACTATTTGACTTAGAAAGCTCAAATTGGTGTCATTCTCTTCTGCTTTTTATGATCTTTGAAATGATATATAACACGATTAATTTATTTAAAATTTTAAATTTTTATAAAATTTAAATTTAAAAATTTTAAAAACACCCCTTTTAATTTTTTTGAAAAAAATGTTTTAAAGACATTAAGTGACTACGTGTATGCCAACTTTCATAATGGGATGACCATGGGTTCCTATGCAAATTAATATTTTTGTATCATCATGTATGCTAAATTTGCTATACTTGTTTTCCCATGTTAAAAAAGTAACTGTAAATTCTTTGATTAAGGTTTGTTTAGAGATGTAAATTTTCCGGAAAAATATAAGTGGTGGAAAAAAAACGTTTTTTTTCGGGAAAAAATGGAAAAATTGATTTTTCATGACTGTTTCTCCCAAATAAATTATATTTTTTTAGAGAATATTAAATAAACATTTTTTCCCATTTATATATATTAAATGAAAATTATTTTCACTTTATGTTACAAAATAAAAAGAAAGTAGCAAAGCCTGCTTTTAAAAGTTTAGTTTTTTTTTCAACAGCCTAAGAATTTTTATTAAACTCTATTGTTTGTTATATCATATCTCTGTTGAAATGATTTTTCAGTTACATGTTTAACTACCAATTGACCTAATGTAAAAACCTGAGCCAATATGTCTGCAGTTTGGAATGAAATAAATTATGCATTCCATTTACATAAGTATAGTTTTTAAGTATACTATTATTGCAGTTTTGTCATTATTATGAATATCAGTATTCAAAAATTTTCAGTTTGTTTAAATAATGTATATTTTTACATTATTACTTTTTTTCTTAGAATTATAATTTTATTTCCTTTATAAAATATGTTTAGTTTTGGTATAGCTTTCCAATCTCGACTCAAAAAAGTTTTGATTTAGTTTTATAATCTAAATTCAAACAAAACTAAGTTTTACTTTGGCATACTCAGGTCTGCAACTAAAAAATAGTGTAGGATTTATTGACTGTTAGATTTTTACTCACTAAAACCAGAAAAATATATATTTTTTTAAAGTTTAATTAAATGTAATTTTTTTTCTTTTTACCCTGAAATCTGGTATTCTATTCTTGAGTAAGAAAAACCATATTCAATAATGTTTCCACATGGTAGTTTTATATTTCTAAGGGTGGAACTCAAAAGTTATGAAAGCAGAACACTACAAATAGAAAATGCTCACTATTTGAGGAATTAACAAAAGCAGACACATACAGAGATAAACTTCTACTGTGCTTTAGAAAACTACAAAAATTCAAAGTTTAATCAAGAGGGAAAGTATAATTTGAAACATAGTTACAAATATGTTTTTTTTTTTTTTTTTTTTTTTTCATTGCAGTTGTACTTTTCTAATGCAAACTGCCCATGTTTTTGCAACATTACTCTACATTATGGAGGTAAAATGGAGGTCAATTTTTGATTCAACACCTTGAAAAAACATTCAATTAATCAGCTATAACGAAATCTTGAAAAATGCAGCATAATAGTGCCACCTATAGGGCAATTTACACCAAAAACTAAACAGCATTAATATATATCAGAAACTGTCTGAAGCTGTAGTTTCATTAAAAAAAAAAAATCATCCTTGAGGTAAAGCTATTGTGATAATCATGAATAATGCAGCATAGCAGCGTTATCTGTTGAGCAATTTACATCAAAAAGTAATGAGCACGAAGTTATGTCAAAGATTAACTTAATCTGAAATTTTATAAAAATACATACATTAGTTTGAGATAGAACTATTGTGGAAAATATGAATAATGCAGCCAGTGGCGCAGCCAGAATTCGGTTCTAGGGGGGGGGGGGGGGTTGAGTTTCTAATAAAGGTGAATGCTGGTAATTTGAATCGCCGGTTAATAGAATCAGTACTAATTAGAATATTCACTGTCGAATAGTTAAACTCAAAGAGCATCTGTGTGGCAGGAAATCATCATTCTTTCAGCATAATGTCTCAGAAAAGTGATTTAGTTGAAATAACCAATTTTTACTTAACTAATGCATGTAATATGCACTTTCACAGTTTGGAGTGGAATTTTTGCCTTTAATTGAATCACTTTATTGAATGAAATCTGATTCAATAAAGCAGTGGATTCCGAAATGCGCCAAAACATTTAAATATTAAGTTTGGTTTTGATTCATATAACCAGCAATTACAGCGATCTTTCTGAGCTCTGGGAGGGGTTTTAACCCTAAAACCACCCCCGTGGCTGCGCCACTGAATGCAGTATAGCAGCGCCATCGGTTTGGCGATATACACTAATAAACTAAACATCTCGAGTTTATATCAAGGTGTAACTGAATCTAAAGTTTTGTGAAATTATATACATCAGTTCTTGGGATAGAGTGCCCATAAAATTTGTCACATACAGACTCACAGAGTGGCAGATATTTTCCAAAAACCATTAAAATGTGTTCAGGACCTTCTAAAATGTTTAAATACACCAAAAACTGGAAGTCAAATTTTTCACGAATTCAATACTTACTTCTTGAAAAGATAGATTAAAGTAATAAAATTAGTAAAAAACTTCAAAATTTTATGTTGAATTTTTAATTTTATCATTTCCATTAATCTGCATATTATTGCAATAATTTTACACATGAATTAATTTTTAAAAAGAGAAGTTGCATTTAATTACATATCTAGATTTTTTTCATGTAATCAAGTTTTTGTGAAATTGTGAACTTTTTGTATATACTTGTACAAAATATATTCAGAATTTTTGAATAACAAATTATTACTATATTCAGGTTCCTATTTAGAAATTTTTAATAAGGTTATTTACATACATATATGCAACTTAATAAGATTCAGCTGCTGTATGATTTTTTCTTTTCCTTCAATCACTGCACTTGCGAAAGATTCAATTTGTTGATTAAACATTTTCTGAAATGTCTAGTTTCAAGAGAAATTTTGCAAAGGGTCTTGTGTTTCAAACAAGAAAAAAATGTGAAGGATCCTTTCAAGTCATCTCAAACAGATTTCTGCTCAGAGATCAGATTACCCACATTAAAATTTTCATGTGAGACACTCAACACAAAAATAAATAAAATAAAAAGTATGAGAATGTAGCTATTACAAAATTTTTACTATATTATTTCATAAATGAAATTTCAATTTTTCCAGTTCGGAAAAATTGAAAAATAAGCCTTCGGGAAAAAAAAACGGTTTTTTTCCCCCAATTTTTCCGGTTTTTTTCCTACCATTCCCATCTCTAGGTTTGTTTATTACTATTAATCCATAAAGTAGTTTTTGTAATACAAATAAACATGAATATTAAATATAGTATCAAGTAATAACAATTTGGGTTTTGTTTGGTTTAGTTTATGACGGCCATAGATATGCCAAGTATTAAGATTTATTCATAATTATTATGGATACACAACAAAAATTACGGCATTATGGTCATCGAATAAAAATTATGTAAATATACTAAACTTATCAGGGGATAAGTTTTTGCAAAAAGTTCAGCTGTTGCTGCAGCTGGGAGGGTTTATACTCTGGATGACGAAGAAATGAAATTGTCTTTGCTTTATTTGGAAAAATTCCTATCTTAAAAGTCCTTGATATTTTTTGTATATTTATTTATTTAATTTTTAATTAAACAAATTATAATTTTTAACAACATAAAATGTGAAATATTAATTGTGTAGCAAATTTTTTAAATTAGTGAAGTCATGTGTGCGATGAAGATTCATGAATTACGCACAATTGGATTCCTAGTGTTAATCCCCCCCCCCCGCCCCAACCTCAATGACTATACCTGAAACTTTAAATTCCATGGAAGATTGATAATAACATTCATGTAATATGTCAAGCAATTTTAGTGATCTGAAACTGGACCTGATTTTGACTTAGGATAATTTGAGATTCATTATGGAGAGAGAATTTTATACAGAACCTGTAATTTATTTTTCTTTTGCATATCTTTATTTTTATTGTTACAGTAAACCATGCAACCGTATCCTACTCTATTATCATTAAATAAACAAGCGTTTCCCAAATTGTTATTGCCCCACCTGTGGCTACAGGTTCTGCCTTCGAATCTGGGAGATGACAGGTGCTGGGTTCGAACCCAATCGCGGCCATCGGCCTAACCGTTTAGAGTTTTCTGTGATTTTATTTGAACCTTGGGTAACCTTGCATACCGTAAATACAAGTTATTTTCCCTTAGAAAGATCCCCATGGAGGATATCCTCACCACTTGGGGCCTATACCCCATGTGCTGATAATTGGCCCGCAGAGGTGCCAAGTTTCATTAAAAGTTACTAGTAACCAGAGTTCTGAGATAAACTGGAGAGAGGGGAGAGAATACTCACAAATTTCCACTACTTAATTCATTCATTTATTCTGTTACTTTTTGATGAAATTCTCGTTTTTTAGCGATCTTGCAATGAAATTTGTACTTGCAATAAAATTACACGTTTTTTGCAAACTTGTGATGAAAACCGTGCATATTATGAGACTTTTTGACGAAAACCGCACATTTTTAATGACCTTTTGACAAAATCTGTGCTTTTTTCACCATTTTTTGATGGAAAGTATGTTTTATTTCTGATTTTTTAAAATAAAATTTGCTTGTTTTTTGCAGTTTATCAAAATGGCAAAGTTTTATGCGATCGTTTGTCTAAAATCATGCTTTTTTGTGATTTTTCGGCTAAATTCTCTTTTTTAAGCAAATCTGACAAAATTTATATTTTTTACTAAAATGTTGGAAGAAATTTGCACATTTTATGCAATCCTTAGATCTAATTTCACGCTTTTCCACGAGCATTTGAATAAATTTGCACTTTTTTCACGACTCTGACGAATTTCACATTTTTTTATGATATTTTAACGAAATTTCAAGGTGCTCTCATAATTCTAAGTCGAAATTCACATTTTTTTCAAGCGATCCTTTGAGGAAATTTGCAATTTTTTTCCCATAATTTTTATTCGATGCCCATGACACCGTAATTTTTTCTGTGTATCCGTAATAATTATGGATAAATCATAATACTTGGCATCTCTATGGCTGTCATAAACTAAACCAAACAAAACCCAAATTGTTATTACTTGATATTATATTTAATATTCATGTTTATTTCAGGGTTGGCATTTTTGCCGGCAAAAAGGTATTTTTGCCAGGACAGTGGAAAAAACTGGAAAAAACCAGGGAAAAAATGGAAAAAACCGGCAAAAATGGAAAAAACCTATTGTCTTTAATGTGTAATAAAATCTGCATGCTAATAAGAATAATAATGGTATAAACAATTAAATTTAACAGTACTATTTAATATTTTAACTTAATTTGCTAATTAATTAATATTAAATAATTTAAATCTTTAAAAAATAGGTGGGATTCACTCTTACTTAAGAATTTAAGAACAAAATAAAAAATTACATACCTAATATTTTTTTCTTAAGTCAGGGATATGTTTAAGAAAATTTTAGGTCCTTTAAAGGACCCTTCATAAAATAATTTATTTTAAAATAGGATCCTTTAAAAAATTCTTTAACCTCAAACAGGACCCTTCATAAAATTATTTGTCCCTGAAATAGACGTTTCACCTTCAAATTGAACTTTTCACAAATTTAATCATTTAAAAGTAAAATCTGCCCTGTTAATAAACAATTGAACTCACCAAAAAATATATTACTTAGTTTCTTTATATGTGAAGGTTAGAACCTGAAAACACTAATAATTTAAAATTCACAAAAATATGTCTAGAATTTTCACAAAGACAAGAAAAACTTCCCAATTTAACAAAAGCACCCTGTGAGAAAAGTCTAGACAGACCCCTGTAAGTAAAGTATTTTATCGGTCATTAATATGTATATATTTTTTTAATTATCAAAAGATTTTATACAATTTTGTTATTTTTGTTTTATGTCATGAGACTTAAGGAATATAAATATTTAAGTCTTTGGTACTATTTTATAGCTATTTATCTGATGAAACTAGTTTGTTAAAGATAAAATAAGTAAATTAAATTGAAAATTATGTATTGAAAAAACTGTTATGGCTTATTAGGAAACTGGATTTTTTTTGTCACTTTTACTCTCCAAAAAAAGAACAAAATGTTAAATTTAGATTTACTTTCAGTAAGTAGCCTGTTGTCTCTTTATCTTTTTGTATTATATTCCCCCTTCCCCCACCATAGCAGATGCTTGTCATGTATGGCTAAATTTTTTGAAAAATGAAGAGTTAAAACCACATTTTTCAAAACTAAAAAAGATATTTGAACAAGCGATTTTGCCATGTCATCTTGTAGCGTATTTGTTACATCGAAAGTACAGAGATGAACTTCTAAATTATGAACAAAAAGAAAGCTGTAAAGCATGGTTATCTAAAATCAATCCTGATTTTATATCTTATTAATTTTAAGCTCAAAAAAACCCTTTCCTAGCTCATATTTTGAAGAAGTGATTAATAGTGTCAGTGCATGTAATTAGTAGAGAAGTATTGAATAAGCTTGTGCAATTTCAAAAAACTTCTGTTCATTAGTAGTACACCTTCAAATATCCCAGCAAGTAGTGCTGCTATTGAAAGATTGTTTTCAAATTTTGCATTTGTGCAAACTAAAATTCAAAATAAGCTATCAACAGATGCTCTTTCAAAACTTGTTTACTCCTATGCCATACTAAAACAGCAAAATTTAGGTTGTGAGGAAGATATTGCTGAAAAATTTGAAATTTAATAGTTTTCTGCTTTAAATATAATTTTATATTAAATTAAATTTAGGTTACTATAACTGTTTCTTCGAATTTCTAACATATATAAACTATAAACATAAGTGCTTTACTCAGTCTCAACAGTTCTATTATGTAAATTATTAATAATTGTATAAACATGAATAAAGAAGTTTTTTTTTCATTTATATAAAATTGGAATTTATTTCATTTATAATCTTGCTATAAAAGTTAGTATTCTTTCATAAAGTGCATAATTATTCTTATTTAACTTAAAAGTTAAAATAAATTTAGAATAATATTGATTCTTCAATTAGGTATGCAGTTTATTTTTTCTTTCGTGAAATATTTTTTCTCTTTCTGGGGAAAAAATTAAATGGACAGTCTATTTTTGCCACCTTTTTGGCAAAAACCTATTTTTGCCGGGACGGTTTTTACCAGGTTTTTTCCGCGGTTTTTTCCACCTTCGGCAAAAACTCGCCAACCCTGGTTTATTTGTATTATAAAAATTACTTTATGGATTAATAGTAATAAACAAACCTTAATCAATGAATTTACAGTTTTTTTTTTAACATGGGAAAACAAGTATAGCAAATTTAGCATGCATGATGATACAAAAATATTAATTTGCATAGGCACCCATGGTCATCCCATTATGAAAGTTGGCATACACGTAGTCGATTAATATCTTTAAAACATATATTTTTTTCAAAAAAATTAAAAGGGGTGTTTTTAAAATTTTAAAATTTATAAATTTTTTATAAAAATTTAAAGTTTTAAATAAATTAATCGTGTTACATATCATTTTAAAGATCATAAAAAGCAGAAGAGAATGACACCAATTTGAGCTTTCTAAGTCAAATAGTGTTTTGTCTACAGCTGTTTAAATGTGTCAAGGTGGAGCCAAATTTCAATTTTTCATTTTTTGAAAGTCAATAACACAAAAACTAAAAGCCCAAAAAATCAGAAATTTTGATTTTTCTTATCAACTTGACTGATACTACCACTGCACCAAAAATTGTAAATTTTTGAGAGGTCAAGGTTCAAAAATATTATTTTTTTGGTTGATTTGATATGGAAATGACCCATAGGTGCTTATTGCTATAAATATTAAAAGTAATTTAATTTGTAATAATGAATTTAAATTGTTTTATATGTGCATTCTTCTTTTTCTTCCTTACAGTGCACTAGCTTTAGTATTATAAAAAAAGTAAGAATGGGGGAAAAAAAATCAAATACAAAGTTACAAAAATATGAACTTTGCTGACATTAGAAAGGGGAGGGGGGGGGGGGGAGGGCTGTAGAAATCAGTTTTCTTGTACACTCTTGTAAATTTTAAATTACTAATTTGAATAAATGTTTCAATTCTTCAATTTGTATTTGATATTTACTATTATCTATTTATCGAGTTAATTTTGAATATACTTAAGATCTTAAGAATATAAATAATTACAAAAAAATCTAACTTGTCAAACAATTTTTGAAAGATTCAAATAAGGTTTAAACACTTAAATTACCAAAATAAATAAATAATTAAAAAAAAAAAAATGAACTTAGTTCAAAAGTTTGAATTTCCCCAGAATTATTTTCTACTAAAACCTTCCTCAAGCGATCAGGTAAAAAATGTAATTTAATTTTCTTCAAAAAATTTTTTCATTCATTGAAGTCCAACTGGGATGGTCTCTGAATGGGAAGTAAAATTAATAGGAGCTTATGGACATAAATTTTGTTCCCTGAAAAAACGGTCATTCATGGAAATAGTCGCACAGGTTCACTGCATTAACATGTACAAGGTAAAAGGAAATTTTGGGATTGCTACAAACAACTAGTTTGAATAAAGCATGAAATCTGGAATGGAATTATAAATAATGAAGAATATTGCCACATTGTCTTTTTATTTTTGCCATTTACCAATGTGTCATATTTTCGTAAGTTTGGATTTGATATCTATTGTTATTGTCATAAAATTGTATTTCAGTTACTGTGAAATATTTGTTGTTGGCAATTTGCAAAATAATTTATTGTAATTCTGTATGTATGAAGTAATTTTATTGCAACTTTCTCATGTAACTGCCAAATAGGTAAATCTATTTCAGTGTTAATGGAAAATGAAGAGTATAACTTAACTTTTTCAAGTCTGGTGTACTATTGATAATACATATCTTTTCAATGAGTATTATGCTGTCTTAACAATTACTTTTGTTATTATCAGCATGTAGTATTGGTAATATGTTTCTATTTCTTATTGTGATCCTATTCTTACTTCAGCTCTTATTATAATAATAATAGTAATAATAATAATAATAAAAGTTTGCTTAATTCTCTTTGTACCACTAGTGATTCTTTTGTTTTAAATGTATATTTCACCCTTAAAATTTAAAATATAGGTTACTTTTCTAAATGTATGAAGTATAATGAAAAACAAATGCTAGAAATTTGTAATATCAAACCATGTTGTTATGTATTTTTCAAATGTCTCCAAAAACTCTTCCTTACCTTATTGTTTTATGAATTGAATAGTACCAAACTATATTTTTTAAATTTCAGGCATATTTTTTAAACTTCAGTAAATCTTATTTGGATCGTCTCTATTAACATACAGTTTTCTTCTCAAAATTTGAAAAATAAATAAAAAATCTGACCCGAAAAGGTTAATTTCTAATATTTTTTATAATAAATTAATAAAAAAGCAAATTAAGATATGTTTTTAGAATGGTTGTGATTAAATAAGGGATTCATGTCTATGTTACATTGTTTGAAAATAAAATCTTTTTATACATATATGAAATAAACATTGTAATGCATTTTGACATGGTGTAGATATAGCAGAAAAGTACCAAAATTATTATCCCCAGTAAAATGTTCACCGTTTCTTTTTTCTGTAAATAAATAGATCTCTTTTGAAATTTCATTATTTATATAATGAATGTTTTTGATTATTGTATGTCCAGTTTGTATGCCTAACATGTTTTTTGTTTCTTCTCCTTATAGGTTTTTTTAGTAAAGAAAATAACTGGTCCTGATGCAGGTACTTTATATGCTATGAAAGTACTGAAAAAAGCAAGCTTGAAAGGTATTTTATTTGGTGTTCATAACAATATAAGAGTTTTTCATAATTTACATTTTTTGTTGCTTATACAATAATAAATATATAATTAATTAGAATAGAATAATTTTATTTGACTTATATAATCTATCATATATATATATATATATATAAAATGTATATAAACCATTAAATTTCTTTAATCTTGCATATTTTATTTTGCCTGTTATTTAGTATTTACTTATATTTTTTGCTATATATTTTTTCTCATTAAGAGAAATGTGTATGTGTTAATTTATAAATTTAATATTTTAAATTGAGTGATTTTTTTTAAGAATACAATAATTTTATTTGACTTGTATAATATATCTATCATATTAAAAAAAAAAAAAAAAAAAAAAAACCCCAATAATTGTAAAAAAAAATTATACAAACCATTAAAATCCATACAAAATCGCCACATTGAAATAAATATATAATTTTCCACATTAAGAGCAATGTGTTAATTTTATAAATTTAATATATTTTAAATATAATTGCCATAATATTAACTTCTTTTTATTATTCAGTAAAATTAAGTGCTAGGATTGTTTGAAGATTGTTTGATTTTTGAAGAGTAGATGGTACTAATTACTGAGCAGGGTGTAAAAAATCCTGATTAAAAATTAAATAAATCGGATATTTTTTTCCCCATTGTTAAAATACTGAATATACTTAAGATCACCTGGTGTTTTATGTTTCTAGAACAATTAAACCTCTAATTGTTAACACAATCCATTTTTACATTTTTATTAAGAAAATTAAATTATTAGAAATTAAAAAAATTATAAAATTGCAAATTAGTAGTTCTCATTAGTCAGTTGAACACAAGTTATACACATTAATATTTTGTAATAATTATATAAGACTGTAAAAAATACTAATTATTAGTGTTATTTATTGTTATTAAAATAATTTGTAACTGCATTTAATATTAAATTGTTAACTCTACTATAAAATTGATAATCATTGAAAAAAAATCTCTAATTAGATATATATTATAGATTTCTAGGCTTTAATTACCAAAGTGAGAATTTATAATCGGTATTCATTCTAGAAGGAAAAGGGACGGGATGTTAGCTCAAAAAGGGGGCACTAATTCATAAAGAAATATTAGTAATGTGTTTAGTAACAATAAGAAAAAAATGTAATTTTTTAATATGATAAATAAAAAATCATTAATTTTTAATAATATTCTATTTTTTTCTCAAGCAATAAAGTTCTATCAACAATTACTGTTAAATTTCACTATTTTTTTAAAAAAAGGTAGTATGTATTTTGCCATTTTCAAAAAGGACAATGTGTGGCATCATTAACACTAGCTTTAAAAAAAACAATTACTGAATTAATAAAAATTAAAAACTGCAAGTAATTTCATTGGTTATTAGCACAAATAAGAAAACTAATAAATGTTGTTATAGCTCGTTTTTCATTTGTACAAAAAAAGAAAAAATAAATAAATAAAAAAATGCTGTTAATCGCTAAAATTTTAACACAGAGCATGTATATATATGCTAATTAAAGAAATTATGAAAGTGAGTTACACTATTTATACAAACATATAGAATAAACATATGAATAGCCAGTTATATCTGAAATCCTGAAAACATTAAACAACAGTACTAATACCACTAAGTGAGGATCTCTTACTGTGCTTAACATTTTTAAACATTGTTCTTTTCTCTTATACATTCTTCATAACGGCTACAGAGCGGAAGTTATTTTTCTATTCTTATTTAGATCCAACAATTAGTATAAATTTATTGCAAAAGTAGAGCAAGGAAAAAAAAAAGATTCTGATTATTTGCTCTTTTACTTTACAATTTATTGTACTTGCCATTCTTATTTTATTTAAAAGAATCGGTAATTTGATTACTTAAAGGAAATTATGGCATCTTAAATTATATTAGACTTAAACATAATTTTTAATGAAATCCTTTTTATGCTTTTACAAACTTATTTTTTTACAATCACATTGCAGGAATTAAGCTTAGAAACAATTATTTAAAGCTTTCCCTTTTTCATTTATTCATAATAAAAATACTTGTTGTTAAGGCAAAATACTTGTTGAAACATTCCAAATTACATTAATCTTCGATTTTAATATTTTTATGTCATTTAAAAGATTCATACTTTTTTGATTTTAATCAATAGTTTTAAAAAAAAAGTTAATCCAAATCGCGGTTTAATGGGAGATTTAAATCAACTTATTAAAATTGTTGATCAAGTTACTTTTATTTCAACATTTAGTATTTTATTCTTATACTAATTTATTTATTCTTTTGTTATTTAAACTAAGAAATATATCAATTTGTACAATTTGACGATTTGTATAATTTAGTGAAATTGATCGATAAGGTAATCAAGTAGTACCAAGTAATTGTGCATAAAATTATAAATTTTACAGAATTTTTCTTCTAATTTCTTAAAATTTCTTGATGTGACTTTAAAGCTTTATATTAATTTACTTTTATATTTAGTAAATATGAAATCAAATCTTTTTAATATATTTTGTTTTCAGTCAGAGATAGAATTAGAACAAAATATGAACGGGATGTATTGGTAGAAGTTAATCACCCATTCATTGTCAAATTACATTATGGTGAGTTTCTTTTACTATCATGTTTACTTTTCTCTGATTTGTTAAATTATGTTATTTTTGCAATCAAAAACAAATGTTTTTCTCCACCCAACAACAGTAAACTTTCTAACTCATTTACAGATTGTACTTATTTTTAAATCTAAAAAACACTACGCTTGCAGACATAAGTTTTGAAATAATTTAGAGTAGAAGGAATTTTTTCATTTTTTGTTAAGTTGCAACTTTGAATTATTGGTGCTTGATTGATAATTATGATCTTTATTGATTTTATGATCTTTATTCTCTTGCATTCAGAAATTTGATACAAAACTCTAAGTTTGGCTGCTCTTTATAAAATAATTCCCTGCCTTTTTATCAATGCTTAATTTACATCATATTTAAATAACAGCACCACCTGACAATTTCATCCTTTTGAGAACAAAAATGAATTTGCAGGAATGTGTCAAAAGTTGAAGTTTGATTTGAGAGCAGTCTTCAGTTTCTTAATAGTATAGAATTTTTTATTTTTATTTTATTTTTTAATGGGACTATTTATGTTTTGCCAAATATTAAATCCAATGTTTTGCATGTTATGAGAGTATTTTCTATATCCAAGTATTGTTTTTAATCTAAAAATTTTTTATGCTTTCTTTGAAAAATATAATCAACTTGGATCTGAGTTGCTAGAGGCCAACCTGATTCAAACTGCCAGTCAAGTTAGAACCTCCAAACTTCTAAAACCCATCACCTTAAAGAATCTTTTCACCTGCCTTTTGTTTCCATCCCTGTGTATTCTGTTACTCAGAAAATCAGCTGCAAATAAATATGAATTATTTTTAAAAATATCCTAAGATTAAACCATTTTTATACTATTATGATATGGTTCCTATTTATTTTCTGACTTATGTTTAAATGATTTTTTTAGCATTCCAAACAGAAGGAAAATTGTACCTGATACTTGATTTTTTAAAGTGTGGAGACTTATTTACTCGTTTAAGTAAAGAAGTGAGTAACTCAAGCATTCTAAAATTGAAAAGTAATAAGATTTTGTTCTATTGAAATTAAACTTTTATCATGTTTGAGTTATACAAAAATATATATTTTTTAGATAATATTTACTGAAGATGATGCCAAATTTTATCTTGCTGAATTAGTGTTAGCTATTGAACATCTACATAACTTAGGAATAATATACCGAGACTTGAAGCCTGAAAAGTGAGTTTTTTAAATGCATAATCTGTTACATCTTGTATTTTTCGTATTGCAGCATATGTTGCATTTAAGTTTTTGATAACCTTTTCCTAGTCTTCATTCTGTATATTGTTTGTTCATTCATATTTTAAGAATTAAATTCAAAATCTATCATATACAGTCCAGTTACATTGTGACCACCTGTCAAAAGCCAAAATAATCATATTTCACAGTGTGGACTGCAGGAAGATTATATCAGGGTCTTAAAGCTGCTCACTTGGATATTGAGTCATTCAGACTCCAGTGCTGTGGTCAGCTATGCTAGGTTATGCAGTTGAAGAACAGTGGCACTAAAAACCCAATCGTGTTGATCTCAGATTTTTGTTTGATTTAAGTCAAAAGAATTTGCCAGCCAGGGCAGTATGATAAACTCATCCTGGTGCTCTCTGAACCACTCGTGCATGGCAAGCTGTATGACATGTCATATTGTCTTGCTGGTACATGCTATCGTTCCGAGGAAAAACAATTCACATGTAGGTGTGGAAATGGTCCACAAGGACAAATGTGTACTTGTGGTGATCCATCGTGCCTTTCACATTGATGAGTGTATCCAGAGAATACCACAAAAGTATTCCCCAGACCACAACATTCCCCCCTCCAGCTTGGACCCTTCAGCAATTGTTGCAGAATATTAGCTTTCAGATGTTTCATTCATATATGCTAATGTCCATCAGTTCCATGAAATATAAAATGTGATTCATCTGAAAAAGTCACTTGTTGCCACTCTGTGAATATCCAGTTGCAGTACTGGTGTGCAAATTCCAACCTTTGTCGCCGATGAACAGCAATCAGCATACGCATATTATTCAGCATAGGCATCTACTGCGGAGACCCATACGGAGAAACATTTGCTGAATTGTCATTGTGGAAGCAGTATTGGTAGTCCCTTCATTCATCTGGGCAGTCAGTTGCTCAACAGTTGCACATCTATTTGTCTGCATGCATCTCCACAGCCACCATTAACCTCTGTTATCTATGGCCAGTGGTGCACCACATTTGCCACATTGATGATGTTTGATAGTGTTATTTGCTGTGCAATACTTTTATCTTAGGGGCATGTGAAAAATTTACAAAATTAGCCTTTTTTTTTAAATGCTTCTGACCATGATTCAAAAGCCAATGATCATGCCTTTTTGGACATTGGATAAATAGCTCCATTTCTGCATTACGCCAATGATTGCAATGTTTTCTTATTCTCTTAGACACTCTTTATATATGCCACACTGTAATGTTGGCTACCTGTCTTCTGTGATTGGTTATTTCATGTTGACTTTGAATGTAGATGGTGATCACATTAATATGACTGGACTGTGTATAAAAAATTAATTTTAATTATGTATGCCAAAGTTCCAAGTTATAATTCATTTTAGTGTATTAGAGTCCCAGCAGCAGAATTTTTTTCTGCAGTCTGCAACGCAAATAAAAACTTAAAAACAGTCTGCAGACCTAACCCTCACATTACATTATATGCACTCAAACCTCTCAAGCATTTGTGATAGACATAAAAGAAATGTATACTTTTAAAAAGAAGTTCCCTTTGTTCTCAGAATTTTTAACACCTCATACATTGTCCGAAAGAGGGGTGCGGGGTCTCCCATTTAACAAAAATTTCAGGTTTTTCCTGAAATTTTCATTTTTTGCACTTTTTTGACAAAATTTGACTTTTTCTGACTTTTTGACAGTAACTGCTGTTTAATAAATTTGCCTTTTTTGCGATTTTTTGAAGAGATTTGTCGATTTATCGTGATCTCTTGAAGAATTTGGCATTTTTTTCATGATCTCTTGAAGAAATTTTGCCGTTTTCTTTCTTGATTTTTTGATGAAATTTGCTGTTTTTTCGTGATTTTTTTGATGAAATTTGCAGTTTTTTATGATTTTTTGAAGAAATTTGATGTTTTGTGATTTTTTAACGAAAAGATTTTCTCGCAATCTTTTCACGAAAACTGCCGTGTTTCGTGATCTTTTGAAGAAATTTGCCACTTTTTCATGAATTTTTGAAGAAATTTGCTGTTTTTTTTTTTCATGATTTTTTTTTTTTTGGTGAACTTTTGAAGAAATTTTCCGTTTTTGCGATCTTTTGACGAAATTTGTCATTTTTTTCATAATTTATTGAGAAAATTTCTTTTTTTCTTAATCTTTTGAAGAAATTTGGTTTTTTTTTGCGATGTTTTGATGAAATTTGTTTTTTCACGCTCTTTGGACGAAATTCGCATGTTTTCTGTGATCTATGACAAGATTTTTTTTTTCGAAGGCTATTTGTCAACGCAATGCATTTTTGGATTCAGGATCGAAATTTTTTTATTTTGCTACTTTTTAACAGTTGAAAAATAGTCTGCAGACCTTCCTAAGAGTCTGCAACGTGTGTCGCAGCGTTGCACTGATTCTGCTCCCGGGATTAAAGTGCTGTTTCATTTCAACAAAATTCCAGTTTGAAATTGCCTCACCAGTGGCCAAGAGGTTCTGACCTCCAAACTGGTAGACAGCAGGTGCTGGGTTCGATCACAATTGCAACCGTCAGCCTAACTGTTTGAAGTTTTCTGTGGTTTTCTTTGAAATTTGGATTTCCTTGCATAAATACGGGTTAGGTTCCCTTAGAAAGACCTCCAAGGAGGGCACCCTACCCCTTAAGGGCCTACATCCCTCATGTCGATAATCAGCCATATTAAAATAAACCAAACCAGTTTGAAATTATTAGTTGATGATGTCTAAAATTTCATAATTATCTTTTATTTATGATTGGAAATATATTAATTTAATTATGTCACTTATAATTAAATATATAACTAGTATAAAACATAGCCATTTTGTAGTTCATAATTCTTTTACATTTTGAAGAATTTATTTTTTAACTCTGTCTCCCATTCTTCTGTGAGAAGAAAATCTTCTGCAGTTAGATTCCTTTAGCTTGGAATGCTGTATGAAATTGTCCCCAAAAAATTGGTCTTAAAAGCTATAAAATACTACCTATGTCATTTTTCATTTAATGATATAATAGCTTACCATTCAAATATTGTTGCCATTTTACTGATTAAAATCAAGGCAATAGTATTCTAAAACTGTTTTTTTTTTCTCTTTGGATTTTCAAATAAACTTTATTTTGAAATATCTTTCTTACTCTGTCAAATGATATAAAGATTGTAATTTTGCATTGTACACTAATCATTTTCAATAATATATTGTTGTTGTTTCATATTATTGATGACTTTATTTTTTCATGCTTTTTTGTTAATGGATTATGTTAATTCTTTTCAATTGAGAAAAGCAAGTGTGATAGTAAATACTTCTGGATTAAAGATTATACTGTTGACGGAATAATTTTGGTAGATTGTAAAATAATGAAGCATAGCAGTATATTTACCAATTTTCCGGTTTTGTAAAATTGCTATACATAATTTGATTTTAAAAAATGTGTTTATATATATATATAAAGTTTTTATTCATTAAGGAAGATTTTGGTTGAAAATGTTTATTTTATTTGATAAAACTGGAAAATCAGCACTATGACACCTATTTGGCAATTTATTTTGGATATGAGCATTGTAATTCAGAGAGCATGCAACTTAACGCCTTAGAACTTTTAAATTGTTCGATCCATTGTTAATCGGATAATTTTTAAATACACAGGGTTCGCACAGACTCCTTGTACTCCTTAGAAACTACTTAGAAATGAA
Organism: Maratus speculifer; assembly: GCA_964019185.1. NCBI lineage: Eukaryota > Metazoa > Arthropoda > Arachnida > Araneae > Salticidae > Maratus > Maratus speculifer. The sequence continues at coordinate 247,749,486 of OZ025290.1, read as the reverse complement.
AACCTTCCCAAGTAGTACTTAGAACTACTTAGATAAACAACATACTCCTTAGAAACTCCTTAAATTGTATTGCGGTTTTGCACACAAGCGATATTGCTCCTGAAAAAGAAAAAAAAATCGCGATTGTAAAACGCACGGTAAATCCTTTATGCACGTCATTCATCAGAAGCACTGCAGGGATACCGCGGACGCGCTATAGCACGTAAAATATGCAAAAAATAGGCGATGGGACGCAGTAAAATGACTCTTACGCATCCCGTGGGACATGTAATTTCGTAAAAAAAAAACTCATAAAAATGGCGACTTTCGTTAAAAAATTGCGAAATAAGGACTATTTTTCGGCAAATTTCGTCAGATTCATGAAAAAATGGCTAATTTTCTCAAAAAAAATTTCGAAAAAGCAGAGATTTCCTCAAAAAAACAACAAATTTCGTCTAAAAATCGCGATAAACCAGCAAGTTTTGTCAAATTTTGGGAAAAGTAACAAATTTTGTCATTTTCGATGAAACGACAGATTTCATCGAGATATGCGAAAAATGGCCAATTTTGTCACAAATTGAGATAAAAGGCAAATTTCTTCAAAAGATTCGTGAAAAAATGGCTAAGTTTGTCACAAATCTCGAAAAAAAGGGCAAATTTCCTCAAAAAAGTGCGAAAAAACAAAAAATTTTGTCAAAAATTCGCGATAAAACGACAGATTTATTCAAAAGATCGCGAAAAAATGGCTAATTTTGTCACAAAATCTCGAAAAATGGCTAATTTACTCAAAAAATCACAAAAAAACGACAAATTTCGTCTAAAAATCGCGAAAAAACGGCAAATTTCGTCTAAATATTTGTGAAAAATCGGCAAATTTTGTTAAACAATTCTCGGGAAAATGCAAATTTCGTGAAAAAAATCCCGAATAAACGGCAGATTTCGTCAAAAGATCGTGAAAAGACTAAAATTTTGTTAAAAGGGCGCCAGAAAAAATCAAGAAAAAAACGTTAATGTCTGAAGTGAATTTTCCTGTTCCAAAAGCTAATTTTCTTGCTTCAAAATTATTATTATTATTATTATTATTTGCTGCTCGAAAAACGGTTTCTGTAAATCAGTTCTTGCCCCCTTTTTTAAAAGAAATGTAAACAATAGTGATACTTGCTATCTTCTACTTTCAAATGTTCAATATTTTATAGTTAAATTTGTATCGTGCAAATTTATTTTTAAAGAAGTAAAGAAAATTTCTCATAATTTTAAAAACAATTAATATTGGTTTTATATTTTTATTTATTATTAAAACAATAATTATTTAATTTCATTTTTCTAATGCAAATGAACAAGTTCAATTTTTGCATCTAAAAATATGACTCATTAGTGGGGACCCGCTTTTGTTAAAAAGGGACCCAGGATTTTTCAAGTCCAGCGGCATCCCTGGATTGGTTGGGATCATACTAATAGCCACCAAAGTGTCACGAAATATGGCAGATAAAACGCTAATTTCGCCTGAAGACCGCGGGAAAATGTCGATTTCGTCTAAAGATTGCAGATATACTGCCGATTTCGTTAAAAAATCGAGGAAAAAAATGACGATTTCGTCAAAAGATTCGGGAATAAAAGGGGGGTTTTGAGAAAAAATTGTATAAAAATGGAAATTTTGACTAAAAATCCTCGTAAAAACATAGATTTCATAAATAAGAAAAACAGGAAAACACCGATTTTATCAAAAGATCGCAAACAATCGGCAATTTTACTAAAATATCGCAGATAAATTGCTGATTTTATCTGAAGATCGTGAGAAAGCATCGATTTCGTCTGAAGATCGCGAATACCCCCCTCCCCCCCCCCTTCTTCTTGCAGAGCGGAACTCGCAGAATCCCTGCAGAATTGGGGCTATGCAAGTGCATGCCGCATAAATAACAACAAAAGTGGATGTCTTTAAATTTTTTTGGACTCCTTGGATTTTTTATGTACTCCTTGGATTTTTTCTTCCCAACTCTGTATGAACCCTGATTATGAATAGAAACATTTCAATAATAACTTCCAATAAGATATGTAAAATAAACTAATCTATTTATGCATAATAAAATATAGCACATTACTTGTTGCAAATAAAAAAATTTAAGTTAATAACATCAGGATAAAAAAAAATTTCTATTTTATTGCTATTTTCACATATAGAAAATGTGGTCTCATTATGTGGGAACCCCTTATGTGATGACGCTGAATTAGTGACTATGGTGAATAGGGAAATCTAGTTTGCACAGATTAACAAAAGAAAGAGGGAAGTGGGACTTTTTCTTTGGTCCTTTGTCATTTTCTACTTCAGCCCCTTAAGTTACCAGTGTGGAAGACTGAACTATACTAGATTTAAATGAGCTTTATGTTCAACTTGATATAACAATAATTTCTCACTGTATTATTGCTCAAAAGTATTTTATTGTATAACAATATTATTTACAGAATAATCTATTAAAACTAGGTAGATATTTTCAGTAAAAGGGTATCCTTCCAAATAACATTTTTAGTTTTATTGCACATTTTCTTTTGGTATCAGGACTTTTAGGCTTGAATACCTTTTTAACTCATGAGAAAGCATCATACAGGATTTTGTGCATAAACATGAAGATCCTTAAATCTACATTGACTTAGTTTTAATAATTGTCCCAGAGCCTTGTGGATAGTGATGGTTAACCTCTTAAGTAATCAGTATTTTTTTTGGGGGGGGGGGGGAATTCAAATAATTCATATTTATTTATGTCTTTTACAGAATTTTTAATCTTTTTTTTATCACCAGTTTTTCAAAGTAGAAATTTTTGCCTAATTGAATCAGAAAAATGTTCGGATTAAATAATGCAAAATTAATAAAAAAAATTACTGGTGAGAATAATAAATCATGATTGGAATATGGCCGTACATAATACAGGCAAAACCTGATTGGCAAAAACACATTGCATGTATGATGTACAGGCAAATCAGGGAAGTGGTTAATGCTGTGACATGGGAAACTAATTGCACTAAATAGTGTAAACCTATTAGCTCTTGCTGGACTCCAGTTTTATTCTGGATATATGAACCATGCTGCTGAAATTCTGTTAATTATTTTTGTCTTGATGATGCTATTACAAAGATTTGCTACAATAAGATATGTACCAATGCTAAACCTTTCAGGTCCATCAACATTAGGGTGGAGCTTATTTTTGAAGTTTCAAAATGTAACCTTCTCACCCTCTAAATTTGTTCTTTTTTATGAAAAAATAAATTGGGCAAAATATTAATGCATTTGAACAACATTTAGAGGTAGCTCAATGATGAGAAAGTTTCTAATGTATAAGCAATGATAAATGTGCACATGCTTGTATACTATGTCAAAGAAAAATAAATTCCATCTTTTACGTTATATTTATAGAAGAAAATATATTTAACAAAGACCCAATTCATTGACAAATAATGTTTGAGAAAACTATGAAATATGAAAAAAAAAAAAAAAAAAAAAAGGTTTAAAAGCAACATTACTTTGACATGCATTAGGATAGAAAATTAACGTATGATTTGATTGAAAAAGAAAAGATTTATCCATTGCCAGTATTAACTTTTGGGAAAGATGTTACTCAAGTACGGAATGTTCAATATCTGTGGCAGAAAAAGCTTAAGCAGAATACTTGCAAAAATTCAAGACTTAGGAATATTACATGCATTCAAGCAATATGCAATGGGATTCATTGGGATGAAAAATTGATGTATGATATGACTGAAAAAAAAAAAAGATTTATCCATTGCCAGTATTAATTTTTGGGAAAGATGTTACTCAACTATGGACTGTTCAATATCTGCCGCATGAAAAGCTCACGCAGAATGCTTGCGAAAATTCAAGACTTAGGAATAGTAGATGCATTCAAGCATAATGCATCAATATTACCGGTTCTCACATTGATTATATAATTGGGCTGCATTGCATATGTTCTTATAGAACAAAAAATTAAAAAAAAGACCTTTTGTCACTAGCTAGCAATCATCAAATTATGGAACTGATAATGAGTACTGTGTTTGAAATATGTATAGGAGTGAAATCTTCATCTGAAGTTGCACTATTTGAATGCTTGCAAGAATATCGTAGTTCATTGATAGATACAAGTACGAAATGGGAATTTCATTTGATGATGTCGCAAATTGTATATTGTCACACAATCTGGGTATTCGATGCTTAATTTAAATTGACTTCAAAAGAAGAAATGAGGTACATGATGCATTGCACATGTTTTCAGAGTCTGTGCATATTGAAAGCTTGGATCTCTGCCCTCAAGCTTCCTGTGCCTCCTATAATGATCTGCTGTTGTTAAAATTTCTACTTGAATGCTCATCAGTACATTCAGGTATTTCCAAGTCATCATCACCTAAATTTGCTAATTCTTTGTAGTAGTTATCAGAAGAATTTGTTGAATTAGCTTCATTTGAGAGCCGTTAAGTTTACCAATCAAATGAGGCAATGTTATTGATTTACAGCATGAAACTAATTCTGAAAAAACAAGCTTAAAATTACTCCAGGCGAGTCAGTGTTGCTCTTTATTATTTCAAGAATGAAAAACCGGAAGTTTTTTACAGCCATGTCAATGATATTGTTTTAGTTGTTGAAATTTCCCGTTGGATAGCAGTTGATCATAACTTGTGGGAGTCAACAGATGATTATTAACAGGCTATAATGATTATGAAACTTCTGTAATTAATAAATAACCATGATGAACGTGCGGTTACATATAATCATGAATAAAGGGGATTGTTAACTTATAATGAAATGCAACTACAATATCTTCTACAAGTTGTTGAAGATCACCTCAAAATATAACCCAAATAGCAAGAAAAACTGTCTTAGCCTATACGAAGGCAATAAAATCTTAACATAAAATGAAAAGCTAATAATTTGTACAGCAAATTAAATATATTGTTATATTAAAACATTAATAAAATCAGAGTTCATTCTAGGATCAAGGGCAGGCAGGGCGCACTTTGCCATAAAAGGGCACATTGAAAAAAAGGGGCACATTAATGTAATTATAAATAATTAACTAATCGAACTTCCCCCATTTCTAAAAAAGTATTTTCATCTCCCCCTTAACCCCCCTAGGGTGATTCAGGGTGGAAATTTTTTTCGGAAATTCACATCCCATTTTCGGAAATCGGGGGAGGGGGGGGAATCCCGCGAGTTACCCCCCTAACAGCGCTCTTCGAAATCACCGTTTGCCGCAATCTTCAGATGAAATCAGCAATTTATCTGCGATATTTTAACAAAATTGGCGATTTATTGCGATCTTTTGTCGGAATCGGCAATTTTCCCGCGATCTTTTGGCGAAATCGGCATTTTCTTGTGGTTTTTTTTTTTATGAAATCGGCTTTTTTTTTTTTAACGATTTTTAGACAAAATTTGCATTTTTATCCGATCTTTTCTGGAAAACGACGTTTTATCCCCACGATCTTTTGACAAAATCGGTGTTTTTTCTGTCATCTTTTGATGAAATCGGCTTTTTTTTTTCAATGATCTTTTGATAAAATATTTTTAAGCAATCTTTTATCGAAAACGACATTTTTTTTCCTCGATCTTTTAACAAAATTGTCCATAAGTCCGCAACCTTTAGACGAAATCGACGTTTTTCTGCGGTCTTCAGATGAAATTAGCGTTTTATCTGCGATATTTGGTGAAATTGCCTTTTTTTTTTTTTTTTTTTCCGCCATCCGCACAGGAAATTCACGTTTTTCAGCGATCTTTTGATAAAGTTCGTTGACAAAAACATGGACGAAATCGTCGTTTTGCCATGAAATATTGACGAAATGTGTGCTTTTTCGGTGATTCTTTCACGAAATTTGCATTTCTCCACGTGCAAAACTGTACAAGTTGGCAACTATGCGGAACTGATAACCCAGTTTCAAACTTTCGGAAGAGAATGCCTTAAATTTTCGGAATTTTCTAAGAGAATCACCCCTGCCACCCTGCCCCCCCCCCTCCCTCTCATAGTTTGCAGTGACAATATAAAATAATCGTATATTTCCCTTTCTAGAATTTTATATTTCCCTCAGTCCCACCTTCCTTTCCCTTTCCTTCTACAAGCCAAGCTTACATTTTTTCTACTGTATTGTTATTTATTTATTGAAAAAAAAAAAAAAAAAAACTAATAGTTGTTTACCTTGTAAATAACATGATCTTTTACACATTAGTAGAAACTGAGAGGAAAAATAGTATATTTTTTTGAGAAGGGTTGGGGGGGGGGGAGTTTATTAGATGACTGATAAATTACTATACTAAAGATTTACAAATAAGACAATAATAATAACAAGAGTTTTAAAATTTTCAAATTTTGTATGTTAGGTAGAGGAGGAGAGGAATATTCAATCTTGGATTGGGGGGGGGGGGGAGAATTACATGATCGATTTTTCATTGTTATAGCAAAATGAAACAACAGTTAAAGAAGAAGAAAAAAGACTTTGAAAGATTTTTGATTTAATGAGGTAGGTATCAAAAGACATTTTTTTTTCCCCTTTAAGGAACTATTGAATCACTTGTTATTTATTTATCTTATTAAAGATTTTAAATAAAAGAAAATAAAAAGTTTTAAATGGTTTATATTTTGTGTACTTAATAAGGAGGTGGGAAAGGGGAAACGTTATTTTCGTGTTAGTGTGGCAGAAAAATTTTTGATTTTTTATTGATATAGTAGAGTAACAAATTGGATACAACAGAATTAAAAAATTAAAGTTTTAAACTTCATGAGCTGACAAACAGAAGGCAGATGATTTTTCCTTCCTTTTCTATGAGGGGGGGGGGGGGATGTGATTTTTGGAATTTTGCGTCATTTTTTTTAAAATGCGAAATTTAACGTTTTTATTATGTTTTGCGGTGATTTTTTAGCATTAAGTAACAACAGAAGGCCATTTCAGTATTCTAGCCCAGCCCAGTATAATTTTTCTCCTTTATACAATATATAAAAAATTTTATGAAACTTTTGATGATTTTTTTAGATTTAAAATGGGTATATATATAATATTATTACATTGATTTTGATAATGCTGCAAATTAAAAAAATAAATAAATACTTACCTATATTTTCCTGGGGGATGGGAATACATTAGAACTATGACTTTATTTTTTCTTTCCACACTATATAATATTAATGACCACCATTTTTCTCTGAAGACATTAACGCTGAATAAGAACTTAAAAATCTTATACAATTTAACACACTCAACTAACTTGGCACGAACTGTACGATTCTGATACTGGAATTGTAGTCTTTACTGAAACTGGTGGAAATTTTCACCAATCGCCTTTGCTCCAATGAAAAGTGAACGTCTCCTCCCCTAAAAACAAGGGGAAGCAATTCCTTCACCCTTTAAATATTCCAAAAAAGACCGAAAACAAGCACATTTCCACCTTTTCTGTTGCCTCAAATTGGTCGTAAATCACGCAGATAAATGGATGATAATGCGTCATTGCAGAAAGTTTTTAACATCTTTCTCTCTTCTTTTTCTTCAATTTAGTAGTCTTTTCTCTGTTATTCAGAAAAACCCTCGCAGTGGGGAAGAACAAGGGAGTGTCCTGCTATTTTGTAGTACCTTTCCTATGATTTCTCTTCGAATAGCAATAAAATCAGGACAGCGTAGTTACACTTATTTTGCTTACCTTGCATCCGTAAAGTCTTTCAGACACTTAATTTTGGTCCTTGTTTTCAAAAAATTACATAAAAATAGCTGATACACAGAAAAATCTCAATTTTATTATTTTCAAACGAAGTTATTAAATAAAATTACTAATGTGGTTTTTTTTTTTTTTTTCTTTACCATCTGGCCCCAGATCTTTTATTTATTTTTTTTTTAACGGTTCCGTTTGAAAATCTGTTTTCACTTTGCCGTACTGGCATTTTTCTTAAAACTGTTCTCAAATTCAAACTAACTACTTTCAAATAATTTTTTTTAATTGTTTTTTACTTATAAGTGCAGTGATGCTCTAACTATAAAACTGTAAAATCAAATAATGTTTTCCATTTTTCGATAAAGACCATAAAAAAAAAGTTTAAGTAGAATTTTAGGTTTTAATAGAACTCGACTGACTTGCTAATAAGTACCAAGTCCAAAATCTGGAACCTTCCAGACCTCGGCGATTCCGAATTTCAGATCCTTTTCTGTTTATTAAAAAAAAAAAAACTACTGCCCCCTTTTTGCAAGGAGGAAAAAAAAAAAGGGAGGGCATGATTTATGTCAAGAATGCATTTTCAATACAAAAAAAAAAAGCTAATATTAAAACAGATATTTTAATCAAAATTTAAAAAAAAAAAAAAAAAAAAAAAAAAAAAAAAAAAAAGCTATTTGAAATAAAAGGAAGTAAATTTGAGTTGATTTTTTCTATAAAAGCTAAATATAAGTTTTTATAAAAGTATCTTTGATTAAGGAGTGATTCTGTTCCAATTTTTTTTTAAAATAAGGCGATAATTATCTGAAAATTAGAAAAAAAATTGGTTTTAATTCTGAAAATTTGAATATAAAATCCATCACGATATTCGATAAATAGTCAATCATTCAAAAGAAAAAAAAAAGCTAATATCGTCAAAGAATCGCAGAAAAAATGGGATCAAACTATCGTGAAAAATCGCAAATTTCATCCATGGTTCACGAAACAAATACTAATTTCATCAGATTACGTCGAAAAAATGGCAAATTTTATCAAAAATCGCTTTAACAACTCTAAATTTTGTCAAAGGATTGCGAGGAAAAAAATAAAATAAAATAAAAATAACCATTGTGCCGAGAGAGGATGCCCCCCCAGCCCCAGACTCTCTTGCAACATTTCAGAAAAATTGATGTAAATTTCAGAAAATATTTTTTTTTTACTCAAAATTGTCCCTTAAAATCACCTCTTAATGAAAAAGAGAAAAAATAAATAAATAATCTAGTCATGGTTCTTTTCTGCACAGCAAAACATGATCCATCCAAAGTTTTGATGATCTGATTGAGTAAACAACAGTAGATTTCCGATTTCATATAGCGAGGTTAATAAACAACTCTTTCTTCGCAGTTTCTGTATAGTGGAAATTTTTGGCAGGCATTGTAATTTTCTAAAAACTGGTTATATTTTAACAAACATTTATTACACTGCCTAATTTACTAACATTTCAACTTGCTGAAAATTTGAAAGAAATTGGTGAACTTACGTAGGAGATATGGATTTTTTTTTTCTTTCTAACAGTGATGGAAAAAAAATTTTGGTTTTTCTTTTTTGACAACTCAGTTTTTTTCTGCACTTAGCAACGCAAATTGGTTGATACATTCGTAGCATCATTTTTATATTTAAAAGAAGAGACTTCCAATAGCAAAATTGCTCTTGCAAAAAAAAAAAGGGGGGGGGGAATTATAATATAGTATAAAATCATTACGGTAAGCCGCAAGAGCAGATCGTACGATCATTTTGCTGCTTGACTTATGGAATAAAAAAAATTATGAATTTTAAATTGAAACAAAATTAATAAGCTGAAAACGAAACTTATTTTGAATAACATATTTAGTCCTGCTAATTTGATTTGGGACAGAGACTTTTACTAAGCAAGAAGATAAAGGATGAAAATAGAAAACATTTATCTTTCAATATACTTGATATTTTGAGTTTCTTTCGCGATGTGTTTACATTATATAACCATCAACTAAGACTCTTAAAGAATATCCGGTATTGTGAGTCATTATCTGAAATGAAATGAGGGGCAATTATTTCTTATAGTAAAAATAAACCTTTTATAGTGAAGCAAGAAAAAATGAATGAATTTTCGATGAATTAAAGTTGGAAATGTAAGAAAATAGAGTAGATTCATATAGTGTAGCATACGATCGGTAGGGGCAATAAAGCGTAAGTGTGACGCGGCAAATACAATGCTAAAACCAGTGGCGTAGCTAAGGGGGGTGTCTGCCCTGGGCACCGAGGCCTAGAGGCACCAAATTGAGAGAAATTGTTATATATCTATTGGGGTGGGGGCACAAAATTTCTTGCTGGCCCCGGGCGCCAAAAAACATAGCTACACCAGTGTTCTCGCTGTCGCTCGCCAATGTGCCAAATTGCGACTAAATTCTTCATTTGGCGAGTAAACAAGCGATTAGATTCGCCAAATTGCTAGTGCTCAATTTTTGCTTTTTCTTTTTCGTTTCTCATACATATGCATATGTATGTAATCTATACATATTTTTTATATTTGTAGTGAAAAGTTGAAATTAGATTAATAACAATCGCTACTACAGTTATAAGAACTTGGGTTATTTTAGAACATATTGCAAAAAAGGGAATATTTTAAAAAGTTAGTTTTTTTTTCTACATGACGAATCTATTTTGCTAATACTTTTCTCATTTGGCGAATGTTTTTTATTTTTAATTAGCCAAATTACTAACGTTGGTCAAATGTCAGCGAGAGCACTGAGCTACACTACTGCTAAAACCAAATTGATTAAAGAATATCTTCAAATGAAACTAAAAGCTTTTTCCCAATAAAGGAAAGAAAAAAATATTAGTATGAAGAGAAAGGTTAGCACCTAGTTTTTGCAGTATAGAAAGACTCCAATGTAGCAAAATAAATTTTTATTTAACCCCTCCAGCCCCTCCCCCTCAAAAAAAAAAAAGTGAGGTACTAAATTATTTCTTTCATCCAGATCAATTCAAGAAGGCCGGGTTTGCGTACTGCCTTTGTTTATTCATAATGCATGGTTGACTGTTTGAGGCATCAGAGATTGAGAAATAACTTTTAAAAATAATAGAAAATCATTTACGTTTATGACAAAACGGCCAGTTTTTACTTCTTTCATTGATATGACAGATAATATTTTAATATTTCTCTTTGCCTTTTTCTTTGAAGTTTTCTTTTGCTTCAGTGCGAAAAAATATATAGATGACTAATCTTTTGGGAGTTTTGGGTTTGATTCTAACAGTCGATACCAGGCTGTAATATTAATAACTGAGGAAAGAAATTATTCATTCCTGTGAATTTCTCATGGTACTGTGTGTGCATCTCTTTCACTCTATAAATCAAAGTGCATGTGTTTACACGGTCATTTTCTGAAGTCTCAACTCACGACCCCCGGGTCATCCACTTCTGGGGATCCTCCACGAGATGCTGGGGATCTTTCTTTTTTTCTTATTTCGGCGAATTTTCACAGTAGTCGAGACACTGTACAGGACAAAGAAAAATTTATGACAGTATGGGTGCTAGAGTTTTACTGAAAGTAATTGGTGTTTGTATATAAAGAGGTTGGGGTTTGGTTAGTGGGGGAGAGGGCAGGTGTGAAAAGGGACAGATTAGGAATGGAACTATCGGGGAACGCAAATTTTGTCAAAAGATCGCTGATAAACGCAAAATTTGTGAATGGATCAAGAAAAAAATGTCGATTTAGCCATGAGATCACAGATAAAATGCCGATTTCGTCTGAACACGGGAAAACGAAGATTTCGTCTAAAGATAATGGATAAAATGCCGATTTTGTCAAAATATCGCAGATATAATGCCAGTTTTGTCAAAAGATCACTGGGGGAAATCGCCATTTTTGCAAAAAGATCGCGCAAAAACTCAAACTTTGTCAAACAATAACTCGAAAAAAACAGTTTGCCAAATGATAGCTGAAAAATGCTGACTTCGTCAAATGATCCAGAAAAAAAATGCCGGTTTTGTCAAAAGATCGCGAATAAAAGGCAGATTTTTTCAAAAGATTGGAGATAAAAAGTCGATTTTGTCTAAAAAGTAAAGATAAAACGCCGATTTTGTCATAAAATTGCAGATAAAATGCCAATTTCTTCTAAAGACTGAACATAAAATGCAGATTTTTTCCTAAGATCGCTGATAAAACGCAGATTATGAGAAAACATTGTGGGTTAAACGCCGATTTCATTAAAAGATCGTTGAAAAAAATGCCGATTTCTTCAAAAGATCGCGGGGAAAAAGACAGATTTCTTTTAAAGGTCGCGTGGAAAATGCAGATTTCTTCTAAGTATCGTGGAAAAAACACAAGTATGTGAAAGGATGACAGAAAAAAAATGTTTATTTCATCAAAGGATTGCGGACCCGCCCCCGCATCTGCTGTAACCTTTCAGAAAATTTGCTATAAATTTAATCTCCCTTTATCTGTGGCACATCATCCAGGATAGCTTTTTAGAAGCATGTTCCCAAAGTATAAAATTGCAAAAACATTTTCTTGTGCAATCTCATGTTTTTATTTTGACAAAATATAAATAAATACAAATGTAGCATAGAAGATATTATTATGAAATGATATATATATATATTTTTTCATTGTATGTGAATATAATATGCATTTTTAAGCATATAAGAATCTATCATAAAAATTGTAAGGATTTCAAAATTAACATGTTGGCAGGTATGCATCGAGGATCCGCACAATTTATAGTGCAATTTTGCGACAATTCTATGTACTCTGTTTTGTTGAATTCATTTTTGAGAATGTTCTATAGACTCTAATTAGTAAAACTATGTATCTCTGCTCCTACTGGGAATTTCTAGAAAATTCCTTCAGATTATAAAAGTCAATTTTTTTGCAAATTGTGACCAGATTTGGCGACATTCTTTCATTTGGTACCAAGAGTATGTTGAAAAAGTCCTGTATGCTCTGATTGATTGAATTTTGTTTTCAAGAATGTTCTGTAGACTTTGGTTAGTTGAATCATTTATCTTGGCTTCTATTGGGAATTTATATAAAATTCCAGGTTCTGAAAGAAAATTTTTTCATCACAATTTTACCAAATATTTTTTAACACATTCTATCACTTGGTTTCAAGTATGTATTTTGGCATTGATAATCTTGAAAATTGGTTTTTCTGCCAAATGTCACTAATATTCACCAAATTTTGGCAAATTGTTAACTTTTCAACAACTACTTAATAACTTTTTCAAACTTAATTTCCATTGGCATCGGCCACTCATTGACCTATAGTGACCTAAAATGACATACAGTGCATGTCAAAAGTTAGAAGCACAACAGAAAATTTCAAAATAAAATTTTATTAATAAGTGAAAGTTACTTCCCTTTTCACATAGCCTACAAATTGTAGTTTTAAAAAGATAGTTCATAGATTCATGCTATAAAATTTATCTTAAATAATAAAATTTATCAAAACAACAAAAATGAGTGTGTCAAAAGTTTAAGCACAGTAGTTTTTTTAGTCTTTAGCAGAACAAGAATAAAAAAAAATTAATACTTGATTATTGCTCCTTTCTGCTGAATTACTTTAACTATATGGTCTACCATCGTTAAAATGAGGTTCTGTGTTGTTTCTGGCTCATTTTTAAACCAAGCGTTCTCAATGGCTTCTTTCAAATCTTTAACTGAAGAATACTGCTTTACATTTAGATAAACTGCATGAGTGAGAATATAAAAAATATGTGGGGTAAAGTTTAAATCAGGACTAATTGTCGGCCATTTCAAAACAGACACTGTTTTCGACTTAAGACACGATGAAGTTGAGTCTGAGGTATGAATGGAAACATTATCATGTTGAAATAACCATTTTTCTCCCCCTAAAAACCTTGGCAACAGGAAGCAAATGATTGGCTAGTGTCTCTTTAGTAGTTTTCAAAGTTTTCAGGACCACTGATTAATGCTAGAGATGTCTGACCATTGAAAGAAATAGCCCCCCATACCATTACAGAACTACCATTATGTTATCAGCTAAATACACTCCTAGGTTCTTTGCGGGGATCATGCCAATAGTACTTAAACCCATCAGGGCCATCGAGGTTCCATTTTTTTTTTTCATCACTGAATATGACATTCAGCCACTTTTCACCAAATGTCATATGCTCTTTGGCCCATTGTAATCTAACTTCTTTATGGTGTCGTTTGAGACACGGTAATCGAGCCATTTTACCTTATTTGATGTATTTGAATTCCAAAACTCTTCTATAAAGTTTTTTTTTGATATTTGTTCTCCAACTGCATTATTTTTTTCCGAAACAGAGTAATTACCAGTTAAAGCCAAATTTCTGATGTGGCTATCTTTGCTCAAACTAGTCACTCGCGGCCTTCCTGAATGAAATTTTCGTTTAAAATCATTATCACAAGCCAAAATTTGAATATCTTGTTTTGACCTTTTTAATGCACTTGCAATTTCAGAAACAGAATTACATTTTGCTCTTATACTCCAAATTTTTATCATCTCCTCCTCTGAAAACTCTTTCAACTTGGACATTTTGTACTAACTCAAAAACAACAGCGGACTGCTTCTTATACACCCAGAAATTGTTTGCGTGTGCAACCATTTACATCAGACTGTAAAATTTGCATAAAAACGATTTTGTGCTTAAACTTTTGACACGGCCATTTTCCTTCTATTCTTAAATTCCATGGTTTGAAATAAAATTTAAAAGTTAATTTAAATGAATATGGTGTAAAAATAGATATTATTAACATATACAAGATGGATATTGAAATTAAAGGTAATATTTAAAGTTTTATTTTAAAATTGCTATTGTGCTTAAATTTTTGGCACGCACTGTACAATTGAATTTTCTTGAACATGTATCTTAGCCCAATGACTTTTTCATACTCCAACATAGTAGGATACAGAATTTAGTTAAAACTGTTAGATACATTTTAAAAATAAAATTTATATAAACGCACATGCAAAATTTGCTCATTATGTTATTGAATAAAGTATCTTTTTTTGTGTACTTTCAGATCACTTCACTATTTTTTAATTACTACAAATTCTTTTTATGTGTTCATTTTCATTCTGATATATAAGTGCACAGTGTTATGTTAATTGTAAGTTTAATAATTTTTTTAATATATTTTGTGCAGCATTTTACTAGGAGAAGATGGTCACATTTGCCTTACTGATTTTGGTCTATCTAAAGAATCCTTAAATAATGAAAAGGCCTTTTCTTTTTGTGGGACTATTGAATATATGGCACCAGAAATTATAAACAGGAAAGGTCACACAACAGCTGCAGATTGGTGGTCTTTTGGTGTACTTATGGTATGTGTATATTTAATGATTTGTGATAATTTTTAGTTTTCATTTAATGACTTGTGAAGGTTTTTTAAGTGTTTATAAATATCTAAATTTCATAGCTATATTTAGTGTCAAAATTTTATTTTCATTTCTAATAGGTTCAAATAAAATTTTATTCATAAATTTATCTGTTTTACAGTATATATTTTTAAAGATATTTTCCCCACATTTTCCGTAAGTATTCTCAGTTGAACTTCAACAATCAATAATTGTATTTTATTTTGTGACTGGAAATAATTTTGAACAATTTATTACTTGTTTATGTATATTTATTACTTGTTACTATCGCTTTTTGATACTATGTGTATCAAAAAGTGATATTCAAAAACTTTTAATATTTCTAAAATTTTTTGTTATTTATTTTTTTAAATGTCAACATGTGCAACGGTTTTTTATAATATGCAATTTTTTTTTCTTGCATGTAAAATAAATTTAAATTGATTTTCATGTGAAGTGTACAAGTATACAGTGCATAAAAGCATTCAATAAAGCTTTGATGTATACTGCATAATTAGAATACATACACATCACACAACCACAATTTTGTAAAGGAGAACCTGTAAGTTGCCCATTCTTTGCATTGGAGCATTTTTAAGTTTGTACCATTACTAATAATGCACAATAAATATATATTAATATGGTCTTCTATTCTGTCAAAAGCATGGATTTATAATACACAAATGCCTATGATCACTATATTTTAGATTTAAACATAGTTAAATCTTTTTAAATAAGGTAATATACTCTTTGGCCATAATAAAAGTTGACTTATCGGATGTATTTATTATTTTTATGTATTTCTGCATTTATTAGAATGAAATGTTTTGTGTTTCTTCTAAATAACTATTATACTTCTGTATTCTGAATGCATTCATTGGTTTGCATGGCCATCAATGGCAAATTTTTGAGTAGTGCGCCATCCAATCAAATCCTTTCATTTTTCATGTCAAATAGGGATGGGACGAATAGTGATTTGGCCGAATACCGAATATTCGGCCAAATTTTAGGCCGAATACCGAATATTCGGCTGGCCGAATAGTAAAATTTTTTTCCAATAAAGAAAATTAATTTTTATTATATATAATTTAAAAAATAGGAGCAACTTAATAATTATTACTCTTAAATACTTTTAAATGTATTTTTAAATTTGAAAAATTTATTTTAACACAAAAAAATTATGAAATTGCATTATATCCTTTATTCTAATGTACATCAAATTGATTTTCAGTAAGTCAAGATGGGAAAATATTTCCATTAAAATATGAAGAATGTACTTCACTTTTACTATCAATTTATACTTCTCGTATCCAAAATCAATAATATTCTTAATCTCTCTCTCTCTCTCAGAACTCACAAGGACATATTTTCTGAAATAACCTTTAATGAAGTAAATTTGATCATTTAGAGTTTGTGTCCCTAGTGATAAGCAAATTTGTAAGAATGAGACTGTTCTGAAATCAGATGCCTAGCTTTAAATTACAAATTACGTTAAAGCAAAAGGTTATGCTTAAAGTAGAATGCATATGTTGACAAAATCTTTGATATTTGAATCGGCACATACAATATTCAACTTCAATATTCCACTTATTCAACAAGCATTAAAAGGATAAACAGAAATTGATAACAACATGAAGGAAGGAAGATTAAATTAAAAATATATGCATAATAATATTACATATTTAAGTCAGTAACTATGCAAATAATTATTTAAAAGTGAAAACTATAGAATGAAAAAATTATTTTGTTGAGTATTTAGAATTTATATTAAAATACAGTAGACTCCCTCAAATCCGCACTCCTAAAATCCACAACTTTCTAAAATCCGCACATATTTTACAGATGTAAACAATGAAACATTCAGTTCAGATGTAGGTGCAAAATTTGACTTTTTTAGTTTTAATATCAATTCCATATATTTTTTAATTTGTAATTTTTGTTAAGGATATTGAATTCACGTGTTTTAGATAAAGAATATTTTATTTCTGAAAAAATAAAGATATTTCTGATATCATTGGTAATCACAATCTTACCAAATATATTAATGTATTAATCAAGCTTTTTTAGTTATTAAGTCTGGCTAAACCTGAAATAAAGTTTCGTTATTGTATGATTTTGATGTGAATTAGTAATATACCTTTATGAGGCAAGTTTCATTGAATAATTTAGGAAAAACACATTTCATCTCTATAATGAATAGATTATTAATTTGACCTTTGCTTTTAGTATTTTTATCATTTAAAAAACTATCTAATTTTTTATTATTTTAATTTATTACTCATTTTAATATTTTAGCATATTGTAAACAGTCATTTATACTTTTGATTTCATTTACATTCAGATTACTTTTTTAAAAATGTAAACAAAGCAGTGACCAGAAATCCGCAAAACCTCTGGTCCCAAGCTGTGTGGATTTGAGGGAGTCTACTGTATTTATAAAACCATCTTCATAAAGCAAGTTATGTCATCTAATGTGTATCGAGTTTGATACCAGTTCTGCTTTCAGATGTACCGTTGTAGTTGGAATGGTGATATATTTAATTTAATTTTGAAAATGAATCTTCATTAACACACCTAGTGAATAAATTTTTTCATTTCTTACTTTATAGAAAATAAGTTATAAATTTCATAAGAGCCTTTTTTATATGTGCATGGAATTTACAGACATTAAAAAATATTCGAGCATTTTAGAATAAGGCAGTATTTTTATATTTTGAATTGTAATATATCATTCTCTAAAGATTTCATTTCCCGTACAATTAAATCTCCAACTTGGGCAGCATTTTCTAGAATATCACTTACTTTTATAGGAAATACAGAAAGTTTTTTTATATACATTTACAGAAATATTTTTTAGTATCTGAATAACTCTATATTTTGTAAGTAAGAGTGAGAATGACTTCATAAATGAAGTAGCCAATTTGGATTAGAGGAAAAAAAATTTCAAGAATGAAATTCTTTAAATCCGAAATTTATTTGGCAAGATATCTTTCACTATTCGGCGAGATTTTAGCAATATTCGGCAAGATATCTCTAAATATTCGGCTACAGGTATTCGGCCGAAGTATTCGGTCAACAAGCCTTCAATATTCGGCGAACCGAATATTCGGCAAAAGGGCCGAATAGGCCGAATACCGAATAGTGGCCAAATATTCGTCCCATCCCTAATGTCAAAACCACAGTATTTAAAACATATGGACATTTGAACATAGTCAGTTCATCTACACTTACTTCATTGTTATTCATATTATTAGTGCTAACTCTATGGAGAGGATGTAATTTGTTTGTTGCCAAATCTGTCTCATGCATTAACCCACATGCTGATAATCTTTGGATCAATCCTATTGCATCCACATTTATTTAATGGCTGGGGAAAAAAAATCTATGGCTAGCTATGAGGTTTAATAGGCAAGTTGATGACACTCAAATAACTGGATTTATTTAGATTACGTATTGCACAAGAAAAAAAGTTGAATTATTATAGTTTACAAAAGAAGAATCGGCTTTTCTTCTCAGATCTGCATGAGAAGAAGTTTTAGTTATCTAGATGACTTCACAGTATATCTTGGAATATAAAGAAGTCACCTAAAGAAAAAATATTATCTTCTCTGCTGATTTGAGGAAAAACAGATTAAAGAAACAGAATCTGATGTATAAGAAGGTAAAATTGTTTTCAAAGAGGTTAGCTCTTGTTGATAAGTATCTTAGTTTTTTAGAAAAAAAAAAAACTTGTTATTAATAAAAAAAATCCTGACTTTTAAAAACCTTGAAGTTACAATTGTGATACATAAATTGAAAGCTTTCAAGCAAACCGTTATCACTAGGATGTTTGATAGTTTAAATAGAAATTTAGTTATTATTTTTGTGTTGTATCTATTATTTAAGTATATTTGCAATAAAGATTAGAGCATTTTTCTAAATGTTAAAAACATTTTCTGTCATTTTATAAATAATTTTCAAATATTAAAATATAAACAAATGAATGACCTGTAATCTACAAAACTTTTTTGTAGTGATTAGTGCAGAATAAGTTTACTGTACTTCTCTTAATGAAATCTGCTTGAAGGAGAAATGAATATGGACCCCCCCCCCCACACACACACACACACGCACACCACCTTTTTACCCTTTAAAAGTCGAGACTTTTATTTTAATGGAAAGATCTTATATTAAAGAGAATAGCAAAATTGTTTAACCTTACCTCATCACATTACATTTTAAGGTATTAATACACAAGTACAAAAAAAAAAAAAAAAAAAAAAAGTGAGCAATTAGAAGCTGCTTTGGTTGGTTGGGGCAAAATATGTATACTTCAAGGTTAGAAAATAGTATCTTTTGCAGACTTTTATTCTTGTTGTATATAAGATAAAGGTCTGCATAGACTGAAATTTTCAAACCTGGACCCAGTCTGAAAATTCAATCAAAGCCAAATCTGGCCCAAGTCTTTAGGGAAAATGTAAGCTCTAGGCTCAGCATGGTTCAGAAAGAATGTAGATCATTGTCTGATCCAGGCTCAAGATTCAGGACCAGGTCTCGGGTAATGCAGACATCTAAGATCTTGATTAGATCAGATTATTTAAATAGCTGTTAACATGTGATGTGAATGAACATATAACCTAAGGTTTTTTTTTATTTTTTTTTTATTTCAGTTAAAAAAAAAATTGTTTCAAATGCATTAACTAATAAATTTTTAATTATTACTTTAAAAAATTTTAGTCTTTGATCTCAAAATAATGGTTTTAAGAAAATTTTTTTCAAGCTTTTTTTTATAAATTGGAATAAATTTATTATTTTGAATTGATTTTATAATTTGTATAATTGTTATTAATTTTGTATTTTTTCTCTCTTAAGTATGAAATGCTTACAGGAGGTCTTCCATTTCATGGATCTAATAGAAAAGAAACCATGACACAAATCTTGAAGTAAGAACAATTATCATTTAAAAAATAAAATTTTAGTATTTTTTTTTTCTCAATCTTTATGGATACTTTTTGCTTAAAAGTATAAAATAGAAGTTTAATTATCTTTATTTATTCTATTAAATTATCTATAAAATCGAACAATTGTAGAAAATCTGCAAAAGAAAAAAGGAGGAAATTTCCTCCCTGACCAAAGAAATAGATGCTAAAAAACAGTTGCTAGCCAGCTAATGTTATATATTTTGTTATATAATTACATAGTTATGTTTTATGTAAAATTTCAATCTATTAAGATTAAAATTTAATGTAGGTAATTATATGTTCTGTTCTGTTTTTACTTTAGAAAGTCCTTATTTTTCTTTTAACGAAGCCCTTACAAAGTCCTTATATTTCATTTAGCAAATTCTGTATGAACCCTGCACAATGAACTTAAAGATATAAAATCATATAAATTAGAGTATCATTTAACAAAATTCTTTAAAAAAAAAAATTGAAACTGAATAACATCACGAGCCTGACCAATGGCAAGCAGGTCAGCTAGTTTTAAATAAATAAAAATAAACAATCTTTAAATTTCAAATTCTTTAAATTAGAAATGTTGCATTATATTTTATGTTACAATAGCATTAAAAGCAAGGATTAGTTTTCATTTGTGAGTTCGGATTAGGTTGCTGGTTGAAATATTGTGGGTTCAGGTCAAGAAGATTTTTTCTTGGGTTGCAGTTTGGCTTAATATGGAATTTATAGATTCAGGTCAGGTTGAACCCGACCTGTGCAGGACTCTGGTATAGATCATTGCAGTGACTGCTAAATTTAATAATGCAGTTTGTTCTCAAATTCTGGTTGTGAGTTCAATGCACATGAATTTTGTTTTCATTTAATTTAAAACTGTGGGTATTTAATTAGAAGAAAAATTATATCAGTGCTGTTTTTATGATTACTGTTGTTATAAAGATTGAATTTTTATACATGAGACTAAATGTTTAAGTTAATAGTATGAAAATGGTTATTTAATAAAAAATGAAAAACAAAGAGTAATGTAGTAAATGTAACAAAAAGTATGTTTGATTACATTTATATATATTTATATTTTGTATATTGTTGAATTAAACTAGAAGTTATCACTTACTTAAATCCCCTAATAAGTGTGCATCAGTGTAAATATATATCATTCAAATTATCTATATTTAAATAATTTGAAATTCCAACAGTTTTGGCAGTTATTTGCATTCAAACACAAAGGTGTCACAGTACCTTTCATAGAAATAGGTCTACAAAAAATCTATGTAGAAATAGTGTTTAATATTATGTAAGTTCTACAAAATTGGACAAAAAATGCTGCACATATATTAACTGAAGGTTTATTCATAACAAATCAATTGATTTAGAAAAAATAATCTCAATCATTACAATTTTGTTTTCTTTAGGAAACTTGAATATTGAATATCTCAATGTGCACCTTCTTTTATATTTGAACCCTTCAAATGCATAATTATTCAACATGTCTTTTTAAAATATTCTTTTTATATTTAAAAATCTCAAGCAAGATAGCAACATTAATAAAAGCTGTCTTGTGTGTCCCTTTTTGCAAAAATAGTTGCATAGTAAATACTTTTTTTATTTTTATGAAAGGATAATAATTTTAGCAACCTTAGATTCTTGATTATTTTTAGTTAGCACATTGTTTATCAAACATATTTTGAAGAAATGGGACCATGGATTATTCAGTTTATTCTACAATATTAGATTTTTTTAAAAAAGTATTTATTATAATGATTTTAATTTTATTTTTGCTTTAGATTTATACATACAAAATACCGCATGGTTAAGCATATCTGAATAATTATATATATATATATATCAACAATCTTATATGTAAAAAAAAAAAAAAAAGTTATTTTACCAAAATAAAAAAATATTGTAAGTATCTATGAGCAATAACAGATTGTCTTTTTGGGGGAAAAAAAGATGTTAATTTATTTTTTTGTATTTTTTGTATATTTTTCCTTTTTATCTTTTCAGGGCGAGATTACCTATGCCGGAATATTTAAGTGAACCTGCTCAAAGTTTACTAAGAGCTCTTTTCAAAAGGAATCCTCAGAATAGACTTGGTAAATAATTAACAGCAATTTCCTATTTGAAAATTATTTACCATGGTTAGTCCCTCATCAATTATTTTTTATTTTCTTTATTAGTATCTGGACCAGAAGTTAGACAGCATGTGTTCTTTGCATCTATAGACTTTGAAGCACTTTTAAGAAAGGAATTTAGGCCACCTTTCATTCCAGCAGTTCCTTTTCATTTTATAGATTGCTCCAAAGAAGTACTTAATGGTAAGATCAGGCTTATATTTAAAAAGAATGTTTTTCTCACATTTATTGCATTATTCACAAAAACTATGTTTATGTATTTATATTATAAAGCAAAAACATGTTTTGCAAGTAGTGATGTCGTATTAACAGTGGTAGTGACTAAATAAATATTTCTTTTAATGCAGGATGCAGGTAATTCTAAATACTGCACAATTTTTAAATTTTTATACCTTTTTGAAAAGAAGAAAAACTATCTTAATTAAATGATTTTTTTTTTTAAATTCAAATAATTTTGTTGATGAATGTTTTAAAATCTGCATGCATAATAATTATGCTTGACTGAAGCTATCTTTGCTTATCTGAACTAAGGATGCACCAAATTTTGACTAATGGATTTTTCATGATTTTGGCCATATATTGAATGCTCTGCACACAGATACACTGAATATTTGGCTTGCCAACTACTCCTATATTTCAGAGTTTAAAAGTGTAAAAAAAAGCTCAATTTTAAGACAACTTTGCAAAACTATATATTTTTTAAATCATTGATTAAAATCTTTAATCTAACAAGGGGAGGACCAACTTTGATAATCACTCATTTTGATTATTTTTATATATGTTGTAAGGTAGAGACCCCTTAGTCTCAGATTCAATGAACTTTATACAAGCTCCATAGTTCTCGAGGAACAAGGGTCTGTAATAATATAATGCAACTTTGTCATGCCATTATCGCATTGGCGTAGCTTATTCGGTATAGAGTTGGCTCATAGACCCGAAGGGCTCGTGTTCAGTCACAGAAAGCACTACATTTGTTTTATTTTTTGTTCTATAAATATACTTATAATTTAATAAACTTATTGTAAATTAAAAATTATGTATCCTTACTAATATTATAAATCGGAAAGTGAGTTTGTTCCGCTTTCACGCCGTAACTACTGAACCGATTGCTTTGAAATTTTGCAGACGTAAAGTTAGAAGTCCGGATTAAATAATAGGGTACTTTTTCCCGGAAAAAATTGATATTCCCGAGGGAAAACAAAAATATAGTTTGCTTGATGGATGGATTGGAGATAGCGCTGTGTGTCGTTTAAAACAAGATAAAATATTGCAAACGAATATAAACATGTAAATTTAGAAGCTAAATGATACGATAATGAATCTCTGAAAATGGAGAATTCCCGAGGGATGACGTACAATTTGTTTTATCGTCTAAACTGTTTTTTTACATCTACTTATATATTGCAAACGAATATGAACATGTAAATTTAGAAGCTAAATGATACAATAATGAATCCTCGAAAATGAGGAATTCCCGAGGGATGACGTACTATTTGTTTTATCGTCTAAAATGTTTTTTTTTTTACATCTACTTATCCTGAAATAACTATAAGTCAACAAATTACTAATTGGTATAAGTATTAGTTACGTTATTTAGTTCTTGAGGTATGCGATAGATGGCGCTGGGTGTTTTTAAAACGTGGTAACGATGTGCAGTAGCTGTATAATAGTTAGGTTAGGTTGGTTTAGTGCTTTTTTTCTAGGTAGATATCTAAAGTAGTTATTGTTTTTTCGATAGGTAATTACATCACTTTGTTCGTCGTTTAGATTGTTATAGTTTAGTTTGGGGTTTTAGTTTAGTTTAGGTTTATAGTTTACTCATATTTTCACAATGCCTCGCAAACGTAAATCTAATTTGTCGAGCACCTCATCTAAAGCTCGGGCAATGAAAATTGCCCGATCTCAAGAATCGTCTCTCCATGCTGAATTAAGAAGCGCGAACAAGCAGAGCGTCAGGCTGCGTCGAGAGCTGCTGAGCTACCTTCTCAGCGCCAGCAAAGACTTGAGGAGCAAGCTGCTCGCCAAGCTTCTTTGAGGGCTTCTGAGAATGATATTCGTACTCAAGTCCGTTTATTGCAAAAGGCTCAACGTCAGCATGGTCAGCTCTATGTAGCGTGTTCCTGGGTTTCCAGTGCCCAAAATCTGCATGTTTTTGCTCCACAAGGGAAAACATATAATATAGTGTACCATTCATTTTTGGTTTAACAACTAATCGTATCCAGCGTTATATCGCGCTTCTTACATTTTTCCGTGGAAATGAGAAGTTTTCTTATAGTTGTGCTTTATACCGCAATATAACCGAATTCCACGCGGGCGGAAAGCTAGTCAGTTATAATTTTAATGTATTTATTTTTAATTGTAACTAAATCATTGCATAAAACATCATAAAGCTGTTATTTTTTAATGACCTTTAAAATACATTTCATATAGTCTTAAACTAGTTTTAAATAGTCTTAATTTAAAAAAAAAATACTTATAAATTATATATTCTTTGACACAATTGTTAGATACCATTACATTAACAATTTGTGAATTTAAAGAAACATCATTTTTATATCGCTCAATAATGGAAGAAG
The DNA here is from genome assembly GCA_964019185.1 of Maratus speculifer. NCBI lineage: Eukaryota > Metazoa > Arthropoda > Arachnida > Araneae > Salticidae > Maratus > Maratus speculifer. The sequence continues at coordinate 247,724,828 of OZ025290.1, read as the reverse complement.
ATACAATGGTAATACTGCTCAATTCTCAAATAAATCATAAGTATATTAAAAAGTAGCATTAGAATTAAATTACCTCTTTTTTTTAATATTAAAGATTTTTAATTTTGTAATACGTATAAGCTTTGCTTTAATTTTTTTTTTTTTTTTTTAGTTCACCTTTATCTTCCTTTTGCTTATTTTTATATTTGCCACAACTAGAGGCCGACACTAAAGATTTTGCAATTTTTGAAAATAATAGATACAACATTTAAATTCTTTAACCCGGGAGAACTCGCTATAAGAATTTCTCTCACGGTGTCCAATTCTTTTCTTTTACTTTACAGTCACTTAAGTCAAAATTTTTGTTTGGCTTAGTATTTTTATTCAAAAAAGAGGTAAAGTAATCGAAATCACATTTTGAAATTTTATTAAAATGAAAAATAGTCCTAAAAAAAGTACGATGGAGAAAGAAAATCTCATGCGCGAGTTCTCGTGAGTTAAATGCTGAGAAAAGTTTAATAATGATTTAAAAAATCAAAGTTAAATAAAAAGAATATTTAAATTGTAACTAATGTAAAATTTTAAAATTTTAAATTAAGATTATTAAAGTATAATTACAAGTGTATTTATAAAACAATTAAGGAGAAAATAAATGTAGCCAATTTCTATCATCCCATATTTTCATCTTATTAATAATCTTTTCATCTTATTAAATATTTTAAAAAACTAAAAAACTCTAAAACCAACAAAACTTCTAAAACTTTTATTTTTAAATATTGATACTTCAAATTATATTTAATAAATAAAAATATTTATTCTCAGGAAAATTTTCAGTGTAATTGCTCTTCAACTTTGCCTAATAAACAAGAAAATATCTCTAACTTTTCCTACTCTCAAATGGCGCAGGCTTCTGATCACTACATCGATTTCACCATTGCATCCATGCCTTTCAGAAAGACAACTTTCTCCTTGGACTCTGTCCTTTGAATGCCATGTTTTCAAAAATATCTGTTAGAGATGGTGTGAGGATACGAGACAGTTTATTAAACTCTTGATTCTTAAAAAAAAAAAAAAAAAAAAAAAAAAAAAAAAATATGGGGATTAGATATTTTATGGCAGACTGTGATTGGTACGTTTGATTCATAACTGCTGTTTTGTCTTCGAAAATGATTTTTAGCAATCTTGTTTGAATTCCTATTCCCGTCAGGCAGCAAGCTCGTTTTTTAATCGCCATTGGACGAAAGCCTCAAAATGATGTGCCATGGAATGGCACATCATTATCATATATGGGATTCAAAGCTCAATTAATAGAATTTCTTCATCGGAGAATGTCCTCGAAATATCTTAATAGTTATCGTCTCAAATTTTTTTATATCAGAAGAAGAAAACTCATTTAAGACCTTACTCAGATATATCCTGCCGTCAGTTTAATAACTGAAAAATTTGGAGCAAGTGTTATAAATAATGGGATTCTCTCAAATCCATATCTTTTAGCCTAGTTGTAAAACATGGATAGGTAGCTCCATTCTTTCATATTTTTGTTCATCCAATTTCATGGACTCCTTCAGTGCATGTGAATAAGAAAGATCAAATCTTACATTTTTTGCTCATCTAACTTCCATTCCCACAGTGTTGTATTTATGTGAATCTTACTTCAACGTTAGCAATCATTGGATGTAGGATTGATTTATTTCATTGATGGGTTGGATTTATTTCAAGAACTTTGATAATATGATTCAATTCACTTTAATAAACATAAGTAAATATGATTGAAATCTAGCTGAATATAAATTCAATAACTCTGATAACATTCTTGATAAAATTTTTTAATTTTCAATTCTGTTTCATATACACATTAATAATTAAACAATATTTTAGTTATAGCTAAAAATTATTTTCAAATTTAAATATTATACTTGATTGGCAGTGATGTTTTTGGATTTGTAAATTGGAGCTGCTTTAATTCAATTTTATTTAATATATAAACATTTAATGTATTTAAATTTAATTACATAATTAATCTATTTAATAACAATATATTTAGTAACATTTAAGGTATTTAAATATATTTCTTTTCCAAAATCATTGTAAAGATATGTGACCTTCCACATATTTCTCATGTTCTGCTAAATGAAATTTTAAAGGACTTGTATTTATCAATCACCTAATTGGTCAGGAGAGGTTTTAACCTGTAACACATTCTATGTTATTTAGTTACGAGCTATAAAAAAGTCAATTAAGAAATATTTGCTTTTAAAAAAGGTTCTAGTGAATAGATTTTGATGGGAATTGTATTGCTAGATAGATATATAAAAAAAAAAAAAAAAAAAATTCTTAAAATTTGTATTTTGAATCGCAAAACTTGCAATCTATGTAAGCGAAGCTGGAGACAAAAACTAAGCAATAAAGTTCTTTTCAGTAATTAAGTAATTGCTAATTAACAATAAATATTGCATACACTGTACCTTGAAAATTGAATTAAATATATAATGAAATAGTTTGCATTGGATTTTTGTATGAAGTTTTCCAGTTTTTTAAAAAATGTTTTGATGATTGTTTTGTTTTTAAGATTCTCCTGGTGTACCACCAAGTGCGACTGCTCATGAGCTTTTTAGAGGTTTTAGTTATGTAGCATCTAACTTCATAGATGAAGAACATCCCAGAACCAATGGAGTTACAAATGATGTATGTATTTAAATTAAGAAAATCTTGCTTATTTAATCCTTTTTTTTTTTTTTTTTTTTTTTTTTTTTGTAACACTTTTAAAATACACTTTTTAAGCACCTTTTTTAAGCTGCTTTTTCAATCCCCAATATTTTTATATTTTTATTGTTTAACTTCTGAATAGCTGGCACTTCTAAATAAAGGATAAATTCTACACTGCATTTTCTATTATTTAGAGGATTTACTGTATTTGAAAAAAAGTAATCATAATTCTGCAACTTCTATACTTGCACCACTTCAGTAATGCCTAAAAAAAAAATGTATTTTTTTTTTTTTTTTTTTTTTTTTTTTTTTTTTTTTGCAAGTATAGATATGTTTATAATTTCAAGTTCTCACTGATACATCTGTAGAAGTAGAATCTCACCAAATTTAAAATTGCCATCTAGTTCAGAAATATTAATCTGCCTATTAAACTTCTTTTATGAAATGGTTACTAAAGTTATATGGAATTATTTCTTATGAAGCTTCCAATATTATTAAACATTAGTGAAGACATTCTTTATGAAAAACTCTAGTTACTGTCACTGATTTTCTGTTCTTTACACTTTCTTAGTAAATACTTTCTTTAGTTTCTAAAATAATCTAAAAGTTCTAAATGCATAATATTTTTTGAAATCATAGAAAATTTTTGTGTAATTTGCAGATTTCCAAAAAAACTCAATACAAAAGTACTTTTAACAAAGAATATAAATTGTCTACTGTGCTTGGATTTGGCTCTTACTCAGTATGTAGAAAATGTCAACATAAAGCTACAAAAAAAGAATTTGCTGTAAAAGTAAGTTTATATTAAAACATTTTTAATAATCGATAAATACTTTAATCTTTTCTATGTTACATTGTATAATTTGTATTAGCTTTTTCTTTTTAGGGTGTAAGTTGGGGAAAAGGGTCGTTAAATGTTGTCAAACATACAAAAGTTAGATTTTTATCCAGTTGATTCTTTTTGATGGATATAACTTAAAAGAATAGGTTGACAGATTACTATAAAAAAGGCATGAAGTGACCAAAAATATATTTAAATTTGTTGCAATAAATATCATTGTGAAAATTAGCAGTTAAATATAACTTCCGTTTAATTCAATCATGATCAGATTATATTAAAGTCAACCTAAATTTAAACTAACCTGTGTCTCAGAAAATAATTCAACCTGCAATACTTCAATTTGAACCTGAAATACTACATTCAACTAGATCCAAAATTTGTAATCTCGAAAAATGGAATTGCAATTTAATTTAATTAAAGAAAAACAGTGTATTATCATATATCTTTTATCATTATGTTAAATAATCATCGAAGAAATCATTCATGCACTCGACCAGAACCCAAAAAGTTTCTCTGAGTGAACTTATTAATCTATATATTTTACATAAGCATGGCTTTCATGCCTTCTTTAGAATGTTTGACATCTATACATTTAATAGAAAAGATTGGTTCATTTTTTTACTTGTATATGTGTATCTTCAGTTTTAAGTGAGAATTCTCTCTTCATATATTTTTATACCTTTTTAGCTCATCAATAAAAATGGCAGAGATTGTACTGAAGAAATAGAAATACTGTATAGACATGGAAAACATCCTAATATTGTCACTTTGTATGATGTAAGTTTTTTCTTTTATTTTCTATGATAAATTCATTTACATAATCTCTCATAAATTTCTATAGCCTTTTTGTCAGGGTTGGCACGGTTTAAACCAATTGGTTTTAACCATGGTTTAAACCACGGTTTAAACCAATTGGTTTTTTTCTCAAAAAAACCAATTGGTTTTTTTCAAAAAAATCTAATGATATTTTCTTATTTTTATTTACAATTTAAGACTTACAAATTATTGGATGTAAATATTTTCTATGTTTAACACTTTATTTCAGCAAAAAGTATTAAATATAGTGATTCTAGGGGTTTTTTTTATGTATAAGATGAAATTGAGTATGCATTGATGACTATATTCCATTACTCTAAAGAAAAATCTTAGAATATGTGAATTGATCAAAGATAAAATGGATTAAAAATAGGTATTCTGTATTTAGTATAAAATATTTTCATTTAAAAAATGCAGATTATTTAAAGCAATCTATCATAACATGCACAATGCTTTTGAATATGAAGCTATAACTGGGTGATGTTTAAGATTTTAGTGAAACTATAAAAGAATTTTTTTTTTTCTATTGGGGAGATTATCTTTAAAAATTAAAATCAAAATATGAAGTTGAATGAGTATTCAAAAATTGGGTGCTAGTTATAGTATTTTAATAATAACAAATTATTTTTTCCTCTGTTATCTGCTAAATCTAATGACCATAAATGTTGATATCAAATTGTCTCTCAAAACACAAAACTCCCCAAGAACAATCTCATATTTATTATTATTTTTTTAAATTGTAGAAAAGAATATTATATTCACAAACTACATCAAATGTTTCTTATAAGTAATAAAAAGATTATTTGTAAAGATTTTCAAAGCACCAATGTTTCACTGTGTAGAGTAGCTTATTGTTTGAACATAAGACTTTACTAATAACTATTTAAATTAAAATGATTTTTTTCAATTTTCTACATAATTAACTATAATTATTTAATTTAAATTATTTTCAAATGCATTTATACTACTTATAATTAAACAATGTCTATTTTTATCAATAAATATGCATGTATATGTAATAAAAAACGATGTTTTAAAAAAACCCGGTTTTTTTCCAACCCTGCTTTTTGTGTATGTGTCAAAAGAAATTATGGATTATTTTAAACTAAAAATACTTACTAGGGAAGTGCACGAAGTGTGAGTCACCGATTTTGACAAAAGTGGTATCGTTGGAAAGATCTCATCGAGAGCAGCAAAACACTCAATGGAACTACCCGTCGCAAATGAGTCGTTATCGAGATATCCGACAATATATGTGACGCAACTAGCGCATACTTAATGGGGCACCGTAAAAAATTTTAGTCTCGATTTTAACTAAAGTGGTATCGTTGAAAAGATATCATCGTGAGGATTAAAAAACTCAATAGAATCACCCGTCGGAAATGAATTGTTTTCGAGATATCCGATTAATACACACTTCTAGGAAACTGCATTAACTAGGGAAGAGCAAAAAGTATAAGTCACCAATTTTGACAAAAGTAATATCGTTGGAAAGATCTCATCGAGCGCAGTAAAAAACTCAATGGAACTACACGTCGCAAATAAGCCGTTATCGAGATATCCATCAATTTATGTCACTTAACTAGTGTACACTTAATGGGGGACCGCAAAAAATGTTTTCTCGATTATAATGAAAATGATGTCTTTGCAAAAATATCATTGTGAGAAGTAAAAAACTCGAACAAACCATCTGAAATGAGCGATTTTCGTGATATCCAACAATTTCTGTCACTTAATGCAGTTTCCTAGAAGTGTGTATTAAAAATGTCACAAATTGTCGGATATCTCGAAAACAATTCATTTCCGACGGGTGATTCTATTGAGTTTTTTAATCCTCACGATGATATCTTTTCAATGATACCACTTTAGTTAAAATCGAGACTAAAATTTTTTACGGTGCCCCATTAAGTATGCGCTAGTTGCGTCACATATATTGTCGGATATCTCGATAACAACTCATTTGCGACGGGTAGCTCCATTGAGTTTTTTGCTGCTCTCAATGAGATCTTTCCAACGATACCACTTTTATCAAAATCGGTGACTCACACTTCGTGCACTTCCCTAGTTAAGTGTTATTGTATTGCAATAGAAATTTATTATGTATAATAAACATAATATCACTGTTATATTTTTAATCTATGCATATTAGGTAGGGTATGTATTGTTTGTAGGTTAAAATTGTATCATCATTGAATTGAAAATTGTATACATCAATGAGCAGGGATGTAAGACCTGCTCCAATTGTGCCAGACTGCACCAAATTAACTCCCTATGCCAAACTGCATCAAAGCAGACATTCCATTTTGCACCAAACCTGTGCCAAATCTTTATTTCTTACAATTCTGTATAAATTGCCATTTTATGTGATCGCTATGTGCTTCGCTGGAAAACTTTGAAGTTCAGCTGAAAAAAGTAGAAAATACAGAAATTTATGTTTACACACACAAGAAAAACTTTTCCAGAAGTTTTTACATAAATGCTTTTTTTAAATCAATTTTATCATTTTATTGATGTTGTTAATATTACTTTAATTTCCTTTAAAATATTTTCTAAAAATTATTTTGATCTGTTTTTTCTTTGATTAGGTATTTGAAGATGAAGAATATAATTATTTAGTAATGGAGTTGTTACATGGTGGAGAACTTTTAGACAGAATTGTAAAAAAAGAATCTTTTGATGAAAGAGAAGCCAGTGCTATTTTAGAAGTTTTAGCTAGTACACTCAATTATCTACATGAAAATGGAGTAAGTAAAAACATGTATACATTCTTTTAATTTTTAATTCCTGTTCTTAATTGATCTGTATCTTCTTTTATAAATGTAAAATATTCATTTACCATTCAGCTTTAATATGAAAAATGTGCAATAAAATGTTTTTTTAGATAATTAATGTATAAACATATTAAAGCATTAGAAATAGTTCACCTTGACTTTGAGCTTTAATAGATTTTTTATGTAAATGTTTGATGGCACTATTTAATATGAGATTGCTCAAAATAATTTATTTTTCACATATTTTAATGTGTATATATGACATATTCTATTTGAATGTTTATTTATATTTTTAGATTGTTCACCGGGACTTAAAACCTTCAAACATAATGTATGCCGATGATTCTGGAAATCCACAGTCCCTCCGTATTTGTGATTTTGGATTTGCTAAGCAAATGAAAGCTGAGAATGGTTTACTCATGACTCCATGTTATACAGCCAATTTTGCTGCCCCAGAGGTGTTAAAGAAACAGGGATATGATGAGGCTTGTGATATTTGGAGTCTTGGTGTGATTTTATGCACTATGCTCACTGGGTAAGAATTTGTTCTTTTTAATGATATTTTGCCCTATTTTGCTCTTTAACTGTGTATAATAGATCAAAAAGATTTTTAATTCTAATGTTACAAATTTTTGTGATGAATAGTAATGTCAATGAATGTCGTACTTTGTAGACATTTTATTTTTACATTTAATTTTTTCCTTTCAATCCAGGGACATTAAGATTGATTGAACAACCAGAGCAAATTGCTTCAGGAGTACAAATCGCAAAGGGACAAAATTTAAAAGAGTGAAATAAAGATTACAGTTTTATATAAACGCTTGCATGTTTCGTAAAATTATCAATAAGTTATGGGTGAATCATACTTATCATGATCACATACTTTTAATATGGCTTTTTTATTGTGAACTTTATTGATTTAAAATGTGCAATTTTACGCTTGTTTAAAAGAAATTAAAGAAATTACTTCTGTTTTGAAAATTATAATTAACAGCACCACATTGCCACCTTAAGTAACTTTTCCAACATTAATTTAGTATGCCTAATTTTAATTTTACCATTGGAAACCAAATTGGAATAAGAACTGGTTATTTACAGCATATTTTGGCTCCATTTTTACAATTCTGTAGAATCATTTTCGAAATCCATAAGTAATATTTATTGATGTAATCATTTCCTAAAACATTAAGTGTGATTTATTGCCTTCTTATATTTATTCTCTAATTTGATGCTGCTGCATGTCAGGTAATGTTTCTGGCACATATGTAACCCAGTAATAATGTTTTAATTTTTATTAAAATGTTATTTTATAATTCAAACATTAATTTGAAATTTAAAAAAAAAAATAATAATAAACTTTTAAAAGAATAGTCATAACTTATTTTTAAAAGAAATCTATAGTTTCTTGAAGCTTCAGATATACAAATCCACAATTGCATCTTATTCCACTAAGCAGTTCTTGAGTTGCACTTAAACTACCATATTAAATTCTGGTTTGCAATAATTACAAATAACTTAACATTAGAAGTTTCAAACTAAACCTGCAGAATAACATTCACCCACTCAAACCTCCTCAACTTTTCCAGGATCCTCCTGTAGTTCCCTGCTTAGTGAAAATTTTAATTATTGATTATCAGAAATCTAAGAATCTGCAGTGTTTTAAACAAACAAAAGCACTGCCAGTTAATTATGTATCCAGTAATGAAGATTGAATGGTGCAGGATATTTCTGTATTTTTTAAATAATTGTATAATAAACTGAATTGTTAGAACACATCAAACATTATGCGTATATTGTTAATAGTACATGCTTAAATTTGCTATAAAAATTATAAGGTTTTCAAAATTGATGTGTTAAAATACTTCTAATAATTTTTATTTTGAAAATACTAATTTTTGAATATTTTTTAAGCAATTCAGATTATAGAAAAAGTATATTTCTAGTATTGAGTGAATATTGCTCTTTTAGTGATAACATAAAAAGTTATTTTCTGTTCTAGGACTGAATAATTCAAACTTTTGCTTCTGAGAGTTCATATTAACAAGCATTGACTGTACAAAAACTTGTGTGGTCAAAGAAAAAACCTTGAAAAAGATTTTGTTAAATTGGATCATTTAGAGATTGGATTTAAATTAGCAAATAATCAAATAATTAAAAATCCTTGACCACTTTAATGAATGTGTTTTAATTACTATGAAACGATGTACTGGCATATGTTCTAAAGATATTAACAGATTATATTTTGAATATGAAATATGGATTTAAAATTAGACAGTCAACATGCAGTCATTTTTTTCAATCACCATATGTTCAAATCCTAAAGCAATGTCCCTAATAATATCCATGTACCTAATGCAATTTTACAATTTATTCTAGTTTGTGTATGTAATGTTTATCATCAAGAAGTATAGCACACTGCTGTGGTTGTTTATAAAGTAACTTCAGCGCTATGTATGTATTCTTGTACAGTTGTATTGCACTAGGAAGGTGTTAAAGTTACATTCAAAATCAATAATTCAATATATTTTGATTTGCATTTATTTAAATGTATTACTTTATTATAAAGAAGTCTGAAAGTTAATGTTTATGTTCTTTTTTGAAATTTTGTTAAATATTAATGTGTTTTAATCTGAATAATTCATAATTAAATACTAAGTTATTTATGCAGTGTATTAATAAATGGTGATACAGTTGAACCTCGTTAACATGAACTTCAAGGGGAATGAGAATTTTGTTCATGTTAACAATAATTCATGTTATCAGTATCGAATCTTTGTATTCGTTTTTATGCAGACTGTGCAAACAGTTCATGTTAAAAGTAATTCACGTTAAGTGTGTTCATGTTAACGAGGCTTGACTGTATCAATGTGAGATAATAGACTTTAAGAGGATTAGTAACATTGAAACTGTTTTGAGATAAATTATTCACAAATATGTTAATTTTGAATATAGTATTTATATGTAATTTATCTGTGTTAAGCAATTATTGAGAAACTTAACTTTTTTTTTGTCTTGTTCTATATTTCTGAATGTTTTGTAATTTTATTGTATGATACTTGACTTAACCTGCTAAGGAATAATGGGATATGTCATATTCCAATTAATTTCAATCAATGTTTGTACCAGAAACTTTTAAACGTTACTCTTATAATTTAGGTTAAATGTTGTAAAAATACTTTTCCTTATTTTGCAATACAATTTTTTGAAATTTCTACTGTGAATTCAATATTACATAAAAATAATTACTTACCCTTGGAAAGAGTTAACATGTTGCTTCAGCTATCGACAAAGTCCATGTAAAATATTTTATATGCATCTGTATGAAGTCATTACCTTTTAGTTATAATCCTTAATAGAAATTAAATTAACCATTAAATTTTACTTGCATTTTTTTTCATTGCATAGCATTAAAAGAGTGTAAAACTTCTTTTTTGAACTATTTTTTTCATACATAAAAAAAAAAAAAAAAAAAAAAAGAAATTAGAAGAAAAATGTTATGTTTGAGAAATTTAGAAAATTTTTCTTTCAACAATAAAATTGTAATAATATAATAGATAATTGCCAGCTTTTATGTTTTATTTGTATTATTCCCCCCCCCCCCCCTTACACACACACACAAAAATTGCTTTATTAGTTAGAATTTCTGATATTAAAAATTCCTTTTTTATGAAAGGAAAAAAGCACAAGTTGGCAGTTAGATTAGCATATGTGTCCATTTCATACTGCATAAATTGCTCAATATTTTACTTTATGCATTTATTTATTTTATAGGTATACTCCATTTGCATCAGGTCCAAGAGATAATGTCGAGAAAATATTGATGCATCTTGAATCTGGAAAACTTCACATGAATTCTGGTAGTTGGTTGAATGTTTCAAATACTGCAAAGGTATACAATTCTTTTATCAGCAATTGCACATACTAACATCTGTTGTAGTTTAATACATTTTTAATCTTATGTAATGAATATTTCTTGTTAAGTGTTATAATAAATAGATGGATATATAAATGTTATTTATTAAAACATTTATATCATTGCTGTCAACTTTTTGACACTATCGTTACCATTATCTCCGAATAATTATTATTTAATCTTTCATTAAATTTCTGGTAATATTTTGACTTGGTCAGTTGAATGAATTCATTCATAATTATGTAATAGGGATCAGTTTATTTGATTGATAAAAATATTGTGCAGTACATACATATATATGTATAATATTGTAATATATACATAAGTCATCGGAAAAGATGTCTTTGATTTGAAAAATAAATTGTATGAAAAATATGCAACCAATTGATACGAACTAACTTAAAATTGTAGAACATCTTAAGGAGTTTTAGTAGTGATGACTATGGGCATATGGTGACATCACTTTGTGATGCAATGCCATCTCTCTTTCAGTTTTCAGCAACCAGAGTGAGTATACAGCCGAACATGCAATGCATGTTGTAGTACACAGAATTTTAATCTGTCATTGTGGTACATCATTTTTCTTAACACCTACAAACACAAAACCATTGTTCATTGGTTAAAAAACTAGAAACTTTAAATCTCCAGTTCGGCCAGGAAACAGGGAAAGTTCCTATTCAAGTTTTCTAAGTAATGTATTAAAATTGATTTTTCAATCTAAGAGTGTAAAAAATAGGTGATTTATCATTATTAAGGCTTTAGTTATTTTAATTTGAAATCAGGGACACCTTTTTAAATGACCCTGTGCCGAAAGAATGAGTTGGGTGGGAATTAAAAATAGAGATAATTAGAAATAAAAGTGAATCTTACTTATCTATACTGGAAAAGAAAGGAATTTGACAATAAATGATGGCACTTTTTTATACGAAATCCTACCTTATTATTTAAGCTTGTTGAGAAGTAGAAGGAAAAGAGTTGGCCGGTTACCATACATATCACAATTAAAAGTTCCCTGTGAGAATCCCTTTAAAATTCCATAGTATAAAGAATTCTGACCAATAAGATCTGAAGAGAACATCCTTGACAAACAAAGATTTCATCTTTAATTTTGAGTTTGGATTCAGCATTTTAATAGTTGAGATGCAGAATTTGAAAGTTTAAAATTGATATGACATCAGTTTAGAAGAACAGGAATAATGGGACTATTATTCCAACTTTTTGAATCTGGCGCTCAGCCTGAATTCAAAAAAGTATATCATAGTGCCAAAAATATATAATGAAAATTTCTTAAGTTCTGAATAATAAAAATTGGCAACATTAGTATAAATGCTACAGATGTGGGGCCTTCAAAAGTTACTTCAAAATAGATTTACAATCATTAGTTAAATTAATGATGTATGCTAAAACAAGCAAACTGAAAGGAGAATGTTTAAAAACCACAAAAACAAAACTAGAATGCTATTGGTCTAGCAAGGCGTAGCCCCATCATGACATATGGAGTGTCAATACAGAAGGGAAAAGGCTAAAAATAGAACAGAAAAATGAGTAGAATCTGCTGATGCATGCACACTGCACAGAAATACGAGAGCAGGCTTGGGAGAAACTTTCGTCTTATTGCGCTGATGCATTGAAGAAAAATGATGTGCTGCACAGAAACCAACTCGCTGGCACAGAATGAAATTGGATGTGAAGAACAAATACAATTATCACAGACCCTGTATATATAATGGCTTTTAGGATAATCTTGTCCAAGTAACTATTAAGTTTTTTTTTTTTTTTTTTTTTTTTTTTTTTTTTTTATCATACCAATCATGCATTACAGCCAGAAAAAAAAGCTTGCATTGAAAGGGATTTTTATTTATTTTTTAATTGGAATATATTAACCAATTTAATATTAATCTTTAAAAATGGTCTTTTTAAATTTTTAAAACTAGTTTTTTGTATTTTTCCAATTTTAGGATTTGGTGAGCAAAATGTTGCATATAAATCCCAAGAAAAGATACACTGCATCTCATGTTTTAAATCACAAATTTATTCAAGCAAGAAATACTCTTCCGGACACTAAATTAAAGTTTCAAGATATCCAGTCAGTAAAAGTAAGTCATTTTATACAACTGTAATGTAAAAGAAAGCTGTTTTTTTTTTTTATAATTTTTTTATCTTAGCTTTTATTAAAATAAAACTTTCATTTGATGCTCAAAATTCTACTTGAGATAGTATCTTAGGATTGAACTTCAAACTTACATCCTTGAATTTCTATGTTTTTATATTTTTAAAGGAAAATCAATCCAAAGGGAAAATCTTCCTTAGATGGTGTATGGTACACATGCGTTATTATGCACATACTAATGTCTTGATTTTGTATTTTAAAATTTTCCAAATGAACTTAATGTTGTTGCTTCCACTGATTTTGTCAATGCACACTTTCGAACTTATGATTTTATATTTTTGGACAAAAATCTATCCAAAATGAACTTGGATTTCAGACCAATGTCTTTAGCATCAGATACTGGAGTTTACCATGCAAACTCCAGTCTTTTTGCAAACATATCTTTTAATTTGTATGATTTTTATACTGGGGATGAGTGTGTATTTTTTCTTTTTTTCACAAACAAAAGACAATATTTTAAAACGGGAGAAAAAACTGAAAAGATGAACAAGAATAGACCTTAGAGCAATAACTTTTTTGAAATGGCAGTTATTAATGTGCTTCGAAAACAAAGATATTGGCAGAATTAGAAAATAGGTATTTTTAACTAAAATCAGAAAATAGTTATCCTCGGTAGAGAACTGGGAAATCTGAAGTATATCTGAATCTTTTTATTGGTTGAATTCCGCAACTTACTTTTTGTTCTCTGATTTTTGCCACAATGACAAAAAAAAAGTAATTTTTTTTTTTTTTCTCTATGCAACGGTGTAAAATTAAAAATATGTGATGTTTAGAAGTTTAAAAATTTGCTGAAAATTATGAAACTAAATCTTCCTTTAAAATTTATGATGGGTCTAGGAATATTAATGTTTAATCCATGTCGTAGGTAATATGAGGCATTCAGAAGTCAGTCTGATTAACTCCATCAAATAAAAATGCACATTTTAAACAATATATCTATAAACTACTGTTTTTTTTTTTCACAATTTTGTTTATACTCATTAATTCTCTTATAATCAAGGGTAATTCATAAGCTCTGTATAGATATATAGGAAAATTTCAACACCATCCTGTCATTACCTGAGTTTGTAAAAAAAAAATAGTTTGTCGGATTGACTTCTGAATGTGTCAACTATAACCTGTTATTACGTAAGTCACATTTTTGATCATATCTTTTTTTGTTGCAATTTCTCCTTAACAATGGGGGGGGGGGGAATGTAGTTAAAATGAGTGTTATTTTGAAAAAATGTAAATGAATGATTTCTGATAAAACTTGGAATTATTATAAAGTATATTTAAGTATTTATAATTCTATTGCAAATAAATGAAGGTATATAAATCATTAGGTAGCTCATTATTTAGAGTTTCTTGGTAATGACGTCATACACATATTTAAGTTGTATAAGACTTATAAATATTCTATTCTCCAGCAGATGTAAATGACATTTTATATAAAATAAAAGCGTGTCTTTATAAATCTTAAAACTGAAATATGTTTTGCATCATCTATAGTTAATTTTATTTTTTCATTATTAACAAAATTCTTCCCTTTTTTTATTTTATTTTTTTAATGTAGAATTTATTTTTAAATCTAAAATTTATTTATTATCAATCTTTGACAATATCATTTTCTAAATACTCTTAATTTGTTAAATTATATTTTTTAAAATTCAGTTTGTGTTAATAAATTGCAATGCTATCTCTCCGCTTAAATGTATGGAAGTTAAATTTACATCCTTGGTTGTAAATTTTATTATGTTGACAAACTATTTTCTCTTCTGTGGAAGAAATTCATTAATAAAGCTTCAATATGTGAAAAAAAAATTTCCGTTTCTATGAGAAAATCTACCATTTTCTAAATATTTTTTTTTATTTTCTGCAGAAATGGAATGTACTTCATTTGCTAATAGCTACAAAAAATTGATATCTCAAAACTAAATAGAGATGCAGTTTTCAAACAAATTGCATTTAAAAGTACTTTTTCCCTCTACACATTGATATAAAAATAAAAAATGTGCGATGCTTAGAAGTTTTAAAAAATTGCAATAGAAATTATTCATATTTAAATGTTGTTTTTCGGCTGGCTTAAATAATGGAACGTTATTTTTCAGATACGATGCTATAATTGCTTGATGAAAGAAATAGCATAACTTATGAGAGGCTAATGTATATTTAACTGGTATTCTAAAAACAGTTGTTTCGCTTAATTGGTGTCAAAAACAAATCAAGCCTAATACAGTGGTATATGACATCTATGCCCTATTTAAATACTTACTGTAATTTAATATATAAAAAAAATCATTGTTATCTTCTATGTTTACAAGAAAAAAGTATTGGATTCGTGAAAATTTTCAAGTTCTGGTTTTCGATGGATTTATACTTATTTAGAAGATCCTGAATATGATTTGATGTTTTTTTAAAAATGTCTATTTGTGAGTCGGTCTGTCGCACTGTGAGCCTGTAAGTGACAAATTTTGTGGCCGCTTTATCTCAAGATCTAATGCATGGAATTTCACAAAACATTAGATTCAGTTAGACTTGGCTGGCACTGATTAGCTTTTTGGTGTATATCACTTAACGAGTAGTGCTGCTATACTGCATTAGTCATGATTCTTACAATAGCTCTATCTCAAGAATTAGTGCATTGATTTTCATAAAACTTCATATTCAATTAGTTTTTGATATATTTTGGCACTGATTACATTTTGGTGTAAATCACTTAAGAAGTGGCACTGCTATTCTGCCTTATTTGATTGTCTCAATAGTTAAATTTTTATAAAGTTACTGGAAATAATGGAATTATAAAATACATTTAATTTTAAGTATTTATAATTCTGTTATAAATAAATGAAGGTATATAAATCATTAAATAGCAGATTTTTTTTTTTTTTTTTTTTTTTTTTTTTTGAGTTTTTTTTATAGTGATGTCATACACATACTTAAGTTGTTTAAGACTTGTAAATGTTCTATTCTCCAGCGGATGTAAATGACATCATTTAATATAAATTAAGTTTGTCTTAAATCTTAAAACTGAAATGTTTTGCATCATCTATAGTTAATTTATTTTTTTATTAACAAAATTCTTTACCTTTTTATTTTAAGTGTTAGGTTAGAAAAAAATAAAAAGAAAGTTAAATATTATTGGTTTTTAAAGGGGTTAAAATGGGTTAAAGGAGAAAGTTATTAAGTTATTATTTTAAAATTCTATGCAGAATAGTGGTAGTACAAAATGTTGTGGTAAAAAGGGGGAAAGGAAGAAGTAACATGGTAGAGAATTAATGAAAAATACAAATTACTCACCTGAACCAGCACACCATTCCATCTATTTTTGTGAAATTTACCAGTGATATTACAATACATATTTTATCCCGATGATACATTGATTATAATTAATTTTGCTAAATGTAATTTTTAATTTTATCATTAACCATTGCATGTATGATTTAAATATACATAAGAAAATATGAAAACATGTCATAAAACACAATAACAACGTTAATTGACAAACACACATTTTATTTGCTCTTGCATAAATGAAAAAAGGGGGGGGGAGAGAGAGAGAAAAGAACAAGCTTAATTAGTGCACCAATTAAAAAAATTAATTACAAAAGTTAGACATATTCAATCTAGAAACATAACTTTAACAGATTTGCAGGAAAATCCACATAAGGTACAAACAAGAATGAACATATCCATTCATATGTGGGATTTGAATTAAGACAGTCTGTCATAGTTCATGAAATATATTAAGACCCTAAGCTGATGGTGGGGGGAAGTCTAAAAATAAATTACTAAAAAAATATGGGTTAATCTCACCACTTGCAATTAGTCCGCACAGAATATGTACACTATCGTGGTTTAAGGAACAAGTGCGTCCTCGGATTCAACATCCCTTGAATAAGTGCGTTTGAAGATTATTCTCTCATTCTATAGGATCCTTTATGGATCCACAAAGACACTTCAGCTATTGCATCTTTTGGAGAGTTGGAGATGTTGTAAACCATAGTAATGCTGTCAATGGCACAATCATCGATATTTCAAAGGTTGGCTGTCTTGT
Source organism: Maratus speculifer (assembly GCA_964019185.1). Lineage (NCBI taxonomy): Eukaryota > Metazoa > Arthropoda > Arachnida > Araneae > Salticidae > Maratus > Maratus speculifer. Next base: position 247,707,596 of record OZ025290.1, on the reverse strand, counting down.
AGGGTCAGCTTACTAACACTAATACATGATCTTTCTTAAAAGTACCCACTTTTTTGTACCAGTGACAAAGGTGGAATATAAAGTATTTTTGGCAGAGCGTCGTCACACCCTTGTTGGCGGACCGGCATCCAGAAAAAAAGAGCAAACTGGTATAAATTATTCCACAAGGCTTATACTAAAAGAATTAAAGATTAATAATGTTAGCAACTTGCAAAAAGACAGTGAGGACTTCACCGGAATGCTAGTATAAAATTACAGAATCCCAGCGAAGCTCGCACGTCTGTTCTCGTTGAAGTCTAACAGCAAGAGACAGAAAGATAGCGTCCCTTTCCTTCAAGCGTCGTTCCAAAGAGCGGTAAAAAATGAGTTACGCTGATTGGCCAAGAACGAACGCGCGCCAAAGACATGCATTGGCCAAGACCAGCGGTTAGAGATATTAAAATATTGAGTAAAACAAGATCATTAGTAAAATATATTTGAAAATTATTATTTATAAACTATATTTAAAAGTATTAAGTAAATATTAGAGTTAAGATATTTAATTTATTTAAATTGACGATCTTTTTAGAAAATTTTAATAAAATTATTTTTTACATAAAGTTTTGATATATAAATTAAGCATTAAATATTAAATTATAAATATTAAAGTAAAATTATTTTAGAATTAAATATTAAAATTTGAAAATTAATTATTCAGATTTTGCAAATTAACAAATGTTACCTAACAAATAGGAAATAGAAATGTATAAAATTGTTAAAGCAAAAAGTAAACACGTTGTAAGAAAAAGAAACCCATCGAAGCCGCTTTTATTATTATTTTTTTAATTATGGAATTTGTTTATAAATCTAAAGTCTGAAAATATCAGTTTCCAAATAATTATTATAAATAATTTGTTAAATTACTTTTTTCTATCTTTCTTTCTGCCTGGAAAGCAAATTTAAAAATGTAGAAGGGAGAAAAAAAAAAAAAACCCAGAAAATTAGGAACGTAATTGTGAAAACTTTAATTTACATAAAGTATTTAATTAAAATAATAAATATTAAAAAAGACCATTAGATGAAGATTACAGATGGAAATAACTTAAATAATTATCATTTATTGTCCACATATTCAGATGCAGAAAAATTTTCTATATATGTTATACTGAGTTGCAAATTCAATACCTCAAATAGTTTTCTTAATTTTCACAAACTAATGAAAATTAGAAATTTTCATCATCTGAAATTTTGAATGAAAGCAGGTGTTTTAGTCTTGGATATAAAAGATAAGATTGCGTAATGGCACAGCGCATTGGTGGCATGCACAGTGGTGCTTCCAGTTTTGAGAAAAAGAATGTGTATTTGATGTGTTCTTAAGAGCCCTTATTTTGAAATTCAGACAAAGTGATGTTTTGATAGTTGTATTTTTTAATTTCCTTGATATTTTTTTATGTTGAAGTAAATCATATTTAATGAATAATCTGCAATTTTGAAATCCTGAAAAAATTTCCTCTTTTTTAATAGAAAATGTCAAAGTTCAAGTTTGTGAAGGCCATTTTTCATGAAAAGTGAAATGCTGGTATGTTTGGAGCACTATATCTGTCGCAAATAACAATATCCTAAAATTCTTTTGGCATAAACTGTTAGTATAACCCTACCTGCTTATTAAAATGTATTTGTTTCCTTAGATCATTGTTACTTTACATTGTTATGTTGCCACAAAGTACAGTCAAAATGTCGTTTTTGTCCATTTTCTGCACTTTATATCTTATTTAAGCAATAGTACCCCAAACTTTTTCTTATAGAGTATGAAAGTACACTACTACGACAAACTAAATAATATAGTACTGCAAGGAAATATTGTTGCTGTTAGTAGATATAATCTGTTAAACATGCAAAATTCTCAATCTTCAACATTTAAATTAGCATTATCTAAAAAAGCACCATGTTTGAATAAAAATATCTCTCACAATAGTTAAACATATGTACAAAAACATTTAAAAGAAAAAGAAGTGGGGCCTTGCGATGTTTTCAGGGAAAAAAATGACAAAAATTAGATGAAAAGCAATGTCCATTATCATATTTTCCCCCTAAGAGAAAATGAAAAATCGCTTTCGGAAGCTGAGACAAAAAAGGGATATTTCATTTTCTCATCGGGGGGAAAAAACACAGAAAGAGGAAAGAGAACTAAAATTTTTCTTTTTCTGATAGGGAAGAAAATTTATCATCAACATTGTTTATTTGAAAATTTTGTCATTTTTTTGCTTAAAAATATCACAAGTCCCCACTTCTTTTTCTTTTCTATGTTTTTGTACATATGTTCAACTATTGTGTCAGATAATTTGTTTTATTCAAATGTGGTGCTTTTTTTAGATAATGCTAATTGAAATGTTGAATATTTTGAAAAATTTGCATATTTAACAGATTATATCTACTAACAGCAACAATATTTCCATGCAGTACTATATTATTTAGTTTGTCCTAGTAGTGTACTTTCATATTCTGTAAGAAAAAGTTTGGGGTACTATATCTTAAATAAGATATTAAGTGCAAAAAATGGACAAAAATGTCATTTTGACTATACTTTGTGCTTTGTGGCAACATAACAATGTAATGTAACAATGCCCCATGAAGACAAATACATTTTAATATGCAGGTAGGGTTATACTAACAGTTTATGCAAAAAAAAGTTTTAGGATGTTGTTGCTTGCGAGAGATGTAGTGTTCCAAATATACCAGCATTTCACTTTTCATGAAAAATGCCCTTCACAACCTTGAACTTTGATATTTTCTATAGAAAAAAGGAAATTTTTTCAGGCTTCAAAATTGCACACTATTCATTAAATATGATCTACTTTAACATATAAAAAAATCAAGCAAATCAAAAAATATATCACACTTTGTCTGATTTTCAAAATAATGGCTCTGAATAACTCTGCTAATTATCGAAAAATTAAAATTTTGAACTCCAGATTATTCCATTCAGGCCTTGGTCTATCCTCAACCTAATTTTCGCTCTTCTATGAATAATAAATTTCCCAAAACCACTGCAGACACAGGCACATAAAGAGAAACTTTCGTTTATTAATATAAATCAGTTTGTTGTACATTTATTCATTATTTTTCAGTTTGAATTTCTGAACTTTTTGTTTAATTTCCATATAAAAGTTATTGGCTTTATGGATTTATTTCACAATGTGGCCATTGGATTTTCTAGGTTTGGGAGTCGTCAGCTCCTTCCAGATTTTGGTAATAAACACCTATATAATAATGAATTATCCAGTGTCACTGTGCAGTTATCACTTTGTCATTTGCTTAAACATGATTAAAACTCCAATTGACTAAACTTTAGTTCATCATTAATACTGTTTTTTTTTTTTTTTTTTTTTTTTTTTTTTTTTTTTTTTTTGGGGGGGGGGGGGGAAGGGGGGATGATGAGATTTGGATAGGAAAACTCGCTCAACTTTTATTTCTAGAAATCTATAAGCTTTTATAAATTTGTCTTTGTTTTGCACAGTGTTATATCATTAGATACAACATGTCTCATGTGTCCATGCACCAAAATATTCAGTCCATTAATCATCTTTAAATAACATTTTCTTTTCTCTTTTATTGAGATTAAAACTACTCTTTCCATCTGAAAGATTCTCAATAGTACTGCTTTGATACCATTAAAAATTTTATGCGTTTGTTTATACAATGTCCTATAGGCTGATTTTTCTTGTACTTTAATTCAGGGTGCTGTAAATACTACATTCCAAGCAATGAAAATTTCACCACATTGTCCTAAATTATTGCCTGTAGAAGCATCAGAACTTGCCAGGAGACGTAAAGCAAGAAAAAGACTTGTAGTATAGATAACTTTGTTTAAGACACTGTTTTTTAAATGCCATTTTTTAAATATTTGCTTTTTTCTTTTTTAAAATAGTTTACATTTCAAAATTAAAAGTGTTTTTATGACCCAGTAATAGAAGAATTTCCCTCTAATACTGGGTCATCAAAACACTTTTTTTTGTAAATAAAATATCTATTAAATTAATTAAAATATAGAGGTGAAATGCAACATCCTCCAAGAATCTTACAAGTGGCCTATGTTTTAGTTAAAAGCATGGAAGAAAAGGTGAAGATTGTTGGAATTGTAAATTATTTATTTTTCTGCAGTTATAGCCTTCATTCTTTATTATTATTTTTTTTTTTTTTCAGAAAAAAGTTATTGATTGAAATCTTATCTATATGATATTTGTAATTTTTAAAGCTATGTGCATCAGTAATGTTTGCCTAATTGATAAAGTATTTTATTCAGTAATCAATGTCAATATTTTCAAATCCAAAATCATATTTATCTGCAGATTTAATGTTAATCATGTTGTAAAATGTCATTTATTTTATATCTTAAATCTTTAAAAAGGTTTTTCCATAATTGAAAATATATATATATATATTTATTTATTGAGTGTGTATATATAATTTTTTTTTTCTAACTTTCTCAATAAACTGTGTTTTGCTTTTTTTTCTAACATTTGTAAATGTTAGATACATCATATCTTCTGTATTTTCCCAATCTACTCTATCTTTATAAATGTTTAAATATCTTCATTATATTAATTCAATTCTACTGCAATAATTCAGTGGATGATTTCTTTCATTGTATTGTCAGTTTTTTTCTACATTCATTTAGCATTTTTTTTTTCTAATGTCAGAAAGAAAAAAAATCAAATATTTAAAGTTAAAAAATGTATTGTGCCTTGAACCTCTCCTACTCAATGATACCTGGCTTTTAATATATTTATTAAATGGGGAATTTTTTAAACCTTGCAATAGTAACTTAGTTCTGTCACTGCTTGATTGTTGGTGAATCAACTTACAAATAGTGTTTTATTGTCAAATGTTAAATGCTTATGGTATTATCTTAAAAGAACATTGCATTAATTTTTAATTACGGTAATCTATTAGTCAATGTAATTCATTTTATTCTGTAGTTCATAGCTGTTAACCTACAATTTCAATTAAATTTAATTAAAGATGTTTTGAACTCCCCCCCCCCCTCTAAATATTATTATTACAATGTGTTTTTCTTGCAGTACTTATTTGAGTTCATCTTTTAAGCATAATTTGTGGTGCAAAATGTTAAATTAGGAAAAGTAATACTTGGCAACTGTGCTATGAATGTGCAGTGCTACAATTAATTTTACAATAATTGGATATGTTATCTCTTGTTCAGGTGAGTTCATTAAATATATTTTTGAAGTATTTTTGTTCTATTGTTCTAATAATTTGTCTTGTAATTGTTTTCACTGTTTTTAGACTATTAGTATTAAATTGCTGCTAGATCTTATTTTTTAGCTCTGCAAAATGACCTTTTATTTGAAGAATGTATAGTGACTTTCTGAGAAATGCTGAAATTCTGAAAAATTGAAATAACACAATTCTTACCTTCTTTGCCTTAAAACCTTTGGAAATTTTACAGAAATGTAAAAGAAAATTGTGAAATATTTGTGAAGAGATATTTTTATAACTTATACTATTTAATAGGAGTCTATGTTTACTGCATATTGACCAAGTGTTATTAAATTTTTTATTTTAATGCTAAAATTGATTTTAACAAAAGACATGATTTCCCTCTGTTTTTTTATATAGTCAAAAACTAGCTTAAAAAAAACCTTGAATTTTATAAGATTATTAAAAATCTATACTGTTATTCGGGAGAAAATATATGAAAAATCAAACCTATGAATTTCAATTAATATTCACTTCCTTTATAATTAATCAGGAAGAAAAGAGCAATTTTCAATTTGTCAGTTATGTCTTTATACTGGTAATTAAATGTTCAAATCTAATAGTTTCAAGACCTGAATGTAAGAATCTGAAAACTGTAAATTACAGAATGTTAGTTTGCCTAATCCTTGATTTGCATACTTGCTTTTTCAAAAGTGTAGTAATTTATGTAAATCATCCAGAACCAGCTAATTAGATAACTTTTTTAATCCAGATCTTGCTAAGAAAACATGCATTTATTATCTTTTACAAATTTGTACAAAATTATATCTGCATAGAGTGCATATTTTTAGAAGAGAAAATGAAATACGTTTTTATTTCATTGCTTGTAATAATGCAGCAATGGGCTTCCTTTATTTGCTATCTTTCAGCCTTTTCTGCATTTTGCTACTATAGTTTATTACTTAGTTATATATCCCCCCCCCCCCCCACTCCAAAGATGTAGAAGATGTTTTAAGTATGTCTGTAATAAAATTATTTTGAATTCTTATCTAGCTCCTTGTCAGTTTTGAATGGTGAGAACACCCCCCCTCCACCCACACACACACACACACATAAAGTATTTTCCTAAATTTGTAGATTTTTCAATGTGCACAATTTTAATCAGTTTTATAATATATATATTTTTTTTTAAATAAAGGGAAGTCATGTAAATTGTTTTTCTGTTTGGATTTTTGTATTTTTAATGTTTCAACTTAAACATTATTCCACTTTTCATTATTTTATTGAATTGTTAAGTTGCATATTTATTTATTGGAAGCAAATAAAATTTTACGTACTAGGTGTAGATATATTTTATTCAAAGTGTAAAAGATTGAAATTATAAATATAATTCTTGCTGTCTTTGTTAAAATGATAGTGTAATTCTGGAATTTTTCTATAATGTTAGATGTTTTATAACTTGTATATATGGATACAATTTTAAACATTCCATCTCTATTTTAAGAAATTTTATACTTAAATTTTTGAAAGTTATATTCTTAAAATCTAGTTAATGAAAATATCTTTAAAAGTCAATTTTAATAAAAATTGTGAAATTTTCATATGTTCAAAATATTTACTCTTTAACCTCTTTGAAATGTATATTTTTGTAATTGAATATAGTTTATTGCAAGTGAGAGTAGATCCTCTTGACTGTTTAAATAAAATAAGCTTTATTTTGATTGTCTAAAAACTAAATTGCATTAAATGTACATTCCATTTAGCTTGTATTAGCTTTAGAGTAATATATATCTGCTCCCCCCTAGTCTTTATGATCAAGGTTTGAAATTTACAACTGCATCAGTAAAGAATTATATAAATCCCAATTTTAAAAGCTTATGTGAACTTCATAAAGCTTTATTATAATGGATCAAGGTGCTCTTTGATTAAAATAATAATTAAAGTACTAAAGTGGAATTATAGTAACTTAAATCATAATTATCAAGAGTAAAGTTTTATACTAGCAAGACATTGGGTTTCGACATACACACTTAATGCCGGCTGAGTTTTATGCATTTAAAGTTTGTTGGTGAAAGAACTAACATGATGAAACTCAAATTATCCTAACTCCAGCCCTCTGAATCAATATTTAAAAAAAAAAAAAAAAAAAAAAAAAAAAAAAAAATAGTGAAATGCAAATTTGTCTTTATAAAAATTTAAGATTGTTGTAGTTTTTGTAATAAAACTAATCTTATTAAAAGATAAACTTAATTTGTTTATGACCTTTGCAAGTTGAACACCTACTTTTGGTTAAACAAAAGCAATTTTCGGAAAAGAAAAATTTCCAATATAAACTTTGTTTGCCCAAATTATCTGTATTTCTACCTATCTTAATTACATGCAGAACAGGAATCTGGATAATTCCAGTTTCACCTTATAAGAAAGTGGCGAATTATAGGTTTAAAACTGTATGATTTACAAATAGGAAATTTTTAATTTTTTGTGCAAATGAAAATATTTTTGGCAGATATAATCTCTAGTTGAAGCCTCTTGTCTTGCTTTTAATATTATCTTAAGTGCCACTCTTATTCAGATATTATCATATATTGCATGCATTTTTAAATCTGCATTTTCATCAATCATAGTGTATAAAATCTAAAATATTTATTTAAAAATGCATGCACCATCAAGAATATTGAATGCTAAAACTATAAAAAGGTATATATGACAAACAAAAAACCCTGGTTATTAATTGGCTATTAATTATACTAACCATGTCTTTCAATAGCAATGATGATTAATGCATATTAATCACTTTTAGTGGTAAATAATTACCAAGGAATTTGTTAATTTTGATTAAGCTTAATTAATTGAAACACCAATAAGGTAAATCATGAAAGTTCATAAAATTAGATACATCAACAGTGACATTTGTTATTAATGTAAAAAAGGCTTTGTGATAATGATTACTGTTATTTATAACATTATGTTTTTGTATACAATGTTTTTCCAGAAGCCTTATCTTTGCTTTCCTTAATTTTTGCAAAAGACTTAATTATAACTCAACTCTTTTAAATATCTTCTTTTTTAATTTGAGTTTGTCCAAATAATTGAGGATTTTTTAAATTATTTGAACATGTCCAAGTGATTTGTTAAAACGGACTGTGATTTTTCTGCATCTATTGTGGTTACAAATATAGCAAAACTTGAAAAAAAAAATTAAATAATTAAGCATCACAAGAATCTCTAAACAAAAATAACATGAAATTGTCACAACACAGCATGCAGACTGTTGAACAGGAAGTATTCAAGAGTGTTCCAAAAAATGCAGCTGCCTATATCTAAAATAAACAAACAACTGATTTTAATTGTTGCCAACAGGCAAAACAAATTTGTACACTTCCATAATCTATCATATTTGCACAAGTGAATTGACAATATGGGAAAAATATAGGTTTTTGTAATAGAAATATCAATCTAAATGTTTTGAAAATTATTGCTTGGCCAAACTTCTTAAATTATTCATTTTAACCAATTTATTTGGTTAATATAAGTAATACCAGTTATTATTAGCATATTAATATTTTTTTATTAAAAAAAATGCAGATTTGCTATTTGAATGCTCAAAAATGTAAGATGTTTGCATAACAATATTTTATATTTTTTTTATTATTCTTTTATACTGGTGAATCTGAAACATTCCTTCTTCTTTTTAAAGCAAATTATTTTGATTTTGTGCATTATATTTGTATGAATTTGCTTTTGTGATTTCCTTATTTTCATGTATTTATGAAGTTTATTTTGTGATTGTAATTGAATTATGATTTTGCAAGATCTCTACCATAAAATATCACCCTGCCATGCCTTGCATTTTGAACATTGGTTTTACTTTTGAGAGATTTTATTTATCTTGAATGTAAGTTTGAATGCTGAAGCTAGCAGTATTTTTCTTAAACTAGTCATTAAATAAAGTAAGTAGTAATTTATTAAAAGTATCTTTCTTCTAAATATTGTTCTAGTACTGAGGAAAACTTCATGAATAGTGGTGGTAGTTTTTATGTACTATGATAAAAACATTAAGTTATTACTTTTTATTTAATGTTACGATAGTAAACATTCTAAACTAATATTTATTGCATACTGGATCTTTAACCTCTTTTCCTTCCTCCTTAATTTATTTAATCATTATCCTTACATAGTTTAATATACTGGAATCTATTTATGTAAATTTTTTTGGAGTAAAATTTATTGCTACTATTTAATTTAATATTCCAGAAGTTACTTGTGTTTATTGTAGAATTGCTATTCGAAGATGAGATTTTAAAATAACTTTAAGTATTTTTAAGTGCAAATGATGCATCTGTTACCTTAATTTGTTGTATCTTAATTGCACACTGAAAATACTGCCATAAATTCTTGCTTTTTATTGTAAAGATTTTTATTAATTATGAATTTCTTAAAAGATTATTTGCTGTGAAATTTTTATCATTTTTATTTCATTGAGTTTTTCTCTTTGAAATCTTCTTCATTCTTAAAATTTTAAATGACTGCATTTATAATTGTTTAAGATTTTTATTCTTTTATTATATGGGCTGAAAGAAGTATGCAATTTTATGCATGGTTATGAATTTTTTTTTTTTTTTTAATTTCTTGTATTGTGTTAACACTTAAGCTTTTATGATTGAATTTTGTTTACATACAAATATGAATTTATGGTCCAAAGGAGGCTGAAATTTCATCATTTTTCTGGTTGAATAATTTCTTCTCATTTGACCAGAGTTTTTTTGTTAGATCTATGTTTTTAATATTTGTTATCTTGCCATGATTTGTAATTTATTTTACAGTTTTTTGTATTTTTTAATCTCCAAAACCTGTAGTACAATGTATGTATAATTTTGTGTTCAATGAATTTGCATTGTAATCATTAGATATCTGTGATAGTCTTACTTTTGGAATGTTGCAGTTAAAGTTGAATTTACATGGTTTGTAACTTGAAAGCTGACTTAAACCAACTATAGTTTACAGATTGTGTTATGACACAGAATAGTCTCTCCAATAGTTGCATTTGATGTCATACAAGGGTCAAAACATTAGAAAGTGTTCAGCTTTTTAAACAGAAGTGTTCATAAACAATGGCATTTAAAACTTTCACACCTTAGCTGTCATGTTCATCTCTGAAATGGGGAAACATTTAAATTTTGTCTCGCTCAAAATTAGAAATCTCATTCTTTAGGAAAAGAGAAGGGGGGGAGGGGGGCAAAAAACCCCCAAAAGCTCCATATTCTATACTTAGCCTTTTGTTGTGCACTTCAGTTATATATATCAATTTCAATATGTTTGAAATGGTATGACATTGGTAAATTTTACCACAAAGTATAATGTAACGGATTTCTTTTCAGTGTCCCTATAAACAAATGATAAGCTCTACTTTATTTTACATACCATAATAAATCTCAGTATCATATCAATTGTATTTCAGAACATCAGTTTATATTTATGCGAGTTAGAGCACAGACAAACAGACATGAGACAGACAAAATTCATGCACTTTTCAGTTATGTTGGAAAGTGTTAAATGAATTGCATTACTATTTTATAAACTTTAAAATGGAGATCCCCTAACTACAAGTTTATAATTACCATGAATATAGTGGGCAGCAGCAAGATGAACAAGACATATTTCCAAATTGCATACAAAAAATAAAATACCACAATACCAAATAATTTCAAATCTCCTCAAAACAAGCATAAATAGATAATCGGATTAGTATAAAATTTATTAGATAAATCCACCATTTAAAATTCTGGAAAGATTTTGTATGTCAGTGTTGCAATAGTTCTAAAAATTTTTCAATGTCTTTTGAAATGATCTATAAAAATTTATGCAAAACATTAAAGAAAATTTATTTTTGTTATTGACTTGTGTTAGATTTAGGCCCTCTTAACTATTGGTTCTAATTTGGCCTTTAATAAAAATATTTGGAGACCCTTTACTGTAAACCAAAAATAAATTTTTGACGAAATACTTTATAGTAGAAGATTTGATCTCTAAGAAGTTAATAGATACAGTAGACTCCCTCAAATCCGTACAGCTTGGGACCAGAGGTTTTGCGGATTTTAGAATTTTGCAGATTTCTGGTCATTGCTTTGTTTACATTTAAAAAAAATAATTTGAATGTAATTAATAATGAAATCAAAAGTATGATGAATGCATACAATATACTAAAATATTAAAACAAATAATAAACTAAAATAATAAAAATTTAAATATTTTTTTTTAAATGATTAAAATACTAAAAGGAAAGATAAAGTTAATAATCAGTAATGTACAATTAAATATTCATTATAAAAGAGGAAATGTGTTTTTCATAAATTATTCAATGAAACTTGCCTCATAAAGATACATTACTAATTCACATCAGGATCATAAAATAATGAAATTTTATTTCAAGTTTAGCCAGACTTAATAACTAAAAAAGCTTGATAAATACATAAATGTACTTGGTAAGATTGTGATTACCAATGATATTAGCAATATCTTTATTTTTTCAGAAATAAATTATTCTTTCTTCATGAAAAAACATGAATTCAATAACATTAACAAAAATTATAAATTAAAAAATGTATGGAATTGATATAAAACTGGAAAGATCAATTTTTGCACCTACATCTGCACTGAAAGTTTCATTGTTAACATCCGTAAAATATGTGCGGATTTTAGAGAGTTGTGGATTTTAGGAGTGCAGATTTGAGGGAGTCTACTGTACTTTGAAATTTTCTGTTTTAGAACCATGTAATTCTAGTTTAGCTGCAATATATTATGAATACTTCGTTTTTGCATTGCCAAAATTGTGTAGTCAATGAAGTTGTATTTTATGTTAATATTTGTACATATTATCTACATATATATAATGTATATTTATTGTTTTTGATCAGTGCCAAGTGTGTTATCTTTTTTTTTCTCTCTCTCTATCTGTCCGTAATACTATGGATAATTCTCTTTGAATTTTGCTTGTTTTAATTAATTTTTAGTTGCTTTTGCCTTTCTACTTAAATTTCATAGCTTGTATATATACTCCTCCTTCCTGTTAGCTTAACAGTTTTCATTTAGCTTTCATTGAAAGTATCATCAAAGTAGAATTTCCCTTTTGACATTTACTGCAATTAAGCTAATTTTCTTTTTAAACTTGTCTGCGGTTTCAAATGCATTATTGTTTGTAATGTTCTTGTTTATATTTTCTCTATTCAAAATGTCAGACCTCCCCCCAAGAGTGTTTAGAGAAAAGATTAAGAAAAATAAACTTTCTATTTTTACATATCGCTTGTTATAAAATTTTATTAAGCAAAATTTTTATTTACATTTTGACTGCCAGATAAAATTTATCAAACAACCAAAATTAGTTTGGATATTTCTCATAAAACAACAGATATAAATTGGTGAACTTATTGCTAGATCCTTTTTCTTCTTTTTTACCCAAATTTTTAGCTGTTTTGATATTTGATGCAGATCTATTATTTATTTAATAAAAAACCACTGCATGGATTTTTCAAATATTCATTGTTGTCCTGTAATTCTACCTATTAAAATTATTCTAGTGATTTTTAATAATTTAAATTTTTGTTAAAAATTAAAGGAAACTTGTAATCTTTATACTTATGTTTCCTTTATCATAGATCAAAAGTAAAAGGTTAAACTGCACTGACCCCCCTCCTTTCTCTTTCTTTTTCTTTTTTCCCCCCTTTCTAATCATTTAAGGATAATATTTCTTTCAAAAGTGTCCTTGTTGAACCCTCTGATGGATAATATTCTTGCTCAAAAACATTAACTTGGTAAGAAAGAATTTATTGAATTGATTTTGTTAAAAATGGCAAGAAATTTTTCGCGCATTTGTTATTATTGCTAAACAAATATTCCAATATGATACATAAATCTTAATGTAAACTTTATTTCTTTTGTTTTGCACTTTTTTTTAAAAATTATGCAAATAACTAGCAGTACAACTAGTGCTAACTAGTTTCTTTTTATATTGGGAATATTTTAATAATTGATTTAAATTTCAAAGACCCTATAAAATGTAACTGAAAAGACAGCAATCAACTATTTAAATACAATAACACTATTTCTGTTCCCCTTTTGTTTTGAACAAAATAGCTCTGAAATGTCTTGAAAAACAATTGGTAATTTTAAAGGGGGAATACAAATGAATAAATTAATTTTCTGTTTTCAGAAAGAATGAGCCTGAGCTCGCCTAGACCTGAAGACTAAAATGAAAATCGAGCTTGAGTCTGTCTCATCTGTAATGTGTACACTAGGCTGTGAACCGCTGCTTTAGCATGCCATCTTTTATTAAATTAATTTACACCAGTAATATATATTTATTTTTTGCTAATGAAACTATCCGTATAAATTGGAAAACAAAACCTGTTGTTTTATAATTATCACAGTCGCTGAATTAGAATATTAAATGCATATTAAGTGCTGATGAAATTATTGCTGTACATTTTAAAATTTGACTTAGTCTAGTCTTCATTTATTTTGAAGTATTCTGTGTAAAATAAGCTGCAGTGTAAAAATTATGATACTAAATCTCGTAATATGATAGGATAGACTGTTTAATGTTTAAAGAATTCTATTTAAAAATCTTTATTGAACTATAACTTTTCTCGTCATTTTCATTTTGTAAAGTAGTCTTATTGTACTAAACAAGTTTGTTTTAAAGTTATCTTCTTTATGCTGATATTTTCCTCCCTTTAAATTTTACTCGGTACATTTTAATATTTTTTCAGTTTTTGATTGTTTTCTCTAGTTTTATGCAATAGAAATATTTTAATAAATATCTTAACTAATGATTATTCCAAAAACAATCTAATTTTCAGTTTATGCATTCCTTTCTAAAATGGCAGTCAAATTTTTTAATTAGGTAGAAGAAACCAAGCAAAATTCTTTTAAAATTCTGTATAAATTTATTAAACCAAAAAAAAAAAGTATGATTTTGAATGTGCTTTATTTATGTACTTAAGATTTTAAATAATTGTCAAATTTCAATTGTTTTCAGTGCATTTTAAAATGTATTTTGCAAATTTTGTGCTGTTAAATTTGTACTTGTTTTCTATATTGTCTTTTTTTTTCCTTTTGACATCTGAAATATCGAAATGGTGTCAAATTCCAATCTGTAATAATTTTGTGCCTTATTGTTAATGAATAAATGTTGAGATTTAATATAGATATTTTACAAATTATAAAATTTTAATTGATATATCTATTTATGTATTTGACTGAAATTAAAATCATCAAAGTATAAAAGGTGATTTTATGTGTGTAATGCCTTTGAAACTCCTAAATAAATTTTAAAAATGAGAAGTTTTTTTGTCCATGTTTTTACCAGACAATGAATTAAAGGTAAAAAACTATACTACATACTTATTTGCATTACAAAGTTGTAGGATTTTGCAAGTTTTAAATTAAGTGATTTCCAAATGCTTTCACTATATCATTTAAAATAATATTAATAAAACTCTGATTACATTGGAATTCTGGTATTTTTTCATTTTTAATTCCAGATTCTTGATTTTCTGGAATTTCAGCTCCTTTATTTTTAAAATTGAAATACCAAATGGCTTTATACCTTAATTTCTCTTCAGAATTCTTACTTTTTTGAATCATTAGAAAATTCCTGTGTCAAGCGATAACTTTTACTCGTCAGTGTTTTGAGGGGGGGAAATCTGTGAAAAACACAAGTTTAAGTGTATCTTATCCAGGGTTGGGTTTCTGACGTCAGAAACTGGTACAAGTGTCAAAAACTGGCTTAAACAGTCAAAAACATGTAATGCACCTTAAAACATTTTAAGAACAAGAGGGAAACATTGAATAAGTCTTAATGATTTAAGTAATTTTTTATATAACACTAATTACTGTAATTTAATACAAAAAAATTACATTTTTTAATTGCAATAAAACATTATTTTTTAAAATGTTCAAACAGAAGAAATTAATTTTATATAGTCAATAATCTGTATCAATTTTACCCCGCAGCATGGTATAGCACATAACCAATTTAGCACATTTATTTACACCCAAACGATTTCTGAGTTTAGACTAGAGTGTATGAAGCCAAAGTTGAGCTAGCAGAGCTTGATAGAAGAGTTGCTAGTTGAGAAAGTTTGGAGGCAGGTGAAATTTTCCGATTAATGACAATTTTTTTTTTTTTTCCTGAAAGTGATATTTTACAATAGAGTAATAGTGAATTTTTAATATTACATCTAATGTTGTATATATGTGACAGATATTTAATGTAAAATTTTACAGATCAGTGTAGTATTTGAGGTTTCTGACGAGGTTTTCGACAAGGGATTTTTGACATGACGGTTTAAACCATGGTTTAAACTGGATAAAACCGCACACTGTCAAAAACTTGCCAACCCTGATCTTATCCAAGAGATGAAGAAATACTAAAAGATGAATGGGCTGTTTATTTTCTAATTCGAAACTCTTAGATCGAAACTGTTATTTGTTCATGAAACTGTTATTTGTTCATTTATAGCTGAACATTCATTCTTGCTGGCTTTTGAAATAATGAAATCATGCAAACTTTAGCATATAAAATACAGAGTTAAAAAAAACTCGGAGACACTATACACAGAGAGTATACACTAATCATGAATGTTAATGAGTTAAAGTATACATTATAGCTTTATTTGATATACAGTGGGTATACAGAGCCTCTTGAGGGGGGGGGGGAATCCAGAAGATACATGGCATATATCTTCCACTACAACCTTGATGACATGGATTTGCTAACAAGTGGTGTCGCTCTCCAAATTAAGATGGGCCGACACTAATATGTGGTAGAATATAATGCATTCTACCGAACTTTATTCATAAATCTAATTAATTAAAACTTCAATGATAATCATTCAATAAAAAGGATCGTATAGTATTATTAAGTAAATCACTTAAAATCAAAAAGGGAACATAAAAATGAATATGCTGCTGTGGAATAAAAATAATTAAAGACTTAAATCATGAATTAAATTATAACTTCCAGTTTATTTAAATTTTAACCTTAAATTAAATGATCATAATGAATACAAAGTATTATTAATTTTTTTAAACTCATAATAACAATACAATTATTTATGACCCTGGGGTAATAAAACAATATAAAGGTACCTTTATAAATTAAACATCTTAATTTTGAATCAGCATGAAGTCCATGAAAATATCCACTCTGAATAGGACGATTCGGGTGCGCTCTTGTAGTTTGGTCATCCTCTTAAAAGTTGCTCTCTTACAAAGATCTTCAGCTACTATTTGTTTAATTCGTTTCTTTGCCGGTCACATCCTCCTCGTCGATGTTCCACCCTGTGTCGTGCCGTCCGGCGTTCCTCTCTTCTCACCACCGCTAGCCGAATCCAAAATCCCTGTCCGATTCGCGCGTTGCCTTTATATGCTCGTGTCTCATCACTCAATTTCCATCGTTTAGACAAAAGAATCCATTTGATTGCCGACATGTATTGTCGTTATTTATTTTGGTTGTTCAACAATGTTTCTCATTTATTTAATTAATTGAACGGCATTTACGTTGTACAATTTTTTTTTTTGTTGTTGTTGTTGTTAGCAAAATTTTTATAAAAAGAAACCAATATTGTCTCTCTAAACATCGACCACCTGCCGTGTATGAATACATTACTCGATGTCCGGACCACATGTATCTCAAAAGGGAGTGGTACACTTAGTCGACATATAATTTCGTCGACAGGTACACTTAGTCGACATATAATTTCGTCGACAGGTACACTTCGTCGACATAACATTTCGTCGACAGGTACACTTAGTCGACATTTAATTTCGTCGACATAGCATTTCGTCTACACATTGTATGTAATTTACTTTTCGTCGATAACTTTGTTTGTGAACTCATGGATTTTTTGTAAACTATTATAAAACAAAAATATTAACGTCGCCCATACCTTAGGGCAAAAAAAAAAAAATGTTTCTAGGGTACACCACGAGGAGTTGTATGAGCAAGTACTCCATCAAATTTTTATTTTAAAAATGGATTACCCCCCCCCCCCCCCAAAAAAAAAAAATACAAAAAATCAATACATAAATTACATTGCGGAAAAAAATATTAATTAAAACACATTAAAAATTTGGTTTGGAAAAACAATAATTTAAAATTACTTTCGTCAATAACAGAATCATTCATAATTTAAATGTATTTGATATGGGGTTTCTGAATAACAGATTTCATACAGCAATGTATTTATAAATAAGAATTTGTAAGAATGTAATTTAATCTATACTTATATTATAAAGAATTAAGATTTGTTTATTTGTAAGGGGTAATACCTGGAAAGATTTCAAAAGTAGTGGAGCCAAAATAGTATTCATCCCAAATCAAACATTGGCTATATCTTACATCAATGCCACTAATCAGCACGGGCTGCAAAGGGAGAAGAAAAAAAAAAAAGGTATTTTTGTATCACTAAAGGGTTTAGAAATTTGAAATTTTTCATGTTAATTACTTATAATACATAAATGGTCTTTTAAGAAAGTTTCCATTAAAAAAAAAAAAAAACTAAAAAGAGTGAAAATGCACAAAAAGCAATCTAAAAACATTCAAAATTGTGATTTTTAAGCAGTCTCATGAAGTAACGAATCAATTTAAAAAGTAATGATGTCGAAATCATGATGACAGTCCTTGCTCCAACATAGGCTATATCTTATGTCAGTGTCACTATCCCAAAGGAGGTGCATGAGCAAAAAATGTTCTAAAAATGAGAGTTTAATCTTACTGAAGATCTTGGAAGCATAAAATTTGCCGTATTAATTACTTACAAGATATAAATGATCTTTAAAAATTTTCCTAAAAAATATAAAATTTAAAAGGTGTCAAAAAGCACACCACACAAAAGCATTCTAAAAAAAAAAAAAAAAAAAAATTCTATGCAATCTCAGGAAGTGCCAAAGCAATTTTAAAACAATAATAATAATATCAAAATGATGGCGGCAGCCCTTGCTCTAATATAGCTCTATTTTATTTCAATGTCACTTCTACTTTTGGGGTTGCAAAAGCAAAAAGTGTTCTAAATTGCGAGTTTTTTCATCTTGAAACATGAAATTTGGCACATTAGATTCTTATAAGATTTAAATTATCTCTAAAAACATTTCCTAAAAAAAAAAAAAAAAAAAAAATGAAATTTTAAAGGTTGGGGAAAAGCATTCTTATAAAAAATTTAAAAAGGATGAAAATGTGCAAAAAGTGTTCTAAATTCAGATTTGTGACTTTGTGAGCAATTTCAGAAAGTAACTTTAAAAAATAGGTGGGTTGGTAAAGGCCATTTTTCGCCCATCAACCTCTTGATTTGAAAAACATTTTTTTTCATTACTTTATACCAAATTAGAAAATATAATATTCTGGCTGAAAGTTCAATAACTGATGGGGAAAAATAAAATATATAAGTATTTTGTACATCAATGAACATAAATGCAATTGTCATTAATTTTAATTTTAATCCATATAATAAACAGTAAATACAACACTAAATGCAAAATTAAAATGAATGGATCTTATGATTATTTCAATATATGAAATATTAGAAATAATCAACAACTGAAAATAAATCGTTTCGGATACTGTTGGCAATGTATCTTAATTTCCCCTCCTGCTTTTTTACCCAAATCTCTACTGGACCATCCAGAGGCAGTGTTTTAATATATGAGCATAATCATGACTAGTTACTTTAATTTTGATTCAATTATGGCACCAGTAAGCTTGAAAAATAATATGGAAGCAACATGTGAACAGTACTTTACATTGATAGTATCATTGTGTGATGTTGTATCGCTCTGTTTTTAACCAAATGTTATGGTTTTTACCATTTGTGTATTCAAAAAATCGAATTTCAGAACATGTGTTTTTACATGTTCAAGGAATTTCGATTAATCCGGATCAAGCTAATTTTATCTTAAAAAGGCTGAAATGATATTTAAAAAAAATTATGTCGTTTTCAAGCACAAGATCATTAGGCTAGATCACATGTTCGAGAAATGTTGGTTAGTGGGTCACTTTAGGTTACTACTAGTTAATCAAATTTTATCTGGAAAGCAGCTTTAATAAATTTGAATAAATTTTGTATTCTATCACTTTTAGACTCGAAAAGATCATTTGATTTGGCCGGATATTCGAGAAATTAGTGAATATATTTGGATCTTTATTGGTGCGGATTAAACTAATTGTATCTAACAAATTACTCAAGTGATAGTCATAAAATTTTGTATTATATTGTTTTGGGGCATGATAAAATCGTATTTTACAGTTTAACTTTGAAAGATCACTATGGATCCCATGTTCAAGAAAATTATATTGGGTCATTTTGCGATTCACCATGGGCCATTATGTAAGAAACGACTGAAACAATTTCGACTAAATTTAATATTCTACCAATTTTGATAAACCAGAAAACCATTGTGCTCAGTCGGATGTTTGAACGAATTTGATTAGTGGGTCATTTTGAGAAATACGGGTTAGGCTCACGAAGCAGAGAAAATTGCAGCAGCCAGTTGGCGCTATTTGAAAAAATATTTCCTACATATGGTCGAAAAATCGACTTTTAAGATTAGAATGTCAAAACACGTATTTGGCGAAAAATGAAAAAAAATTGGCAATAATTGGGGGGGGGGGGGGGAAATGCTTTCAGAATATGAAGAAAATTTTTTGGGCATTCTTAAATAGGAATCAAGATGCGTAGTTAAACCAATCAGAGATAAGCTAAAAATATGATTTGGATTGATGTTCTTATGTTGTAAATGTGTAAATAATGTAAAATTTATAAACATGTATGTACATACATAGTTTTTATATTAAAAGTTTTTGTAAATAATACTGTTATAAATAACATGCTTTATAGCAATTATACAGAGAGAATGATACAGTGAGAATATTATATCTAGTTAAACACAAAATTAATTTTGACCGAGCTTAGCTCGGTCACCCCTGATAATTTATTATTAAAAAATCTTAAAACTGGATTTGTAGAAATGTTTTTTTTTTTTTTTTTTTTTTTTTTTTTTTTTTTCTCTCGGTGCTTCAAAGATATCGTTTGCGTTTCATGTGTAAAAGAATTGTGTTTCAGATATCATCTCGCGTTTGAAAAAAAATAAGAGAATGGTCAATGGTGTGCTTTTTACATGATGTATGTATTAACAGTAATTTTTCGTCAGAATAGAAAGTTTATCTACCTAAATAGAAATTAAATACAAATTCGTGGTTATTTTGAAAAATTTGGTTGGAGTGGTGTAGCATTTAGAGTGTATGTTGTCGAAGGCAGTGTAGTCTGCAACTCGAGTTTTGTTTGGATAGAATTTTTTGTAATGTAAAATCATACAAATTCGAAGTTTTAGATTGTTCTGCTAGCAATAATAAAGTCTGTCTAAAAATATAAAATAAAACCAAATTATAGTGTGCATTCAAGGGCGGCGCCAGAGGGGGGGCCGGGGGGGGCATATGCCCCCCCGTCGGGCACACTTGGCCCCCCCATCGGGGTCAAAATTCGATATCGTCGGGGAAAATATTTTGACTTTTGAATTTCGCCCCCGTCAAGTTGGGTCAATATATAAAGTTTTTTTTTTATTATATTAAACGCAGATTGATTAAACTAATTATTTTGGATACGAGTCGGTTTCTGACTGAATTTTGATTCTTGCAGATTGAGTTCAAATAAACTCGATCTTTTCAAAAAAAAAAAAAAAAAAAACGAATTTTTTAAAATAAAAAATCTATGTAGATGACTACACAGGATGATACATGAATGACTCTGTATGTGTATATATATATAAAATTTTAAAAGATAAAATTTATACTTAGTTTTGTCGGGGCTGTCTTGGATGACTAGTAGAATGCTGCATCGGGTCGGGCAAACTAAACCTGACACGACTCGCAATCTGGATCGGACCGGGTTGAGTAATCTTTTGTAGTTCTGGGTCGGATTCCAGTTCGGTTAATTGTTTCAGGTTCGGGTTTGGATGTTGACACTTATGGTTCTCGATTCAAGATCGATCTCTCAAAAGAATTTACAAAATTTATTTTAAGTTGAAAAATTATACCGGGTGATCCAGAAGTTCCGGGAGTTTTCAAATGCTAATAATTAACAAATTATCAACAATAGAAGTATGCGGTTTTCACAGAAATGCTTAGAAACTTATGGGATTTGTATTTTTGATAAAACAAACAAATGATGTTAGTTACACTTTTTGCCACCAGGTGGCTCTAAAATCGGCAGTATTATTTTTTATGGTATGATATAGCTCGCTAAAAAGAAAGAATTAGTGTCCAAGAGTTACAAATTTTCATTAAATCGCCCATAGCTTATAAGTACCGCTGTGAGCCGACACAAAACCAATTGCACAGTAGCATCAAAGCAGAAAGAAATTCCAGATGAAATTTCAAATTTATCGTGATATTACAAGTGTACTGATTCATTATGAGCTGATGATTTCCACCGAGTATTGGCATCGAATTCTACCTTATTTACGATTGTAACAGACATTTGGGATCTCCTGCTTCTATTACGATCTTTCAATTAGCTTTTCTCTCGAACCTTTCTTACCATAGCACTTCACATTTCTAATGGCTATCGAATATTTTGCTATTGTAACTTCACATATTGTATGATAAGAACACAGCTCGACATGCAAAGACAGCATGTCTAAACATAGCAATTACTCATCAAATTTTGTATCAAAATTCCCTTTCAATGCAATTTCAACCACTTTAAAAATGTGATTGAACATAAACCACCCTTAAAACGAAATCTCATGAATAGCCTACAAAGGATGTTTCGCAATGAACTCATACTCATGTGTCTATAAAGCATATTTTATAGTTACATCCAGTGTTGTACAGCAGCGCCACCTGTTGCTAAAAATTGTAACTATATATATATGTAAAAAAATCATGCTAAACAAAATCCCACGTGTTTCTGAGCATATATCTGAAAACCGGACCTTTGTATTGTACATAGTTTCCAAATTATTAACATTTCAAAACTCCCGAAACTTTTGGATCACCCGGTATATTGAATGTTAATGAGTTTATATATTCTGATTTTTTACTTAAAAGTTAAAACTGATACTGGAGATATAGTTGTAGATATAATTTTACATAATTGCATTACAGTATGGATATATTTTTTCATCAGTTACGGTTTGGATGTATTTGAGGCTGAAATATTTCGGGTTCAGATCGAAATGTGGAGATGTCGGGGTTAGATCGCATTTCGGGTAAATTCCTGCATCACCTTGAGAAATTAAATCCAACTCGACAGGCGATTTGAGTCGGATCTGGCTAAAGTTAATATTTTTTTCGGAGAGGTTCGGGTTGACTTCTATTTTTCAAGTCGCGTCAGATTTAATTGTTTTAGCGTAATGGGTTCGATTCTACTTCATTTCTTAAAAGTATAGCTGAAGTATATTTTAAAATGTAAGATTATATTATTTGAATGTCAATGAGTGCATAAATTGATACATTAATTTTTCTACATAAAATATGTAATTGATATTGGAGGTATTATTGCTTTACAAGATGGAATTTTCTTTTTCAATTTTCTCTTCATTTCGAGTTGGGATTGAAATAATTTAGGTCGAAAATTTTCGAGTTCGGGTCATCTACGTTTTTAATACTGGTTGGGGTTGAATGGATATAGAATTAACAAGTTCAGATCAGGTATAACCCAATCCACGGAGGACTCTATAGCCGCAAAATAATCCGTGAATTGAATTATTTTTTCCCTTGATTATATTCGTTAAAACAGAAAATATTGCTTTAAATTTTACTTTCATGCGCTTTAATTTTGCTGTTTCGCCCCCCCCCCCCCGCAAAAAAAAAAACACCAATTATTTGAAATATTCACACCTAAAGCAACATGTTCGCCAAATTACATGGGTGTTCTTAGTACTTTTTCGTATTAGGAACGGAATTTATAAATCCGTTTCATCTAAATATAATAGGTAAAAAAAAAAACAGAAATCTAAGATCAAAATTTTCGAAAAATGTCCAATCAGAAGGCAGAAATTGCTTGAAATAATAGAAAAATCTTTTCAAATCACAGGAATATTTCGGCATTGTCACGACGGACGCTTTTCGCTGATATTAAAATAACGCACTTTTAGCTTTCCAACTATTTTACAAGTTTTCACTTCATTTACATTTGTCTTTTGTTTTTAATTTGGGAATTTTGTATTTAGGTTTTTGTTTCTGATTTAAATTTTGTACCATATCAAAATTTGAAACATCGCACTTTCTGCATTCGATCAATATACACTCTAAAATAAAATGGAAATTAAAGATGTCTTTCCCATTGTTTTTATTATTACTACTATTATAGCTAAAAAAAATCTGCTTTAATTTACACATTTTCTCGAAAATACAGAAAATTCATCAATCTAATTCTAAAATCACCTGAAATCCTCCAATATCTAAAGTTGCATTTTTGTTGAATCAAAAGACTGCTCAGTTTACTGAGCAGCAAGTGCATTAGATTCTGTGCATTAGATTTTTCTATTTGAAACTGATTTTTTACATATCTCTATTTTCTCTCAAAATAATGAAAATTTCGTGAACCGAATCTCAAATTTTTTTGAAATTCTACAATCAAAACACCAGAATTTCTTCAAGTAATAGAAAAATCCGTTTCAATTATATTTGCGTTCCGGCAACTTATTGTCTGTACATTTTATTTTAGGCGAAATGTTTTTTGAGAGTGTATAAAATAATTTCATTTTCTCAAAAGTGACAAAAATAGAAAATAATGAAAAAAGTAAAATGCGGTATTTATGAAGTAGTATAAGGTACATATTTCTAAAATTGTAGTTCAACTAATTATTTTCACTCCGCCAATTACATTCATTTCAAATAAAAAAAACTAATGTTTAGCATAGAAACGTGTTCAAATGGAACGAAAAAAGATACGAAGAAATTTCAATTTTATGCAATATCATATTATATCAATTTATTTAGTCATTCCTTTTAAGGCTAGTTTTTTTTTACTATAGAAGGATTTGTTAAGCGGGTAATTAGGGGGCCGGCAAAAAAACAAAGAATAATAGAAATATTTGGGATCGCCCTGTACATGAAAATGCACGAAACGACTTATCGCTTTAGAATACAAATATATGAATACAGTAGAATATGTACACTAATTTTTGTGAGAATAGCATGTATATTTATGGCGATAGAGCGATTTTTTTGAAAAATTCAAAAAATTCTAGTATGTTTTTTGTTTATATCATGCTGGGTTTTTGACCAAATGCAACGCAAATTTCAGAAAAATTGGCAAAATGCAGTAGAAAAAATGTAGCTCAATTGGAATTTAAATATATTAAATATTTTATGAAATATGAGTAGTTTTATGAAATAATTTTTATCTGCGCATGCGCGAACGATAAAAACAATTCTTTTACATCATTTAATAGTCAATTCTATGGAGTAACTTATAAAAAAAAATCCAATGAAATATCGTGAAAATTCAAAAAGATATCATTATTATAAGTAAGCTGTTTTTACATTGCTCTCTAAAAACGGCTGAATGATAAGGAATTCTCCACAAATTGACATTTTTTATTGACTGACTTTTAGGAAAAAATTAGTATTTAATGTATACAATATCTAATACAATATTTCTGTTAAGAAGTATCTTGACATCTGTTATGGAAAAGAATAAAAGCCCTTTTCCTTTCCTATCACAGGTGTCAAGATACTTATTAGCAGCAATATTGTATTCATTAAATAGTACTAATTTTTTCCTAAAAGTCAGTTAATAAAAAATGTCAATTTGTGGAGAATCCCTTATCATTCAGCCGTTTTTAGAGAGCAATGTAAAAACAGCTTACTTATAATAATGATAGCTTTTTGAATTTTCACGATATTTGATTGGATTTTTTTTATAAGTTACTCCATAGAATTGACTATTAAATGATGTAAAAGAATTGTTTTTATCGTTCGCGCATGCGCAGATAAAAATTATTTCATAAAACTACTCATATTTCATAAAGTATTAAATATATTTATATTCCAATTGCGCTATATTTTTTTTAATAGATTTTGCCAATTTTTCTGAAATTTGCGTTAAATTTGGTCAAAAACCCTCTATGATATAAACAAAAAACATACCAGAATTTTTTTGAATTTTTCAAAAAAAATCGCTCTATCGCCATAAATATACATGCTATTCTCACAAAAATTAGTGTACATATTCTACTGTATTCATATATTTTTATTCTAAAGCGATAAGTCGTTTCGTGCATTTTCATGTACAGGGCGATCCCAAATATTTCTATTATTCTTTGTTTTTTTGCCGGCCCCCTAATTACCCGCTTAACAAATGAATGTAAATAAATATAAAGTGAAACATAATCTTTATATTTCTGAAGTTCCAGAAGAATCCGACCAGTATATTTTTAAATATTTGACAAAATGTCAAAAACTGAAAGTGTACAAATACTTTTTGGTAGATAGTGTAGAAATAAGATTTAAAGTTTCAAGACTTTTATAAGAGTAAGTCCAAATGATTTCTTATTTATTTTCGTTTATAAGTGATTTGATATTTTTACCCGAGTATTTTAATTTAAAAATTGCTTTATACGCAGAATTCGCATTTTTGTTGATTAGTAATAATTTAACTAATACACTATATTGCCATTGATTATGGGACACTTGCGATTTTAGACATTTTACTAAATATCTAGAAAAATACATGAGGAATCATCTCGAAACTCTTAGTGTATAAATATAATAGTATAAGTCATACATCTCCGTGAAGATTTTTTCCCGAAACTCCAAAGGGGGCCGTCAACAAATTAAAAAAGAATGAATATCTTTTGAATAACCCTGTCAAAAATAATGTAGCAAAAGAGCTCAAACTCTAGATTGTAATTGAATGCCTTATTGTAATAAGCCTTGTTCATTTTTATGCAAATAGCATGCATACTCGCAGAGTAATTAAGGTTTTTATAAAAATGATCCCAAATTTTTCCAAGTTTTTTCCTCATAATTTTCAGAGTTCTTAATATAAAATCTTATTTTTTTCAGAAAATATGACAAACAACATTGCACACAGTACCCTGTAATCAGAATTAAAAAATAATGAAAATTGTATAAAAAATGAGTTGGTTTACTAAATAATTTTTTACTGCGCATGCGTCAACGATATCAAAATTTCATTTGCATATTATGTTAGCTAAATGTATAGAGCAACTTTTGTGAAAGTCACAAAATCATAACTTGAAAATTCTGACAATAATCGTCAATTGAATAAGTCGAAAATCCGTTATTCTCAAAATGAAGCAAAACCAAGAGGGGTTGTATCCATATATTCATTGATTAGTGTCAATGTAGAATGCACAGTATGGGATGTACTACTGCATTTGGATAAAATCCCTCATTTTTTTGCTTCATTTTGGAAACAACGGATTTTGTCCTTTTTCTATAGACGATTACTTTCAGAATTTTCAAGCTATGATTTTGAGACTTTTACAAAAGTTGCTCTATACATTTAGCTAACATAATATGCAAATGAAATTTCGATATCTTTGACGCATGCGCAGTAAAAAATTATATAGTAAACCTACTCATTTTTCATACAATTTTTATTATTTCTTAATTCTGATTACAGGGTACTGTGTGCAATGTTGTTTGTCATATTTTCTGAAAAAAATATTATTTTATATTAAGAGCTCTGAAAATTATAATGGAAAAACTTGGAAAAATTTGGGACCATTTTTATAAAAACCTTAATTACTCTGCGAGTGTGCATGCTATTTGCATAAAAATGAACACTGTGTATTACAATAAGGCATTCAATCATAATCTAGAGTTTGAGCGCTTTTGCTACATTAGTTTTGAGAGGGTTATTCAAAAGATATTCATTCTTTTTTAATTTGTTGACGGTCCCCTATGGCGTTTCGGTAAAAAATCTTCACGGAGATGTATGACGTATACTGTTATATTTATACACTAAGAGTTTCGAGATGATTCCTCATGTATTTTTCTAAATATTTAGTAAAATGTCTAAAATCGCAAGTGTCCCTTAATCAATGGCAATATAGTGTATTTTTGGAAGTTTTTCACGTATATTTTTGCATTCAGTAATACATAAAGTAGAGCTTGGATTCTTCGGACTCGGGATCTAGGCCAATCCGGTTAATGAAAAATACGGAAAATATGATAACTTTAAAAAACGCATATGGCAATGTTTTTAGGTAACTTCCCTTCACATTTTTTCCAGTTTTAAGAAAGCAATTGTGGTAATGCATATTTTAGCACATTGAAAATGGCGTATTTAGAAAGTTTTTTATTTTATATATTTATTTTTTTATTTAAAATTTAAAATTTTATTTCCTTGCAGAATTGATATAAAATTATACATAAGTACACATAGAAACTTCATGATTTCCGATATAACTATGTTTAAAAAATTAACGCACAAACTTTAATCCAATTTCATACTTTTTTAGACCTTCAAATAAATTAATGTTGATAAAATTTTTCATGCATCTCTCGACAGTGGTTTTGTTATGCTTTGTTTTTAATAATTACCGTGACATGCACGCAAAACTTTTTTTTTCCAAAGGTTAAAATGATCATTTTTACAAATCAAATTGAAATAAGTACGACGTAAAAGGTTCCCTTTCTAAATATTTTTTTGTTTTATAATACATTTATTTGATTGTTAAAAATCTAAAGTTGGCAGATGTACCGTGAGACCGTGAGAGCTATTTCTCAAAAAGTTAAACAAAGAATTTTATCAAACTTCATCATATTCACTTATAACTCAGTAAACTTCATCAGATTCAGTTATAACTTCAGTAAACTTCATCATATTCATCATTTCAGTATGGATGACATTTTGGTGCATATCGCTTTACAGATGATGTTTTTTATGCTGTATTTTTTTTCCGAATTTTTTTTTTTTTATCTCTGCACCTATTGAATATAGAATGGCACAAAATAATTTTATGCTTAAAAAAAAAAAAAAAAAAAAAAAAAAAAAATCCTTACCAGATTCAGAATTAATTGACGTGATTAGCGAGCGTGGTTTGCCATATTATTTATTCCTAGTGAAATAATCCAAGTTTAAGGGAAAAAAAAATTCACCGTGTTCCAGCTTCAGGATAAACCTCGATGAAGGTCTGCATTGCCCGGGTCCGGGACTATTTTACTTTAAGACACTGTGGCCGGTCCATGCCTGGTTTTCACTCTTTCCATGACTTAAAACTTAGTTTTTCGATACCGGGCTGGGACTAATTTCATTCTTCCTAGGACTGCGCGGGTCGAAATTTTCAGTCCCGGTTTTCCGATCCAGCCCGTATGAAAATCCCCCTTTCGGCGACTAGGGCCGTGCAAAAATCAGTAAAATTTGGTCCTTGCCAAATATTTTTACAAAAAATGTTTGAATTTTTATAAGTTTAACGCGCCATTATTCCATAATGAAACTTTAAAATTTATTATTTTTAAAGAATAGTAGATATTTAGGAAATAAAATTTAAATACAGTAAAACCTGTGAAATAAATCTGCCTATGGCATAAAAAGTATTTTCAGTTTCAAAACCGTTTCCGAAAGTAAAAGTATCTTTAAAAAAAATAAGAAAAAAAAAAAATCTGCAACCGAAATCGAAAAAATGAAAAATAGCCATGTTAAAGAGCAAGCTCAGTTGTCCTATGCAAGGAAAAAAAAATTGTTTAAAAATATTGTAATTAAAACGAGAAATTCAAAAATAATCTGTGTTTAACATGACTCAGCGGGTGTGTTCAAGTGAGTGAAGAGTTTCTTTAAACGCAAAATCTGTTGATTCAAAATTAATATAATAATACATGAAAAAAGAATATAATACATCAACACCTGTTACGAGGGCAACTTGACTATAACTCTCTCTCTCTCTCTCTTTTAATGCGATTTCGTCTTAGAAGATTTTACTGTGTGGCATTTTTCTGATTTTTAAGTCTCCAATACATGATATAAGGATTAACGATAACTGAATGATAATTGAAACATTTACATGCAAATAAGATATTCATTCAAAATAAATAAATATTGCCGTCCAGAGCACGTCTTAATTAAAAAAAAATAATAATAATAAGAAATAAAAATTAAAAAAAAGCAATTTTTTTATCAGAATTCCTCCTGCAAAACACTTTTTAACCATATCGAAGCAAAAATTCACGTTTTGATGACATAAAGTCGGGCAGGCCAAGAATTCAACCTTTTTTTTTTTTTTTTTTTTTTTTTTTTTTTTTTTGGTCAGGCTAAATTACATATGTAGGTATTTGTATTTCCCAGACAGTATAATCAGTCCGACTTTTTAAATTTTACATCGACCGGATCATTAATCTATTTTGTAAAAATCGGATTAGGCCCTGGTGCTAAAATTTTTGCCCACGCAGATTTTTAGGCCCCAGACCAGTAAGCGGGACCTCTAATATATATTATGAACTTGGCCCCCCCTGTCGGGGATACAGTGCCCCCCCGTCGGGCAAATTCTGGCGCCGCCCTTGTGTGCATTACATGTCCAGTATAAGCTTCCGAGACAATGCCACCCACATCCTTTTCTATTTCTAGTTTTGTTTAACTTTTCTGAGATTAAATAAATAAATGACAATTGATAGAAAATACTAGTGTGTAATAAGGGGACAGTACAAGCGTTTAAAAAAATCCGTCTACCAATTTTCTAAAAGCGCTCAGGCCTGGTTGTCTCATTTAATCATATGTCATCATATCTCATCTCTCAATTAAAAGTTGTTTTTCCGTTCTAAAATCCTATTCCTGAAATTGATTTTTAGAGTTTCTAAATCAGAAGATTTATGGCTATCACTATAAGATATATGAGCCTCACGCTTTAGGACGCTTGTAACACAAATCTACCACTACCGATGGCTTGATTACAGGGGAAACGTTTACCAATATTTCCTAATAGAAATTTTCTTCTTCTTTATGTCAGAAGTTCTGCAAGAAAGAGATGACTGTTATTTAAAAAATGAAAAACCAGGTGGAATTTAACGCCAATGGCTATAAAGATGTAGTATGCTTTATCACTACTACATTCATATAATAATGTTGCTTGCTTTCAGTCATGTGAATATGGTGTCCTATACATTGTTTGCAAGCGTAAATGAGTGCGCGCCTGTTTGCGGAAAGATTGGATAGGGCTGCGTCTAACTCGCTCATTAGGATACTTAGAAATAGAAGAAAACGAAATAAATTAATAAATGGAAATTATTAGTTATAAGTAAATTTGTCTCATGTAAATCTGCAAAATATAATTAAGATGCCAAGAAAATGTAATACATTATTTCAGCATAATTAAATTAGTAGTTTTTCGACAACTGAATTTTTTGCCGCCCTAACTACTTCGGCACCTGTGTGCGCCAGACACTTTGCACACTGAGTCGGAGCGCCCCTACGAAAGAGGGTAACATGATTAAAGTGCACTTGAAACTATTTTTTTCGCTGGGTGTAATGTAACTCAACACTTTTGAATGTCCCTGTAACTAAACTGTACATCCAATTTTCATAAAATATGAAATGATTCGACAAAGTTATGCAACAATTATATGTTTTAAATTTCAAACGATTCGGTTGGGTAGTTTTTGCTCTGTTATATGCGGACAGACGGACGGGTGGACTGAACATCGACTATAGGTGCTACGTATTTGCAATTCATAAACAAAATTTAAATATTGTTAATATGCATAGTAATGCTATATTAAAGAACTGCTGATGTACCAATTTCGACAAATTATATAAAACGCCAAACTACTCAAGTAGTACCGAACTGCGTAAAAGAAACATCCTTATAACTCCAAAAATAATAATTCTATTAACTAACAATTAACTGCGTCGGATTAAGCGTCTCATTTCCAATTAAAATATACTTCTGAATTGAAATTTGAATGAAATACAGGGTCATGAAAAATCGAAGAATGTGGAAAACAAGATTACAAATATCTCGGCAACTAATAATCTGATCGACTTCGTTTTATATGCAAAATGTGTGTTATTTTATTGCCTTTTACGTCCATTTCTTAAAACAAAAAAAATCGAAAATTTTTATATACCTTTCATCAGAACGAATTTTTCGAGAGTCCGAAAAAAATAGTTCCGGATAATCGAGGTTGCTGATATTAAATAGGGTTCGTCCCATTCTTACATACTAACTACATACAAAATTTCAAGTCTCTATCTCAATTTGTTCGGGAGATAGAGCGTTTACAGACAGACAGACAGACAGACAGACGGACGGCAAATTTTTTTTTCTAAAAATATGTTTTTCGGAATCTCCACTATCTAAAACGTGTAAATCCGTCAAAATTTTTTTTTCGATTTTCAAAACGATTGCAAGACTTACCCTATACTACATATGATGGGTAAGTAATAAAACATATTTTTAAAAAAAATCTCATTTTCCCTTTCATTTCCAAATAGCACTCGCATACTTGCGCCTGAAATAGTAATGATTCTAAGATGAAATGGAATTTCAGTTCACGTCCTCAGCTTCGCAAAGTTCGTGCGAACATCAGTGTCCAACAACAATGCTATAAATTTGTATTCGTGACAAAATTTTAGCCCATTAAAGCGATAACTTGACATATTATATATCATCTAGTATTCTTTTGGACATTTGTGTTTTTCATTGTTCGTTCTGTGTCTATGGATTGTTTACAATTGCGTTTGGGTCATACTATTGTTCAGCCATTTGTCTGACTTTGAATTTCAAATTTATCAGTAAGAAAGTGACACTGATATTATTTATTGCTTTTGATATTTCCCGAATTATTCTGTTTTTGAAAAAGAAATGTTTACATAACTTTTCTATACCAATTTATACAATGCAAAACAATTGCATAAAAATATACATACATTAATACCTCGACTTACGTCTGCAATTCATTCTAAGACTAGCGACGTAAATCGAAAATGACGTCACTCGAAGTACATTTAGATAAGTAAAAACGGATAAGTAATAAAAATTCTCCAAAATCTATATAATAAAAGCCCAAGTCATGTGACTGTCATGAACAGTTCCGGGTTGACTACTTCCCTTTTTATGTGCCATTCGGCAATTTGAATGTTAGCAAGGCTTAAGGCCCCTGTCCTCGCTCGAGGAAACGCTCGCGAGCTAATGCTATTCCTATGGGGAAGCATTTTTCTAATAACTCTTTCACATTTTGACATTTTTGAATAATTTTTTTGCATTGGATGGTTGAGGTGCATGCCGACAGCGCACCTTTTTTACTTTTTTGATTTTGGTTGCAGATATTTTTTACCAAGTTAGTTTCACTTTAAAAACCGGTTTCGAAACTGAAAGTGCTTTTAAAAAAATATATCTACAACCAAAATCGAAAAAGTAAAAAAGGTGCGCTGTCAGCATGCACCTCAGCTATCCAATGCAAAAGAAAAAAAAAAATCAAAAATGTCAAAATGCGAAAGAGTTGTTAGAAAAATGCTTCCGCATAGGAATAGCATTAGCTCGCGAGCTTTTCCTCGAGCGAGGACAGGGGCCTTAAGTGATAAATCTGCAAATATTGTTCCAACGCCACCGTTTTATCAAAATTATAATAATTCGAATCATGTGACTGTCATAAACGATTACGAGCTGATCCCTTTAACCCTCTCATGCATAAATTATTTTTCATTATTTTTCATTATTCACAAAAAATCTTTTTTATGATAAATGAAAGACAAATTCTAAAATAATATTATTATATTGCTGCATGCTAGCTATTATTTTTCCACAAATTAGATCTCCATGAACGAATGCTCGATTTTTTTCTACTTAATAATGCAATAATTATCTGTCCTCATATGAGGCCCGTATGCATGAGAGGGTTAATTTCCATATGCAAAGCTTTCAGTCAGTTTGATTAAAAAAGTCATTTTTTTTTTTCGAATAAAACTATATATATATATATATATATAAAATTGTAATTTAACAAATTACAACGACTATTTGGAAAAGGATAGTTTCAAAGACTCACATTTTAAAGACTTATAAATAAATTCTATATTTAAATTAATAATAAACATCATTTATAGGACGATTATAACGAGTCATGTCATATATTACGATTAAACATTAATATCCCTAGACCAATGATAAAAAAAAAAAAACAGTAGATTAAAGATAGACAACTTTAACTGTTTAAAATGTGCATTTTTATTGGATGGAGGGTCATTCCATGTCAATTCAACCAATTTTTCCCCCATTTGTAACCCGACCGACAGGGATTTAGATGAAACTTTGTGTACACACTAATTCTATCATGAAATGATTCCATCAGAATTTTTTCCTTCCTAGACCTCATGGTTTGTGAGATATGGTGGGTCCAATTCTTGGGGGTTTCTCAAATCTCACATTTCTTAGTCTGTATTCTGAGATTGCAGTTCCATCTTCAAAAAATTGTTTCTCTGGATCTAAAACATGAATCATCCTAAAAATATCACTGTAAGAAGATAAAAAGATGCAGATTTTAATAAAAAATATTTAAAAAATTTACTTGTAATATTTAGGATAAAAAAAGTCAGCCAAAGTTGAGAGTTATGGTTATTTTTCCAAATATTTGTGACTTCACCAAAAAGGCTGTACACAAAAAGGCAAAATAAATTTCCAATTTCTTTTTGTTTTAAATAAAAGTTTACACTTTGGGCTTTCTATCTATGAAATAAAAATTATGTGTTTCGCATGGCTTATGCAAAAATTTTGGGTACTTTCCAATTAGCCGGGTAAGTGCTTTATTTTTATATATTACATATGCACACAAAAAAGCAAATGAAATTTCCAATTTCTTTTTATTTTAAATAAAATTTTACACTTTGGGATTTCTGTCTGTGAAATAAAAATGATGTCTTTCACATGGCTTATACAAAAATTTTGGGTACTTTCCAATTAGCCGGATGCGTGTTTTATTTTTACATACGTACATATGTATAGATCTATATAAATACAGATGTATTATACATGTTCATATGTATGTATATATACAGTATATTGATATATATATATGTATAACACTGGTGCCCGTCTAACCAAAAATTACCAAATTTTACCTTGTTTTGAAAATCTGCACTAATTAATGGGGAAAAAAATCTGACTAAGTTTAGCTGTGGTACTTCAATATTTACTGGAGTTTCTATGAGTTACTGAATTTAATGTTATTTGATACAAAAACAAATTGGAAATTTCATTTGCCTTTTCCTGTAGAGACTTTTTCACAAAGTCACAAAATTTCGGAAAAATAATCATAACTTTCAACTTTGGTTTACTTTTTCGGCAGTATATAAATGTCTATTAACTGCCCTAATTGCTTTTTTCACTTGCTTTTTATGCCACTTAAATGGATCTCCACATTTATATAATTCATATTTCATTAAGAGCGAAATTCTGTGATGCTCACGTATATTAATCAAACAGTTTTCACTTAATTTTTGTTTTATAAATGCAATAGTCCTAATTAATAAAAGTTCTTTTTCTGAATCACAGAGATTATCAATGTAGTCTATTTCTCTGTTATTTCTGTAGCTAGTTTTGTGACATTCTAAACCAGTTAATATTACAATATTGCAAGCCTGAAGACTAGTAGAAGGTTTGATATCAGGCTCCATATCGAAACAATAAAGCAAAAAAATATTTATACATATCATAAATTATAAAGTATGTAACAATCAGATTATATTTTTAGTAGCACAGTAAAAGTTAGATCATTCTTCTATGATAAAAAAACAACAGAATGACAATAATTTTATTAAATTGATTTCAAAACATCTGCTTTCACACTAACGAACATTACCCTTGCCTTTATCAGAAGGTGTTTATACAAGGCAGGTGCAATTAAATCTTTCAGACTATAGAAACAAATTTAAGTTCTGTTAAACATTTGTGTATTTAAACTTGCCAATATAAATATTTAAACTGATTAAAATTAACAAAGGACAGGAAATACAAGGTTTTGAACATTTTTTAAACACAAATAATTAAGATATAAGCATTCGAAAGAAAGAATGGAAATGTGAGGAGAAAAAATTATCTATTTTATACAGGGGCGTAAACCACCCTAATCGCGTAGGGGGGTGTCGGCTCAAAAATTTCCGACTCCAAGAAGGAAAATTTCCGAGTACTATGGCCAACATGAAGACTAATATACATACACACACACACACACACACATATATATATATATATATATGTATGTATATATATATCATAATTCGCAAGATAATTATGACTTAGTGTATCGAGATAGTCAAATAATCTTATGTTATTATTAGTCTTATATAATATATTTTCCCCATTATTAGGCGATCTCCTGATGGAATACAATAACCGTTCCACCCGAGAGGGACACGAGTACGCATAACGTACATAATACGAATAAGCAGTCAAAGGGCACTCCAGCAATATATCACATGAAAGGTATCGGCTAAAATTAGAAAATTGGTTGCCCGTGAGGGCAAAATAGGAATCCAACGATATATCACAAGAGAGATGTTTTACAAATTTAGGAAATTGTCCTCCCTCCCAGAATAGACCCTTCCCCTAACTATAAAATTTTCATATATTATAAGTAATATTTATCGGAGGGCCCTCCCCCCCCCAAAAAAAAACCGGTCTAAAATGATAAAACGTTACAATTTCAAAAAAGATCGAAAATTGTCCCCAATAGAGGATAAGAGGGGGGGGGGGAGGGAGAAAGATTTATTATATGAAAGAGTGATTTGAGGGCTTTCCTATGATATGGCCAAAAAAGTATGGAATTTTTCCACCCCCATTTAAACTCCTCGGGGGTGGAAATTTTAAAATATCGCTGAAACACGTATTTAATTAGTTTTTAAAAATTTTATTTTCTGCTGTTTCACGTTCTTATTTGAAAAGACTGTTGAGATGTGCCAAATGTTCTAAATTTTTCGACTCCCCCCCCCCTTTAACCCCTTATGTTGAGATTTCTAAAATCACTGGATTATGTGTTTAATAATTTTTTTATTAGATTTATTTTCTGGAATTTTACGCTCCTACCTTAAATGTTTGCTGAGATATGGCAATTTGTTCCAGAATTTTTTACCTCCCCCCGCTTGTCCCTCTTAAGGGGGGTAATTTCAAAATTTCCATCTTAGTGCATGCTTACATCATAAGAAGTACTTTCTCTCCAATTTTCATGGTTCTAGATTCAGTAGTTTGGGATGTGCGTTCATTATCACTCTGTCAGGACAAACTATTTTATATATTTATAGCTATCTCTACTAGCATTAGATAAAATATATAATTAGATACATCATATAAATATATTAGATGCAATATATAGATAAATAACAAATAAATTATTAAAGCAGAGTATGTAAATTTTTAGGAGCGAATTCAAAGGGTTTTCAAATTATACTCAAATTTTTTAATAAATAAGGCAATTGTACATAGTTTTTCTGACTCCTTGAGAAAACATGCGCAAAATACCAAACAAATAAACGAAATGCATAAGCCAAAAGTAAAATTCTGGTTCCTTTTTATTCTACCCCCCCCCCCCACACACACACACACACACACAGGCACATCAGGCACAAAAAATGTACCAGTAAAGTTGAAATGACTTTTTAAAATTTCAAATTGCAAAAGAGGTTTAAAGATCCATTTAATCATCAATTAGCTTTAAACAGTCAAAAGTTGCGCTGTTTTATCCTCCCCTAAGGCTAAAATTATTTTCAAGTTTCAAATGATTAAAATTTGATTCTTACCTATACACACACACATACACAAAAACATCTATCCATAAAATAATAATCAAAATATTGTTATGCAGGGAGACAAAATTATTTTTACTTGTACTATAACAAAGTTTTAAAAATATAGAATATTTTACATACTTTGACATTTGAACTTCAAAAAATAAATGAACTTTCTTAGTTGTTGAACCTTGAGATAATAAAAATGAAAAGCCGTGTAGGCAAAAATTTATTAAAATACTACATTACTCTTAAATAATGATGAAATAAAATTGATAAAATATTAAAAAGATCTATAATACAATTTTAACTTCGTGTATAATATTAAATACATTGACTTGCAATTGCAAATTGTAAAATGGTTGGCAAAAAAGAAGGCAAATATATTGAAAGAAAAAATATGTAGTTAAAAATGATAATAATTTCATGAAATTTAAATAACAACTAGCTTGTCATCTCCAGTTTGTAACAAAACTAGCAAATAGTTAGGGAATTGCGATACTAACTGTTAAAAACATTTATATATATCGAATAACAGTACATTTTTACAAGTTATTAAATAATTTATCTGCCCCCTCAAAAAAAAAAAAAAAATAAATAAATAATAAAAATAAATAAATAAAATAAAATAAAATAATTCATTTTTAAATATGAAAACAATTCAGTTATTTACACATTTTACATATCTAAAATTTTCTGTAATAAAATAGCTAGCTTACTTCAAAAGGACTTTTTAGAGCTCCAACAATGCAAAACGGTATATGTATATCGGCTGAAATTTTATCAGCATGCTTTTGTTTATTAAGTGTGTCCCTGTAATCACTATCGAAAATATAATTACATAACCCAAATTGCACGTTTTGTCTCTTACATTAGGTGGGGGCATAACTGATAAAAAAATATTGAACTAGTAACTATATACCAAAATATTCTCCCATCAACACTTTTTAATTGAATGATTTCGTACTATGAGCCAGAATACTAACGGTTTAAACAAAGAGTTAACGCAGTCGCAGTTTGTTTTGTAACTGACACATAGGGCGTGAGGTGCAACGTCCAGTCATTTAGGTGCCCAGGCTTTACGTTGAAGAGAAAACAATGTTTTATCTTTCTATTTTTTAGCATTCAGTTAAAATCTCTTTAGCGTTTTTTTTTTTCTTTTTTAAGTAAAATTGAAATCTGTTTGCTTGGGGAATATTTCAGAGACAAAAAATTGTCAAAAATACGGGATTTCTTAATATAAGTTTTTTAATTCTTTCTAACGACAAACTTAAAAGCAGCGTAACAATTTGGTGTTACAACTCATTTTTCTGACTGAACAAAATGTGATAGTAATAATAAAAATATTAAAAAAATTTAATATAATTGACTGAGGAAAAAGCTAACGAAAGTATTATTTCTGAGAGAAGTAAACTCGTATAGGCTGTAAAATATCCAGATTATTTCGAGATGAAAATTCAAACTATTTGGGTATTTTCAATTTTCATTCTGTATCATATAAATTTCTTAAACAATCTTTTAAATCAATCAAAAATTACGTAAAAAAGTAAGTATAAACAATTTCGCCTTTATTATTATTGTTTATATAAAATAAAAAGAAAACACAAATTTAGATAGTAGGAAAAAATGAGACTATAATTATTTTCAATTAAAGGTAAAATTTGAATAGAATGGAAAATATCCAGATTTTGATATGAAAAAATACCAAATATTTGTATTTCTATAAATGGATTTTCATCGTATACCACCTAAATTCCGTGATACATATTTCTAATTAAATTTAAAGTTTAGATTAAAAAAATAGAAGTTTCTTCACTTTGATCAGTATATCTTAAAATTTCGAGATTAAACTAAAAACTTTCCAACAGTAAAAAAAATACAATTAGATTTCGATATATCCATATCCAAGCCAAAAGACACAGAAAAAAAAAATCGGAATATCAAGGTTTTACTCAAATATCACTGTTATAATTAACGGTATAACTTTAACATTACTAGAAAATGTACAAGAATATATATATATATATTTTTTTTTCGTCATATCGAAGTTTCCGAGAACACAATATTTGACAAATCAACATTTTTCTGAATAGGTTTATCAGAAAAATAAAATCCTAAATATTAAAAAGTTATATTAATTAATTACTAAATTAAAGTAAATAGTAAATTAGCAGTTATTTAAATTAATTAATAATAGTTCCGGCTAAGAATAAATTTGTTTTCTTCATCCTAAATTGTTTTTTTTTTTTCTTATTTTTCTTATCAGAAACTGCAAGCGGAAATAAATCCGACTGAGAATAAAATTTTATAGGTTTTCTTCGATCTAACTTGTTTTTCTTTTTTAATTAAAAACTACAAAAATATTTCTCCAATTCATAAATATTTATAGATTAATAGCCTTTTTTTCGGCTAAATTTACTTTTTTCCGATCGAACAAGAATTTTTCCGACTGACTTTTCCGTTTTTCCAATTTATAAATCTTTATAGGTTAATACGTAATACTATTTTTTCCGACTAAAGGTGCCATTACCGGTGGAACAGAAAACTTCCGATTGATATTTTCGTTTTTCCAATTTATAATTTTTTTTAATAGGTAAACGCCATTTTTTTTCCGATGGAATAAAAATTTTTCCGATTTAAAAATTTACAAGTATTTATAGGTTAATACGTAATACTATTTTTTCCGACTAAACATGCCTTTCCGGATTGAAACGGAAAATTTTCCGAATGATATTTTCGTTTTTCTAATTTATAAGTTTTTATAGGCTAATACCATTTTTTCCGATCGAACAAGAATTTTTCTGATTGACTTATTCGTTTTTCCAATTTATAAATTTTTATAGGATAATACTATTTTTTTCGACTAAAAATGCGTTTTCCGATGGAACGGGAAATTTTCCGAATGATACTTTCGTTTTTCCAATTTATAAGTTTTTATAGGTTAATACCATTTTTTCCGATTAAACAAGAATTCCGACTGATTTTTCCTTTTTCCAATTTGTAAGTTTTTACGTAATACTATTTTTTCCGACTAAATACGCTTTTTCAGATGGAACGGGAAAATTTCCGAATGATTTTCCAGTTTATAGGTTTTTATAAGTTAAGAACATTTTTTCCGATCAAACAAGAATTTTTTCGACTGATTTTTCCTTTTTCCAATTTGTAAGTTTTTATAGGATAATACGTAATACTATTTTTTCCGACTGAACACGCTTTTTCGGATGGAACAGGAAAATTTCCGAATGATTTTCCAGTATATAAGTTTTTATAGGTTAAGAACATTTTTTCCGATCAAACAAGAATTTTTCCGACTGATTTTTCTGTTTTTCCAATTTATAAGTCTTTATAGGATAATACGTAATGCTATTTTTTCCAACTAAATACGCCTTTTCCGATGGAACGGGAAATTTTCCGAATGATTTTCCAGTTTATAAGATTTTATTGGTTAATACCATTTTTTCCGACTAAACATACTTTTCCCGATAGATCTGGGAATTTTCCGACTGATTTCTCCTAGGGGGGGTGTTGCACCCCCCCAAACCCCCCCGGGATTTACGGCCCTGATTTTATACTGTAAAAAAAAAAAAAAAAAAAAAAAAAAAAAAAATCTGTTTTGAGTTTAATCCTTCTATAGTAAAAAAAAACTAGCCTTAAAAGGAATGACTCCTGGAATGATGCTGATGTGGAAGATTTCCGGAACTAACGAATCCGGGTTGTCCACTCCTTCCATGAGTCGAATAGACCAATCAGGAAAGGGCTCCTTCTATGCATCGCCATATGGGTTATCATAAAGAGAGGAAAGGTTACCATCGCCAACAATCGCCAAGTTTGTCGCCAACTTCGCGATATATCGCCAAATTTGGCGACCAAAATTAGTTGTCAAAAGTGACGCCAACTTGGCGATAACTATAATATTTCGCCAAATTTTTAATTTCTTTACACATCAGTCGTTTGACACATCATTTGAGAGGTTTGCAACTGCTTATTCATTTAAAGGATGTCTTGTGTGTTATCCCCCATTCTGCTCCCCAGGGGGGACACATTTTTAATTTCTTTACAACACCAGTCGTGTTACATAAGATTTGAAAGGTCTGCAACTGCTTATTCATATTATGGATGTCTTGTGTGTCACCCCCACACACTGCTCTCCCCAGGGGGGGGGGTCACATTTTTAATTTCTTTACAACACCAGTTGTGTGACACATCATTTAAAAGGTCTGCAACTGCTTATTCATATTATGGATGTGTTGTGTGTCATCCCCCACTCTGCCCCAGGGGGGGGGACATTTTTAATTTCTTTGCAACACCAATTGTGTGACACATCATTTGAGAGGTCTGCAACTGCTTATTCATATTATGGATATCTTGTGTGTAACCCCCCCCCTCTGCCCTCAGAGGGGGCGCATTTTGTAATTTCTTTACAACACCAATTGTGCGACACATCATTTGAAAGGTCTGCAACTGTTTATTCATTTTATGGATCTCTTGTGTGTCACCCCCACTCTGCCCCCCCCAGGGGGGCACATTTTTAATTTCTTTACAACACCAGTCGTGTGACATCATTTGAGAGGTCTGCAGCTGCTTATACATATTATGGATGTCTTTTGTGTCGCCTCCCCTCTGCCCCCCAGGGGGGCACATTTTTAATTTAATTACAACACCAGTCGTGTGACACATCATTTGAAAGGTCTGCAACTGCTTATTCATACCATGGGATATTGGCGAGCGCAGCAAGCAGGGGTAGCCAATAATTTGGAATCGCGAAGCGATTACGCGGGGGGTTGGCGAGCATAGCGAGCAGGGGGGCGGGCCCCCCTAGTTATTGAAAATAAAAGTAAGAGATTCTTTAGATTAGCAAAAA
Organism: Maratus speculifer; assembly: GCA_964019185.1. Lineage (NCBI taxonomy): Eukaryota > Metazoa > Arthropoda > Arachnida > Araneae > Salticidae > Maratus > Maratus speculifer. The sequence continues at coordinate 247,665,800 of OZ025290.1, read as the reverse complement.
AATGCCCATTATTAAATAACTAAATGAAATATATGGACCATTCACTAAATTTAATGAGGAAACATATTACAGTCAGATTTTATTTTTTTAATCAGAAAAAACAAAGCCTAAATTTTACTTTGCAAATTAAAAAAACATGCATCAAATAACATTAAATTCAATAACTCATAGAAATTTCAGTAATTATTTAAGTACCACAGCTAAACTCAGTCAGATTTTTTTCCTCTTAATTGGTGCACAAATCAAGGCAAAATTTGGTACTTTTCGGTTAGACGGGCAGTGTTATACATATATATATATCAATATACTGTATATATACATGCATATCTACATGTATAATACATCTGCATTTATATAGATCTATACATATGTAAAAATAAAACACGCATCCGGCTAATTGGAAAGTACCCAAAATTTTTGCATAAGCCATGCGAAAGGCATTATTTTTATTTCACAGATAGAAAGCTCAAAGTGTAAACTTTTATTTAAAACAAAAAGAAATTGGAAATTTCATTTGCCTTTTTGTGTGTATATGTAATATGTAAAAATAAAACATGCATCCGGCTAATTGGAAAGTACCCAAAATTTTTTCATAAGCCATGCGAAACACATCATTTTTATTTCATAGATAGAAAGCCCAAAGTATAAACTTCTATTTAAAACAAAAAGAAATTGGAAATTTAATTTGCCTTTTTGTGTACAGCCTTTTTGGTGAAGTCACAAAAATTTGGAAAAATAACCGTAACTCTCAACTTTGGCTGACTTTTTTTATCCTAAATATTACAAGTAAACTTTTTAAATATTTTTTTATTAAAATCTGCATCTTTTTATATTCTTGCAGTGATATATTTAGATGTTTCACGTTTTCAATGCAGAGAAACAATTTTTTGAAGATGGAACTGCAATCTCAAAATACAGACTCAGAAATATGCGATTTGAGAAACCCCCAAGAATTGGACCCCTTATATCTCACAAAGTATGAGGTCTAGGAAGGAAAAATTTCTGATGGAATCATTTCATGATAGAATTAGTGTGTACACAAAGTTTCATCAAAATCCCTGTGGGTCGGGTTACAAGGTCTGGTTGAATTGACATGGAATGACCCAGGAGTTAATCAGACCGATTTCTGAACGCCTCATATTACGTACGACATGGATTAAGCAATGTTCCTGGACCCATCACAAACAAATTTTAAATGACATTTTAGTTTTACAAATTTTGGAACTGCAAATTTTTCAGCTTCTTAACATCACACATTTTAAATTTTTACACCGTTGCATAGAGAGAAAAATGCACTTTTTAATAAAACACTTTATCACAATTTGTTTTTAAATTATTACAGCAAAGCACGACAGTGCTATGCTGTAATAATATGCATAGCACGGCAGTGCTATTATTTATTTCCAGTGTAACTCCGTAATGTTATTTTAATACGGAATTTAACATTGAACGAGTTATTTACTTGACATTTTCCCACATTTTGTACGCGCTTCCACAAATTTTCTTCAAAGCATCTAATTGTTTAAAAAATAATTCCCTCCAATCAAAAAAATATAAAGAGGTCAATGGACATATTTCCTGTAGCAATTAATCATTTTTACGTGATAAATAAAAAATAAAATTTATTTATTTATTTATTTTTGTAAGAATTAAAAATGGTATATTTACGACGTCATATTAGAAATGAAACGAAGATTTGCAAACATTTCGTACAAATACAAGAATCGTCAGCAGAAAGCAAAATGAAGCATGATTTTTAAAATAAAAGGACATTTTCAAACATTGATCAAGAAGCTTCTAACTGAAGAAATATAGAAAAAAGTAGATTCAACTTTTTTCTACCTATTGTCTCTGCAAAATAATAGAAAATAACTTTAATATATAACTGGTATTTGAAAGCGAGTTTTTTGACACATTGACATCAGAAAAAAATTGCACCAAACCCAGTGCGTATATGACATTTGCGCCGGGATTTCGTACTTATTCCACATTTTTAAAAATTTCTTCGTCTTATATGTTCGAAGAAAATCAAAATAAATTTAGGTGAATAAAAATTTTCAAAAATAATAGTATTTGATAATAATAGTATTTTATCCTTGGTATGTAATGAAACTAGTAAATCTGCTGAACTGGGTCTTCAAACATAGCAATTTTTTAAGGCTAAACCGCAGAATTGTCAACTACTTGGTGTAAGACTTTTCGGCACTGCAATAAAGTCGCCAATTCTATCAACCTAAATAGTCAAACCCAATGTAAACAAGTATAAAAAATAATGTTTACATATATATTTTTTTAATTCCCGATTTGGTGATTTTTTTTAAAATCGTGCCTAAATTTGTAATTTTACAAATAATTAATCATTGGATAAAATCAATTTTAAATCAACGGTACTGCTTGGTTATCCCGACGTCGACCAAAAAACCATCGCCAAACTATAAGATTAAATGCCAGTAATGGATGATCGTGAGTGTCACATTCAATGACATTAAATACCTATACGTATTTAGAAATGTCATCAAATGATTTTATTTCCACTTTTTACTAGTGTTTTACCCATTTATTGGTACTTTTGTTATAAAATAATTTGGCTATTAGTTTGGCGACTGATACAATTTGGCGGAATTGGTTGACGGGATAACCAAGTACCGGATTAACTTGTATTAAATTCATTATTCCGATTATTTTAATATGATAAAACACTATACGATTTAATTTTTAAAATATCGCAAAGAGTTTCTGTTGAAAAATAGCTGTTTTTTTATACTTTAAGTTAATATTTTTATAAAACTCTTTTGATTCACTCTCTCTATGAGTTAATAAAATTTAAGCTCATTTGGAATATTCATAATGCGTCACCTTTATGCACAGATGTCTAATACTTACCATGTTGGCGCAATTTTTTTCTGACGCCAATTTGGCGAAAATTTCGATTTCAAATACATATCACATATATATTTTTAAATTATTTTCTAACATTTACAAAGGGAAATAGTGATAAATAAAAAAAAAGTTTATTAATAACTATAGAACAAAATGATATACATAATTTTTTTAAGTAAAAGTAATAGAAAATGAAGAATTTATTAGTAAATAAAGAAAGATAGCCAGGTTAGCATGTGAGGCATATAATATCCATTTTGTTCCAAACGCGCCAATGTGTTGCATATATGACATCTATCTCCAATTTTTCTATTCGCTGAACCCTGCCCAGAGCTCCGATAGCGGTTTGAAGTTCTGTCGAAGTTAAATTTCAATTTCTGGCAGAATTTTAATTCAAACATTAATTAATTTATCAAGAATCTTCTAAGTGAAGAAATACAGAATATAAATAAATATGACGTAAAACAAAAAATAAAAAAATAAATACATTTTATTGATACTATGTCTTGAGGATAGTATAGATATTCACTTGGAGGAATATTATATTGTCTAGAGGTGAATGTCTAGAACTATACTTCTGACGCAATGTATCAATGCTGATTGTTAAGTATAAATATCAGTTTCATGCAGGAGAGATTTTTCTGCCGAATTCGACTTTATGATTCAAAAGAAAAGAATTCGCCAAAGAAAAAAGTATAATATCCGATTTTTGCGTGTGATTCCATCGTAAAAAGTGAAATTGATTTTAAGAATTAAAAAGCACACATTTATGACGTCATATTGGAAATGAAACAGGGATTTTGAAATATTTGGTATCAAGACAGGAAGCATGTACAGAATTCAGTTCTAGATATAAAAAAAGTTAACGATTTGGAAATGGATCAATGAAAATCTGTGCAAATCCCAATGGAGAAATGAACATCTACGTAAGATACCACGGAGATAGATAAATATAGTTTTTAATTGGGGGTGGTTTTGTTTTGGAGTCTAACAAGGAAGGTCTCCATACGGGCATACTCAGAAAAATCTGAAAAAATTACAGAATGTTCTTCTCATATAGTTATATATGTTTATGAAAAAAATTTCGGCGGAACCAGCTTATAACGTGCGTAAAAAAATAATAAAACTTCGTTTATTTGGCGATTTATCTCCGGTTGGCGAAAAAACGAAATTTTGAAAAATACGCTTTTACGCTTCGACTACTTTTTAAAGAAAAAACTTTCTATGTTCAATTTATTTAAATAAGTTTAGTTTAAGTAATTTTAGTTTTGCATTTTTACTTTACTTTAAGTGTAATTTTGTCATATACGTTTATATGTACTTATAACAAAAAGAAATTAATATATTTTATCATTTAAAACACAATTTAAATTGATTAAAATTGTTCCAAATTGAAAAATACACTGTTAAAAATCTGCTGCATTTTGTTGCAACGTACTTCCTTGCTTGTATAGAAAACGGTTACTTGGCTGTGAAATGGAGCTTTCTCATTGGTTGGAATAGAGATATTATATACAAGCGGTGGAGTGCGTTGCAACAAAATGCAATATTGCACAAGCTACAACACCGCTAAAAATCTGTACCATTTCTGCAGCGTCACTCCACCGCTTTTATAGAAAACGGTCAATTCACCGTGCTATGGAGCATTCTCATTGGTCAGAAGAGAGATATTCTATAAAAGTATTGGAGTGGCGTTGCAGTAAATGCTGCAGATTTTTAACAGTGAAGTCAATTAAAATCAATTTTCAGATTCGTTAAAGTCGTCTCCTTTTGGCGAGGAAATGCACTGCTCGCCAAATCCCGCGTCGCTTTCAGCTTTTCACGCCAATTATTCCAAATTATTTTATTTTTTTACATATCTAATAATGTAATTCCGCCGCTAATTTTCACTGATCCTTTATTACCTACATGAGTAGTTTAATTCGTATTTTTTTCAAAAAATTCTGTGTATGCCCCCAATGGAGACCTTCCTTGTAAGTATCATGATCGGTATAGATCTGGAAAAATAAATCAGAAATTCCTGCGTAGGAGAGAACGTAATAGTTAGTATTTCATCAAATAAAATTTTGTTCAAAAATCTAATTTAATTTTGAGGCCCTTTCTTTTGCAGAATTACTAAATTGTAACTAAAGTGCTTCAACACTCTCTCATCCTGCTTGCACATATGAAGCCAACAGGATGTTTAATCTTGATCTAGTTATACACTCAAATTTTTCATCACCATAAATGGAGCTATTACAGCAATTTAATTAGAAACATGGAAATTACAATGTGAATATGCACTAATATATTTTTTTGCGTCAGAGGAAGAGAGAGAGAAAGAGAGAGTACCTCAGACGTTCTCTTGAGTGTACACCCCTCCCCCATAATTCACTTCTAGCTATGTTTCTGGGTAAATTACATCAGTAATTGTGATACAATACCACATAAAGGAAGTCCTGATGATGGTACCCTCAGTTCATTTTGAAATGAGCTCATCTGAATGCAGTAGTTATTAAAAAACTTGAGATATTAAACAAAAACATAATTTGCCGAACAAATTAAAAAACAAAATTTATTTCCTGCTCTATTTAAGCCCGAGAAGGGACAGATATTAAGATATTTTATTTATTTATTTCTATATTTAGTATTAAATTTTTGTATCAAATAATTTAAATTATGTGAACATTAAAAAAATAAAAATGAAATTCAAATAATATGATACTTAAAAACCCTAAATCTTAGATTCTGTTCAAACGAAATTGAAATAAATCTTAGACTTTTTTTCCAAACTTAACTTGCAAATATTTGTTTTACAGATTTTGTATAATGTTTACGGTTGGTATAGATAAAAAGAATAGACGCATCTCAAAAGCAAATGTTCAGAAAAAGGTCTAAGATTTATTTCGTTTGAACAGAATCTAAGATTTAGGGTTTTTAAGTATCATATTGTTTGAATTTCATTTTTATTTTTTTAATATTCACATAATTTAAATTATTTGATACAAAAATTTAATACTAAATATAGAAATAAATAAATAAAATATCTTAATATCTGTCCCTTCTCGGGCTTAAATAGAGCAGGAAATAAATTTTGTTTTTTAATTTGTTCGGCAAATTATGTTTTTGTTTAATTATTTTGTTTTTAAATTTTTATTACTCTTTTTGACATCGTGGCAACAGGAGTATTCAGTTTTTGGACATTAAACTTGGACCATTCAGAAAACGAATAAAATAAAAAACAGAAGTATTCCATTTTTGGACATTAACAGGGCTCCCAAATGGTCCGCAAACTGAACACCAATATTTTTTAACAGAAAATTTCGAACTAACTTTTCACGGCATTTGTGCTAAAACTACCTCCGAAAACAGTTTCTATGGAATTTGCAAGAAAAATAAAAAAATAAAAAATCTTTCTAAGAAAATACTGATGCAATTGGCGGACCATTTGGGAGCCATGCATTAAACTTGGACCAATCAAGAAACGAATGAAATTAAATAAGTTGCGGAATTCAATTAATTAAAAGATTCAGATATACTTTAGAGTTCCCATTTCTCTACCGAGAACAACTATTTTTTCCAAATAGTTAAAGATTTGCCGTGATCTAAAAGAGTTCTTCGTATTTTTATGTTAGCCGGGCACAAATCTTGCCAATAGCGTTTTTTAACACGCCATTTTTTATATATTTTATATATTTTTGAAAATAAAAAGAACTAAGTGAAAGACGTGAATTTTAAATATTTTAGTTTAAAATGAAATTTTTGTATTATAAATAAAAAGAGTAAAAAAAGATTTTTAAAATGAAATTTCGCACAAATCGGATTCGCCTATTCCAACGTTTCAACTTCTTCATCTATAACCTATATCAGCGGTTCCCATCATTTTTCTGTACGCGACCCACCTTTAAATAAAAAAAAATAAATAAATAAAATGCGACCTACCTAATTTGAGGATGTATCTATGTAATATTTGGATTTAGATTAGTGTAATAAATATTGCAATTTGTCGTATGAGCTCTGTGTGCTATCAGCTATGCTATCCTATCCTACGAAATATTCACTACAGCAAAAACAAAAATTGGAAATCTTAATGTGGGTAAATGGGATAATAATTAAAACAAGACACATATTACAAAGTAATGAAAAATAATTTTACTGTTACCAAAACACAACTTTACAGTCTCGCAACGAAATCATATCATAATACAAGCTGACTGTTTTGATAAACATTGTCTCCTCACGACTTATATTTTCAGCTAATAACTTTCACGATTATTGCATTTGTAATATATTGTATTTTGCTATATTTTTGAAACAGATCAAATAAAAGTTATATTTTGTGGGAAACCTCGAACGTTCTGAGAGGCACCAAAATATTCGCCGCGACCCAACAGTGGGTCGCAGTGGCCAGAGGTGACTTGTCGCTTGCTGATTTTGACGCTTTGTTAAATCTTTAGAAAAATACATAAGGAATTATTTTGTAATCCCTGGAGAGTAAACAGAATAGTACAGGTCCTATATTTCTGCGAAGGGTTTTTTTTTTCTTTTCTCTCTGAAACCCCAAAAGTGAGCGTCAACAAAGCGCAAAAGAACGAATATCTTCAAGATAACCCTGTCAAAAACAATTTTTTATCAGGGAAAATCTGAAAATAAAGTTGCATGAAAATCCATGCATTAGTTCTTGAGGTACAGCTATTACGAAATCTGAAAAATGCAGCAAAACAGCGCCATCTGTAAGACGATTTACACCAAAAGCTAAACAGTACTAACATTTATGAGGGACTAAATGAATTTGAAGTATGAAGAAAAAATCGTGCACTAGTTCTTGAGATATAGAGCTATTCCGACAATCATAAATATTCAGAAAAGCAGCGAACGATTCATACTACAAAATTATCAGCATCAAATTATATCAAGGACTAACTGAATATAAAGTTTTATGAATATCCGTGCATTAATACTTGAGATAGAACTATTGTAAAACGATCGAAAACTATTGTATATAGAACTATTGTATCGATCGAAAACGGTAAGCCGAAATTTTTCACGAATCCAATACTTTCTTCTTGTAAAGAAAGTTATAAACAAAACAAAAAATAATATATATATTTCTGATAAGTTTCCAAGATTTTAATCAACCGAAATCAAAATTTCCCACGAAAATTGAAATGAATCAATCAGCAACCCTTTGACCCTTAGATGGAATTTGTGATTTACAAGGTGAGCTTCTCTTTTAAGACAAAAAGTAGGTTATCCCAGTGCATTACTGTGAAATATTTACCGAAAGATCATTTTCTGAAAACTTTTTATTACATATTCATTCATTTGGTTGAATGTATGTGCCTGAAAGTGTTTTCTTAACTTTGAAAAATATAAAAGCAAAATGCAGAAATCGCATTGGAAATATTTCACTGCAATCTTGTTTACATCGCTGCCATATTAACTTTTATATTGGAACAGGTAAATAGTATCTTTTTTTTTTTTTTTCTTTTTACTAAAAACACTATTTTTTTTTCTTTTATATTTGCTTGTTTTAATTATTCTATACTTTATAAAATTGCTATTGTGCTGCTCTAAATTACCTACAAATTGCATTACACTCCCTACTATTTAAAATCGTGTTTTATTTTAAGGTATTTTGGGGGTGTATATATACAGGGTGTCCCAAAAGGTCGTTTACAAACTTAACATGCTGGTCTGTCATATCATGATGAACAATATTAAATAGGAAACTAAGGGTCCCAAACGTCTTCCAAAGGAGATATGCGCCATTAAAGTTTATGGTCCAAAAATTCAAATCTATATTATAAAGGCCAAACGTCTCTGTGCGTAACGCATGCGTCATTTAGCGAATGGCAACACTTTCCCATGCAATTTCAGTTTTGCATTTTTCGCTACTGCAAATTTTATACTTCTAAACATAGCATATTTCCAATTTTTACACCGTCGTATAGAGAAAAAAGAATACTTTTAAATGCAATTTATTTGAAAGTTGTATCTCAATTAGTTTTTGAGATATTAATTTTTTTATAGTTTTTATTGCCAATTTTGTAATTGTGGCAACATAATCACTTCTTTTTCTCTTAAAATTGGAAAAAAAATAGAAATTAAATTGCGTGTACATTGAAAAAAAATATCGTCTGTTATAAAATCTGTGATTTTGATTTTATTTCGTTTTTGTTTATTAGTTAAATAACTTCAAGTTTTGAGTTAAAGTGATTTTAAAATGATCAAATTAAAATACCATTTTTTTTTAAACATGGTGAATACGGATATGAGAAGTATGTGTTTAAATTTTTAGTGGATGAAAATTATGACGGGTTTTAGGTTGGCGTGAAGTTTTATGATCGTGTCAATTTGGAATAATTTTTTTTAATTCGCATTTATACCAAACAAAAGAGTCTCAATAAATAAATTCATCATAATAACTTATCTTTAGTATATTTTACTGATTTTATATGCGATTAAAGTTTAATTTTAAAAATTTGAATAACTGAGTTTTTTAGTATTTTGTTAATCTTAGCTCAAACTAATATTTGTTTTAGAGTTAGACTGATCAATATAAGATGTATTTTTTACTGTAAGCAATTTTGTAGATTTATTATAAATCAATGAAGCAGTTCCTTCTTAAACATTTTCTTTCGTCGAATTTCGACGGCTTCCACCTTGTGATTATAAAAAACAGAAAAATTGGTCGATTCGTTTGCGGTTTTCACCAAAACTATTCTTTACGTCAGTATTTTCTTGAAAATAAATTATAAAGATAAATTTCAAAAAATGTTGATAGAGAGCGCTTTAGACTTTGGAGTAACGATAAACTAGTTTTTACCAGTATTTTTTGCATCTCATTAAATTTTTTTAGAAGCTTAGACATAAACTTAAATTTTGAGCTCACAATCTAAATCGTTGGAAGTGGTTAAGTAGCGCAAACTGAATTGCGGGGGGAGGTTCAAATTTCAAATGATTATAAAAAACGGAAAAATTGGTCAATTGATTTGCGAATTTCACTAAAATTATTCTTTATGTCAGTATTATCTTGAAAATAATTTGTAAAGATAAAATTTAAAAAATGCCGATAGAGGGCGCTTTAGAATTTGGAGTAACGTACAACTATTTTTTTTCCGTTATTTTTTGCATCTCATAATTTTTTTTAGAAGCTTAGACATAAACTTAAATTTTGAGATGAAAATCTGAATCGTTGGGAGTGGTAAAGTAGCGCAAACTGAGCTGTGTTCAATGGGGGGTGGGGAGGTTCAAATTTCAAATGATTATAAAAAACAAAAAACTTGGTCGGTTTTCGCTAAAACTATTCTTTATATCAATATTTTCTTGAAAATAAATTTTACAGATATCTTTCAAAAAATTCCGTCAGAGGGCGCCTTAAACTTTATAGTAACCAACAACTATTTTTAACCGTTATTTTTTGTATCTAATAAAATGCTTGTAAAAGTTCAAACTTAAATTTTGTACTCAAAATCTGCATCGTTGTGAGTAATTAAGCGGCCAAAAATTGAACTGCGTTCGAAGGGTGGGGAAGGTAACATTTCAACTCCTGAACACAGTTCAGTTTGCGCTACTTAACCCCTCCTATCGATTTAGATTTTGAGCACAAAATTTAAGTCTAAAATTTTGCAAGCATTTAATTAGATTTAAAAAAAAAAAAAAAAAAAAAAAAAAAAAAAAAAAAAAAAAAAAAAAGGTTGAAAATAATTATAGGTTATTCTAAAGTTTAAGGCACCCTCTAACGGATTTTTTTTTAATTTATCTTTAAAATTTATTTTCAAGGAAATATTGACATAAAGAATAATTTTAGCGAAAACCGACCAATTTTTCCGTTTTTTATAATCATTTGAAATTTGAACCTCCCCACCCCCATTGAACTCAGTTCAGTTTGCGCTACTTTACCACTCCCAACGATTCAGATTTTCATCTCAAAATTTAAGTTTACGTCCAAGCTTCTAAAAAAAATAAATGAGATGCAAAAAATAACGGAAAAAAGTAGTTGTACGTTTCTCCAAAGTCTAAAGCGCCCTCTATCGGCATTTTTTGAATTTTATCTTTATAAATTATTTTCAAGATAATACTGACATAAAGAATAATTTTAGTGAAAATCGCAAATCAATTGACCAATTTTTCCGTTTTTTATAATCATTTGAAATTTGAACCTCCCCTCGCAATTCAGTTTGCGCTACTAAACCACTTCCAACGATTTAGATTTTGAGCTCAAAATTTAAGTTTATGTCTAAGCTTCTAAAAAAATTTAATGCGATGCAAAAAATAATGGTAAAAACTAGTTTATCGTTACTCCAAAGTCTAAAGCGCCCTCTATCGACATTTTTTGAAATTTACCTTAATAATTTATTTTCAAGAAAATACTGACATAAAGAATAGTTTTAGTGAAAACCGCAAACGAAACGACCAATTTTCCTGTTTTTTATAATCATTTGAATTTTCGGACCCTAAACTTTAATGGCACATATCTCCTTTGGAAGACGTTTGGGACCCTTAGTTTCCTATTTAATATTGTTCATCATGATATGACAGACCAGCATGTTAAGTTTGTAAACGACCTTTTGGGACACCCTGTATATAACATTATTATTTTAGGGGAAAGGGGGTGTTCCGGACATATGATATCGTAAGATATCTCAAGGGGCAAGAGGGTTGTCTTTTGATATCGATATTATTTTTGATCCAATTAAAATTTCCTTTTTTTATTTGTAACATGGTCTTTGGATAAAAAATACCTTGTTATCTTTTTTTCAGACTGTTACCTATTTTTATAAAAATACAAAGTTCTTTTGTACTTTTCTTTGGTATTTGCTTCTTTTAATTATATTTCATAAAATTGCTGTTGTACTGCACTAAATTAACTACAAATTGCATTCAACTTTCTTCTATTTAAAATCATACTTTATTTTAAAATATTTTGGGACTGTGTATGTATAACGTTATCCTTTTAGGACAAAGGGGTGAGTGTCCGACATATAATATCGTAAGATATCTCTAAGGGGAAGGGGGTTTGTCTTTTGATACATATCGATATTATTTTTGATTCAATTAAAATTTTCTATCTTTATTTGTAACATGGACTTTGGATAAAAACACCGTGTTATCTTTTTTTAGCTCACAGGCTATCATAGCCTGAGAGCTTATGTGCCCGCCCGTTCTGTATGTATGTTCGTACGTAACGCGATAACTCATGATAAAAATATCCGATCAACTTGAAATTTTGTATAAAGGTATATTCTGACAAGGCGCTTCCCTGATTAGTTTTTGGAGTTCATTCGATATGTATAAGAGGCGGAACGTGGGGCTCATGCCCCTCCCCTTAATAGAAGTAAGTGGGTTTTTCATGCAGAATTAAGTTTTCGTTCAAAATTTAGATATAGGAAGATTCTGATGAGGCGATTCCGTGACTGTTATTAGGTGTTCATTGAGTAAGTATAAACAGAGAGAAGTGGGGTTCTAATGCCCCTCCCCTTAATTTATATAAATGGGTTTTTGAAGCAGAATTGTCAGATTTCGTTCAAATCTCTGAATAGTTTTGGAAGTTTAATGGTTAAGTGTAAAAGAGGGGGATAACTCCTCTTAAATTATACAAATGCTAAATGTGTATTTATTAAGAATTGTCCGATTTGCTCTGAATTTTGGATATAGATTTTTATATGATAAAGCATGTGCTTGATAGTTTAGGAGGTTCAATGATTAAGTATAAAAAAGGGGAAAGGGGAGAGCTGTTTCCCTTCTTGATTTCTTTTTCGAACGGAATTAACCCTTGAAAATATAAGGCTGTAATGTGCAATTAGTATGCGTAGCCTGTGAGCTCAATGCCATCAGTTTAACTGGGCAGTATTCTTTTTATTTAGTCTGTTATCTATTTTTATAAAATACAAAGTTATTAATAAATTCGCTAAATTATAATAAAATTATTAATTCCAAAATATGGAATACCTCAACATTTTTCATTTCTAATCTTTTTCATATGTGTATGCATTTATAATGACGGTTCGGGAAACCATTTGTGAAGTATATTTGAAATGAGGCTTGTGTTTACTTAAAAAAAAAAAAAAAAAAAAAAAAAAAAAAAAAGCATCCACTTGTTTTGTTGATAAAAATTTCTATCTGCCCCCCCCCTCCCCCCAACCTCGCCTCCTTTCGGGGCAAGTGCAACAACCGTTGAATGCATTATGTAACAAAAAGCTATTGTAAAATTCTTTTAAGTTGTAACTTTTTTTAAAGTGTTATTTGATATAAAGTGATATTTTATTAACTTCTCTTCATTTGAATCATCAATCCCTTAAGAACGAGCGGCCTGTATACGTACCGCAGAAGGTGCTGAGAATCCTTGATCATTCTCACCAGTAAATTTTTATTGTTAATTTTGCCTTGTTTAATCTGAGCATTTACACGATTCAATTAGGCAAAAAAATTCTGTTTTAAAAGACCGGTGATGAAAAATTAAAAATTCCGTAAAAGACTCTCGTCCTCAAGGTGTTAAAGAATGCGAAAATTAAATATAACCAGTTTTGTTTACCACACTAAACAAAAATATATAAATTCTAAAAAAAAAAAAAAAAAGTTTACATTTTGATAACGATATTTTTATAGGGGTGGAGAGATGTTCGAGGGATGATAACGTATGATCCCGGAAGGGGGAGAAGGGGTCCAAAATTACCAAAAATTTGATAACGTTATATTTTCACAGCCCTTTTACTGAAACTATTTAGTTTAAATCGTATGCAAATTGTAATTTTTTGGATAATATTACTCTTTCTTTAGATTCTCCGCCATTACTTTGTTTGCTAGATACATTATATTGTTATCGATCTGACCGTCTTCTAAATATTTAAAATGCCATTTATAATCACAATAAAACTAGTTAATAAAATAAAAGTTTCAGTATATTTTAATTTCTACCATGCTTGTGACTTCATTCTGAAGTCATGTCATACATGAAAATAAAAATAAAAAGATTAATAGATGTAACCAATTGCATATGATGATACTTTCTTGTTTAGTGATCTCTTTGATCTTTGGCGAAGAAAAGATTAAATCATATTGAATTAGAACTGGAATAATTTGAAACTTTCCCTAGAAACACCCTGACCATGCACTTCAAAATGCATTTGCATGCTCTTAGTCTAGGTTATTCAAAATCTTGTCCTTTTTCTCATCCCGTTTTTTTAGTATTATTTAAGTGACAGAGTTGTTTATGGCTTCAAATCATCCAAAAAATATTGCGTCATTTTTACACTGGGTTTCAAAATGATATGAACACCCAGTTTTTCAAGCATAAAAAAGAGAAAAATGTTACAAAACAAACTGAAGTCTAATCGTTGTTAGAAATAGAACAAATTGATTTATTTTACAGCAAAATATAATAAAAAATGCGATTTATACATAAAATAAATTGCATTTTTCCATTTTGAGGTGTTTCATAATGATATGAACATTGGCCAAAAATATAGATTAAGAGCCAGCGTACGCACCAGATTTTCTAAATAATGTAAAAAACGCGATCAATCATGGAGTGAACCAAGCCTTTTAATATATTTTAATCGATTTCCTTCCAATGAAAGATGATAGCAGCTTTTAATTCTGATATTGTGGAATATTGTTTTCCGTTTGCGAAAACAGCTCTAACCAGTACATTTTACATTGGATTTATATCAGGAGAATAAGATGGCCATGAAATTACATACACAGCATTATTAAGAAAACATTTCCAATTGCTGTTTTCCATGTGGAGGGATTCATTTTCTAAGTAGAGCATCCAGAAATGTCCGCCAATTTCCTCAGGAAATGACAGTAAGTTTTCATGTAGATCGTGGCAGGTCAATGCATTCATACTGCCAGAGAGATATGCAACGTTGATCTTACAATGAAATCTAACACGTGTCAAACCATGAGTAAACCGCCACCGTAAACGAACCCACTGAAAACGTTTCTAGTTTCTTGTGGAGATTGTGCAAATAATAATAAAAAAAAAACCGTCCGGATCATCCTAATTGAATTTTTTTCATTCGAAAATATTACTCAGTTTTTAGGACATGTAATCTTTTGCTCAATCCACGCGATTTTGCTATTGCCACGCGATTTTTGTCATACGTAGTTGGGGGTTTTCTGTTCTTGTAATTCATCATTTTCGAGATCTTGATTACTCTGGACTGGACAGGACAAGATACTTTTTGACATTGCTGTCAGCGGATTTGGTGAAAATTCGCCTAAACTTATTTTCCCGTTGCTCATTCTTTTTATAATGAATCTTTTTTCCTCTTTTGGACAGTTTTTGCAGACGTCTCCGTGACTTCTTTTCTCCATAATCCTCTTTTAATCGAAAATAATTTAATATTATACAAGATGATCTTTACAAATATTTTCCGATAGCTCTGGCCTTGATCCCTAAAGGACACAATTTTCCCTTTCTCAAAGCAATTTAAAGCGCTTTTGTGACCTATACTTGAAGAAAACAATTTGCTATCAAATTTGGAAATTTCCTTGTTTGCGAAGTATTTTTATGTGATAAACTAATTCGCATATTTCGATTTCTTCTTCTCAGAGTAGCATTCAGTATTCCTGTACAGATTCTATGCTTTCTTGGTGATAGTTTCCATCAATGTTCATATCGTTTTGCAACACCATTTTTTAGACAATTCATATTTCAAACGAATTCAAAGTTTGATATTTCTTTTACAACTATATATTATGTAGAATTACTGTATTTGTCTCGAAAGTGAAGTTTTCTGATGATTATTTATGAATTTTTGCTAGGATATTACAAAATTACTAGGTGTTCATATCATTATGAAATCCAATGTATGATAAAAGCAACACATTGGTCTGCCTAAGTTTAGTATACAGCGTGCCCATAAAGTCATGTTGCACTTTTGACTGGTCACAGGAAATCAACGAAACAAAGATGAAAATGTGAAATCTTCACCAAATGAAAGAAAAACTCTGAAAAGTTTCATACCTGCTCAGTGCAGCTGGATGTAGTCTCCATTTGTCTTCCTACACTCATCTAAACGATATTCAAGTTCTTTCCACACATAGTTAAGAACGGCTGGTTTAATAGAGTGAAAAACGTCTGTGATTCTTTGTTTAAAATGGGAGCCACATCCAGATATGAAATCTGAAGAAATTTTTATTTTAAGAAGTTTCAGATTTTCATAATCTTTTCGTTGGTTTCCTGTGACTGGCCAAAAGGGCACCATGACTTTATGGGCACACTGCTGTATCATGATATTTTCGAAAATATAAAAACATCATATATATCTGTATGTAGAAAAAAATATTTGAATCCTTCATTTTAAAACAGCATTATACAGGATGTCCATTCTCAACGGTGGCCAATGGCTAATTTTTAAACCGTTCGCCATAGACATATAGTTCCAATTGCAAAAATGCTTTAAAAAAGGTAAAGATTTGTTTTTTAAACGATTTAGGTCAAAAACATTTTTTACTAAAAAATTACGAAAATTAAATTTTTATACGGTCCCCCGGTCCTATAAGTGATATTTAGTAAAAAATTTTCATCCCACTAACAAGCAACACAAAAAAGGTCCCATTCATCTAACACTAAAATTGAATTTATGAAACTTTGAACTTCAAGACTTGAACCACTTTTCTGTAACTGAAAACGGATGAGTTGCGCTAAGTTTTAAGGGAACGTATGCTAATAAGTGTTTAAACTATAATAAAGGTTGTCCATTTCCAACATTGTCTTAATGGCTAATTCCTAAACCGTATGTCACAGACATATAGTTCCAATTACAAAAATGTTTCAAATGAGGTAAAGAAGTATTTTTAAAGCGAATTAACTGAAGTTGCAGCCAATATATAAGTTTTACGGTAGCGTTAATTTTAATTAATTAGCTTCTAGATCAGTTAAAATAATAAAGAACTGAGTTTCAAAATTCTCTTTATCGAGAAAATCGAATTTTAGGAAATTGCGAAAAACTTTTAAATGCGTCCGTTGGTTTACATTATAAATTCGGAGATTATAGTGTTACATTAGTGCAGATTGCTAAAGAATGATAGAGAAAACAAAAGCGATAAGGTGAGTTTTGAAATTAACATCCTCAATTGTATTTTTACATATGTTTTATTTTGTTAAATCTGTTTCTTTTCATGATTTTATTTAAAAAAATTTTTCGTAATACATTACGAGACTAACGAAAAAGACACGCTACCGCGGTACATCTCACATGTTATTTTTTACAGACCATTAGAATAACGTGATACTGTTTTATCTGAAATAATTGAAAATATATTCTTTACTATTACTCCACAATCGAGCTATTGAATTAAAAGTAATAAAAAGTCGGTAAATTAAAATACAGTTTTCAGACATTTTACATTTCAAAGTACACTCTCCTATTCAATGGTGTCAAATTTAAAATTATGCTATGTTAAAAAATAATTATCTTTGAAAAAAAAAATGGATTAATTTTTCATCAAATTAACTTTTTCAAAATAAATTAAGCATGCAAACCTAAAAAAAACTTAAGGACTATATTCATTACATTAATACACAGAAAATAGAGTACTTTTATGTTAACTTGGCGATGGGATGAATCGCCAAATAGTACTCTCATTGACATTCATATTGCATTAATTTCACTTTGAATAAAAATTTCTAACCCATTTCATTTAAAAAGCATAACTTTGAAGGTTTTGTTATGGTACTCTATTGTGAAATTTGATAATTTTTGAAATTCAGTATTTGAAAAATGGCATAATCATTAAATTTGAAATTTATATAAAAAACTACAATTTTTTACATTTCTAACGCAGTTTGTCTAACACTTTTTGACAAATAATTTTCGAACTACTAATTTTTTCAGTAACTTCAAACATTTCATTTTCTGAAATTAATCTGTGGCAATGATTAGCGAGAAAATCAGTCGTCAGCAACGTATACCTTTTTTTTAACCCCTTCGCGACGAGAAGCTTTTACGAAATTTGTAATGATTTGGCACTGGATTTAAAAAAAAAAAAAAAAAAAAAAAAAGCCTCATTAAATCGAGAAAATGCTACGATTAAATAAGGCAAATTTCACACTAAACTTTTATTAGTGAGGATAAACAAGGATTCTTAAGTCTTTTTGCATATATGTGGCACTTTGGCATGTATACGTGTCGCTCCTCCCCAAGGGGTTAAAGAGAATATTCCGCTAAAAAGTGACTGCCAGAGCAAATTGTCTGTACTTACAGAATAATACAATCAGTATAACAGTTGAAAAACTTATTTACATTTGTTTTGACTTAAAATATCAGAAATATGACGCACACTGTTTTGAAAACAAACATCAAATGTACCAAAAATATATATTTTAAAAAAATCGTGATATTTTGAAAATACATATCAGATATATATCAAGATACTATTTGATATAAATCGACGAAACATAGGTCTGTCACTCAAATCCAAGTTATTTAAATAAAATATTGTTTTATTTAGAAATTTTCTAAATCTACGAATTAAAATGTTGGTATTCAATTTTTATAAAAACTATACTTTAGATTAAAAATTTCGCATTAATCAAGCCTTGGCACTGGAAAATCCATGTATAAAAGATATGTGCATATAAGAAAAAGAAGGCTGTGTTTTGAAGAAATGAAATTGTGTAATGCTGATCTCTTCAAACGGTGTTTAATTTTGTAATTTTTTTTCAAATAATTATTTTGAAGGTTATTTAAATCTTCAATGGTTCAGTAGTGAAATTTGTCAATTTACGAAACCGTTGTCAA
This sequence comes from Maratus speculifer, assembly GCA_964019185.1. Classification (NCBI taxonomy): domain Eukaryota; kingdom Metazoa; phylum Arthropoda; class Arachnida; order Araneae; family Salticidae; genus Maratus; species Maratus speculifer. The sequence continues at coordinate 247,647,186 of OZ025290.1, read as the reverse complement.
TTTCAACTTTTTTTTTCATATTACTTTTACATTGTTTGACAAAATTTATAATGATTTTTTCTCATATGAAGTTAAAAGAATTCTTGCTCCATACTCAAGAAATTGCGTAATAACATTGTATGAGAACATAATGTTATAGATATTGAAAGTAAAAATAAAATAAAGTTTCTCATTCTTTGTGCAGATTAATGTAAGCAGAAAAATCTTTGTATTAAGAAATATCTGTTATAAGAGCAGTTGTGAATATTTTTTTCAGTATATTCCTAACAATTTGATTTAAGCAGAGCATGCGATCTTTATTACAACTAACCAAACTCTTAACTCTTTTGTACTGTTAAATAATAATGATTCTTGTATTGATAAAATAATTATTAGCTTTTGGTGTTAATACTTTAAAAAAATCAGTTTTTAATAATTTTTTCAGCAAATTGAAATTCAGATTTTTTTAACCATTTGAAAAATGGTTGTTGTTTTCGGGAGAATGGACCCGATGATGTTACCACTTTTGAATGATGTTACCACTTTTGAATGATGTTACCACTTTTGAATTTAAATTAAATTCTTTATTTTTAGAAGAATTTTTATTTGAATTTAAATTAAATTCTTTACTTTTAGAAGAATTTTTATTTGAATAGTAAATTAAAATGGTTAAAATCATTGTAATAAAGGAGAAATCTAACAAATTTAAAAATGGGTAGACGGAAATTAACAGATATGGAAAAAGCCGAAGCCAAAGAAATGAATGAACGTGAATATCGCATTCAATGATATTAAACACAATACGCGTACTTAAACAATCATAAAGTGATTTTTATTTCTTCTTTTGCTATTTAAAATAAAAATTTAGTCAACATGTATAAGTTGCTTATTAGTTTGGCGATTCGTATCATTTGGCGAAATTGGTCGACGGGATAACTGAGTAATACTGTATTTGGTTTGGCGCAAAAACGTCTTTCAATGCAGAAAATGATAAAATCAAAAGATTATTGAGCCGCTGAAAACCAATTACGTGTTGAAAGGCGATCACGAAAAAGGAAGCAATTTAATGCCGAACCGATTAATTGTAAAACATCATGTCGCCAGGGCGACCAATCCACTAGCCATGGCGTTTTACTATCGGTCGGTTCTAACCAGGAAAATTTGAGTGCCAATAGTGATTCTAACAAGCCGGAAAATGTTATAGCTATTACTCTTGATTTTCCACCACCTAAAAAGAAAACTAAAAAGCAATCGGCTTGGGAAAAACTGGGAAAAAACTTTTTTGATTCGATGTCTGATGGACCCATTCACAGATGCATGTGCTGCGATCGATTTTGGTTTAAAACCTCCATCACCAAAATTCTGCTCTGTAAAATCAAACAATATATGCCAAAGTCTTACAAGTATAACAGTATATGCCAAAGCTGTATTTTAATAATGATTACTTTTGCACCAACAATGTTAAATAGTTTGAAATGTTTCTTTCGTCGCCAACTTTTATGCTTGGCGACAATAGAGTGATATAACTTAAACGAACCGTACCTTCAAATTGCAGCATGTATAAAGTCATTTATAGCAGTGGCACGGATAATACACAATAAAACAACTGGTATTTAGCTTAAAATGATAGATGAATGTATCGAGTGAAACATTTTTCAAATGGTTGGGGTAATTTCTTAAATTACAATTTTTTTTAAATTGCATTGTTTTATTGTTACAGTTGACATTTAAGTTCGTAATGTTTGAAAAGCAGGCATAACAATGTTCGTATTACAAGCTACCCATTGCTGGCATATTTTATATATAAGTACCATAGTAAGAATATATGCATACATATACTTGTTTGAATACGCAAGTAAGTATATAAACAAACCTGTTTGTTTAATTTTGTTATTTTAAGTCTGCAAATCTTGCTATTGACTTTTTAGAAGTTTTTTTTTTTTTTCTGACTATGTCAGGTGTGCATTTCTTTCCATCTGTGAATTATTTAACAACATTTAAAGTTTAATTGTCAAGAATTTAAAAAGTCCTTTAGGCAGTACCGAGAGGAAGAGGTATCTTTCATATATCTTATTTATTTATATATTGAGTTTAAATTAAGTTATATTATTCAAACATACGAAGCTCAAATTAGTAGAACCTGATTATGTAAGATTGAATACTAGTTTTTATCAATAGTGAATATTAATAGGAATTTTTAGAAATTAATCATTTTTTATTCAAGCTGGTTTTATTTTAAGCGATTTATAAGGTCGCTAAACTCCACGATATCATGAAGTGTATGCCATTTTAAAACAACATGATGGATAAAACAAACCAATGAGCTTGGTCGAAATCTTAATTCATGTGCATATGCACACTCACATCGAAATCGATTAATATATACGAGTTCTGTCGCGTGCAAATAATTTTTTTAAAAATTTCACCCACATTAGAAATTTAAACTACTATATCTCAGGCGTTTTTTAAGGTAAAGACTAAACAAAAATACTCCGGAATTCATGTATTAACATCAAACATTTCAGAAAGAACTTTTTTTCAATTTCTAATGTTTTGTTTGTACATTATTATGCATTTAAAATTTTTTTGACAAACATAATAAAGCATTTCAAAATAAGTGGCGGATGAAGTGAGGCAATGAATTCGGTCAAGGCATTGGTATGTACTATGTACACACGGAATTATATCCAAATCAGCTTATAAATATGCGTATTATAGCTTGACAAATTTCAGGTTGAAAGTGCTATAACTCAGCCATTTTTTAAGATACAGACGAAACAAAAAATGCTCTGGAATCTTTGTATCGAGGTCAAATACATAAAAGAAAAATCTTCTTCAATTCCTTACATTTTTGTACCTAATTTTAAATTTTAAATAAAAAAAAATTAAATGGCCGCCATTTTGGAACAACATGGCGGATGGATCTGGCTAACGAACTCGGTCTAGGCATCCGTATGTAATATGTACACATCAAGTTACATCTAAATTGGTTGATAAATATGCCTGTTATTGCGTGACAAAAATCAGATCGTTTTAAAATGTCAGCTACACTAGAAATTCAAAGTGCTATAACTCAGTCATTTTTTAAGATGTAGAGGAAATAGAAGGTGTTCTGGAATCTTTGTGTCAAGTTCTAACACATAAAAGAAAAATATTTTTCAACTTTTACATTTTTCGCATTTAATTTTAAATTTAAATTTTTTTAAATTTAAATGGCCACTATTTTGAAACAAGTTGGCGGATGGAGCTAACTAACGAACACGGGCTAGGTCTTCGTATGTACTATGTACACACCAAGTTACATCTAAATTGGTTAATAAATACGCCTGTTATCACGTGACAAAAATCAGATCGTTTCAAAATGTCAGCCACACTAAAAATTCAAAATGCTATAACTCAGTTATTTTTTAAGATATAGATGAGATAAAAAGTGTCCTGGAATCTTTATATTAAGTTCTAACACATAAAAGAAAAATGTCTTTCAACTTTTACATTTTTTGCATTTAATTTAAAATTTTTAAATTTTTTTTTTTAATTTAAATGGCCGCCATTTTGAAACAAGTTAGCGGATGATGCTGGCCAACGAACTCGGTCGAGACATTTGTATGTACTATGTGCATACAAAGTTTCATTCAAATCGGTTCATAAATACGATAGCTACAGTATGACAAAAATCAGATATATAGTACCTGTACCCTATATGGACACCTTAAGGAAAATGTATTTTTTTCACCCCCATGTACAAGTCAGAGGACTCCAAAAATGTGTGTCCACTATCCTTGGACTATTGACTATCATTATTAAAATTAGCAACCTTGTAATTATTCTGGTTTAATTTATATGATAAAAACAAAAAATGTTTACAAGTGTCCATATAAGGAACTACCTCTCCCTATTATGGACAGGTGTTTCCTTATTGACTTTCTACACAGTGTGCATGGAAGAGCCACTTTTCCAAGGGATGTTAGAGGAAAGGAAAAAAAAAAAAAAAATGTATCTTAAAGTATTCGGAGGAGGAGGGGGAGGACAGTAAATATCTTTTGAACATGCATTTTCGAAAGGGGAGGATCATTTTCGGCTTTTACCCTTCGAAGACCCATGCAAAGCCCCTTAGTTACTAATATTATGAAATAATATTGTTGGTTTTACTTAGCTTTATAGCATCTGTCTGCGAATTTACATCTGTTATTACCCAGCATAGGCGTAGCCAGCCTTTTGAACGGGGGGGGGGGGGGGGATGCCCAAATTTTTTAACCTGAACATGTTGGGTACAAACAACATCTTATGTAATAAACCCTAATAAAACGGAACCCCATAAAACCTATCAAATTTCCGTTTTAGACAGGTTTTTTTGCAGAAGGTATAATTGTGTGGAACTTCTTTTAAAAAAGATCCAAACGCAATTTTTCATTGCGTGAAGAAGGATGAAAAATTGCTTAAAACTAAATCTAATGGACAGGGGCGTGCGAAGAGAAAGCTGCGCCCGGCGCAAAGTTACAATTTGGCTCCCCCTCCACCCAACTTTTTCTTATAACAGGCCAAAAATGACGTTGGTAGTATAAATTTGGCGCCCCCTAAAGTCCCACGCCGGGGCAGCTGCCCGCTACGCTCCCCCTTTCGCACGACGCTGCTAATGGATAAGAAAAAGATATATTTTAGATTTAGAAAAGATATACTTGTGCTAACATTTGTTATGAAAAAATAAAATAAATTTGAAATCATACATCTGAAAATTAAAAAAATGTCAGTCAAACTAAAAGTTAATCAGAAGTTTTTGTGATTTAACTAAAAGGCTTTGCATTGCATCCCTGCGCTCTTTATGTGCCAAATGCAGGAGCTCTAATTGCTTCATGGTCTTACGGCAATCCTGCATTTCACTCATTTTCTTTTTTTTGTAGTACTTTATTTTTGATAATACATTATTATACATTAAATACCACCCACGGCAATCTTGCATTTCACTTACCTTATTTATTAATTAATTTATTTATTGTAATTGTATTTTATTTGTAACATCCCCATACATTGACACTATTAGTCATTTATTTATTTATTTTAATAATATGCTTATAATACGTTTTTCCAAACAATATTTACAATAGCTCTGGAGCATCGAATTTTTATATCTTTACAAATCCAGCTCCTTTTTGCTAAAAATACGATCCATGTTTTAAGACAAAACAGAATGTCAATAGAAAGAAAAAAAAACTATTTTGATTTGACACTGTCTTAGTTTTTTATTTTAAAAATATGCTGTTAAACATTACACTGTTTTCTCCTGGTTTAACCAATATTCAATCCCAATGAATAACTTTTTAAATTATAAAATGAACCAGTTTGAGCTGATGTCAACTCTATGTCTATCGTGACGTTTACGATGACGTATTTCATTGGAGCCAAAAGTCTCATAGTTTATGCATTAAAATATAAATATTGTTGACATGTTAACTTGTTTTAAATTTTATGTCATTTTAAAAAATGACAACTTTTTTCTTCATTTCTATAAATGAGAAAGGAATTTCCTTTTCTCATTAATGATGTTATTTTCTCATTTAAATTGAAAAGAAAACTGATGAAGAAACTTTAACTTTTTTGCATTCGAAAGTTGGGCAATTATTATTTCATATTCTTTTCATATATCCGAATTTGTCACTCCATAAAATCGTTTGATAAAATTGTTTTATTAGCTTTTCTGTACATTTTGTCGATCATGTATATCCAAATTAATCGTTTGAGAAAAACGTTTAGTAAAATCGTTTCATAAATTCATTTAATATAATAATTTCAAAAATCGTTTCAGTTGCATTTTATCTATATTGGTTAGATATATCCGTTTCATATTATATCCGAATTAAAAACAATATATATATAAGTATATGACAACGTATGAATTTCATAAAATCGTTTCATAAACTTATTTAATATAATAATTTCAAAAATCGTTCCAGTAGCATTTTATCTATATAGGTTAGATATATCCGTTTCATATTATATCCGAATTAAAGACAATATATATATAAGTATATCACAACGTATAAATTTCATAAAATCGTTTCATAAATTCATTTAATATAATAATTTCAAAAATCGTTTCAGTAGCATTTTATCTCTGTAGGTTAGATATATCCGTTTCATATTATAACCTAATTAAAGACAATATATATATAAGTATATGACAACGTATAAATTTCATAAAATCGTTTCATAAATTCATTTAATATAATAATTTCAAAAATCGTTTCAGTAGCATTTTATCTCTGTAGGTTAGATATATCCGTTTCATATTATAACCGAATTAAAGACAATATATATATAAGTATATGACAACGTATGAATTTCATAAAATCGTTTCATAAATTCATTTAATATAATAAATTCAAAAATCGTTTCAGTAGCATTTTATCTATATAGGTTAGATATATCCGTTTCATATTATATCCGAATTAAAAACAATATATATATAAGTATATGACAACGTATGAATTTCATAAAATCGTTTCATAAATTCATTTAATATAATAATTTCAAAAATCGTTTCAGTAGCATTTTATCTATACAGTCGAACTCGTTTATAACGAGCTCGGATTTAACGAGAACTCGGATTTAACGAGTCAAACGAGAATATTTGGTTGGATCAATGTTAAGTCTATAGAACAGAAATCACTTTTGACGAGCAAGACCCGGTTTTAGCGAGCAAAATTTTTCTGTCTTGCAATCTTTTTTCTCACTTTTCTAGTCTTTCTGTCTTATCTCTTTTTTTCTTCTCCGCGGTTTAATACTTTTGTAGAAAAATTCCTCCAGCATTCCAATGTCAATAGGGAGGATTCAATAATCCGGTGCAACAGATGGGGCATTTTGTAAACAGGGGGTGGGGTGAGAACAGCTGCACCTGCTAATGTGTAGAGGTCAAGTAGGATGGTCATATGTTCATTCTTTGGCCTGAGTTCGTTGAGTACACGCGACAATTTTTATCATCTAACTATATCGTAACGCAAAGCTTTATCGGTTGACGAGAAAGTAAAAATTTTACAGGAGTTGGATGGCGGTGCTAAAAATGTCGAAATCTGCAAAAGGTATGGATTGTCTTCATCTACTGTTTCCACACTGCTAAAAAACAAAGCTAAGTTAATGGATGCATACGACCAAAATAAAACAGACTGTAAGCGACTGAAGAAGTGTTCGAAAGAGGATTTAGACGAAGCGTTACTGAAATGGATGAAGGTGCAACGTAGTGCTGATTTTCCTGTGAGTGGAGTTATTCTAAAAGTGCAAACAGAAAAATTTGCTGAACAACTTGGATATTCTGAGTTCGTGTGTTCTAATGGATGGATTGATCGGTTTAAAGTTAAACATGGCATAACTTTTGGAAAAATATGCGGAGAAGCCAAGTCTGCAAACATGGCGGACATTGCAAAATGGTTGAGTGAAAAGTGGCCAGGCATCAGAGAAGGATACGCAGCAGATGACATCTATAACGCTGATGAAACAGGTATATTCTACAATGTAACCCCACAGTATACCTTAAAATTTAAAGGTGAAAAATGCATTGGAGGCAAGCTCTCTAAAAATAGGTTAACAGCTTTAGTGTGTTCGAACATGTCTGGCACTGACAAGAAAAAACTCTTGATTATCGGCAAATCAAAGAACCCTAGATGCTTCAAAAATGTGAAAAAGCTACCGGTAGACTATGATCATAGCCGAAAAGCCTGGATGACTTCAGACATTTTCACAAAATTCATTTCAAAATGGGAGAGACAACTGCGGAGAGAAAATCGTAAAATTCTCCTTTTGATAGATAATTGTTCAGCTCATTCCGAAATCACTGGACTTTCCAATATCAGGATTGAATTTTTGCCACCAAATTCTACATCTGTTATCCAGCCTATGGACCAAGGAGTCATAAGAAGTTTTAAGTGCCACTTCCGTAAGCAACTAATTTTGATGATTCTGGACCGAAGAGATAGAAGTGCGACAGCATCAAATACCAATGTGAGCGTACTGGAAGCTATACGTTTGATGAACGATGCATGGGAAAATGTCACATCAACATGCATCATCAAGTGTTTCCATAAGGCTGGATTGGAGAGTTGTCAAACGATCAATCCACTGAGGAAGAAGAGGTTGACAATTTCTTACAAACTGCAAATTTGGAAATGACCAAAGAAGAATTTCTAAACTATGTATCCATCGACGACGATTTGATGACCTCAGATGTACCAACTACCGAAGATATTGTAGCTGACGTACTAGCGAATTCAGCGGAAAAACATGGCGAAAGCGATGAGTACACTGATGCATATGAATATGAAGAAACTGAACCACCCCCAACTTGTTCTACTATGTTGGAGTTCGTTGAAAAAATGCAGACCTTTTTTGAAGCGAGGGATGTCAGTGATGATGTCTTCCGGGCGATGAGTCTTCTCCGAAGAACAGTAGCACAGGAAAGAGACAGGGAACGAGTTCAAAGTAAAATAACAAAATATTTTAAATAGTATGTAGATTAATGAAAAAATAAATGTTTTGGTAAGAATCTTTTCCTTTATATTTCTTTCCGTTTATTGTTTCTTTCCTTTAAGACTGTAGCGCAAGTAGAAATTTTTTGCTGGTTGGGGGGGGGGGGGTAGTTGTCATTAAAAATAAAAAAAATATTAATTAAATTAATTAATGTAATTAAAGTAAGTAAGTATTAATTAAATTTTAAGTAAACTCAATCATTTGACCTCCCAAGCACCCCCCCCCTCTTCTGGTTGCACGCCTGCCTTGAGGACCCGTTTATTACGAGCACTCGGATTTAACGAGTACATGTTACGGTCCCTTTGTGCTCGTTATAAACGAGTTCGACTGTATAAGTTAGATATATCCGTTTCATATTATATCCGAATTAAAGGTAATATATATATATGTTACAGGCCAAACCCGATTTTAGGCCAAACTAGATTGGACTAGGCCAAACTAGTTTATCCTAACGCCCATCGGATAAACTAGTTTTTCCTAGGCCAAACCGGTCTATCCTAACGCCCATCGGATAAACTAGTTTTTCCTAGGCCAAACCGGTTTATCCTAACGCCTATCGGATAAACTAGTTTTTCCTAGGCCAAATTAGTCTATCCTAAGACCCATAGGACAAACTAGTTTTTCCTAGGCCAAACTAGTTTGGCCTAACTATTTTAGGATAGACTAGTTTAGCCTGCTGTTTATTGGTCTGAACTAGTTTATCCTAGGCCAATTCAATTTGGCATGATTTTATTGAATTCAATGACCGCCTCAGCGCCAACATTCAAGTTTGTCCTAGGCTGATCTAGTTCATCCTAGGCCAATGTAATTTTACGTGTTTTTAGCTCACAGGCGTCAAAGCCTGACTAATAAAGGGCTCGCAGGTTCTGTATGTATGTGTGTACGCATGTATGTACGTATGTACGTACGTACGTAACGCGTTAATTCTTGATAGAAATATCCTATTAGTTCAAATTTTGGATGTAGGTTCATTCTGATAAGGTACTATTCTAATTAGTTTTGGGAATTCATTGGATAAGAACAAGGGGGGGGGGGGACAAACGGAAGGCTAATCTTCCACCATTAATTTAGATAAATGGATTTTTCGAGCAGAATTATCAGTTTTCATTTAAAAGTTTAGATACGGGATCATTCTGCCAAGGCACCTCAGTGATTTGTTATGGATGCTTATTGGTTTATTGGATGTTTATTATGGATGTTCAATGTTTAAGTGTAATTGGGCGAAATGGGAAAAGGTAATTCCCCTTACTTTATTTTTCAAGGGTGTTATTTAACAAAAAAACAAGGCTGTAATACACAATTAGTGTAAAGAGCCGGCGAATGCAAAGTTATCAGTTTAACTGGGCAATATTATTTTTAATATTGATCCCGACTACTGCCCCATTGCTAACCTTTTGCAAAGTGGTTTTGCCATCATTCCTGTATAATGTATCTTATTCGTAGGGTAGTAGAATACTGTTAGAGGTTTGCACGAGCCAGAATTTCGAGGCCCGGGCCTCGCCCGTCCCGAAGGAAAGTCATTTTGCCTTGACCCGGTGTAAAAATTAAAAGTTAACCCCGAACCCTGCCTTCAATAATCAGTGAAAACAGACTCAGTCCGGCTCGATCTGGCCCTACTCAATTTCTGCAAAGAAAAAAAAATCCGATTTTACATCACATACAATTAAGATTCCTTTAAAAAAATACTGCATACATATTTATTGGATAAATGTACAATGTTTTTGCAAATAACGATGTGTTTGCAGAATGGAAAATACACAATTATTGATTATTTTGATTCTTAGACCTTTCAATATTCAAATAGGGATTTATTAAATAATTAATGTAGTTTAGAGCAAAAGAAAATAAATGAGAGTTATAAACATCGTAACTTTAGAATCTGATTAGCAAAGTGTAGATTTGTGAATTCTTGTGATTCCTTGACTTTTCTCAAATCCAAAAGAGCTATATCCTAACGCATTTATGAACTAATTTCTTTTTGGAAATGCATAAGATTAATAGGCATTCTTATTCAGAAAATACGTAATCAAATGGCGTTAACCATTTTTTTCATAAAAGCGATGATTTTTTTTGAGAAAATACTATTAAAGCTACGTTTTGAATCGAATTTCCGGTTACGATTTCACAGAAAAGAAAAACTTGACGCCGTGACAAGAGTAGCTTATATGTCGACAGATAATAAATTTCTCAACAATGTAAAACGCTGTTCGATTTCAAATTATTTTCAGATCCGATCTGGCTCGAATTTCAAACGATATTAATAACATAAATGATAATAAATGCAAGTCTCATCTCAGCACGTCACGAGTCTGCAAAAATAAATAAATAAAATAAGCAAACACCATATCCAATGCATCATGTCTCTACGGTGGACATGCTAAATTTCTGTATTGATGTTATAACCAATGACTCTTGAAACACATTTATACTTATTCTAGTGAAAAATATGTTTTTTACTGGCCAAACCCGATTTTGAGCGAAATTAGATTGGCCTGGTCCAAACTATTTTATCCTAACGCCAATTGGATAAACTAGTTTTTACTACGCGAAACTGGTTTATCTAAATACCTACAAATTAAACTAGGTAAGAGGGCAATCCTTCATTTTTTCCTTTATACTTAACCATAAAACACCTAAAACTATTCAGAGAATCACCTTATGAGAAAGAACCTATATCCAAAACTTGAAGCAAATCCGTAAATTCTGTGTCAAAAACCATTTATCTAATTTATGGGGGATCACCTACATTGCCTTTTCTTTTACACTTAAATAATAAAGATCCACAAGTAATCACGGAGGCGCCTTGTCAGAATAATTCTATATCTAAAATTTTAAATGAAAACTGATAATTCTGCATGAGAAATCCATTTCTCTAAATTAATGGTGGGGGGATTAGCCTCCCCTTCGCCCCCTCCCCTTTTCTTATCCAATGAATTCCCTAAAGTAATCAGAATAGTACGTTATCAGAATGAACCTACATCCAAAATTTGAAGCAAATCGGATATTTCTATCAAGAGTTATCGCGTTACGTACATACGTACGTACATGCGTATATTCATACATACAGAACTTGTGAGCCCATTGTTTGTCAGACTTTGACGCCTGTGAACTAAAAACACGTAAAATTACATTGGCCTAGAATAAACTAGATCAGCCTAGGATAAACTAGATCAGCCTAGGGTAAACTAGATCAGCCTAGGACAAACTAGAATGTTGGCGCTGAGGCGGTCGTTGAATTCAATAAAATCACGCCAAATTGAAATGGCCTAGGATAAACTAGTTCAGACCAATAAACAGCAGGCTAAACTAGTCTAGTCTATAAAAGTTAGGCCAAACTAGTTTGGCCTAGGAAATAGTTTGTCCTATGGGCCTTAGGATAGACTAGTTTGGCCTAGGAAAAACTAGTTTATCCGATGGGCGTTAGGATAAACCAGTTTGGCCTAGGAAAAACTAGTTTATCGATGGGCGTTAGGATAGACCGGTTTGGCCTAGGAAAAACTAGTTTATCCGATGGGCGTTGGAATAAACTAGTTTGGCCTAGTCCAATCTAGTTTGGCCTAAAATCGGATTTGGCTGTAACATATATAAGTATATGACAACGTATGAATTTCATAAAATCGTTTCGTAAATTCTTTTCATGAGGATTTATTATAAGGTATAGTAAGGTATATGTAAGCCAGATGATTAAGGTGTATTTCATAAAATGAAGGATCGAATTTGTAAAAATTTAAGAAGTTTTTCTTTAAAAACAAAATTGTTGAAAAAATACTATAATAATTATTTAACTGTATTTTTTCGTGCGTCATACATTTATTTTATTTTTTCTTAAAATGGCATTTTTGGAAATCTGATCCTTACAGTGTAGAACACTTGAAGAAAAATTATGAAAATTATGTAGCAAAAAGTTAAAAAAAAATTAAGTGTAGTTTTTCAACTTTTTGGAAAAAAAAAAAAAAAAAAATCCTTCCAGCCCTTATTTTAAAAAATTGTAATTTAACAAATTACAACGACTATTTGGAAAATAATATTTTCAAAGACTATATTTTAGACTTATAAATGATTTCTATATTTAAAAAAACAATAATAACATCATTTTTATGATCATTACAACGTAGCTTACGTAATAACAGAGTCCTATTAATATGCCTGGACATTTAGAGTCACGTTAATATTTTTGGACCAGTTATAAACAAATATTAAGTGGAATTCCAGTTTAACAACTTTTGGTAATGTAAATTTTTAAATTTCTAAACATTGCACATTTTTAATTTTTACACCGTCATATACAGAAAAAAATTTACTTTTAAATGCAACTTGTTTGAAACTTGTACCTAAATGTGTCATTGAGTTATTATTATTATTACTTTTTTGTAGTTTTTTAGTACTTTTTTTGAAATTGTGGCAACAGAAATATTTCATTTCTAGACATTAAGCATTCACCAATCAGAAAACGAATAAAATAAAAAACAGAAGTATTCCATTTTTGGACATTAAACATAGACCAATCAGAAAACGATTAAAATGAAATAAATCGCGGATTTCAACCAATGAAAACATTCAGATATACTTCTGATTTCCAAGTTCTCTACCGAGGACAAAACTATTTTCCAACTAGTAAAAAAAGAAATCTTTTTTCAAATTTCAAAAAAAATCTTGTTCTTTAGTGCAAAAAATTGCAATGTTTCCTGAATGAAAAATTTTTCTACATAAAATCTTCATTTGTTAATAAATTATCAAAAATATATTATAAATCATAAGAAGAAAGAAAAAAATTTAAAGTGTACTGCATTCTCTTAAGCTATTCAAGATCTATTTATTTCGCTTTTTAAATCACTGCTGTTAAATATATAAAAGAAAATTAATAATAATTATAAGTAAAAATTCTTCATCTATTCTCTGCTTAAAACACATGAATAAAATATTTTTTCTTTCGTTGCCATTATTGCAGCTTCAGACGACATTAAAATATTTGCTAAAAAAGTGTTTTACTTATCGAAAATACATTTAAATGTTAAACCATGGACGACTGTTATAAGTGTTTCCATAGTAACAGACTATTCCATATTTTAAACATTTAATTTGTTTTTACGGATGGCCAAAGAAATTTTTGTAGATACATAAAAATTACCATAGTGATTGTCAAAAACATTTGGAAAGGCGAAAATCAAATGCATTTTATCTGTGCGGACGCATTTTTTTTAAAAATTAAGTAATAAAATAATAAAATCTCCGTCATTGTGACGCAATAAGAATAAAAATATCGTATATTATTCGGGAAAAAAAAAAAACACGTTTTCATTTTATGTAAATTGAAATCGATTAAATTACAATTCTAAAGGATTAAAGTAGTTCTCAAACAAATATGTTTCTCTGCTAAATAGCAAGCAACTTTCTGAAACATTTACAGATTCGTTTTAAGACTCATTTTAGGCTTGACAATTGAAGCAATTTAGAATCGAATGATGTTTTCCATTTTTTAATAAATGGATTACTTACCGAATTATAAGCAAATTGTTTTCACGTGAAAACAAGTTTTTCTTCTTCCCCGCTTTGCAAATTGGTTTCAAAACGTCACATTTGATACTATTTTCTGTATTTACTTTAAAAAATGGTAAACACTATTTGCTTGCATAGTTTCTGAACATGAACGCCTGGCAATTTCAATCATTTCCGAACAAGAAGGAATTTAGATATTTGTCAGAAAGTAGTTCTTTTGAATTTCAGAACAGCTTTAAGAGCGTGAGTGTAATAAATAAATCTTCTTTGGAACATTAGATTTCAGGTCGGCCTCGATCTGATAAAAAAGATCAGATTTTGACTACGATACAGAAAAAACTTTGAATACTTTGAAAAAAATTAGGTCAGTTAATGTAACATGTTTTCATATAGAATAAAATTTTTGCAGAGTTACAAATTTTCCATTTCAATTAGTTATTTCTAAAGAAAGAAAAATTTCTATATTGCTTTACTTTCATTTGAACACTGTTCAAATTCTAACACACACACGCGAATATATATATATATATATATATATATATATATATATATATATAGAGATGGGAAATATAGTTATTTTTGGTTAACAGGTTACATCGTTCCACTCTTTTACAGGTAACAGGTTCCAACAACCTGTTATTTTTATAACAGGTAACTTATGGTATTTTAATTAGAAGTCATTTCAAACAAAATGTTTTAAATAATTTTTTGACGTAATTGTAAATACTATTTTCTACGACGATGAATCAAAATCAGTTTGGGATTAAAAATTTAATTAATTCACTCATTTTATCTCCGAAAGTTTCGAGCATGCAAGAATATTTTTTTTTTTTTTTTTAGATGTTAGAACGTGGAGAAACTTTTTCTAAATAAAGCTTATAGAACACAGGCATTGGCGAGTGATTTTTCAACATATACCATAATGTAATGGAATTCTGAGTGGCCCTGCAAATATACAAAAAAAAAAAAAAAAAAAAAAAAAAAGCCCTTTTTTTTCAATACCGAACATGCCATTTAATCACACTAACATATACATCCATTTCATGACAATCGGACTATATTTACGCAAGTTAGAGCGCAGGACAGAGAAACCGAATTCATAAACATTTTTCAACTGCGCTGGTAAATATTAAAAATGAAAAATTTGATCCGCGACTTAATATCAGCGATGTCTATCAACGCATATTCAAAGGGGCTGTCTATAAATGATTATACGTTTTTTTTTCAATATTTTTTGTCCCCCTTCCTCCTCTTTGTCGCAAATTGCCACACTTTACCTTACCCCCCCCCCCCCCCCCCTCCCACCTCTTGTTCTTGTCACATGTCACGATATATTACATAAACATGTACTTCAGGTTCAGAAACAAGGCACTACGTTATAGATCATATTTCAAACTTTATTTTTTAACTGAGTGTTTTAATGATATTTATAACCATAACAATAAAAATGATTCATGTATTTTTTTTTTTTTGTTTCAAATAATGTTAAGATTCACTACAAAAACATAAATAATATAGAATAGTAATAAAATATTAAAATGAAAGAGCAACTGAAAATAATAGCATTTTGAAATTTGAAATAGAATATAATATATTAGGTTTTTTAAATCACATGCTTTTTTATGAACACAAAGTACTTTATTTTTAAAATAAATTTTAATTTAATCTGATTATTTTTAATGCTTTTATTTAAACCAAAATGTGTGACGTCACATTTCTTCTTACCCCCTCCCACCTCCTAGTCACAAACTGTCATAGTTTCATGAATCCCCTAGCCCCCCCCCTTTCCCCCTCCAAGCGTGACATCATTTGTGGACGACCCCAAAGCTATTTTCACAAGAACACAAAAATATTACTTATATACTTTTAATCAAATGCAATTCACCGAAACAAATTTCTTTCGTACAAATATGCTTTTCAAATTAATTACAACTGTACCAAAATTAAGTTATTTCGCAAATTGTAGGAGACTATTATCATTTTTTCTTTTTTCTACCCAGCGAAATAAAATAACAGAAATAAAATCTTTTAAACACAAATACAAAACAAATATGATAAAAATATTTGGCTCCAAAAAAAAAAAAAAAAAAAAAAAATTATAGTGCCAAACCCCTCCCCCCCCTTCCTCTCCCTAAAACAAAATTCCATGAGTAATATCCCTTTTAATAATTCAAATACAACTAAACTTCCCATATCTTTCATGCAACACTCGCAATATCAACACATAATTTTTCCCTACTTGAAATCATTCCCTACTACTTTCTTCATTTCCATACCATAATGCGATAATTTCATCTCACCAAACCATAAAGAATAAATAAACACTTTTAATCAAATGTCATTCACTCAGACAAAAATTGTTTATTCTGTTATATTTGTTATCAGTTTCTTTTTTCAATTTGAAACGCTGTTGGATCACATGTTACAATAACCGCAGAAAATATTTACAGATAAATAATTGCCAATATTTTAAATTATCTGTTTTTGTTGGAAGTTAGCCAAACGATAAAATGATCATTATCTATTAAGAACCAGATTTACTGCTGTGAAATGAAAAAAAATCAGAATGAATGGAGGAATATAAAAAAATTATCTGTTGTTGATTTTGAGTTGCGGAAATGCAAAGGAAACGATTCAGGACATTTTTAGTGAATATTGCGCTATTTTAATGGTACGGAATTGATTTCTTTACTGAGGCAAATGAATGAAGGAGCTGTCATTTAAAACCATATGTTATTTAATTAACAGGGACTTTTCAATAACATGTTAATGCAATATTAGGTTCCAGCACAGTAACAGTGTTTTTTATCCTAATACGTTAATTAATGCCCATCTTTATTATATATATATTATTAATTTTTCTGAAAAGAAATAAACGAGACCTTATTATTAACACTGTTTTTCTTGTCATTATTAATTCATCATATTACAAAATTCTCCAATTTTGTCACATACTAAGCTAAGAACAGAGTGGACGCTTAAAACTCTATAAATTGTAACTTGCATCAAAAAAGTATTTTCGATATGCATTGTTGTATGTTTTGGGGGGAAAAGGTGCAAATAAGAGCTTTATTACAAAAGAAAATGATGCATAAGAAATCCATATTTAAAACTTTTATATGTGAATTTTATGTAATTGAAAACCAGATTATTTTAAATTGAGTTCAGCCCCTAAAAGTACACACTGTTCGTTTTTATGCACAGTCGTAGGGAAAAATAAAAGTGAAACACTTCCTACTAACTCTGCAACTAATTATAAAAGATGAAAATTACTGGTTCCAAAGGATTGGAAATAAAGCCTTCTTTTAAATGTTGTACATAAAATTTGCTTGAGGGTCGTCTAAAAATCATAACCAGGCGAAATTTCGTTCTTTTTTATTCCAACAGCAACACCCAATTTTGACAATATATTTTAAATAGTCTGTTCAAATTATGCCTAGAAACTCAAATATAGATACATTGAATTTGTAATGTAAATATATATATATATATATAAAATAAATTATGAAATTAATATTCGAAAAAAAAATGTGAAGTGCAACTTATTATTATTATTTTTATTTATTTTTTGGATAGATTTTTTATTCATTATATCCTGTTTTATGCGAATTGTCAATTTAAATTTTTTCTTCCGAAAGATGCTTCTAAATACTTTTGGAATTTATGCTTAAAAAACGTCAAAATGATGTTTTAAGGAGCCATCTATGATATGCTTAAAAGCTTAATTTGAAAAAAAAAAAAAAAAAAAAAAAAAAAAAAAAAAAAAATACATTTTTTATTGAAACATTTGGGCTGGCAAAAGTCGAACGTATTAAGGGGGGCCGGGACACATTTAAAAATATTTTTATTTAATAAATTATTTTTTTGCGTGTGTGATGATTAACCGTATAATTTGTAAACAAAATCACTTGACAAAACTTCTCATAATTTGTTTGAATTTTTTTAACTTAAAATTTATCAAAAAAGTGGGGTAATATAAAATTGTTATAACTCAAAGTGTTATTTGTAGAATTACAATTTTTTGCATTTAAATAAATAGAAATATCTGAATTTTAATTTTAAAATATTTAAAGTAAAAATTTGAAAAAAAAAAATCTAACTTATTTTTTAAAAATCATATTTTCAGAAGTAAATATATTTTTGAAATTTGCTGAATCAAAATTAAACTAAAACATTCAAAAAAGACATGTTACAAGTTTGAAGCATTTTTCTTCAGCGATTTTTGAGTTACAACAATTTAAACCTGAGAAATGGTGAATAAGCGCACCAAGAAAATGCATTTTCACAAGAATTCATTTCCACGACAATCATTGCTTAAAAGCTAGATTTTGAAAAAGGAAAAAAAAAAGAAAAAAAGAAAATTTAGTTTTAATTAAGATAGAAACATGATTTAAACGTCATTATAAGCATTTAAAAAACCAGAGATATGCTTATGCAATAAAAGTTTTTTAAGAAATTTTAAGATTTTTGTGTTCCGGACGCCCTTAAGCGAGTGAAATGGTCATATTGTCAAGAAATAATACATTTATTGAAGTGACATTGTCATTCTGTAGCATTTCATCAATCGAGTGCCGAATTTCAATTTGGATCTAACCCCTAAAACATGCTCATTTAAAAAAAAAAATATTCTTTTCGGAAAATAATCCTACGAAATTCGTGAAATTTTGTATTTAGGCTAATTAAAGGGTGTAGAATTTATTTATGGTGTCAAACCTGAGTATTGCTATTGAAAATGCAAAGTCTGGGTTCGTTTTGATACATAGATGGCCTCCTAAGTAAATTTTATATACATCATTTAAAAGAAGGTTTTATGTCCAATTAGTATATCCAATCGTTAAGTAACTTTTTTGTACAATAATTTGTTGCAAATAGTAGGTGTTTACTTTTGTTTCACGATTGAACATCAATTATTACTAAAATTATATGTAAAAAAAGACAAATGTTTTCTAGTCTAAAGAAATACAGTGATGAAACCTTCAAATAAAGGACACTCCGAATAAGGGACACCTCTATTTAAAGGACAAAAGTTCCGGTCCCAGTCCCTTGTTATAAGAAGTGTAATATATTTACCTCTGAATAAGGGACACTCGATTTAAGAGACACTTGAAAATGAGATTAAACCTTTTGACTCGGATGTTTCTTACACAAATTTTATTCAGTTGACACCACTTAAAAAAAAAAAAAAGTTTTCTTCAAGTACATAATTTTAAAAAAAGCTTCAATTAAATAAAGAATTTTATTTTCCTTTGTTACTATGGTATGACAAAAACAAATTTTGCAAAGCAAAATGTTGCCCAGTTACACTGGACATACGAGTGCAAAATGTTAAAGAGATTGATTTTTGGATTTGAGATAATGAAGTAGTCTGTGATGAAAATGAAAATACAGAATTTTGTGAACTTATCAAATATGCAGTTATTTTGGTACAGAGGTATGCAACTCAACTGATGAGCATTTACTTATCCACAATTCAGATGAAGATATCGAAGTGTGTTTATTCCTATTAGAGCCAGAAGTGGCAGTGCAGAGAATAACTTCATCAAGTTCACAGCTGAAATTCCAGAATTGGTTAAAACTTTATTCCCTAATTAAAATACAATTGGTCTGCCAAGTCATATCTAGCTGGAAAGCCCATATGAACCCGATTTTAGTGGTTGATTTGTAGATTTATCATTGGGGTATTCTGCAGCCAGTTTTCCATATTTTCATAGATTTGAGTGCAGGAAAATATAATAGTAAATCTACGAGTCAAATTTCAGATTTTTAGGTGTTTTAGTAGACCGAGCATTTTAACATGCATTTCGAGTTTTAACTAATTCTAGCATTTCTGTCGTGAACTCAATGAGGTGATTATCTGTGCTGCCACCTCCCAGTTTATATTGAAAAAAAGGCTGGAAACCGTGAGGGATGACACTGAAAATGAAAGAGAAAGGCAAATTATGAAATAAAGAACTTCACAGATGCTTTAAAATATGCAAAGCAGTTGAATACTTTTTTCGTAAATACTGCTTATAGTTATAGTGAAGGACTATAAGTTATAACATAAGTATGGTAAATGAATATCTGTCAAGTTTAGTAGTAGAAAAATTGAAATCAGCAAAACAGTCACTTTTTTTTTATTGATTACTTCGCAAGTAAGATTTTTAAAAATATTATTGCCCTTTTTGCATTATAGAAACATTTACATAAAAAATACAAATCAATAACTCAACAAATCATTTACTAATTAAGTAATCAATTTAAAAATTAAATTAATTATCTATTACTTTTGTGCCTAATTAATGTAATTTATAACCTTCAGGTACATTTAAACTTCAATTTTAATATTTTGTTATTTTTTATGTCCTTATGAATAATTATTATTTTTTTAAATATAAAAACTCTGAATAAGGGACACCTCTATTTCAGGGACAAAAGTTCCGGTCCCATGGGTGTCCCTTATTCAGAGGTTTCACTGTATTAACATAACCACGAACGGAAATAAATCCCTAATCTCCCACAGCGTCAGAATTTTATTGTCATAGCTGCCAACTTTTACGGATTTTTGCTTCCACTAAAATTGTACAGAGATTTTTCAATTGTTTAATCATAAGATTTCGTCGATTTAATAAGACAATATTTACTATAAAATTTGTCTGGTAGGAAAAATGCATAAAAGTTGGCAGCTATGTGTTGCATTTCACTCAACTAATCTTCAACAGTTTTTCATTAATAAAGAAATATTAATTATTATGCTTATATTTTATTCATTTTTAGACGGTGTATAAAACGCAACGTTAAATTAAAAAAAATAATAATAATCAATAAATTTTCTAGTTTTAAAAGTGTACGAAAAAATATACTGCAATTTATTTAATTTAAATTTAATTCCAAATTATTTATTTCATACATAAAGGTAGCAAACATTTTATTACAATATGTTTTAAATATTTTTGTTTGTTTGTATTTATGTCGGCCAATTATCTACTCTATGGGATATAGGCCCTAATGGGTGGGAGTTTTAAACATGATTATTATATCATTATGATTATTACATCTTTAACATAATTATGATTATAATATTATTGTTATATGAATTGAAATATGTTTTAAATCATTAAAATATCACAATTATATTATAATATTTATAAGACATTAGATAGATTTTCAATTATACTTATTTCGGTTAACTTATTTTTATTAAGCTTTATCGTAATCATATGAAAGTTAAAACATTTAATATAATTAAAATCGTAAAATTATATATATATTTTATTATGCTTGATTTTTTTTTTTTTTTTTTTGTTAAATTCTATTTATTATGTTTCTCATTATATTTATATTCAGTCAGTTCGTTAGATTGTCTTAATTGTATAAATATAAGAGTACTCAATATCATTAAATAATATAAATCTACTGTTATAGTTAATTTCTTATAATATCGATTAGATTTATTCGATTTTGTAATATGCTTATTTTAATTAATTTCAATCGAAAATAATTTGACGTTGGAAATTTCACATAATGTCTGTTTGATTTATTTGATTCCCAATAAACTTTTATAAAATAATTTTATTTAAAATATCTCAATCGCATACAAATGAAGTTACTACCATCATTAAACATATAATTTTACTATTATAGTCTTACATTATGCGATCTGATTTATGAGTTACTCAATATACTTTTATGAAATAGTTTCATTGTCATAAATATAACCTTAAATTCATAAATATAAAGTACTTAACGTCATTGAAAAACATCATATTTTTAGTATTATTATTCGATTTATCGTTATGTATTAGTGTATTCGAATTATTAAATTATAATGGGTCTCATTTTATGTCGTGGTCGAACGAATCTATTTATGTGACTTACCATTATGGTTATTTCTATTCATTTAAATCTCGCTAAAAATGATCTTAATCTTA
Source organism: Maratus speculifer (assembly GCA_964019185.1). Classification (NCBI taxonomy): domain Eukaryota; kingdom Metazoa; phylum Arthropoda; class Arachnida; order Araneae; family Salticidae; genus Maratus; species Maratus speculifer. The sequence continues at coordinate 247,625,287 of OZ025290.1, read as the reverse complement.
TAAATATTGAGTACAAACACATTAATGTAATTTTACTTTATACAATCGACTTCTCATTATGCTGATTTGATTTTATAGAATTTTCTTTATACTTTTTCTATTTTATTTAATTTAACTTTTATTAAAATCTTTTTTAGTTTTACGAAGTATTAGACATCATTAAAAAATATTTTTTATAAATTTACTTTGTATAAATGATATTTCATTGCGCTGATCTTCCAATATGCTTATTTCAGTTCATTTAACTTTTAATAAAAAATTCTTAATCGTACAAAGTATTTGAGATCACTAAAATATATTTTGTAAATTTACTTTGCAACCTCTCATTTTACTGATTTTTCAATATGCTTATTTCAATTGATTTAACTTTTATTAAAAGTTTTCTTAATCGTACAAAGCATTTGGCATCATTAAAACATATTTTATCAATTTACTTTATATAAAGACCGCTCATTTTTTAATTTCAGCATGATTTAACTTTTATTACAAGTTTTTTAAATGGTACAAAGCATTTAACATCGTTCAAATATATTTTTATAAATTTACTTTGTATTAACTATTTACTATGATTTAACTTTTATTACAAATTTTCTTAATTCTCAAAATTTTTAACACAATAAAACACTTGACTATAATTTTTCTTTGTATAATTAACGTCTCATTATGTTGATTAGATTTAATTGATTTTTCTTCATGCTTATTTCAGCTAATTTAACTTTATTAAAAATTTTCTTAATCATAGAAAATATTTGACATCATTAAGACCTATTATGATAAATTTATTTTGCAATACCTTTCATTATGTTGATTTTTGAATATGCTTATTTCTGTTGATTTACAAATTTTCATAGTAGTTCAAAGTATTTGATACCAATAAAACACACAGCAATAATTTTTCTTTGTACATTTAACCTCTCATTATGTTGATCGGGTTTAGTTGATATTTCCTTACGCTAATTTAACTTTATTAAAAGCTTTATTAATTATACAATTTGGCGTCATTTTACTTTTGGCTTCTCATTATTTTGATTTAATTTAACTGATTTTCAATGAGCTTATTTCAGTTAATTTAACTGCTATTAAAATTTTTCTTAACCGTGCTACACCATTAAAATATAATTATTGTAATTTTTTTTTATTATTCTTCATTTTGTCATCATATATTAACGTATCAAAATTATTTTTCAGTAATATCTTTTGAATATAAATATTTTAGGAACGGAATTGCATACTAGCCAACTTTGGGCATAACTTCCGAATAATGTGTTAATTTAAACCAGGTTAAATATCATTCCAGTAATTTTTTATTATTATTATTATTTATTATTTATTTTTTTTTTAAGAAATGATATTAAACAAGTTATACGTGGAAATAGAAAATTAAATAGCTTGTAATACATCTCAAATATTTTCTGGTTAAAAACCTGTTTAACCTGAGTTTAAACCTGAAAAGTAGGGAATTGAAAAGGGCCATAAACGGTGCTTTGTGGTAATTTTAAAAATCGTTAATAGTAGAAAGAAAATGTTTGTTATTTCTCTTACAGTCAAAAGTCTAAAATCGAATAGGGCAGATTGGCTTGTAGTTAGATACGCTATCTATTGTAAATATATTGTGTAAGACTCGCTGCGAAATTTTACATTTAAGGCAGAATTCCGTTTACATAAGTTAATTTTTTGGCATGTAGAACTGCATTCAAACTTTAATGAAAAGAGAATAATAAATCATATGCATTAAAAAAAAAAAAAAAAAAAAAAAAAAAAAAAAAAAAAAAAAAAAAAGACACTGATATCTTAGCAAAATATAAGCACCATACTAACCTGGAAAGCTATGATCATACATTTTTTTTTATTTCAAAAAGTATTTTATCATAGATTTATTCTAGTGAAATTGAACGATCACTTTTAAGGAACTAACAATTGAATGGTCATACAAAGCTAGCGTAAAATAACTAAACAGCGTTTTCTTTCTGTTGATTGTATGTTTTAAATTATCACTCACTCTGTTTCAATCTCGTTCCTTTGATCATTGGTTTGACTCATTTTATTGGCAGTTGTCTGATTCATTTTATCAGTACTGGACTGATTCATTTGATCTGCAGTTGTCTGATTCGTTTGATCGGTAACTGCCTGATCTATTTGATCCGTACTGGTCTGATTTTTGTTATTTGGTGCAGCTGTTGGAAAATCATAGTCTCTGTTTACATCTTCTCTCTCTACATCTTCTTCTTCATCCATTATGCTAAACAAATCACCTATGTAAGGTATCGAGCGTATAAAACTCTTTATCAAATTGATCTGTTCTTCCATCATTGCTATCTGATCGAAAAACGCTTCCATGCCCTTTTGCACCTCACTCTGCAGGCTTGTGTTTTTATTAGAAGACAGATTTTGGACATAAAGCTCATTGAAAGCCTTGTCTGCAGTTGCACAAATATCATCGTCAACGTCTTCTTTGGATGTTGCATTTGTCATAAGCTGTCCTTTGTAAGTTAGTACATGGTCTGGGGAGCACGTAAACCATGGAGATCTGTTTCTGGTGCAGTTAGTACCTCCCGAATCAGAAGAGCAAAATACTCGGTAGTAACCATCTGGATCTTCGTAGACGATTGACAAAAGGGCAAGTCCCGCATCTTGTTGAGGGTATTGCATATTGACGCACCACTCTATCATATCATTCATGCATACAGTTTTATTATCCGGAATAATTATTTCACCCTCTTGAGTTTTAACCAAAGTTGTACACATAATTAAAATTAGGACAAAGCCTAGCATGTTTGCAGCTGAAAATGAAATCCACACAGAATTTTCTTTATGTCAAGAAAAATAAATAGAACTGTCATTCAAAGATATTTCGATTCGAACCGGTGAACGTCTAACGACCACCAAAACATTGGAAAGGGCAAGGAATTTATCTTATATACGTCATAACCTACGCAGCAGACATCAGTTATATATTGCGGCACTGATTGTTTTCTTTTGTCGTGTTCCTCTAACACTCATAACTGTCGCAATAAAGGCTAACTAGTTTCCAGAAGGACGCAGAAATATCGTATTTTTGATGTAAATATAAAAAAAACTACGTACACAATGAATCGTAGCTTCGGATATTATTATGCAGTAACAAAAAATGAAATGGAAAAAAGTACTTTGCTTTGTTGTTTTATTTCTGTTGACATCTGTCTGCATGTATATGAATTACCTGTGACAGATATAAGCATAAAATTAGCGGCTGATATTACAGATAGAAGAAAAGACTTTTGGTACTTGAAGTGTCGTAACTTTTGCAAATACAAATTGTTGCGATATAATGGCACTAAATGAGATTAGATTCATTATTTGCTATGAAAAGGATGGAAAACGTATAAAAAGAGATTCCGGCATGGCTGAAGTGTATATGAAAATCACTTGTTCTAGATTTTTTTTTCCTCTTCGTGATTCAAATAAATATGCATCCGTTTATTTGTTTGTTGCTTTGACTGTCATATTAAACTTATAAGATTTGTGAAAATAGATATGCGAATAAACTTTAAAATTCCAATTTAAAGGGAACGACATTTTCATGCTATGTTATTAACTAATGTCTATTAATAATTATTGACAACTTTGATAACTTTTTATAGCAAAGAAAAAAGTGGTGAGCAAAATAGGAATATTTAACATGAGTGATGGATGTACGTGTGACCTAAGGGAATGGGGAGGGGGATGACATCCCCTACAATGCAAAGCATTCATTATTTCAAAAATTCTTTTTTATAGACTGTCGTCTTTGAGCTACAGCAATGAATGTATTTTTTTAATACTAATCAAGCATTATTTAAAATTAATTAAATTTACACAGAATATTTTTACATTTTAAAACAATAAAAAAATTTACATTGAAAAAAACTGTCTTATTACATAAAATTTTTGGATTTTTTTTCTTTCTTCTTTTTAGAATTTGAAAATTTTGTATTATTATATTAATATGCTTCATACTTATTATATAATACATGAAGTATTCGCACAAAATTTTAACTCTCATGAATAAAAATCTGGTGAAATTAAACTTAATGAAATAACATTTTAAACTTGTAAACGAATGCCTTAAGGATTCAAAATAAAGAAAAAATGGTCGGCAGCGATGATTTATTATTATTATTATTATTATTATTATTTAACTGAGACATAAGTTAAACTTGCATATTTAATTTTCCTTACCGTTCCCTTGATATTTTACAACTCTAACTTTCTATTTTCTTCTAAATTTTTACTTATAATGAATTTGCAAATTACCTAAAGAGCATTTAGATAAGAAATAATAACAATATAGTATTTTTAGTACAAAATTTTGGTATAACATTGTCTTAAGGGCTACCATTTAGCAGTTTATATTATTTTATGCTGAATATACATATATTTTTTTCTTATTTACCTGAAACACACATGTACCAGACATGCTAATTTATTATAAATACATACCAGGGTACTAAAAAATAAATGAATTTTGTTATTTAAAATCTTTTACAAAAAATTTTACACTTGCAAACACAAATATAGGTAGGGGGAACTGGGGGACATTGATACAGCTTTTTTAAAAAAAAATTTTTGGTGTCTAGAAAGCAAAAATTTCAAGTTATTTTTCTATGTGATGTCTGCAAAACCTGTGTAATGTGTTATAAAAATGTACAATCGTTGTTTTATATATTATTTTTGCATGTAATTAAAAAAAAAAAAAAAAAAAAAAAAAAAAATCAAAAAAAGTAATTTGTATTAATGTGCCCCATCCCCGGGGCAGATTGATTACACTTTGACACGTCTAGGAAAAATGGAGACAAAATAATACCAATGCACATTTTTCATAGAAAAATAGTTAGCAAACCATTTTATATATATTTATAGACATTAAAATCGCACACAATTTATTTGTAAGCGATATTAAAGCAATCAAAATGAAATGTATAATGACCTGATGTTCTGGCTGTTCCTTGTGTGTTTGTTGACGGTGGTAATTTTGTCATATCTGGCACTTTAACCCCAGAATTATCTTCTTTCTTAGGAAAGGTGAAAGAATTACCAAGTTTTCTGTTTATAAATCGGTTTACAAACAGAAAATAAAGGATAATTATATTAAAAATTATGTTTATAATATAATTATCCTGTATTGTTCTGCAGCTTGTTTCTCTTACATAACATTTCGCATGTCGATAATACTTTTTTCTCTGGAGAATCGATATAAATTTGAGATTTGCAAGGCTGCCGTCCATTTCTTTTGTTAATTATACTAGCACTAGATATTGTGTAAGTTTGTACGTCTTTTGTTTGCAAAAATGCTATAAAATGTTCTAATATAAAGAAATTAGAGCTATTTCACTTCAATAAAAACTAATATTAGAAATTTTTGACGAAAAATGGTTGAATTAAGGAGTGTATGGTAAAAAAAAAAATAAATAAATAAAAGGTAATGAAAAAATGAACTAGAAAAGGATTTAGGTTGTATCAATGTGCCTCAACAAAGACTGTATCAATGTGTTCCATACAGCCATTTTGAATAAAATGAGTCGAAAATTCAACACTTGAAGAATGAGGAACTGATAAAGAGTAGCTTTACTTGCCAGGGAGGGTATTCTTTTCGGTTGAAACTACTGGAAAAGTTGTATAATACCATTTCAATTGTACAACTCAAATTTACTTTTGACCTACAAAAACAATTAATCACCCATCCCATTTCATCAAACTATTGAATCATTCCAAAACTTTCTGTATGTAGTTAATTTCACTAGTATCACCTTTTGGAACTGTTGTGAAACTTCCTGTAATGACCCTGTGTGCTGTACAGGGGGTGTATCAATGTGCCCCAAGTATCATTGTGCCCCAGTTCCTCCTATATAGGGACGGTAAGGACTGTAACAAATAACTACAATTAAATAGTTAGAACATTGTATCTTCAACTAATTGGTCGCGAACAGATAACGAAGGCTACAAAATCGAAAAAATAAAATGTTTATATACAAGAAATATCTGTTATTAAATAATAATGGTTTAAACCATTTAGTAATGATTTTAACTATTTAGTACCCTCTTAACAAAAATTTTGATTATACTCTTGTGGGTGCTTTCAAATGAGGGAACCGGAATCAGAGGTCTGCACGTCCTAGGTCCTAGCCCATAGTTCGAACCCTGCCCTGCCTGCGGGCCGGACTCAAGACTATTTTTATTCACCGCACTCGTGCCAGACTGGATTGGGCCTAGTCACTACTCTTTCCTGACTGGGTCAGCCCAGGGATTTACATTTTTCATATGAAGGGTCGGGCCGGGTCTAACTCATTTTTTCCGTAGAGAGCCAAGATTGGTTTCATTCTTGCTAGTCTTTACAACCAGAATTTTCAGTCCTGGTTTTGACTCAGCCTTTATTAAAATCAATGTATAGTCGTGGCCTGGTTCGTTTAAAAATCAGCAAAATTTGGCCTGACCCGAAATTTTTTTGCAAAAAATTCATAGAGTTTTAAATCGTCACTATTTTACAATTAAACATTAAAACTTATTATTTTTAAAGAATAGCAGATTTCTAGACTTATTAAAATAAACCTAAATCTAAGCTTGCAAAAATAATAAATTAAGTAATATATATTTTTTTCAGTTAAAATATTTAATATATATTAAGTTCATAATTCTATAAATTACAAAGACATTTTTTTTTTCAAATATTAATTTACGCCATAATCTACAAAAGACGAAACGTTTCCGTAGTGAAAAGGATGTTGCGTTTAGCAGAATAAGTGCACTTTTATCCGTTATGAGAAATGTTTAATAGCGGTAGAGAAATGACATAATGACATTTCACTCATTTTTGATTCCACATCCGTATTCAGATCCGTAAAGTTGAAAGAATATTAACATTTAAATTACAAATTCCTCGGCCATATTAACATAAATAAGTTGTTTGAAATGTTGTCTGAATTCTTTCGAAATATTACTAAAATATCTGGATATTTGTCACAAAAGCGAAATTTTAGGTGACCTGAAATTGAACATTTTTATTATGAAACAAGGGAGCTCTGCTTTCAGCAAGCTACTCCCGCCAGCTCCTGACAGATTTTGAAAACATAATTAACGCACTAGTACACTTTATTTTATGTTGTTTTAAAATTTCGGTGTCAACCAATAATTTAAACTTTTTACGCGTACAAGTGTTTTGTCTTTGAATGAGTTAAATAAGCCCGATTCGAGAGTATTCTCTTTTAATTAAATAAAAAAGTCTTTCTTTATTGCTACTCTCTTTATTTTCTACTTTTTAATTTCTAAAACATTCCGTTGTTGGAGTACCACATCCATTATTAGGTATACTTTATCAAACGTCATTTTATGCACCAATAATTCCATTGTTTTTTGTAAGTCGTAAGTTATTGTAACTATAAAGATTATTTGGCGATTTATCACATGTGGCCGAATAATGAAATGATATCTTAAAATTAACTTGTTAAGTTAAAATGAAATTCTAAAATAATTAAAATGTTGTTTTGTCATTGCAGAAACACACCTGGATACATAAGATAAATCTATTATAAAATATCATATTTATATACAAAAACCAAGTTAAGTAAAAAAAAAAAAGTATAAAAACAAAACAAAAAGACGAAAAAACATTAATATCTTTTTAGCGAAATATCTCTAGTGTTTGAATACTTTTTATCTTCAGGTGTATTCTTAGAAAAAAATAATTAATGTTGAACCCCCCCCCCCCCCTTTTTTCACAAAGAAAAAATTATATTTAAAATTGTAGTTAAAGAATACTTCAATGAAATATTATAAAATGTCTAGAATAGTTCCGGGTATGAGAAAGGTTCCAAGCAAATTCGATTACATTAATATACGTCTATCGCCAAAAGTTCCGAGATTCTGAACTGAATAGTCTTCTTATATCCGGAACTGGCACATGATGTTTTTTGTTTTACTTCTTTTACAGATTTCTGCAATTTTTGAATTTGTCTGCGCTGAAATTTGGATACTTGTGACGCTTGTCTGATAAATCATGTTCTTAAATAGATTCTTCATCCCGCTTATAGTGATGAACGGGATAAAGCCTCCCCCAAATACTCCTCCTTCAGTAATACATCTTATAGCAAGAGGTCCTTCTAAACAACATCCTCCACAAGTCATTCATCTCATAGCAAGAGGTATGTAAATGTTTTCCAAATTTGAAAATAAAAATGGGTAATGCATCTTACAATAGTCAGTCTAACTCTCAAACAAATATTATTGAAAGCTAATAAAATTAAGAAAAAAAAAATGCTATTTCTATAAAACTCATTTGCCCAAATAATTAAAATTAAACTTTAATCACATATGTAAAAATATAATAATAAAGCAAAATAAGATCAGTTATATAGTCAGCTCAGCACCATAAATCATGGCATATATCACGGTCAGTTCAGCATAAAAAAGATCAGTTATTAAGATGAAGTTATCGATTGAAGCTTATATTAGATGTTTGCTATAAATGCATATAAAAAAAAATTCAAATTGACATGATCTTAGAATTTCACGTGAAGTCTAAACCCGTCATAATTTTCATCTTCTCAAAATTTATATGCACATTTCAGTTTTTAAAAATTTTAAGAGAGAAAGGCGTATTTCTGTTGCAGCGAATAACAAAATTCGTACTTAAAAAGTACGTCAAGAAAAAATTGAAATGCAGCTTTCAAACAAATTGCATTTAAAAGTACATATTTTTCTCTATACGATGGTGTAAAAATTAAAAATGTGCGATGTTTAGAAGTATAAAATTTGCACTACCGAAAATTGCAAAACTGAATTGCATGTGAAAGTGTTGCCATTCGCAAATGGGGTACGCGTTGTGCACAGATACGTTGGCCTTTATAACATAGATTAAGATTGGGCTTAGTAGGCTTTAACTATATCTAAAATCTTATAAATCAGTAATAATTAGTATTTTTTAGTACTTACCCGTATGCAGTAAAGGCTGATAAGGAAGTGATGAGACTAAAATCTTACCTATACATACTTTTACATGAGTTATGTACGTAGCGCGATAACTCTTGATTGAAATATCTGATTTGATTCAAATTTTGGATATACAGTGGCGGTCAAAACTTTCCGGCCAGAAGAAATTTTTTTGTTAATTTGTATGTGCATCCACATGAAGAAAAATCTTAAAGTTATACTTACGCATTTTATTGACACTTATTTATGGAATAAGAAATAAATATCAATAAGTTTAACAGACAAAATTAAGTGCAAAGGAAAACGCATATTCCCAAAAGTTTCCGGCCACCTTGGCAAGTTTGGAAAAAATGGTATTGTAAATAACAATGATCAACAATATTTACAATTAGTATTTTATCGCAATACCTTTAGTTATAAGTACTGCGGTGCAGCAATGTAACATCAATTCAATCCATGGTTGAAGATAATCTATGATAAGTGTTTTCCACTATTCTTGCATTTTTTGGAAATTTCTGTTAAATTGGAATATTTATAGTTCCGCACACATTTGTCAAGTTATTTGCAAAGGTTTTCTGTTGGATTCATACCGGGCGTTTGGGCCCGACATTTCAAAAGTGAATTTTTTTGTGCGAAAGCCATTGCTTGATGAGCTAGCATATATTGTTTGGCTCATTTTGATTTTGTAACAAATAGTTGCGGCCACAATTTTTCCTCTATTAAGGCAACAATTGATCCAGCAAGATATCCTTATACATTGTATCGTTCATCTTGCCGCGGATTTCAAATAACAGACCGATATTTTTTTGAAGAAAATGCTCCCCACAGCATATCATGTCTTTCACCATGCTTCATTGTAGGAATAACATAGATCGAATCATATATTTTCACTGGACCAGGTTATGTGTTCCTTAAGCTTTTATCAGATTCACGAGCTTTACGCGCGACAAACTTTTCAGCCGATTTTAACCCCAACTTTTTACCGTTCAAAGAGAGAAAAAGGTTACAATTGTCTTGGAAAAAGTCGAAGAAAAAGGAGGAAAACCACTATTACTGTACCAGACGTTAATATTTATCGCCTATTAGTATCAATCGCTTATCTCTGATTCGTTGAAATGTTCGATGTTGAACAAAAAGTCTTGCCTAGCGGAGACTTTTTTGGAACTACAGAAAAAGTTGGAGGACATTGCTGTTTGCTATTATACCGAGTTTTGTGCGGACATTTCGCGAAAATTTGGAAGAAATCATGTGTTGGCTCAAAAGTCTCTCAAAATGTTGATGAATCTGATAGCAGCTTTAGAAAACTCTATCCTATCAAAAACATGAATGTGAAAAAAACGCCAAGTTCGTTAAAGGTTTTGCTAATAAAAGAAGTGAGATCAACTGCAAACGAAGTTCTTTTGAAACTCCTTAAATCATAGCTCCTGTCATGCATAGTATTCTTCATAATTGCTTAAAATGATTTGTTATGTTACTTGTTATTCAATAGACCGATTTAGCAAGTTTTCTCTTATTTAAATTTCTCTATTTAGTAGATCAGAACTCAAAGTTGATCACTTCCTTAACTTATCAATATCTTAACTTCAATATACTCATTCGAACACTCGATTGACTAGATCTTTGCCAACCAGATTCTAGATTAAATTATACTCCGACTCAAAGATTAAAGTTAGTAGCTGAAAATTTGCCAAGTCGCTCTATTGAATAACAAGTAACATAACAAATCATTTTAAGCAATTGAAGAATATTATACATGGCAGGAGCTATGATTTAAGCAGCTTCGAGAGAACTTGGTTTGCAGTTGGATGTCACTTCTTTTATTAGCGAAACCTTTAACGAACTTGGCATTTTTTCACATTCATGTTTTTCATAGGATATCATTATTTTTTGTCAAATCCCTTTTTTTATTATGGAAACCTTTAACGAATTAGGCATTCTTTCACATTCATGTTTTTGATACCATTATTTTTGTCAAATAAGTAGGTATTTGTTTCCTTTTTGAAATAAATAGGCTTAATATTAAATTAACTTTATTTAATATTCATTAATCTTACAGTTTTTTCCTACTTTTATTCACTGTTTTTTTTCAGTCAAATTTAAAAATTTTAACATTAAGACTGCTTATGTTCCTTTAAATTCCACTAATAAGGATGTTTCTTTTACGTGATTGGGTACTAGTAGATTACCTCTTCGACCAAAAAAGTTTGTCGCCAGCTTTGCAATATATCATCAAACTGACGACAAAAATTACGCGCCAAAAGAGATGCTAACTTGGCGCTATTTCTAGTATTTCATCAAATTCCCATAGACTCCCATTGTAATCTGGTAATTTATCCAATACTTTTGTTAGAGCAAGGACTGACGCCATCATTTTGATATTTTTTTTAATCGGTTCGCTAACTTCCCAAGATTGCTTAAATATTGCTATTTAGAAAGTTTTTAGAACGCTTTTAGCACATTTTTACCCCTTTTAAATTTTGTATTTGTTAACAAATGTTCTAAGTGATCATTTATATCTTATAAGTAATGAACATGGAAAATTTTATGTTTCTAGGCCCTTAACATACAGACATCGCAGTTTTAGAACTTTTTTTGCTCTTTTACCCCTTTGAATTACGAATGGCCGGAAACTTTTGGCCACGCGAATTTCTAATTCCTCCCCTTTGCATCAAGTGCCTTCAATATTCAATCAAAATGGTCACGTGTTCTGAGGTAATTTACATATTCCTAATTTTTAAGCAATTGCGCTTCTTCTTTGCTGAAACCTTCTGGTAAACAAATCAAAGAAACTAACTGCCCGGAAACTTTTGACCGCCACTGCACCACTGTATATTTATTCTGATAAGCCATTTTCTTGATTATTTTTGAAAGTTCATTGAATAGAAATTAGGGGAGGGGAGAACAGGAGGATAATACACAGCCTCCCTTAATTTAGATAATTAATTTTTTTCAGGCAAATTTCATTCAGTTTTAGCTATAGGATTATTCTGATAAGGCGCCTCCATGAATAGTTGTGGAAGTTCATTGTTTAAGTATAAAGGGAGGTGGAATGCGAAATAGCATTTTTCGTGCTCCTGCGACTGCATTTAAATTCATTAAACCATTGACAAATTTCAGTGAAGCAGACATGACGTAAATTTTCACAAGCATTCTTTAGTTTAGATTGCATTATTTTTCAGTCAAAAATAATGTTTAATCAAAACATGAAATTTGCTTTCGTTAATTGTTTTCACATAAGCAAAAATAGTGTCACTTATACGATTGCAATTCGTAAAGAAATAGGCAAAATGTCATGTAAACTTGTCACAAAACTTTTGAAGGATGGCATTATTTAGAAATCATTTGTAAATTTGTTTGTGCTGCTAGCTAATAGAAATTTCCAAGACTTTTCACTCCATGTAGTATGTTGATTATTTTTCAATCTAAGGATTTAAATCATTGTTTTAAAATTAATTACTGGATATAAGCAATTGGTAACGAATTCTGAAGAATTCTCCCCCCCCCCCCTTTTAGTAAATAACTTTAAAAAAAGCTGTAAAAAAAGACGAATTTTCAGTATTTTAAAACTAATGTTTTTTCTTAAAGGTTTATCAAGACAAATAAAAATATTTTTGTATTAAAATTTTTTAGATCGGATCTCAACTACAGAAGGCCAGAAGAGTACAATAACGTCAGGTATGTGTTATATATGATTAATTTTAATTTCAAATGTTGTTTCAAGGTAAAAGTTGACTCAATACCGTAAAATGAAATGAATAGAAACACTTTTCAACATTACGTGTTACAAACATAGTTCTCGCTGTCGCTCGCCATTGCGCCAAATCGCGACTAAATTCTTCATTTGGCGAGTAAACAAGCGATTAGATTCGCCAAATCGCTAGTGCTTACATTTTGCTTTTTCTTTTTCGTTTCTCATACATATGCATATATACATATTTTTAATACCTTTGTAGCGGATAGTTGGAATTAGATTAATAACAATCGTTGACGCAGTTATAAAAAACTTAGGTTATTTTAGAACATATTGAAAAAAAGGGGGTACATTAAAAGATTAAAGATAGTTTATTTTTATTTTTATTTATTTATTTCTAGTGCTACATGGCGAATCTATTTTGCTAATATTTTTTTTCATTTGGCGAAGGTTTTTTTATTTCGAATTAGCCAAATTACTAACATTGGTCAAATGTCAGCGAGAACACTGGTTACAAATTTACTGTGACGTTCCAAGTCATCTCATAAAAGTGCAATGAAAAGGAACGCCTATCCACGTGTATTCCAATTTCGACACGTGTTCTATTAAATAACGTAGTAACAACTGTAAGATCCAGTGCCAGATTTATGGCAGGGCATTCGGGGCATAGGCCCAGGACCCCTGATTTTCAGGGGCTCCCAAATGCTGCTGAAAGTTTCTCAGTTATTGTCGAAAATCTGATGTAGTTTTAATATCCAATAAAATTTTACATTTCATTCAACATTCTATTATGTTCATATTGTATTTTTATAACATTGTATATTTTGTCTGAAACATTATTTTGTAAAAGTGAATATTTTCTTTTACCTTTATCACTTTAAAGATATGTTGTTGTTTTTTGACATGATTCCTTTTGCGTAGGATAGCTGAGAACGATCCACAACCGGCCTAGTTTTTACTGTTTCAATTTTGGTCTCAGATATTTAAAAAAAAAAAATACTTTAACTTTCGGAACCGGTTTGAACCGGTTATGAAACTGAAACTATCCTAATATAAAAAGAATATAACCAAAATCAAAAAATTAAAAACTAGGCCAATTGTAGATCGTCCTCAGCTATCCTATGCAAAAAAAAAAAAAAAAAAAAAAAAAAAAAAATCACATCAAAATATTAAAATTTGAGTGAAATATTTGAAAAGAACGATTCCATAGACTTTACATTATCATCCGGGTCTTTTTCAATCAGTAGTATGGGCTCTTAAGCTGCATTCCACAGCAACCATCGCAGTACAAATATTTTATATACACTAGGGACAATAATTGTTGAACCTTCCTCATATATGAACACGAGATAACTCGGGATAGTCACGAAAATTGTTAAGGATGTGTGTAGATTTTAGTTACATACATATATCAGCATATCACTGCAAGAGGGGGGGGGGGGAGGGGGAGTTATCACGAAAAGAAAAACGCTTCGAGTTAAAATAATTCAATTTTCGTCATTTCGGTTTTATGCCCGACCTTATACTTGGAATATCTACTAAATGATTAGTTTCTAATAGTAATGTGATTTACTGTTGACGCTTAATTTTGACATTAACTAGAAATATTGTACAGCGAAATTGGGCCAATCTCTCTTTATAACTACTGTTCGTTTTCCGAAAATTCTTGTAATTTTTGGCAAATAAATAGATTTTGGCAGACGTCCCTAACTTTTGGGGCGGACATGAACTACTACATTCTACTAGCATACTTAAATGTATGAAAGCATTATAATTGAATTGCACAACGACAATTTTACCAAGCTTGTTACCACAACATAACACTCTCACAATCACAGTTTGCTTTTTTTTCAATATCTCATCCAGGAAAAGATATTTTCCTTGGTAAACATCACATACGAGCATATAGTCCAAGAGCCGACCGTAAAAAACCCTAAGTCATCGAGCACAAGAAAAAATCTTTTATTTTATGGAAGAGTAGTAATAGGAGAATGTAATCATCCATGTCTGCCGGAAGCGAAGTGGTGCATAAGCCAAAAATTGATACCACTAGTGGTTGACTCATAGCCTATGAGTCATAGGTTTAGCATTATTGAGTTTGCTGTACAATCAAAAATATGAAAACATGGAAAACGCAATGCTAATCCTAAGAGTTAATCACAAGTGGTATCAATTTTTGGCTTATGCACCACTTCGTTTTCGGCACATGAATGATTAGATTCCCCTATTACTACTCTTCCATAAAATAAAGGAATTTTTCTTGTGCTCGATGACTTAGGATTTTGTATGGTCGGCTCTTGGACTGATATTGCTTGTGTCCGCATGATGAAAATCAAAATGAGACATCATTTGTCTATTCAGCCCTTTTCCCTTTCAGGTAGATTTCGTATGAAATACTACCTATTGCGGTCGCTCCTATGTTGAAATTTCTGAAAAATTTTTGCAGATCTAGACCGATCATGACTCTAGACCCCAAAACTACCACCAGTAAAAAACTTTACCTATCTATCTATCTATATATATATCACTATTTTATGGACACGATAACATCTATAATTCTGCTCAAATCTCTTTAAAACTGATACATCAAATCAAGGGGTATAAAATCTCGGTCAAGTTCGTTAATGAACGGATTCGGACAAAAGTGGCGGAAATAGGAAATTTTTTTGTAAAAACTGAAAAAAAACCCCAAACATTACTTCTTAATTAAAATAGAGGTAGAATCAGTAAAATTTATATTCCTCCAAAAAAATAGACGAAAAGTGTTTATGCATAAGAGATATTTGATAACTAGGGTTTTGGAAGAAAAAAATCATAACTTCATCAAATCTCAAATACAATTAAATTCATTATAAAATTTCTTACTATTATCTAAAACTTTTGTATTTACAAGTTTTTGATAAAAGCAACTCTTATCGCTCAAAATAAATAAATAAAATAAAATAAATAAAAATAAAAACAAAAACAAATTTCCCTGTCTACTTGGCCTATAAGCGGAGGTAGATTTCAAAGTTAAGTTGCTCATTTCAAAACAACAAATGAAATATGATTAGAGATAAACCCATTTTAACAACTTTATTTGGCCGCTTTTGAAGAATTTTTAATTTAATTTTTCTGTAAGGTCTGATTTTATCAGAATCATCTTAAGGGAAATTCGGGTCAAATACCCACTTTGATTTTGACTAGCATTTTTTGAAGTATATTCTGATTTCATGTAAAAATGGACAAATATGGCACATTATATAGTACCTAAATAAAAGAAACTGTCGAAATAATGTGTTTGGGAGGAAAATTGAATTTAATAAAGAATACTGCCCAGTTAAACTGAAGGCATTGAGCTCACAGGCTACAAATAGTAATTGCACATTAAAGCTTTATATTTTCAAGAGTTAATTCCGTTCGAAAAAAAAAAATTAAGAAGGGGAAACAGCTCTCCCCTTTTCTCTTTTTTTATACTTAATCATTGAACCTCCTATACTACCAAAGACATGCTTTATCATATAAAAAATCTATATCCAAAATTCAGAGCAAATTAGATAATTCTTAATAAAAACCCATTTAGCATTTATATAATTTAAAAAGAGTTATCCCCCTCTTTTATACTTAACCATTAAACTTCCAAAACTATTCAGAGATTTGAACGAAATCTGACAATTCTGCTTGAAAAACCCATTTATATAAATTAAGGGGGGGGGACATTAGAACCCCTGTTCCCCTTATTTATACTTATTCAATGAACACCTAATAACAGTCACGGAATCGCCTCATCAGAATGATCCTAATCTAAATTTTGAACGAAAATTAATTCTGCATGAAAATCCCATTTATATCAACTAACGGGGGGGGGGGGGGCATTAGAGCCCCTGTTCCCCTTATTTATACTTATTCAATGAACACCTAATAACAGTCACGGAATCGCCTCATCAGAATGATCCTAATCTAAATTTTGAACGAAAACTTAATTCTGCATGAAAATCCCATTTATATCAACTAACGGGGGTGGGGGGGGCATTAGAACCCCTGTTCCCCCTATTTATACTTATTCAATGAACAACTAATAACAGTCACTGAATCGCCTCATCAGAATGATCCTAATCTAAATTTTGAACGAAAACTTAATTCTGCATGAAAATCCCATTTATATCAACTAACGGGGGGGGGGGCATTAGAACCCCTGTTCCCCCTATTTATACTTATTCAATGAACACCTAATAACAGTCACGGAATCGCCTCATCAGAATGATCCTAATCTAAATTTTGAACGAAAACTTAATTCTGCATTAAAATCCCATTTATATCAACTAACGGGGGTGGGGGGGGCATTAGAACCTCTGTTCCCCCTATTTATACTTATTCAATGAACAACTAATAACAGTCACTGAATCGCCTCATCAGAATGATCCTAATCTAAATTTTGAACGAAAACTTAATTCTGCATGAAAATCCCATTTATATCAACTAACGGGGGGGGGCATTAGAACCCCTGTTCCCCCCTACTTATACTTATTCAATGAACACCTAATAACAGTCACGGAATCGCCTCATCAGAATGATCCTAATCTAAATTTAGAAAACTTAATTCTGCATGAAAATCCCATTTATATCAACTAACAGGGGGGGGGCATTAGAACCCCTGTTCCCCCTATTTATACTTAATCAATGAACACCTAATAACAGTCACGGAATCGCCTCATCAGAATGATCCTAATCTAAATTTTGAAAACTTAATTCTGCATGAAAATCCCATCTATATCAACTAACGGGGGGCATGAGCTCCCCGTTCCCCCTCTTATACATATCGAATGAACTCCAAAAACTAATCAGGGAAGCGCCTTGTCAGGATATACCTACATACAAAATTTCAAGTGGATCGGATATTTTTATCATGAGTTATCGCGTTACGTACATACATACAGAACGGACGGGCACATAAGCTCTCAGGTTATGATAGCCTGTGAGCTAAAAATGAGTCATATGAGTCAAACGAGCAATTTGTTTTTTGAATGCACTCTCAATTCTTCAATCACAATCGTTTCGGGAAATTTTGTTCAAAACGACCACTTTGACAGTTTTTTTTTAAAAATATATCCGCTTTTATAAAAAAAAAAAAAAACTGACCAATACGGCACATTATACAGTTCCTAAATAAGAGAACTTGTCAATTGAAAGCGTTTGAGAGAAAAATGAGTCAGAAAATAACAAATTTGATATTTGAATACTTCCTCAATTTTTCAATCACGATCGCTTCGAGAAATTCTGTTTAAAATTCCCACTTCGACAGCATTTAAAAAATATATATTCTGCTTTTATCACAAAACTGGCCAATGTACGTCACATTATATAGTTCCTAAATAAGAGAATTTGCCAAATGGATGTGTTTGAGAGTAAAATGAATTTAAAAATTAGTCAGTTTGGATTTGAGACTTTTTCTTCAATTCCTATTTTTGTTTAATTTGTTTTTGCTATAATAATTGTTTCTATCCAAAACTTGTCAGTATAAAAGTTGTAGATATTATTTAGAAGATGTATAATAAATTTAATCAGATTGATATCTTAAAATTTGAAGAAGCTATGGATTTTTTTTCTTCTTCTACCCCCCCCCCCCCTTTTTTTTCAATAAGAGTTGCTCCTATCAAAAACTTGTAAATACAAAAGTTTTAGATAATATTAAGAGCATTTATAAAAAATGTAGTTGTATTTGATACCTTTAGAATTGACAACGTTATTAATTTTTAACTTCCAAAATCCCTATTTTTTTTCGCCCTTTTAGGTCTTTTTTAATTTTATCAAAAATCGGTCATGCATAAACTTTTGACCCGTTTTTAAAAAATAATATAAAAGTCAAACTGATTCGATATCTACTTTAATTAAGAAGTTATGAGTTTTTTTTCGGTTTTCACAAAACTTTTCCTTATTTCTACCCACTTGGTCCGATTTTGCTCATTAACGAACTTAACCGACATTTTAGGTATCAGTTTAAAAGAGATTTGAACAGAATTTTAGAAGTTATCGCATCCATAAAAAGTGATATATATATATATATATATATTGCTAGATCTCTCGCTCTCTTTCTGTATATATATATATATATATTTATAAATTTTTTTACTAATGGTAGTTTTGCGGTCTAGGGGGTCATGATCGGTGTAGATCTGCAAAAATTTTTCAGAAATCCCAAGAAAGGAGCGACCGCAATAGCTAGTATTCAATACGAAATTTACTTAAAGGGGGAGAGGGGGATAGAAGAAAAAAAAATCCATAACTTCGTAAATTCTTAAGATATCAAATCCGATTAAATTTATTGTACATCATCTCAATAATATCTTCAACTTTTATATTGATAAGTTTTTGATAGGACCAATACTTATAGCAAAAACAAATTAAACAAAAATCGGAGTTGAAGGAAAAAAACATATTAAGGGTGTACTCAAATCCAAATTGCTTACATTCTAACTCATTTTTAAATTCATTTTGCTCTCAAATACATCCAATTGGCAGGTTGTCTTATTTATGAACTGCATAATGTGCCGTATTGGTCGTTAAAAATAAAATAAATAAATAAATAAAAGCACAATATATTTCAAAAAATGCTGTAAAAGGGTGCATTTCAAACGAAGTGATGGCGATTTGAGGCTGTATTCAAATAACAAATTGCTTATTTTCTGACTCACTTTTAAATTCAATTTTGTTTTCAAACGCATTCAATTGGCAATTTGTCTTTTTAATAACTATATAATGTACTGCATTAGTCGATTTTTTCATAAAGTCAGAATCAAAAAATGCTGTCAAAGTGGGCATTTTGAGCCGAATTTCGCTTAAGATGATTTTGATAAAACTAGCTCTAACAGAAAAATAAAATTAAAAATTCTCAAAAGCGTCCAAATAAAATTGTTAAACTGAGTTTATCTCTAATCATTTATTTTTTTTTAATTGAAATGAGCACTTAACTTCGAAATCTACCTGCGTCTGTAGGCCAAGCCGACAGGGTTTTTTCAGAATGCCAATAGGCATGACTACGCATTCACACTAAGAGTTTATGTGAATACGTAGTTAATGCACTGAGCTGTCTAAAATAACACATCATTAGAACACACGAACTGGGTGACGACTGGTAGTCCTATAAATAAACAGCAATGTATGATGAACAATATCTTGCAGCTCATTCCGTTTTTCGCCATTGTTAAATTAATTGATAATTTCAGCCACATTAACTTGCGATCCGCGATAACAATTCGATGAAGATGAAGCCTTGCTCCCGTTAGCCGTTAATAGCCTTTGCCAGCCAACGAGCCAACACTTTGGCTTTGACAAAATATTTCATCAGTTTACAACTATCTATGGCACTAACTATTGCATATTATGAATAGCTAATTGTTAATTAGATTTTCATTTTAAATATTGTTTAGCCAGTCATTTTGCTCACACGTTTTACATACGCCCGTTTTACGTACAAGCGTTATTTTTTTAAACAATTGTAATTGCAGCTGAAAAGTAGTAAAAAAATTAAATATTGAAATACGTAGCGTCAATGATTTTTTTCTTAATGTTGCTCTTTTTTAAAATTTTTTTAATTATCATTTCAAAACTAACAAAATATTCTCGCTTTTTTATGTTGTTACTATTTTCTTTTTTTATAATACAGGAGACACAGTTACATCACCAACTGGAGCTTCGAACATCGAAGAATTCACTAGTCTTACACCAGAAATATCAGATATACCCAAGGCTGTTAGCAGTGAAGTTATAACACGTGAAATAGAAACTGGCGCTTCTGCTTCTGAAGGATCAATTAGTCTAAACTCAGAAGCATCTGATACCACTCAAACCGAAAACATTGAAGTTATGTCAAGTGAAATAGCGTCTGGCGCTACTGGTATTGAAGAATCCATCAGCCTTAATTCAGAAGCATCTAATGCCTCGCAGACCGAAAACACTGGAGCTATAACAAGTGAAATAGCGACTGGGGCATCTGGTACTGAAGAATCCATCAGCCCTAATTCAGAAGCGTCTAATACCGCTCAGATCGAAAACACTGGAGCTATATCAAGTGAAATAGCGTCTGGCGCTTCTGGTGCTGAAGAAATCATCAGCCCTAATTCAGAAGCATCTAATGCCGCTCAGACCGAAAACACTGGAGCTCTAACAAGTGAAATAGCGTCTGGCGCTTCTGGTGCTGAAGAAATCATCAGCCCTAATTCAGAAGCATCTAATGCCGATCGGACCGAAAACACTGGAGCTCTAACAAGTGAAATAGCGTCTGGCGCTTCTGGTGCTGAAGAATCCATCAGCCCTAATTCAGAAGGATCTAATGACGCGCAGACCGAAAACACCGGAGCTATATCAAGTGAAATAGCGTCTGGCGCTTCTGGTGCTGAAGAATCCATCAGCCCTAATTCAGAAGCATCTAATGCCGCTCAGACCGAAAACACCGGAGCTATATCAAGTGAAATAGCGTCTGGCGCTTCTGGTGCTGAAGAATCCATCAGCCCTAATTCAGAAGCATCTAATGCGGTTCAGACCGAAAACACCGGAGCTATATCAAGTGAAATAGCGTCTGGCGCTTCTGGTGCTGAAGAATCCATCAGCCCTAATTCAGAAGCATCTAATGCCGCGCAGACCGAAAACACTGGAGCTATATCAAGTGAAATAGCGTCTGGCGCTTCTGGTGCTGAAGAATCCATCAGCCCTAATTCAGAAGCATCTAATGCGGTTCAGACCGAAAACACCGGAGCTATATCAAGTGAAATAGCGTCTGGCGCTTCTGGTGCTGAAGAATCCATCAGCCCTAATTCAGAAGCATCTAATGCGGTTCAGACCGAAAACACCGGAGCTATATCAAGTGAAATAGCGTCTGGCGCTTCTGGTGCTGAAGAATCCATCAGCCCTAATTCAGAAGCATCTAATGCCGCGCAGACCGAAAACACTGGAGCTATATCAAGTGAAATAGCGTCTGGCGCTTCTGGTGCTGAAGAATCCATCAGCCCTAATTCAGAAGCATCTAATACCGCTCAGACCGAAAATACGGAAGTTAAAACAAGTTAAACATAACTGGCTCTCCTGGCATTGATGAATTCATTAACTCTTAATCAAAGGGATCGAATATCACTGATAGTGAAAGCACTGAAGTTATAAGTGAAGCATCGACATGAGAGAGATTTACAGCAGGTAAAACATTTAACGCTAGTCTGGAGCTTTCAACTTTATGAGTGCTATAAAAAAAGATTTATACTCTTAATTATTTATTTTGATTTTTTTTAAACTTTTTTATCTTAATGCGTGCGATATTAATAAAGAAAAAAGGGAAGATGAATTAAAACAAATCATAATTGGAATGTGGAAGTTGATACCTTCCTAACAACTGACATTTCATATGCAGTCTATTTTTTTTTTTTTTTTATGACGTGCTAACTTTTTTTGTTAAAATCTTGAAAAATGTCATTTTTTCCCCCTGACTTACGTTGTTAAAAATAAAATTTACTATTCATTTAAACACATATATTTTTCCTTATATATATATATATATATATATAATTTTTTTTTTTCAGATTTCATTTAATAAAGTAATTCAATAAATGCCGAAAATTTCATTTAAAATCGTGAAAGTGCATATTGCATGGATTAGTTCAGTAAAAGTTGGTTTTTTGAACTAAATCACTTTTCTCAGACGCTTTATGCTAAAAAAAATGATGATTTCCTGCCACACAGGTGGTCTTTGAGTTTAAGTATTATACAGTGAATATTCTAATTATTACTGATTCTATTAACCGGAGATTCCAATAACCAACAAACATCTTAATCAGAAACTCAAAACCTCCCCTAGAACCGAATCCTGGCTGCGCCACTGGCTGTTGTTCCTCAGCTTGCTCAGTTATTAATTAAAAACACATCTGCATTTTAAGAAGGGTAATAAATTCGTAGGCCAAAAAATTTGAAAGATTATTTAAAATTGTGAAAGCCGTTAAAAAGTTATGTTATAAAATTTGATCATCTTATTATAGGGAAAGAAAAGCTAGGGTTGGGGGATATTAAAAGGTAACTCACGCCTCGCCCCTGTTTCCGAAAACTTTATAAAGTATTTTGCATTCAAATAAATTTTGGACACAATAAAACCAACTAGATTCGAAAACAAGCGTTTAGTTTTGAAATTGAAGATGCTCCCTATGAGCCACTCATAGTCCAAGAGCCGACCTCTCAAAACCTTATGTCATCGAGCACAAGAAAAAATTACAAAACAAACAAACATTACAAAAAGTAAAAAGCTACCTATTGCAGCCGTCCGGAGGAAAGCACTTCCGGAAAATTTTGGTATATTTTCACCGATCATGACCCCCAGAACCCAAAACCACCCTCCGTTCAAATGTTGACATATATATATATATATAACCATATATACAGGGTGATTCCAAATTTTTTTTACAATAAAAGTGGGGTGATAGTACACATCAAGACAAACAATATTAAATAGGAGACCAAGGGTCCAAAACGTTTTCCTAAGGAAATAGCCGCCATTAAAGTTTAGGGACCAAAATTTCAAATAAACATAAAAAGCGGAAAAATCGGTCCATTGATTTGCGGTTTTCACTAAAATTATTCTTTATGTCGGCATTTTCTTGAAATTAAATTATAAAAATAAATTTCAAAAAATGCCGATAGAGGGCGCTTTAGACTTTGGAGTAACGAACAACTATTTTTTGCCGCTATTTTTTGCATCTCATTAAATGTTTTCGTAAGCTTAGACTCAAACTTAAATTTTGAGCTCAAAATCTGTAGTTGGGAGTGGTTAAGTAACACAAACTGAGCTGTGTTCAAAGGGTTCAAATTTCAAATGATTATAAAAAACGGAAAAATTGGTCGATTGATTTGCGGTTTTCACTAAAACTATTCTTTATTTAGGTATTTTCGTGAAAATAAATTATAAAGATAAATTTCAAAAAATGCCGATAGAGGGCGCTTTAGACTTTGGAGTAACGAAGCACTCTTTTTTGGCGTTATTTTTTGCATCTTATTAAATGCTTTCGTAAGCTTAGACTTGAACTTAAATTTTGAGCTCAAAATCTGAATAGCTGGGAGTCGTTAAGTACAAACTTAGCTGTGTTCAGAGGGTTCAAATTTCAAATAATTGTAAAAAACGGAAAAAATTGGTCGATTCGTTTGCGGTTTTTGCTAAAACTAATTTTTAAATCAGCAGTTTTCTTGATCAATCACTGTTTTCTTGAAAATAATTTTTAAAGATAAATTTCAAAAAATGCCGATAGAGCATTAGACTTTGGAGTAGCGTACAACTATTTTTAACTGTTATTTTTTTAATCTCATTAAATGCTTTCAAATGCACAGACTTAAATTTTGGGCTGAAATTCTGAATCGTTGGGAATGTTTAAATAGCGAGTAATTGAATTGTGTTCGAGGAGGAAAGAGGGTTAAATTTCAACTCCTGAACACACTTCAGTTTGCGCTTCTTAACTCCTCATAACGATTCAGGATTTGAGCTCAAAATTTAAGTTTAAATCTAAGCTTCCGAGAACATTTAAAATGCTTTTGCAAGCATTTAATTAGAACCAAAAAATAATGGTTAAAATGAATTCTTGGTTACTCTGAAAATTAAGGCGCCCTCTGACGGAATTTTTTGAGATTTATCTTTAAAAATTATTTTCAAGAAGATACAGACTTAAAGAATAGTTTTATTTTGAACCGCAAACGAATCGACCAATTTTTCCATTTTCTATAATTACTTTAAATTTGAATCTCCCCCTCCCCCTTGAACACAGTTCAGTTTGTGTTACTTAACCACTCCCTACTATTCAGATTTCGAGCTCAAAATTTAAGTTTAAGTCTAAGCTTCCGAAATCATTCAAAGAGATGCAAACAATTCGGCAAAAAATAGTTGTTCGTTACTCCAAAGTCTAAAGCGCCCTCTATCGGCATTTTTTGAAATTTATCTTTATAATTTATTTTCACGAAAATACTTAAATAAAGAATAGTTTTAGTGAAAACCACAAATCAATCGACCAATTTTTCCGTTTTTTTTTAATCATTTGAAATTTGAACCCTCTGAACACAGCTCAGTTTGTGTTACTTAACCAGTCCCAACTACAGATTTTGAGCTCAAAATTTAAGTTTGAGTGTAGACTTACGAAAACATTTAATGAGATGCAAAACATACCGGCAAAAAATAGTTGTTCGTTACTCCAAAGTCTAAAGCGCCCTCTATCGGCATTTTTTGAAATTTATCTTTATAATTTAATTTCAAGAAAATGCCGACATAAAGAATAATTTTAGTGAAAACCGCTAATGAATCGACCGATTTTTCCGTTTTTTATGTTTATTTGAAATTTTGGTCCCTAAACTTTAATGGCGGCTATCTCCTTAAGAAAACGTTTTGGACCCTTGGTCTCCTATTTAATATTGTTTGTCTTGATGTGTACTATCACCCCTCTTTTATTGTAAAAAAAATTTGGAATCACCCTGTATATATATATATTATATATATCTGATTTTTGTCATGCGATAACTAACATATTTATGAACCGATTTGAATGAAACTTGGTATGTACATAATACATACAAATGTCTCGACCGAGTTCGTTGGTCAGCATCATCTGCCATTTTGTTTCAAAATGGCGGCCATTTTAAATTTTTAAAAAAAATTAAAATTTAAAATTAAATGCGAAAAAATTAAAAGTTGAAAAATATTTTTCTTTTACGTGTTAGAACTTAAAACAAAGATTCCAGAACACTTTTTATTTTGTCTATATCTTAAAAATTGATTGAGTTATAGCACTTTGAATTTTTCTTATAGCTGACATTTTGAAACGATCTAATTTTTGTCACGTGATAACACACGTATTTATGAACCGATTTCAATGAAACTTGGTATGTACATAATACATACAAATGTTTCGACCGAGTTCTTTGACCAGCATCATCCGCCATTTCGTTTCAAAATGGTGGCCATTTTAAATTTTTTTAAAAATTTAAAATTTAAAATTAAATGTAAAAAAATCAAAATTCGAAAAATATTTTTTTTTTACGTGTTAGAATTTAAAACAACGATTCCAGAACACTTTTTATTTTGTCTATATATTACAAAATGATTGAGTTATAGCACTTTGAATTTTTTTATAGCTGACATTTTGAAACGATCTAATTTTTGTCACGTGATAACACGCGTATTTATGAACCGATTTCAATGAAACTTGGTATGTACATAGTACATACAAATGTCTCGACCGAGTTCATTGGCCAGCATCATCCACCATTTTGTTTCAAAATGGTGGCCATTTTAAATTTTTAAAAAAATTTAAAATTTAAAATTAAATGCGAAAAAATTAAAAGTTGAAAAATATTTTTCTTTCACGTGTTAAAAATTAAAACAAAAATTCCAGAACACTTTTTATTTTGTCTATATCTTTAAAAATGATTGAGTTATAGCACTTTGAATTTTGCTTATGGCTGACATTTTGAAATTTTTCTGATCTGAACGATCCATCATGTTGCTTTAAAATGGCGTACACTTTATGATATCGTGGAATTTGGTGACTCTCTAAATCGCTTAAAATAAAACCAGGTTGAATAAAAGATGACTAATTTCTAAAAATTCCTATTAATATTCAGTCTTGACAAAAATTAGTATTCAATCTTATAAAATCACTAATTTTATAGGATTATTTCCACTAATTTGAGCTTAGTATTTTTGAACAATGTAACTTACTTTAAAATAAATAAATAAATATATAAGTATATGAAAGCTACCTCTTCCTCCCGGCATTGCCGGAAGATCTTTTATTTTACGGAAGAGTAGTAATGGAGGAATCCAATAATCCATGTCTACCGGAAGTGAAGTGGTGCATAAGCCAAAAATTGATACCACTAGTGGTTGACTCGTATGTTTAGCATTGTGTTTGTTCTACAATCACTGATTTGTGATAATGTACCCTTTAATAGTTAGAAACTAAAACAATTTTCTAAAGAATGTTATTTTGAAATTGTTCCCTGTAGTCCTCGTTATCCAAAAGCTAATGGATTTGCTGAGAAAATGGTAGGTATTGCTAAAAGCATTTTACGAAAAGCAGGGGTAGAAAAACTGCATGATGCATTGCTTGAATACAGATGTACTCCAATTTCAGGTTTAAACTTATCACCTAGTCAAATGCTCTTTAGTAGAAAATTAAGAACTAAATTACCTATTGTACCGGCAGAATTAAAACCCAGAATAGACAACACTTTTAAAAATAAATTGCTAAATAAACAAAAACAAGCTAAATTTTATTATGACAGGCATGCTCAGATAAGACCAGATTTTCGTCATGGGGAAAAGGTATTATTGAGGGTAGGAAATTTATGGGAGCCAGCTGTAATAGTTGGAAAGCACTCAACACCAAGGTCTTATTGGGTTAAAACAAAAAACCGCAGAATTATTAGACACAATAAATATCATATACGCAAAACTAAAAATCAAAATATAATTCTTTCAGACTACTCTGATTTGTGTAATGATGCTCAACAGGGTCAAAGTGAATAGCATACAACACAAATTGATCATCACCATCAGAGCAGTACCAGTGATAATACTTCTGTGTATAAAGCAAAAAGTGGGAGAAGTATAAATCTTCCACAAAGATACAATGATTATGTAAAGTAATATAATATGATCGGGTAATTCAATGTGTAATATAATATGATATGGTAATTCAATGAAATATAATATTGAGCTTCTCCTCTAAAAGAGGAAGATGTAACATATGTGTATATACTTTATATTACAAAAGAAAGATTGGCAACGGTTTGTCAATGAACTGAAGTGAGTTCAGTTGGTTGCTTACCATGCGGCTGCTGAACAACGTGTGTTGGTATGATGTCTAAGTAAAGTTAATTTACAAATATAATGTAGTTTAAATTATTCAATAAGTATGAACGAACATAAAACACTCTAAACTTTGAAAAGGGGGGTTTCTCCAATATCTATAGCGGCAGGTTGTTGTTTCGAATGATCCAAAAATCAGACTCAAACAGTAAAATATCAGCCAGAAAATATTAGAAACGACTGAAACTTTTCAAAGAGTCCTTCCGGCAATGCCGGGAGGAAGAGGTAGCTTTCATATACTTATATATTTATTTATTTATTTTAAAGTAAGTTACATTGTTCAAAAATACTAAGCTCAAATTAGTGGAAATAATCTTATAAAATTAGTGATTTTATAAGATTGAATACTAATTTTTGTCAAGACTGAATATTAATAGAAATTTTTAGAAATTAGTCATCTTTTATTCAACCTGGTTTTATTTTAAGTGATTTAGAGAGTCACCAAATTCCACGATATCATAAAGTGTACGCCATTTTAAAGCAACATGATGGATCGTTCAGATCAGAAAAATTTCAAAATGTCAGCCATAAGCAAAATTCAAAGTGCTATAACTCAATCATTTTTTAAGATATAGACAAAATAAAAAGTGTTCTGGAATTGTTGTTTTAATTTTTAACACATGAAAGAAAAATATTTTTCAACTTTTAATTTTTTCGCATTTAATTTTAAATTTTAAATTTTTTTAAAAATTTAAAATGGCCACCATTTTGAAACAAAATGGTGGATGATGCTGGCCAATGAACTCGGTCGAGACATTTGTATATACTATGTACATACCAAGTTTCATTGAAATCGGTTCATAAATACGCGTGTTATCACGTGACAAAAATTAGATCGTTTCAAAATGTCAGCTATAAAAAAATTCCAAGTGCTATAACTCAATCATTTTGTAATATATAGACAAAATAAAAAGTGTTCTGGAATCGTTGTTTTAAATTCTAACACGTAAAAGAAAAATATTTTTCGAATTTTGATTTTTTTACATTTAATTTTAAATTTTAAATTTAAAAAAAAATTTAAAATGGCCACCATTTTGAAACGAAATGGCGGATGATGCTGGTCAAAGAACTCGGTCGAAACATTTGTATGTATTATGTACATACCAAGTTTCATTGAAATCGGTTCATAAATACGCGTGTTATCACGTGACAAAAATTAGATCGTTTCAAAATGTCAGCTATAAGAAAAATTCAGTGCTATAACTCAATCAATTTTTAAGATATAGACAAAATAAAAAGTGTTCTGGAATCTTTGTTTTAAGTTCTAAGACGTAAAAGAAAAATATTTTTCAAGTTTTAATTTTTTCGCATTTAATTTTAAATTTTAAATTTTTAAAAATTTAAAATGGCCGCCATTTTGAAACAAAATGGCGGATGATGCTGACCAACGAACTCGGTCGAGACATTTCTATATATTATGTACATACCAAGTTTCATTCAAATCGGTTCATAAATACGTTAGTTATCGCATGACAAAAATCAGATATATATATATATATATATATATATACAGGGGTTGGACAAAAATATGGAAACACCTTACAAAAAATACATTTCCTTGTCTAATATGGTGTAGGGTACCCGTTATTATTCAAAACAGTTTGCAGTCTTCTCGGAATGGATAAATACAGTTTCTGTATGTTTGCCAAGGTAATATTGTACCATTCTTCCTGCAAAACGGTGGCAAGTTCAGATAACGATGTTGGCGGTGGATAGCGAGAACGCACTTTCCGCTCCAATGTAGACCACAAAGGTTCGATAATATTCAGGTCTGGTGACTGTGGTGGCCAGGGGAGATGCGACAATTCATCCTCGTGCTCAGAAAACCAGTCCTGGACAATGTGAGCTGTGTGAGGGGGCGTTGTCGTCTTGGAAGATACCATCACCTTTGGGGAACAATGTTTGTACCATTGGATGGACTTGATCGGCCAAAATGTTCACATAAGTCTGAGCAGTAATACGCCCTGACAGAGTTATCATGGGGCCAGAAGAGAACCACGATATGGCTGCCCAAACCATCACCGAACCCCCGCCATGTTTCACTCTTGGCAACAAGCAGTCTGTATTATAGGCTTGAGATGGCGTTCTCCAGACGTAAACTCGACCAGAAGTGGGAAACAATGTGAAAGTAGAAATCAGACCATATTACTCTTTTCCACTGCTCTATAGTCCAAGCTTTATGACTTAAACACCACTTTTTTTCTGTTACGGGCATTAGCATCACTGATGAATGGCTTTTCAATTGCAGCCTGGCCAGCAATTCCCTGTTTATAAAGCTCCCTTCTAATTGTTTTGGTACTCACAGGGTTTGGTAACATGACATTCATTTCAGCAGTAACTTTTGCAGCTGTGGTCTTCTTATTTTTCGCGATAATCATCTTTATTGATCGTCTGTCACGATCACTCAGCACACACTTTCGTCCGCGCTGTGATTTAGCGGATATTGTTTTTCCGCATTTCAAATATGCAGAATAAATCTTCGATACAGTACCTCCTGAAATATTAAAAACCTCGGCTACCTTGCTGACGGAAGCGCCCACCATACACGCGCCAACTATTTGACCACGTTCGAAGTCTGTTAACTCCGACATAATGCAAGGACAACCTCACATAAACGTACTCCAACAACGACCGAACGGTGCAGCGATATTATGAAGTTATATAGGTGGCGTCAGTAGACAAAAATGCCAGCGCCATCTATATAGCTTGTTAAAATCAATCTTTCATTTCAAACATGCATTTCAAAAGGTGTTTCCATATTTTTGTCCAACCCCTGTATATATATATATATATATGGTTATATATATATATATATGTCAAAATTTGAACGGAGGGTGGTTTTGGGGTCTGGGGGTCATGATCGGTGAAAATATACCAAAATTTTCCGGAAGTGCTTTCCTCCGGACGGCTGCAATAGGTAGCTTTTTACTTTTTGTAATGAAAGCTACCTAAAAATGAAGAGTAGACAACCGAAAATCATGTGACCGATAAAACAGGTTCAAAAATTCCTGATTAGAACAAAAGGAACTTTAATTCAAAACAGAATTGCCCCAGCATGAAGTGTGATACAATGAACATGAAAATAGGATATGTTCCACAGAGTCAGTAATCATGCATCTACTACATACTTGCTTGACTTATATCGTTGATCAGTAACTAGGTCAGTTCAGGGCCGTAGCCAGAAGTGAATAATAGGGGGGGCTCAAGAAAATGTAGGGGGGGCTCATGTTTTTTTTCTCTCACTCTGATGTAGAAAGATAAATTAGTGCATATTCATATCGTATGTATTATGTTTCTTATTAAACTGTTGTAATAACCTCATTTTAAGCTAAGAGAAGAATAAGCTGATGAAAAATTCGAGTGTATAGCGAGTGCAAAATTAAACATCATCTTAGCTTCGTATGTGCAAATAGGAAGAGCGAGTGTTGAAACTTATTTTAGTTATAATTTAGTATTTCTACAAAACTTTGAAAAGGCCTCAAAACTAAATTAGATTTTTGAGCAGAATTTCATTAGGATTTTCAAAAAAGAAATTCATTGAGTAACCATGAAATCTTTTCTAAGAGAGGCTCAAAATGCTTTAAGGGTTGAGGGGGAGGGGGCTGAGCCAGCACATCCTTAACTACGGCCCTATCTGTCATACTAGAACTTTCTGACAGAGTAATTGAAATGCCTCTGCATTTTCGAATTAAAATTTTCTAATAACATCAAATCTGCTTTTTTAAAAAAGCACATGGAAAAGTTAGTCATATATATGTCTTGCTATCTTTATAGTTTGCACTCGCATCTTGAGTAATTCATGACAGATAATTATAAAAAAAGAAGTTCATAGGTTTAAATATATAGGTTATAGAATTTTCGTCAAAAACGAATTTTCGTAAAACTCAGAATTTTGGTCGAAAACGCAAAAGAATTGCCGTTCGATCTCTAATACTTATACTGGTGAAATAAATGATGATGTCAACAAGTAAATAAAAGCTTACAGTTCACTTGTTTCGAAATAGTTGCAACCTTTAATCTTTTTTTTTTTTCTAATCTGCCCTCAAGGAAGCTTAAGTTTCATTCTTTTACAATAAAAACATTAACAAAATTCAAGTTGTATTTTGCATTTAAAATTATTACTGTGTTCATTCAAAAATTAAAAGCATGTACATTTGAATTGGCTATTGGCATTTTTCTTTGATTACCATTCATAAATCAAGGACTATATATATATTTTTAAAATTTAAACTAGAAATATTCCAATATACAACAAAATGTTTATCATAAGATAATATTTATGGTAAAATTAATTATAAGTTTGATCTATGCTAGTAATAGAAAACGCTACAGAATAAATATTTTCAGTATATAACTAATGCTGATACAATATAATATAAATAATATGCCAAAAGTAATTAAAATGCTCACATTTCACCTATTTAAAACGAGTTGTAATCTTCATTTCTAATCATTATCTTTTTTTAACAAAAAGAGAACTTCAATTATTGTTATATAATAAAAGCATAAACAAATTCACTCATAGATAAAGAATTTTAAAATTATTTTTATGCACAGTCAAATGCTAAAAACATTTGCAATTGAGTATACTATTAAAAAAATTCTTTAA
This sequence comes from Maratus speculifer, assembly GCA_964019185.1. Classification (NCBI taxonomy): domain Eukaryota; kingdom Metazoa; phylum Arthropoda; class Arachnida; order Araneae; family Salticidae; genus Maratus; species Maratus speculifer. The sequence goes on along the minus strand of OZ025290.1, from coordinate 247,593,187 downwards.
TTTACCATGACTCAAACTTCAAACACGAGGCAAAATATGAATACTTAAAACTTTATTTTATACTAGAAGCAAAACAGGATTAAAAAATTCTTCAGAAAAAATGCTTTATAGCAAAATGCTACAATACCAAATTGCAACGAACTGCAGTTTTCATGTAACACGAAAACAAAATAATAAAAACAAACAACAGTACATATGTAACAAACACACTTTTGTAACAAATGGAATTTTTTTAAAACCAATTTGAAAAAATATAATGAAATATGCTTTATTGGATACATGAAACAATATAAAATATTTAAGTTAAATAGATATATAAATACGAATGGTTATATAAGCATTATAAATGTGAAAATTAGCCTTGTAGTGTATACTAAATACATAAACTGAAAAAAGTAGATTTAAAAGGAATAAAGTAGTGTCAACAAATTAAAGTTCATCTGCTTTAAAACAATTGAAGTCTTCTATTCTTTTTCTCATTAAATTTTTTAAGGAAAACTTCCATATTGATTGTTTCTGTTTTTTCTTTTTCAAACGCAAGAAAACACAAATCGGCCATTCTTTGATGAGACATTGTTAGTCTTTGTGGACGATTTATTCTTGTAAGGACTGAAAATGTTGATTCACATATTGCAGTACTACATCCAAAAGTTTTAACAGTTGCTAATAGTTTATAAGTGTCTTCAAATGCAACCCTATATTTAAAAAGTTCATTAAATACAATGGTGTTTGGATTTTCTTCAATGGTTCTTTTTATGAAATTCTTTACAACAATTATTTCATCTTTAGATGGAAGCTTAACATTATAATTTTCTAATATCTTCATTTTATTTAAATCCATATCAAGCTCTGCTCTTGACAACGTTAGAAGTAACTTATCGTTATTATTAAACCGCCTTTTCATTTCATTTAATACTATATCTAAAGTTTCAAAATAAATAGCTTTTAGATGTAATGTTTCATCAATATTCGAGCTAGCACCTGTAGTTTCTACAATTAAAATAATCTCTGAATTTTGTAGAAGTGGTTTTTCTTCGCTTTTTTGAACATATTTCTTCTTCCTTTTCCTCAACAACAAATTCAGTGGACATCAAATTAAAAATTTCTTCGTAAATTTCATTTGACCTTAAACAAGTAAGTGAATCTATTGTAGAATCTACAATTCTTAAAGAGTCAGTTAAACTAGTTTCTAGCTTTTGCAATAATTGGTTTGCAGGATCTAGCGTTTCAAGAATTCTCTTCAAAAATATTAAGCAGAATTTGAAAGCTTTAGTTTTCATTATCGTTAACAAACCAGTGTTTTCTGCAATGTTTACTCCATCTTGTTTTCTGTCCAGTTTTACTTCTTCTAGAGTATTCAGAATTTTTTTAATAATTGTTATACACATTTTTTGTAACATGTAAATGTCCACTCCATCGCTGTTCTAATAAACGAACAAGGGATTGACCTTCATATTTCTTAACTATGTTACCTTTTCTCAAAAAGTTGTACAGCATGGAAAACTGATCAAAAAACTGTTTGATTTCACTTACATCATTTATTGCTTTTATAATTAGTAAATGAAGTCTGTGCCTGCAGCAATGTACATATGGGATATTTCTATCAAGATGTTTCTGCAATATAGCTTGGACCCCTCCTTTTTCACCGCTCATGACTGAAGCGCCATCAAAACATTGACTCAAAATTTTAGAATTATCTAAATTATAATCATGAAGGATCTTTAAAGTTAAATCAGCAAATGTTTTTGCATCCAAGTCAGAACATGTTTTTATTGTGATAATTGATTCTTTTATTTTCTCGTCCTTTACGTATCTAATGCAACATTTTCTCTATTATTTCTATCACGCGTTCCGTCTTCCAAAATCGAAAACCAGGGAACATCAGCATTGTTAATGTCATTTGATATATCTTCTGACACTATTTCAGCAAGGATTTGTATTAGGTCATTTTGTATTTCAGGTGAAGTGTATTTTGCATTAATTGGCACTGATTTGACACATTCTGCAAGTTTATTTCAAAACCTTTTTAAATACACAATCAAAAAGGACAATAAACTAATTTCCTCGTGTTCATCTATATCATACGTACCACGTAATGAAAGTTCATTTATAACTAAGAACTGTAAGATTTCTGCAATAGATTGAACATAATATCGGTTTTTTTCTAGAACATCGTTACATACCAAAGATGACGCACTTAAATTCATCTTTTCACCTTCTTCTCTTTCTGTCCACATGCTCATTGATATTATATGATTCTGTGACGAAGCATGCTTTTGAAACCCGCTGTCCTCGGACAATGCTTTTTTCCGATTCCGGAAACCAGCTGAGATAAATGGATTTTCTTTAGTCTCCGAATGAGGAAACTGTCAACAAGAATTACAAAACACAGCATCTCTGCTCTTGGAATATTCCAGCCACTTAAATTTTTTCATCCAATCTGGTTGAAAACTCCTGTTATCCGCATTTTTTGGGTACTCTGATAAATTTGTATTTTTTAAATTTCTATCGCCTACCTTCGATATGTCACTAGGTGCATCCTGCCTAATAAGTCACCGAAGACCGAAAGAATAACCCTCACGCCTGTTGAGCTTCTGATATCCGATTGCGTAATACGGACTAAAAATCATAAAATCACTTACAACAACAGAGAGGGGGGGGGGGGGATACGACACCTCATTGACCGAATGAAAAACATAATGGTATTGATAAGCATTATTAAAATGGAAAGTAGCATGATTGCTACATCGTAATTTCTACAGATGGAGCAGTAATTATAGTTCATTAACAGGAATGCACAAAAGAATTATCACATAGTGATGTACAATAAAAAATCATTAGGGGTACATTTTAATGATGTTACACAATTTTAAACATAGTGACATTGATATATATTATTGAGGTGCACTATAACATGTTTTCTATAGCTTACTAAGTACATAGATTTATTATTATTATTATTATTGCAGTGACATTTAAAAGATTTCAGTTACTGGATAAATTATGAGCCATAACAGTATATGGGTGTTTTTAGCTATATGCATTTCAAAACTTAACTAATTTTTAGTGTACTAGGAGGTGTATAGATTACATATACAGTGTTGAATAAAAGAATTTGCACACATTACTGACTATGGGCAGTAATTAATGAAAATGAATTTTTATTGTTAATTTCTATTCAGATATCTCAATTCATTCTATGAACATAATTGAAATTTCATAGCAGTATCCTGACAGTATTCTAAAATGTTTCATAATGTATGTTATGATGATTTTTCGCCCTTGTTCATTTTATAATTTGAAAGTTCATTGTTTAGTAATGAATATCTGAAGGCAAGGAGAGTAAAGTGCCATTGAGGTGCAAACTTCTACTCTTTTCGAAAAGTACTTTTCAATATTTAGTCCAAAAACTGTAAGATTATATACTGTGAAAAATTCTTTTTGAAAAAAATTGTGAAAGTTTGCTTAGCCAGCAATGAGATTCTAAGAGGAGTGGAAGACTGAGGATCTGAAAAAACGCTTTGAATACTTCCCTTTCTCAAGAATTCCAACGTTCAAGAAGGTACAATTACATTATGACAACATAATTAAATCAATAATTCCTAAAGAATACTATTTTCATACCCAATTCTTTCTCTCTTTCGGAAAGAAAATGTTATAAATTCTGCATTTGAGATTTTTCATGTTTCCAAAAATAAAAGAAAAATTACAAATTTTCATTTACTACCTCCCTTTCTAATTTTTGTTGTCCTGACCTAGTGTTGACAGGTGTTCAATTTAAGAAAGATGTCTTGATTTTCAGAAGTTCCAAGACTTGTCCATAATCACCACTGCACAGGACACCAAATGTCCCAATTTTTCACAATGCACAGTTTTTAAAAAATTTCTTTTTGCACTATGCTTTTCTGTTACTCTGTATTTTTGTATCAAGATGAACTTAATACCATAAAACTTGTGATAACAGAACCTATCTATAATGAAGTTTTTACTTAATCCCTTTCAAAATCATACCTTACAAATCTATTTGTCCAGACTAAAACCATACTTTTTATTGACTCCCAGTGATTCAGTTTTTACAAGTTAAAACTTATTCAGTACTGTTTATACTTTGTTCAGTAAGCCCTGTGTAAATGGAATTTTTTCATAATGGAATTATATTTTTCCAAAGTAATAATTTCATTCTCCTTATGATATGAATAAACTATACAATTATGTGTGTTAGAATTTTGCTATAGCGATCAATAGTGATTTCACTTTCACCTATTCTATTGTATAAGATTGTTGTGTTTATTTGGTCTTACGGTTTACCATTATGTTCCAATTTAAAAACTGCCATCCTGCTTTATATAACATTCTGCCTAGTAACACTATCCTGGACCCATGTGGTAATGCTTAAATCCAACCTTGATTATGGCTTTTGTCAACTATTTTGATAAAATACAAGCTAGCTTTGGTCAAAATTTTCAATTTTTCACTTTTTACTTTGTAAAAAAAAAAAAAAAAAATCTTCAATTTGTAACTGTTTTCAATCGATAAAATAGCTAAAGCAATGATGCTACATATTGTTTCTTAAAACGTTCACAGTAAAAGCCACTTGCCCCCCCCTTTTTTTTTTTTTTTTTTTTTTTTTTTTTACCACTGGTTTTTTAAAACAGAAATTTTTCTGTAATTAAATAATAAAAATGCTCCAATTAAATAAGGCAAACTTTATAATTAAAAATAATTGGTTGGAATAATGAAGAATTTTGAGCAGCTTAAGCAGTATATACATTGATTGCTCTTTCCCAAGGGATTAAATACAGACTTCTAAATAGTCACTTTTATAGAAATCATTTATTCCACTACAGTTATTACAATTAACTTCAACAATATTTGTGATAGAAAAGTTCCATTAGATGAAGATTATTGTTGCATATAACATGCACAGGGGTGATTCTGGATGAAATTTTTTTTTCGGAAATTCGCATAGCATTTTCGGAAATCGGGTCGGGGGGGGGGGGGGGTCGTGAGCTTCCCCCCCCCCTCCAGCGATCTTCGGACAAAATCGGCGTTTTCCCGCTATCTTCAGACGAAATCAGCAATTTTAACAAAATCGGCGATTTATTGCGATCTTTTGCCAAAATCGGCGATTTATTGTAATCTTTTGCCAAAATCGGCGGTTTTTCCGCGATTTTTTTTTATGAAATCGGCGTTTTCCCACGTTTTTTTTTAAGTGAAATCGGCGTTTTTTCGACGATCTTTAGACAAAATTTGCTTTTTTACGCGATTTTTTTCTCGAAAACGGCGTTTTATTCCCCCGATGTTTTGACGAAATCGGCGTTTTTTCCGTGATCTTTTGATGAAATCGGCGTATTTTTTCAAATATTCTTGACAAAATATTTTTAAGAGATCTTTTATCAAAAACGGCGTTTATTCCCGCGATCTTTTAACGAAATCGGCGTTATATCCGCAATCTTTAGACGAAATCGGCGTTATATCCGCAATCTTTAGACGAAATCGGCGTTTTCCCGCCGTCTTCAGAAGAAATCAGTGTTTTATCTGCGATATTTGGTGAAATTGCCGTTTTTCCCGCGATCCGCACAGGAAATTCGCGCTTTTCATTAATCTTTTGACAAAGTTCGTTTACAAAAACATTGACGAAATCGTCGTTTTCCACGAAATATTGACGAAATACATGCTATTTCGGCGATTCTACGATCACGAAATTTGCATTTCTACGCAATTGTTTTTTCCGCGCGCAAAAGCGTACAAGATGGCAACTATGCGGAACTGATAACCCAATTTCAAATTTTCGGAAGAGGATGCCTTAAATTTTCGGAAATTTCGGAATTTTCGGACGAGAATCACCCCTGAACATGCACTAAAAAATTAAATCACTTATAAAATTTCATGTTTGTTACAATATTTTTCATCCTGAAAAAAAAAAATTATCATATCTTATTTGGAATTAAATGTCATAAAAAATGGTTTAACATACAATACAAGATAAATATTTGTTAAAATAATATAAAATAAGTAATGTGTAATGTATTTAAAGAAAAAACAATGCTTTTTTTTTTTTTTTTTTTTCAAAATCAATTACAAACAAGACATGTCTTTACTCTGTGTCTTGATATACTGCTTTCAAAGTGATAGAATATTTTATTTGTGACAGTGAAGAAAGACACTGTTCTTTTAAAGTACCTTGTGCATTATTTATTTTTATGATGTTTTAAAATTTTCTGTCCTATCATCTCTAGATAAAAAATTAGCCACACACAAACATATTTAATAAAGAAACAGAAATAGTTCAAAAATTTTAATACTAAACAATATGTAAAAAATAACAATAATGCAAGAATACAGAGATAAATTATTTTTCTTCGATAAACTATGGCTCACTAGGAATAGGACCTAAAAAAGAAGATAAATAGAATTGATTACTTATAGATTGTTTCTGGACACACTTTTTTTTATGGTAACAAAGTAAACATAAATAATTGAGAAACAGAATAAAAATTACTCATTTGTTATATTTATAATATAATACACAGAAGACTCTCTAAAATATGGACATCATCACAGATGTAAACAATGAAACTTTCAGTTCAGATATAGTGTCAAAATTACAGACTTTTATTATTTTTTATATCATTCTGTATGCATTTTAAAAGTTATGATAAAGTTATGATTTTAAAAATTATTTTATGACTTTGAAGTAAATTACAAGGATATCAATATGAGAAAAGTTGCATTTAATTATATTACATTCAAATTACATTAAAAAAAATTTAAACAAATCAATGACCAGAAATCCACAAAATTCTAAAATTTGTACAATCTCTGGTCTTATCTGAGGGAGTATATGATCCTGAATGTTATTTTGTAAAATTTGTAACACGATATTATATGCAATTTATACCAAAAATAACTTTTTTTTTTTATTTTTTAAACCCAAATAAGTAATAAGAAAATACGATAAATAAATAAATATATATATATCAGAGGAATTTTACTATATTAAAAAAGTTTTCTTAAAACCCTTGCAAGACATCTTTAAGAAAAAATTCCTAAAGACATTACATTTAAAATCAACATAATATAGTAGGACAAAGGTAAAACAAATTAATGTCAGCATTTTTTTTTTAATTCTGAGAAATAAATCAAGTGATGTCATCAAAAGATTGGATTTTCAGTAAATCCAGCAGATTAACCACAGTCAGCAACTATGGAAGGAACTGGTAGGAAGGATTTTTTTGTTTTTAATTGTTTGCTTTACATAAAAAGAAAAGTCAAAACATACGTTTGCATATGCAAGTGGGACACTTTGATTCAGGTGGAATTCCGATTCTACACCACGGGCCTTCACACATTGGAGTAGGACAACCTGGAGGAACTAAATTAAAACAAGACAAAATATTTTTTTTGAAATATTCAGATTAATATTTTTATTTTCATCCTAAAAAGTAAAGTACAAAAATACAGAATAACATAAAAGAGAAAATAAAATACATACCAGAATTTCGAAAGAAATGTTTCCGAAATCCTTAAAAATGTTTCATTAATTTAGGTAATTTTCTTCAAAGTTTGTTTTGCATAATTTAACAGGAAAATTCCAAAAATAATGAAAATCTTAACAAAAATAAATAAATAAAAACTGCAACAGCATTACTGGATTTTCAGAGTTTAAAAATGATTATAAATTAGATAATGATTATGATATAACCATTAAATGATTAAGATTAAATCATATTATACAATGTTGTATGCAAAAATGCTCTAAGTACACAACGACTTTGACAAAGAGAATCAGTAAAGTGATACAAACTAATCTTTTTCAAAATTTGTTGGTTTGAAGTTCCTACATAAATATAAAAAATCCCTTGTGAAATTTAGGCTGATATACATAAATAAAAAGTTATATGTGATTGAATTTTTTGAAGCTGTTATATTTTATTTCTTAAACCATTTTCTAGATTTTGATGTAATGCATCATATGACTATGTTGGTGTTCCTTCATTAAACTTGTTATTATTTGATTATATCTCTAAGTTCTTTTATGCTAAACAGTCAAACCTCGTTAACATGAACGCGCTTAACGTGAATTGCTTTTAACATGAATCGTTTTCACAGTCCCCTATAAAGACAAATACAGAGATTTGATACGGATAACATGAATTACTGTTAACATGAACAAAATTATGATTCTAAAATGACAAAATTATGAGGTTCATGTTCACGAGGTTTGACTGTTAAAAATCGATCAAGAAAACGAAAAGACAGAAATAAAAGTCTATACTTAAGCACATGCTAATACTTTTATTTCTGTGTTCTTGCTTTCTTGATTGGATTTTAAAAGTGTAATCAAAATATATAGCATAAAAGAATTTAGAACTGAAATTAACTAGTAATAGGTTTAATGAAAGAACACTAATAAAATCCACATGAAACATTATATCAAAATCCAGAAAATCATTTAAGTGATAAAAGGTAAAAGCCCTAAAATAACAAATTTAATCACTTAAAACTTTTTTAGTTAACATTTAAAGATTTTAATATTGATATAAACATTAAATTTACTATTGTGTTGACAGTTGTGAATTATCTGTTGTAAAGTTTTTTAGTGTTTAACCCTAAAAGCCATTAAACAACAACATATGATAATAGTATTAACATACAAATTTTATCTCGTTCAGAATAACTTCTAATAATTTTATTTTGAGATTACATTAAATAACAATAGGTTTAGTGAAAGCACCAATATTATGTCATATGACACATTATAACAAAAGGAGAAAAAAGAGGAAAATATTTCTGTGAAAAAGGGCACAGCATACAAATAAATCTGTAATACATTGATAAATCCAATCAACTAGAAATTCATTTATCAACAAAAATTTCACACAGGATTTTTTACCTGGATTTGAACCTAACTAGTTATTTATTTTCAAAATAAATTACAGCATACCACTGTGAACTCTCATTGTGACCAACATCCAACATATAGCATAATGCAGCAAAACGAGCCAGTAAGATTTTTTAACACATTAATAGTTTTAAAATTAAAACATAAAACACAATACATGTTGAAGAGTACTTACAACTAATTCTATCTCTGCAAATTAATAATAAAAAATCAGCAAATATGAAAGGACAGAAACAAATTCATCAATTGCATTAAAATAGTTGCTACATGTTAAGTTTACATTAAATGTAAAGTAAAAGTTATGCTTATTCGCATTAGGCACTGTTTTCATTTTTCTATTAATAGCTCAAACTATAAAATAAAGGGTATGTCAATTACAACTGATTAAAAAAACCTTTAAAAATTGTAAACAAAGATTTAGTAAAAGCAATTTAGAATGCTTGATGCCAGTGGCGTAGCTAAGGGGGGGCAAGGGGGGCGTCCGCCCCGGGCGCCGAGGCCTAGGGGCGCCAAATTGAGAGAAATTGTTATATATCTATATTGGGGTGGGGGCGCAAAATTTCTTGCTGGCCCCGGGCACCAAAAAACATAGCTACGCCACTGCTTGATGCTAAGCTCATTTTACTTTCATGCAATTTACAACATTTCCCCCTTGTCAACCCACCAGAACTCTTCAAAATTTGAATACTATATAAAACAAAGTTCTGTATCAAAATATATTACTAATTAAAGAAAAGACACTTTGAAAATCTTTCAAATGTGTGAATTATTGTTAGTTGTACATTAAAATGCAAGTATAAAAATTGTCAAATGAATAAAAAATCAAAATACAGTTAATTCAAGTGATAAGGAATAAATTATTAAAAATAATGTTTGGAAGGAGATCATGACTGAAAATTTTAAGTGAATTTAAAATGTATCTTAAACTGAGAAATCTGCCAATGATTAATAACTTTAACAAATGTTAAAAATATTGTTAAAATTGTTATGTAACAAAGTATAAAAAACAAATTTAATTATTCAATTAAATGCTTATTTTAAAGCTACTTGAAAATTAACTATAACAACTCATTAAGTAAATAATAAAATATCCTTACCTTTTATAACATGATTTATATTTATGACTTGGTTGATAACAGTCCTATTTTTGACAAAAAATTTGTTTTTGAAACTTTCTAATTCATCATCATAATCTTCATGGTGTTCCACTGGACCTGTTCCTTCTCTTTCTAGATCTGTATTGAACTCTTGACTATTTTGCTGTTCAACAGGAATAACTAGAATTAAGGGATTTATGCTTATGTACTGTCTGTGTCAGAAAGATATGCTGCATTAATAGTCACAACAGTAACACTAATTAAAAGTTTTCTATTTTTTAAAAACTTAATTGCTTCATTAATATTATACTATAATTGCCATATAGAGTCATGTAAAACCAAAAAGGAACCCAAATGTACCATTTAAAGTCACCTGCAACCCAACTTGAATGAAACAAATTTCATCAACCCAAACCTGAAATATTCAACTCAAACTTCAAATTAAAGGAAATTAATGCATTCTTTAATGCAATTATGAAAAATATTGTATCTCTAATGTCAATTTTATCTTTTACACATAAAAAATATATTTATATTCGAATACAGTAACACCTATGAATAGAGGATACCTCAGGATTGTCGAATAGAGTCATGCATAGTATGAGGTTATCGCTGATTTTTCTTTTTTGGATTGAGATGACCATAATTTTCTTATAGCGGATCAAGTTCATTATAGAGTATTTTTTGAGGATCAGATTTAGGTTTTTGTAAAATGAGTTGTTGGAATATTCACAAAAAGTTTGAGAGGAAAATAAATGCATATCTGAATATGAATGAATATGCAGTCTACTCTCTCTAATCTGTAAATGCCTATAATCGGTAATACATTTCAGATGTAAACAAAGAGTTAAATCTTTTGAGAGGGATAATGTAGACTTTGACCATAATAAAGCTAGAATGATTGAAAGAATTTATAAAGAAATATTTAATGCAATTCTGGATTCATTAGAAGAAAATCTTTTGTGCCGATAATTATTAGACTATTATAGCCTGAACACAACCATTACTTCACATGGTCATAAAATAATGAACTGTAGAGCAATGTACCATCAAATCTCCACTTCACTTTATTTTATTTTCATGCTGAAACCTAGTAAGTCAAAACATGAAGATGACTTGACATAGTCAATGTGCCTACTAAATCATAAAATCGTGAGTGATTGCAGTGAATAGGATTAAACTTACTCAATTGTTATTTATATTAATGATGAGTCTGAGATTTCAACCAAAATTAATGTTATTTTCCACAAACTTGATAAAGTATAATAGAAACAATGTATTTTAATTAGAATATAAATATATTAAGTATTTGATGCAATGTAAGTGTTTGCAAGAAATAAATTTTAACTGCATATATGCAAAAGAAAACACAATTGTTTTTATATAATTTAGTAGTAAACTATGTAGGATGACTCGTACAAAAAAGCAGTTTAACATCATTAAACAGAAAGATATTAGCAATATAATGAATCAAATGTAAGATGCTTTCTAAAAGGAGCAGGCATAAAAAAATTTCTACACATGGTAATGTTTTATTCAGGCTTTATTTTTCCCCAAAAGAATAAAAAAAAAAAAAAAAAAAAAAAAAAGGAATTGTCAAAATAGAAGCATACATTTAAAATCTATGTAGATGTAGACACACATTAAATACATCCACTTTTCTTAAAAGTCTGTTAATAAAAAATAACAATGTGAAAAATCCCCTCATACCCAGTTACTTTTAGAAAACATAAGCATAATATACTGTTAAATCTTTTTGAATTTCCACAGTATTCCATTGGCATTTTTGTATGAGTTGTCATAAATTTCCCTATTATATTATGGGGATTTTTTTTTTTATTCAGACATGTGCAGTAAAAAAATATTTCAAACAAATTCTTATATTTCATCAAATATTTATTAAATTTATATTCTAATCACATATATTGTTTCTACTGCTTTTTGTTAAGTTTCAAGAAAATATTAAATTTGGTTGAAAATTTCATTTCATAAACATTTTTTTTTCTACTTTAATCTCTAATAAATATGTGTTATTCTTACACAAATGAACACAAATATTATATAGGATCCACATAGTAGAGATCTGCAGGGGCTGGAATTTCCAGGTCCAGCCATACCCGAACAAAAATTATTATGACTCATTTGATTTTTTTGCTGGCTTGACTCATTTGAAAATTTGTATACATTTCGCCAATCTAACCTGTGCAGACCTCTACAACATAGTCATATACTAGAGCTACAGATTATTCTAAGAATTTTATTTTACAGGGTGATCACAAATATCTTCTTAATTAAGGTTTTTATTAGTTAATGAAAAATATGAGGTCAAACATGATCTGTACCAGAAAATTTTTCATTGTTTCTCTAGATATTTCATAAAACATTTAAAATTGAATATGCCCAGATACTTTTGTTCAGATAATTATCACACATTTAAGTTACTAACATTAATTGCTTACAGATCTATTAATATAAAAATAACCATAAAACAAGCAAAAATTACATTTATTTTGATGATTATTAGCTGCATCGGACACATCTGATCGTTTCTGCAAAACTTTCTCTGACTCATTTGCTTCAGATTCATTGCGAGTATTGTTCAATAAAGGTTCAGTCAAGGACATGGAATTGTTTTCATCAGCTAAATGAACTTCTTCAAATCCAGAATTGACTATAAAAAATATACAACCTTCAGTAATTATATGAATAAATAATTATAGTAAATATTATGGTTGCTATTTATGTAGGCATAAAATTAAAATTACTTTAAGTTACACTAAACATTGCAACATCCAACCACACTTGAGTTGCTGCATCAACCAGTCACCCTTCAAACCATTAATATGGCTAACAAAAACAAGCTCACTGTCGCAGCAAAGAAATAATATTACTAGGGAACTAACGAATATTCAGCACTATTTAGTATTTGGTAATTTTGCCAAATATTCAGTTGGCTGAATACTGAACAGTAACAAGCCAAATATTGTTACATATGGCCAAATAGTTTCAGAATCAATCAAATACATTTTTTCCCCCCTCAAATTTTCAGTTTATTTTCCCACTAATCATAACAAAATTTAAACCCAGAAGAATCAACAGAAAAATCTGGAAATCTATAGAGCACTAAGAGTGCAATCACCCTTGATAAATAAAAACTGACAGAAATAATAAAAATATTTTTCAACATTTAATTTACATTTGTTTGTTATTTACAATAAAGTACTAATGTGACAACAATATAATTAGTGTGATACTGGATCTGTTTGTTGTTTCACAGTCTTTCAATATCGGCAACAGGATGAAAAGTAGCTAGACATAAATGGATATCTGAAGAGCCATTATCAATCAATTTTTAAATTTATTTCTTCATTTTATTTTACATGTTTTTTTTTTTGTTTTTTTTTCTACATACATTAAGGACTGATGAATACCATTGCCATTTTCGAAAGACTCTACAAACTGGGTTACATATCAAGACTTATCAATTAGTCAATAGGGGGTTCTAATGCTTTTTTAATAAACAACTTGAAACTAGCACTACAATTAGGCATGTATCTAAAAAATGCTGTAAGAGCTCTTTCTTTAGAACATCAAATTAGATAAATTGCAAAAAATTTAATATAAAAAAAAAAACAAACTTATGAGATGGATTGATATAATACTGCTCTGGGGACTATAGGTCAGGCAGTTTCTAGTCACAGATTGCACCTGGTTCCTGTGTTGTAGGTTTCAGATGCTAATTATAAATTAATGGTTTGGAAATGAAATGCAAAACATTTATTTATAGATTACGTTTTTTCATTTTGTGATGGATAATATGTTTTGTCCAGAAACAGACAATATGTCTTGTCTTGAGAAACTTAAAAAACCATTCTATAATAGTTATTCATTCATTACAAGAATTAAACTAAAAGATTAGAAGAATAAGTAGCTTTTACCTCTTTCTGTACTAGAATCATCTTCAACTGAATTATTTAATAACTCATCTTCAACTTCTGTAAGTTCTGAATCTGGAGAAATCATTTTTTCTAAAGTAGGAGACTGACCTTCAGAACCTTCCATTCTCATAGGCATCATCCGTATTACATCTTCCGAAGAATCATCTGTTCCTTCACCAGGTTCAAGGGCCTGTTGTACTTCAAATTCATCAAATACTTGATTCAATTGTTGTACTTGGTTCAACTGCTGTACTTGTTCAAGGTCATTGCGCTCAAGTTCTGAAACTAAATGAAATAAACAAAATCTATTACTCAAAAATATACTATTTTAATTAACAATTGTGGATTATCAACATACCATCAAGATATAAATAATGTTTCTTTTTCCTATGACAAACAGCCTTGTAACATAAAAATTGTAATTCTCCAAATTGTCTCCAAAACAAAATTTTGCAGGAAATTTTAAAAGGAATAGTATATACAGAGTAGGCCATAATTAACTCAGCAAAGTATATTTACAAAAGTAAAAATAAAAGTAAAATTGAGCAAATCATTTATATATAAAAGCCTTTCTGGCCTGTATCAGGAGGAAAAAGTACTTACATTTTATCTTTTTTAGCTGATTACTTAATTATTTCAATATTTTATTATATTACAATCATTAATAATAATTTTGATTGCATAACTGCATTCAAATTGCTATTTAAAAAATGTAAACAAAGCAATGATCAGAAATCCAAAAAATTCTAAAATAAGCACAACCACTCATCCCAAGTTGTACGGATTTGAGGGAGCCAACTGTATCACTAGCACAAAGTATCATCAATATCACGTCAGCATTATTCATAGGCATCATTTTACTGTAGACTAAAGTTTTCATACACAATTTCCTTTTGAGGCATCTAGAAAAAAACATTGATTTGGAAATTTAAGAAAAAAAAATTATAGTGACTTTTAGCATTTATTCTGTGTCATTTTTTAAAAATCTCTCAGGGATGATTGTGAGTTCATAAAGAAATACCTAAAATTTTAGCGAGAATATGTTTCTGTATGGGAATAGAGGAAAGAGAATTTAATTTATTACAGGGAGGTTAAATTACATAATGCATAAATTTTAATTATGTTTAGTAGCCATATGAAATTGATAGTTTAATCCTATTTTATGAATTGAACTATTAGAAAAACCAGAATTTTGGTACAATTTAAAAAATACCTGAATTCATGTATATAACCTGAAGACAATCATCCTTGATCTATATACATGAATAACATGATTTTTTCTTTCTTTTTTCCCCCCAGATTATTTCCTTCTCTCTCTCTCTTTTTTTAAATGAAAACAATGATAGTTGTAGAAACTGCCAGATGAAAATTATCAATTGTCACCGACCAATTAGCTGAAAAAAAAAAATTGCCAGAAAAAAAAAAGCTTCACTATTATCAATATGTCAATAAGTGAAAAAGCAAAATAATAACTGTCACTTGCATCTTTCACCATCACAAACGCATGTGGGGCATTCATGTCCAGGAGGAATTTCAATACGACAGCTTGAATCAGCACATAAAGGAGTAGGACAACCATCTGTAAAATAAAAGTTTCAATATTTAAGGGATCAAAATAGCAGCATCTAAAGCATACAATTAACAATCAAATTCGAAAAAAAAAAAAAAAAATAATAATAATAATAATAAAAATAATAATAATCAGATTTTTTACAATATCAACCTGACACTTTAAAATTCAAACTCACTTTCTTCCATCTTTATTTATTTATTTTTTTTTAATTACAAATCATTATTGAATGCACCAAATATTAATTTCTGCAAGTAAAAGTTTCCAAAAACATACAATTTGAAACTGTTTGGTAAAAAGAATAAGAAGTATTGAGAAAATGCAATACATGTAGTATTAATATTAAGTAGGGATGGGAAAATACAATGTTTTAATCGCCAATGGCAAATAGATTTTTTAACAGCTAACTTAATTTTACAGGCAATCCTTGAAAAATTACAAGATATAAAAAATATATCAAACACTTCTTTTTTTTTTTTTTTTAATTATTAGTTAGCTATATTTTGCAGCTTTTAAAATGGCCAAATCATGGGTCCAATCATATCAACAAAGTTCATATTTAATGTATGTAAAACTTTGGAATGGATGCTTTGATTTTAATTATTCTTTTTTTGTTGGTATGAGTTTGTTTTGAAGTTTCTTCTATGGATAGTTACAGCATCAAAATATGAAAAGAAAAAAGTAAAAGCAAGATAACTTCCAAGCATACAATTACAGCTACAAAGCATACAATACAATTTTATAAGACACTATATGCATAAACTTTGTGTAAATAGACTCATAGACATGTTCAGATTTCAAATACAGTAAAACCTCTAAATAATGGACACCTAAACGGACCTCTAAATAACGAACATGCAGAAATTGTCCGCTATTGAGAAAACCTTAGAGATTCAAAAATCGCTAAGAAATGTTTACTGTTTCATTAACTGACTTTTATATGTTCTAAAACCTCTATTATATAACTAATCAGAAATTAAAATTATTTTTTAAGCAATAAAATTGAATAAAATTGTGAACAGTTTTATCCACTGTTTATTATACTTTTGTGAAAAAAATCTGTTACAAAAGTTTACTTTTGCTTGCAATTACATGCAATTTGTTTTTCCATGTGACGTTATTGGACATTATAGAGTTTCGGGCAGGGAGGGAGGAATATTAGCTTTTTGACCTTTAAAAGCATAAAATCTCAAAATATTTTTGGATGACATTTGAATGCTCTGGGCAATTCAATTCCTCCCGAGCAACTCAATGAATTTAGCACTGACCGTGGGGGGGGGGAGGTGGTTGTCCAGCTCTTTATCAACATTTATATGTTATCACAAAATTTGTGACACATTGTCCTGATAAATTCAAAGGCTTTTTTGCTTTTTTTTTCATCTTTTTTCCTTAAAAAAAATTTTTTTTTCATCCTTTATCAGTGAATAAAGTGTTCACTATTCGGAATGTCTGTTATTCAGAGGTTAAACATACAAAAATTTAGGTTTTGGGAGTGGGGATTGGAAAACTGTCCGTTAAATAGAGATGTCTGCTATTCGGGAGTGTCTGTTATGGAGGTTTTACTGTATTCATAAAAAAGTAGCAGGATGTTGTACTGAATTGCAGTTTGCACCATGACATTGAATAGTTGAAATTTTCTTCAAAAAATAGTTCAAAGAGTCTAATAAGTATGTTCTTATTTCAAAATTCAGAAAAAAAAAAAAAATCATGTTGAACTGTTGGTTTTTACATAAGACTTGTCAAATGGCCAGGATTTTTGTGGCAAAAGATAGTTCAGAGAAAATTTTATCCATTATTTGCTTATGGCACACACACACAAAAAAAATCCAACTTTTTGACAAATGTTATAATGCAAACTGCACTTTGGTACCACTTAACGAATTCTTGAAACTTGAATGGACTTATAGGACACCTTCTACAATTACCTGGAAGAAGTTCAGATTCGGCAGCATCCCCTAGCATGCACTCATAAGATGGGCAACACTCTCCTTCTGTATATACTGCATCACAATTTTCCACACTAGGAGGTAATGAACAGGTTTGATGAACACAGGTGAAGTCAGGAGGCACAATGCAACTGCATTTCACACAAGGATTATTTATTGAAAACTCTTCACCCAATGGATAAAAACGACCAGCAAAAACACATTCATCACCTAGGTTAGAAAAAATTCATGATAGGTTTCTATTCACCAACATCTTTATACTAAGACATTTCATGTTTTATTTAGAAAAATCTTTGCACTTGAAATATAAATTACAATAATTCTCTTCTTTCTCTTACAACCAGGATTTGCAAATATCATGATATTTTTTAAAATATCAGATATTTTGATAGATATCCAATATTTTCAAAATACCAACTTACTGCTGATAATAAAGGTTTCAAACATGACATAAATTAAAAATTAGAATATATTGCACTTAATATGAAAACTTAAACATTATTCTCTAAAAATCCATCCTTTTATTATTATTATTTACTTAGAACAGAATTGAGAACAGAAAAAAACTTGCTATAAAAAAACTAACATAAAAGTAAGATTTTCTTATTTTGCTTCTCCTAACATGTTATACAGTTTAAATTCAACTGAATCAAAATCAGAAAAGATTTTTTTTTTTTTTTAAATAAAATTGTGTATAATTTATTAGTTAAATTATACAGTTTATATTTTTATGGCTGTTATGAATGATGTCTCACACAATTATTAGTTCTATGTTTAAAAATAAAATCCCCAAGTCTAAAATAAAGTTTGAAAAATATATTTATTTTCTTCTTTGTAAAGACAAGCATGAGAGTTAGTTCCCTGCAAGGATACAGTCCCTAAAAAATGCTCGTTTAAAAATAATTTCTTAAAAACTTATTATACGAATTGCATGAAAACTTGTTTTTAGGATAATTGAAGTGTGTAGAATTCATTTATGGTGTCAAAATTGGGTCTTGCTATTGAAAAAAACACATATATATAATAAACAATAAATAAATAAATCAGGGTTTGTTTTAGTATGTATAGCCACATAACTAAATTTTGTAAACATAATTTTTAAGTAGACTTTATTTCTATTTGTTTAGTACCAATAATTTTATTGTATGATAAGTTGCTGCAGAGTTAGTAGAGAGTGATTGCATTTTTTTTTTCTCCACGATTGTATACATATATATATATACACACTATATGACCAAAGGTGACTGGCCAATTGCGATTTTAGATATTTTGTTAAAACTAGTGATGGGCGATTCTCGAAAATTTCCTATTCGATAAAAATCGTAATTGTAAAAAAGACCATTCGATAAAGTCATCGATTAATTTCGAGAATCTACAATCGAGATGTTTTTACAATCGATTATTAAAATCTGTATTATTACATGTTTAAAAAGCATAATTTAATAAATACATGGTAACTGAAAACAAATGAATTTAAAGAACAACAAACCAAAAAGATGTTATAATAGAGCCGCAATAGTAGAAAAGTCATGTAACGGCGTTCCTTGGTTTAAAAAAGTTGTAAAGTCGCGAGTAGCAAAATGGCCAAAGAAAAAATAATCAAAAACACTCCTAGTAAAAGAACATGAACTAAAAGGATATTAAAAGTGATCAAAATCTTTTATTGATTTTTGTACATCAATTGAGATATGATCTACAATTCTCCCATTATTATAAGACTCTCTATTGAAATTCATTAAACGGACCATTCGGGGGGCAAAGTAGTGCAGGAGCAATGAAAATGCATAATATGAGTAAATGGTCATTAGGTGTTCCAACAATACATCGCATGATGGATGTTGGTTAAATTTATTAAAGAGTTTCCCACGGGGGCAAAGTGAGGAGGGATGAACGCGGGAGGTATATAAAATAAAATGGTAATTACAGAGCTTTCTAATGATATATCACGAAAAAGGAGTCAACAAAAAATATAAAAACACTCCCCTTAGAATTCCAACACCCGGAATATAGCCTGTCCTCACAGTTTGTGAATTTTTCATACATTATAAATTATATATTGGAAGTCTCCATAAAAAAATCTGATCTGAATTCACAAAAACGAAATGATTTCAAAAAAGTTTGAAAAGTGCTTCTGTAAGGAGGCCAAATTGAGGAAAAGAGAAGAAAGATTCATAATATGAAAGAGTGGTTTGAAAACTTTCCGTTGATATATCATATGACGGGTGCATAAAAAGCTTCAAATTTACTCCTCACTTCTCCACTATTTTTTTTCTTCCCTGAATACATCTGGAAATCATACAGCCTTGCTTTAAAATGTTTATATTTAAAAAAATATTTTTACCAAAGGGCTCCATCAAAAAATCTCATTTAAAATGAAATTTATTCTCAAAATAGCTACGATTTAAAAAATTCACCCCTCATCGCTCCCCTCCCTCCTGTGGAAATTCAACTCCAGGAGAAGAAATGTTCATAATGTGAAAGAGTGGTTCGAAAAACATTCCAAAAATCAATCACATGAAGAGTCCAAAAAAAGTTTGGAATTTACTCCTCACCCGCAGGTTTACTTTTTCTTAACAGAATACACCCGGAAATCACGCATCCCCCACTTTAAAATGTTTATAATTAACAATTTTTATTAGAAGGTTCCATCAAGAAATCACTTCTAAAATTATAGTTATTCTCGAAATAGCTACGATTAAAAAAAATTCACTCCCTGTCGCTCCCCCATCCTGAAATTAAACTGCAGGAAGAGAAAGGTCCATAATATGAAAGAGTATTCTGAAACCTTTCCTATGACATATCACATGACGGATCCAAAAAAAGTTTGAAATTTACTCCTCACTAGAGATGGGAAATATAGTTATTTTTGGTTAACAGGTTACATCGTTCCAAACATTCACAGTTAACAGGTTTCAACAACCTGTTATTTTTGTAACGTATAACTAATCGATGAGACTATGCTGTCAACAGAGCGGATGTAATTTTTCCATCCCGATTGAATTTACCGATTGAATAATCGTGTTTAAAAATTAATCTAATTTTAATTAGAGGGCCGTTAATTAAGGTATCTTGAATAATTTTGATACATAAGTATAGACGCTGTTTTAGTTCAGATAAATCTGCGCCTTTAAAATCAACATAGAGTTAAAATTTTAATTTTTGCAAGACAAAAACTTAGTTGCGACACTTTACATTTCACGTATTATCATTTTCTTGCACTAAAAATGCATTTTTCCTCGTTGAAAATTTATATGTATCATAACTCAATAAATTTTGCATGTAGAACTTTTTTTTTTTTTTTTTGCTGATTTACTTGTTAAAACACATAAAAACTTTTTCTAAATAAAAGTTATAGGAAACTTGCTGAACACTGTATAAAATATGTAGTTTCTTAACAATTTAAAAAATAATTATTCTAATGTAAATTAATATTTATATGATGTGGAAGACAGTTTAAAGCATTTTTGCAATTGTTACAATGACTTCAAAACTGACGGTTTAGAAATTAATTTTTTCTAAACGATCAGAAATATCCTCCATAAAAACAACACCGTTTTAAAAATGCGATTTGTTCAAAAAAGAAAATAAAATTGATCTTTATTCGTTAGCATCTTGATTTGAAGTTCGAATTTTGACATCCCCGAATCAATATCTGTCAACGCATATTTAAAGCTTATCCCACAAGAGCACGAAACATTACTTGTATATTTTTAATCAAATGTCATTCATCCCACAAATTTCATATGTGTAAGTACGTATTTAAAATCCCCTCCCCAAAACTTGTGACAGGCCAAAAAATGACGTTGGTAGTATAAAATTGACGCCCTATAAATTTCCGCGTCCGTCGGGACCGCCCCCTCCCCCCCCCACCCTTTTCGTATGACTGTGTCCTCACCAGGCTATTTTTCTTTTTTTTTTTTTTCAGGAAAATACAATTACAAAAGTAATGTTTTCCAGTTTGTATTTTCTAACGACGCAATATTGACAAAATAATAATGATAAAAAAAAACAGTAATAAACATTTTATTAAATAAAAATCATAGTGCCAGAAGACCCCCCCCCCCTTCCCCAAATACCATGAGTACATAGTAATATCCCTTTTAAATATTCAAACTCAAAGATTGCCACCGTTTTACCCATCTAACTACATCAAAGAAAGATTATGTCCCGTGCCCGAGCGATAAAACAGCTTTCTATCAACAATTAAATCCGTAAATCTCTTTAATTCCATTTTTCAAACAGAGATTCCTTCCCATTAAAAATATGACCAAAGATGGCTGACATTACCTCCTTGCTTTTTAATAATCTGCAAGCGTCACTAACTAACTTCACGTACTCTAGAATAAAAACACATTTTTTCTCCCATTTCATTTTCAGTATTCTAACCAGTTTTCATTATTCTAAAAACTGATTCTATTGCTTTAATCTTTGTAACTGTGAGCGTTATAAAAAATTCAAATGATAAAATATACTCTGTGAAGAATCGAAGCCAGATGTTTTTAAATATTCATAGAATAATCAACAATGTATAGCTTTTGAGAGATTTTATCCCGTGAACTTTTGAGATAGCAAAAGGACAAGGTTTCCTATGATTGGCTTTCTTGATTAGACCAAAAAGATTTTTAATGTCTTGGACAATGCAAAAGGAAAATGGTTTCTATGATTGACTTCCTTGATTAGACCAAAAGGATTTTTAATGTCTTGGAATCGTAGATTGACAGTGACGCGTCAAAAAGAAAGTTTCATAGGGTTTTGTTTTTTTTTGCGTCGGAATTTTTTTTTTCTCTCTTTGTCTCAAAAGCGTTTTAATGCAGTTGGGGATTTTTGTTTTCTGCAGTAATAGAAATTCTTTGCCTCAGAATTCAAATAGATTTATAAGTTGGAATTTTTTTATATAACTAAACTTTTATTAATTTATAAATATGTATTCCTAAAATGATTTTCAGCCTTACTATTTGTTTCTTGTTTTTAAAATGCTTATCATACGAGGCATTCCAAAATTAACAGGGACTTTTTGGTAATCTGTTATTGAATAATAAGTTTTTGGTTAATATTACGAATATTTATCCTGTTATGTTAAATAATGCCCATCTCTACTACTCACCCGTGGCCGTAATGTTACTTTTTCTTCCCAGAATGCACCAGGAAATCACGCAGTCTCCATTTTAAACTTTTGTATTTATGAAATAATATTTACTGGAGCACTCCTCTGAAAACCACATCTAAAATGATATTCATTGTTGAAATAGCTAAGATTTTTAAAAAAAAAAAAAAAAAAAAAAATCACCCTCCTGAAATCCAACTCTAGGAGGAGAAATATTCGCAAAATGAAAGAGAGGTGCGAAAAAATTCCGATGATATACCGGGTTATTATGAAATAAATATCCCTATTTGGAGATGTCTGTAGCTTGAAGGAATAACCCGAATGAAGCCAAAATTTGTACACATACTATTTGAGAAGGGGGAAGAAGACTGGAACAATAAAAAATAATTGCAATAATCGCCGACAGATGGCGCTTTTGAGTTTGAAATGTAATGTGCAATACAAGAACAAAGAATTAAGGAACAAAACCGGATGGCATACTTAATTTATTAGAAATTTTCACTCTTTCATATTATGATGCTTTCTTACCCCCCCCCCTTCCGAATTTGGTTCGCACAGCAGGGGGGGGG
Organism: Maratus speculifer; assembly: GCA_964019185.1. Taxonomy (NCBI): domain Eukaryota; kingdom Metazoa; phylum Arthropoda; class Arachnida; order Araneae; family Salticidae; genus Maratus; species Maratus speculifer. The sequence continues at coordinate 247,570,058 of OZ025290.1, read as the reverse complement.
GGGGCAGTTTTTGAAGCTTTTTGCATTTTTATCATTTTAGATAAAATTTTTTAATTGAAAACGTCCTTAGGCATATTGGAAATTTTTTTGAGATGGAAAAATACTATTGAACTAGCCACATTGTTACTGTAACCTAGGCACATTGTTTTAAAGTTCCCTCTTTGAGGATCTCTTCGAAAGGTGAGGGGCTTGACGCCCCTCCTACAACATACACTTTAAAATATTGCTCATTTTTTTCTCTACCAATTTTAACTTAAAAGTTTAAGCTATATGACACAAGCGGGGCTATTGACTCCCCCCCCCCCTGTTGGTTATTCACCAACATAATTTTGCTCATTTCTTCACTTCATTTCAATTTTTAAAAGGCTATAACTTTGCTTGTATGGGAGCTACAGCGGCAAGAAAAATTATAGCATAGCTAACTTTCCGTCGCTGCTCTTTCTGCAGTTTTACGGTTTTCCTTATAGCACCGGGGGGGGGGGGGGGGGGGGAAGGTTTGGGGGGGGGGGGGGGCACTTTTCCTTTTTTGATGTAATATGTTTATTGAAAGCTTATGCTTCATACATTACTAATTTAGCATAAAAAAGTTTCTCCCGTCAATCTGGGTCAGGTTACGGACCCATAATGGGTTGAAAGTTAAATTTCTCAAACTTCTTCGAAGTTTTTGCTAAATCGGCATCTGGAAAACATCGTGCCAATGTGGTGCGTGTATGACATCTGTATCATATAAATATTGTTCACCACTGCTGGGACTCTGGCCTCCTCTTGCATGTAGGCGTTAATTTACCGTGGTTACTTGGTCCTTGTATTTCCTGCACAATAAAGTATTTCCTGACGATTAAAAAAATACACACATAATTAATTGTTCAAGTTTTGACTTCTGTCGGCAATCCCAAAATTTTTTTTTACGGATTTTGCAATAAATAATATTTATAATATACATGGAATTTAGAAAAGCAGGAAGTTGTTGTTTGGCATGTGACCACTTATTGATCTTATGCATCTCGATTTTATATACTCCCCCCCACCCCACTGCGTTACCTTAAGGGGGGGGGGGGGGCAGTTTTCAAAATTTTATGTTCAATTCAAGATTACGTTTGGTTGTTCATTCATTTCGAATTTTTTTTTGTTGTTGTTGTTTACAAGATTTTGCTGTGCTTGCACACCGCGTTTGGTATATGATGCCATGTACAACGAGGGCCCAGTTCAAGATTTCATATTACAAGATTGCGTATAAATTAGAGACACCAATGAAAGGAGGGTCTCACTAGCGAGTGAATCCGTCGTGTCTTTATTATCACCGATTCATTTACCTGTAGTAGACTCTTGATAAAATTGAATCCTGTATGGTATAAAAGCAATTGCAAACTGGAGTCATCTAGAAAAATTTTACACAATCGAAAGTTATCGAGATGTTCATACAATCGAGAAAAACTTCTTGTTATCACCCATCACTAGTTAAAACATCTAGAAAAATACATGAGGAATTATCCTTAAACTCTAAGTGTGTAAACATAATAGTAGAGGTCATACATTTCTGTGAAGATTTTTTCCCTGAAACTCCATAGGGGATCGTCAACAAATTGAAAAACAATGAATATCTCTTGGATAACCCTGTCAAAACTAATATAGCAAAAAAGTTCAAACTGTGGATTATGATTAAGTGGCTTACTGTAATAAACTGTGTTCATTTTAGTGCAGAGATAGCATGTTTACTAATACAGAAAAGTCCCAAAATTTTCCAAGTTTTTTGCTTATAATTTGTAGAGTTAATATAAAGTAATGCTCTTTTCTGAAAATTCGACAAACAACATTGCACACAATACTCTGTAATCAAGATTTAAAAAAAAAATAAAAATTGTATGAAAAATGAGCAGGTTTACAAAATAATTTTTCATTGCATATGCATGAAGGCCATCAAAATTTCAATTGCATATTACGTTAGCGAAATATATAGAGCAACTTTTGTAATAGTCTCAGAAACATAGCTTGAAAATTCTGAAAGTATTCATCAATAGAATAAGCTTAAAATCTGTTATTTCCAAAATGAAGTAAAAAATGAGGGATTGTATCCAAATATAGTAGTACGTGCCATATTGTGTATTCTATATTGACACTAACCGATGAATAAATGGATACAGCCCCTCATTATTTTGCTTCATTTTGGTAATAACAGATTTTGAGCTTATTTTATTGGAATCACTTTCAGAATTTTAAAGCTATGTTTTTGAGATTTTTACAAAAGTTGCTCGATACATTTAGCTAACATAACATGCAAATGAAAGTTTGATAGCTTTTACGTATGCACAAGGAAAAATTATTTAGTAAACCAGCTCATTTTTCATACTTTTTTTATTTTTTAGTTCTGTTTACAGAGTATTGTGTACAATGTTGTTTGTCATATTTTAGAAAAGAACATTATTTTATCTTAAGAATTATAAGCAAAAATGTGGAAAAATTTAGGACTGTTTTTATAAAACCCATAAATTTTTCTATGAGTATATATGCTATCCTCATAAAAATAAATAGTTTATTACAATAAGCCACATAATCATAACATACAGTTTGAATATTTTTGCAAACGTATGATCTATACTATTATGTTTACACACTTAGAGTTTCAGGATATTTCCTCATGTATTTTTCTAGATATTTAACAAAATGTTTAAAATTGCAAGTGGCCGGTCATCTTTGGCCATATAGTGTATATAAGTATACTATACATACAGTTACAGTATGTGTATATAAGTTTATAGTTATGTAAATACATGTATATATATATATATATATATATATATATATATATATGCCCAGCTGACCTAAAAGTACTGTGAATTTTTTAGAAATGAATAATTTTAGCACAACAAAACTTTACTGTAACATACTAAATTCAGAGTTCTCAAAATTTTTGCTGTATTGATACTTTAGTGTAATTTATTTAACATGCATATAAATTAATAATAATTTTGAAGAGAAAAAAAAAGAACTTACCTTGTGAAATGTTGTAGTTTTCCAATGATGATGCATTATTAGAAAGTACAGAATAGCTTATATTATGACTAGATGCTAAAACAAAATAAAAATACATAAAAATGATATAAAAGAATAAAAGAAAAATACACATTTTTTTTTTTTTTAAGTAGTGTATGAAATTTATTATATGCTTAATAGATTGCATTACAACAAAGGATGAATTCAAAATCTGAAGGGGAAGCAATACTCAAAAAATTGAATTTAAATATTCAAATAACAAAAACTTGCATTGACCGAGATTTTATCTTAAATATACTTTGACCCAGGCACTGCTAATTACAGATTGCAAAATTTTACACAAACAAATTCTTAAAAAATGAACATTCCCCTTCTCTTAAATATACATTTATTCTATTTCACTGAGGATAAACTAGCAGAAATGAGGTCGGTGTTAGTGGTAAATTATTATCTGCAGAAGCAGGGCTTGAAATTTAGGGTGAGATGGCGGAATTTGTGTCTAAAATTTTGAAATTCTGCCTTAGTGTTGAATTTAGACACTTTCTACTAAGAGGGACTTCTGTGATTCTGGCTGGGAAAGGGGTGGGGGGAATTGCACATTTTGAGCATTGAAAATACAAAATCTCATATATTCTGGTGTGGAAATCTCATTGTTTTTGGGAGTGGGGATTTTTTCCTTCGGCCATTTCATGAAATCAAGATCAACAATGTCAGGCCCAAACATAAACATTTCACCATTTTTTGGAGAATTTTGCTTCTTGAAACATCAAACAATTCCTGTAACTACCTTGCAAATTTCATGTTTTGATGACTCTGATTGATGCATTTTGTAATTTTTTTACTCGAAAAGATTTTTGGTTTTTTTTCTACATAACTCATTGACTAATTTTACATCCCCCCCCCCCTTGTGATTAATCAGCAAGTTTCATGTTATTTTCTGTGACCTACAAATGCTTTTTTTTTTTTTTTTTTTTTTTTTGCACAACAGGTTGACAAAATTAACATTTACAGTTTTTCACTGCACCTGACTGAAAAATTTTGCAATATTTTCTTGTAAAATATTGTAAACACAGAAGATTAATTTTACAATAATTTCTCATGATGAGTGACAAGTTTCATGATATTCTCCTTTAACTGATTAACAAATTTCATAACATTTTACTGAGACCAATTTACTGATTTTATAATTTTTTCCCCATGTTTACTATATATTAAATTTATTTTTCAAATTAGGAAAAAATATAAAAATTTAAGTATTGAAACAAGATTTAATTACTGCAGAGTAAAAAAAAATAAATAAATAAATAAATGCACTGATTTCTGCTTTGATTTTACCTTTTATAACTTTTTTTTTTCCAAGTACATTTGAAATTCAGTAAATAAAAGTAAATTTTTTTGGATGGGAACAGATAATGAGGATTTTATTACTTTACCAATTTCTTTCAGAATTTCCAGACAGAATTTGGCAAGAGAATTTATTAACTGTTATTCATAATTTGTCATCAGAGTAAAATTTATTGCCTAAAAAAACACAAAAGGGATTAAATATTTTTAAGTTACTGAAATAATAATTTAAAAAAAATCTAAATTTAGAAATTTTAATAATGGACTCTTCATAATCATTTTTCAAATAAAACCTTCTTCAAGTGACCTAGAAAAAAGCAAAATTTGCTTCATTTTCTAAAAAACAAATAAATAAATAATAAAAATAAATAAATAAATAAATAAATGGTCACTTATGGAGGAAGTTTAACTAGGATGGTCTCTGATTGGAGGTAAAATTAGTATTGAGTTTATGAGAATAAATTTCATTCCATGAAAAAATAATTATTCAGAGAGGTGGTTGCACAGAGAGGTTTCACTGTGAAGATTTTATTTCATTTAAATCTAATGGCTAGTGCTGAAATTGCATAGAGTTAACAATATATTGTTTACTGATTTCATAAATTTGAATATAAAATTGCTTTATACAGTAACAAATGGTCATATATACAGAAGCTGGTGTGAGATGAAAACTTTCATCTTACATTTTTCATTATGTATTCTTCAGACGCATGCGCACTTGGATTCATTTTTACCAATCGTCTGCTCTGGTGAGAGCCTGTGAAGTTAGTTTTTCGCGATACATCGCTTTGGCGCTCGCCAATACGAATTGCATGAGCAATAGTTCTATCCATCGCAGTGCTCTTTGGTGGATGTCTGGCCGTAACGTTTTCCTTTCATAGAGAATCGGAAACCGTTTGAATTGTTTTAAGAGTTTTGATTTGTTTTTGGTTTTTCGAAACGTTTTTATATTGGATCAATAGATTTAAATTTTTCCTTTGTTTACATTTGTCCACCCCGTAAATTTCTAGTTATTAAAAATTTTGTTAATTCTAATCAGAATACGTTTGATGGTAGAGCTGACATGACTTAGTATTTTTCTAGAGCACCGGGCCGGGGGCCCCATTACCCGACCGGCTGCCGTAATTATGATGAATGGCGAAGTTAAAAAGTCTGCTGTCATCTTTTCAAGTTCATTGATTATCTAAAGTATTATAAAACGTTTTTATTAAAAGTTCAAAATCCAAGCAGGATTATTTTAATAAATTTTGAGCTGCTCCTTACAGCTATGTGAAATTCTGTTCAAGAAAAATCCTTTTAATCTGGAGAATTGTTAAGTCGATCCGGTGACCATAAGGTGAAGATCTATCCCCCTTCTCATGCTGGATTTAATAAAGAAGATATTTAATAATGAAAAAGTCTATTCATCATTTATTTTAAAACACAACGAAGTAAGATCGTATCTTTTTATTCTTTTGTTTCAACTGCTGACCCCAAAAGAACTAAAGTAGTCTATTGCAACGAATATTTCAAACATAATGTACAACTTTATTGGCGAATTAATGTATTTCCAATTTCCATTACATAGATCACTCTTTTTTTCTTTCTTTCTAACCGATGGCCAGGCCTCTACCTGCCGAGTTATCTCAGCTTAACGGGTTAGATACCTGGTATCGGGGCAGCCGACCGCCTAATTGCCGCGTAGCGGCAATAAACCTGATTTCTTTTCTACGCATGCCATCATTTCTGCAGTACTTGCTTGTCGTTGAGCATACTTTGTTTCGCCTGTTTGTTGTTTGAACTGTAATTGGCTTCGCAAGATGGTCTCGTAATTTAGAGCCTTGATCAGATGACGAGACCTTCACCTGGCAAGGCACCTCCAGAGGTATAATTCACAGGTAACTTGGAGGACTTTGCACCCACGACGAATTTTACATGCACCAGGCGCCATTAGCGTACATGATGCAATTTTTGCCGGCAAAGTGGCGAACCACTAAGACAAGTACCCGGGTCGGCTGTTTAGGTTAAGTGCTTTGTTGGTAATCTTTGTGGTTTATTGCACATTGGGTTAACTTTGTGATTTGTTGCCGCACACCTTGTACTCATCTTACCAGACGAAATGGGACTGGATGTTTTTGAGCCTAAACAATGGTACTGAACTTAGCTGAGAGTTGGAAAAATTTTGAGGGAATTGGCCGAAAAACTAAGTCGTACCGCTGATGGAGGAAAATTTTTGCGCCAAATAGCAAGGCAAACGAGAGTGTTGCAGAGAGAGAGACAAGAACCCACCTTTCTACCGTACCCCACCGAGAAAAACTGGCTCCCTGGGTTGCCCCATTAGAGCGGGTCCGGTATTTTGTGCGGACAGAGTCCTACTGCACCAAATAAAGAGGCGAGCTGTCAAAAATAAATAATTAAATAAATAAAAATTAGTAATAATAAAATAAAAAAAATAGTTAAATAAAGAGTTAAAAAAATTAAAATAATAAATGAAAAAACTTAAAATAAAAGCAGTTTTTAATTATTTTTTTTTTTTGGCATTAGGGGATTCCTAGACCTTTTATATATATATATATATATATATATATATATATTTATAACACAACACAGTGGACGGACAAGCAGTGTCGGGGGCGTTTGAAGCTTCTTACTATGTCATATTGCACAACTTGCTGAACCGTTGTTGATATTCGTTGTGCATGCAATTCATATGTTGCGGGGCTCCTATTGCGGGCCATGGTTACAGCTGATGTTGTGCGACTACCGCACACTGCTAAAGGACATAAAACATATACAAACAATTTTTTTTTTTTTGGCAAAAGAAAAAAAAATTCTAGGCCTTTTTTTTTTTTTTTAACATACAACATATAACACATAACATACAGTATTATGTTTGTGCTGGGTTATCAAAATGAGAGGGCTTTCTGTTTTATGTGTTTGTTTGCTTTAATGTTGTGATACTGTCGCAGTTTTCTTGGAGCCACCTGATTACTGTTTTTGCTTTATTTTGTACGTGTTTGTTTTTACCTAATTGTTCGTGCCACAGTTTATCATTATTTGCTGTTATGTTTACCAGGTGGTACTGTTGGGTGAGTGGGCAGTGGAGGAGATAATGTTTAGGCGTGCCCTCCGTGCCGCATGCACAGTCCGGAGTGTCCGCTTTATTAAATCTGTGGAGATACGCTGGAAATGCTCCATGTGCTGTGTAGAGTTGTAAGAGTAAAAAGTCACTTATGAGTCTGCTTTCACCTACTGTTGGAAAATACTGATGTGTTTCCCTGCCTGTATCCCCGTAATCCCACTCGAACTGCCATTGTTTCATTGTTAGCTCTTTGAGTGTCCGTTTCAGTTTTGAGATTGGCTTTTTCATATAGTATTTGTTTTTGTTATTTGTGTTTTCCGCTGCGGTTTTGGCTAACTCGTCTGCATCCTCGTTTCCTTGGATGCCCACGTGCGCCTTGACCCAGCTGATTTTAAACTTATTGTTGGATTCTTTAATTAAGTTTTGTATTTTATCTACTGTTTCATTGACATTAAATGGCTTTTTTAGTGATTCTATGGCTGATCTGCAATCCGAGCGTATGCTGTATGGCTCACCTGTTGTGTTGCCCCATTCCGCTGCTTTTTGTATTGCCAGTAGTTCGGCCTGGAAAACGCTGTTGCATTCTCTTAGGGGCACTGACCATGTCATTATTTTTTGGTTATTTTTGTATGCTACAAAGGCCGAACACATAGATCACTCTTATTAATGGCACAGCTGGTGAAATCTCAAATGCTCATCATGAATTACAAGCAGCTAGATTTTAAAAACAAATTTTGAATATGAAAAAAAGAAATCTAGCATTGTTGCACATAACCTCCCCCCCCCCCCCCAAAAAAAAAAAAGAATTTTCTCCTATACACCCTCTTTTTTTTTTTTTTTTGTAAACAGGTGATTTTTATTTTATTCCTTTTAATGTCTAATCTTTTCATGTCATATATGCTTGAGAAAGATGATTACACAAGCAGTTTATTTCATCACAGAAGATAAAAATGACATTGTTTTCCACTCTTGTATACTTCAATTATGGTTTCAATAATTTAAGAAGATTTTAAAGTGTATTTTGTTTATTTTTTCTATATACTCCTTGGAAACTTTTTTATTTCTATGGAGTTTCTAAAAAATCTAAAGAATCTGTACAAACCCTCAGTTTTTGCTTTACCTTCGACAAAACAATAAACAAAGCTGAATTTGATAAGAAAATTGTGAAAAAACTTGATTTCTCAATTTAGGACACATTTATTCACTTTAATTAACACAAATAACCCAGTATTTCAAATTAAATTTAGACAGAAAAAAATTGCATTTTCTACTTATCAAAAATAAAATAACATATAATTACTTACGACAATAAAATTCTATGGGACAACAAAGCCTTTCGTGATATACTGGTATACATCCAGCATTAAGCCTCAGTTTATTTCTTTCAAACATACAATCTTGTTGATAACAACTAGCATTATCAACACCATTCCAGTTTTCGTCACATATGCAAGTTAGACAAGGATCATCAACTGGATAAATTTTAGACCCAAAAGGATAGTATTTGCCATTATATTCACAAGCTGGAATAAAAATTTAACAAAGTTTAAGAAAAAAAATGTAAACTAATATGTAACACAGGATCTAATAAAAAAATTACAATTAATTAAAAGTAATAGTACAAATAATAGTATAAAATAATAGTGAAAAACAATGTAGATAACATTCACATAAAAACAGCCACCACTTTAGATAATGAAAACATTAGGCTGATGCATAAGTTCATAATTTCTTTGGGGTGACAACACTGCAAAGTTAAAAATTTGTTCACTATTTGTCATCTGTTATTAGTTATTTGGAGTAATGCACAAGTAAATTCGTCTTGTGCTATTTTTCGGTTAAAGAAAGTATCTAGAGTTGGAATAAGGAGCAGCAAATATTATTAAATTAAAATAATTTTTGTAGGGGTATATTAGGGAGGAGGAATCGGCAACTTATTTTCAAATAATAAACACGATTACATTACACAAACTTTTAAACAACAAATTACATAAAATTAATCTGATCACCAGAAAGCTCAAAACAGAAAACATATTCATAGTCTTGCTTCTGACTGGTGAAGCCATGCTGTTTGATAAATTTTTAAAAAAAATAATTACATTATTATGTTTATAATTTTAAAGTGAAATCTCAGGGGTGAGGAGGAGTTTTTTTTTAGAAGTGTTTCTAATTAATATATATGTATGTGAGGATGTGAGTTTCAAAACTTGCCTTACCCAAAATTTTTAAAATAAAGTTTTTTCTATCAATATATTCTATGGGAAAACCTGCATCGAAAAACACTACAATCTGAAAAAAACTTGTTTATTGTATATTTCTGGCAGTGTAAAATCTTGATTTACAATAAAAAACATACGATGCAGTCAGGTTTTTTGCGATTTCCCAAAGTTTCATTTTCTGGGATAAGGGAAAATTTGAAAATCACATCCTCATGCATATGAATTATAACAACAAATTTTAAGATTCCTCAAATAAGCATACTCCTGGAAAATGACAAAATCATCCCTTGCTAATTCGAGGCATAGTTTATGTGTACTTTATCTTACATCAGGTTCAGACTGGATCAGAGCAAAGAGCATACAGCTTGAATACACAAATGATAGAAAATATTTTAATAAACCCATTTTACTTGCTTGTGTAGAATATGACAGTACTAAGTAAAAGTTAGATTGGTATTGCATCTCACAAGGGAACCACTTTTGGTGCGAGATGCACTTAACATCGAGACCTGATGCATTTTGTAGCAGTATAGATAAAAGCTGGATAACCGAAAATGCTCTGTACAAATCACATTTTATATATTTTTTTAGTATTACTGTATTGTTATTTGTTTATTTCATGTTAAAAGGAAGTTAATTAGCAAATAAGGCACTATACATTTTTTGTTTGCTTTCTACCTTGAATATATGCATGGAAAGCATTAGCATTAAATCAGATAGCAATTTGTTTGATAACTGATAGCATAAGAAACAAGAACTAGGCATTTTTACTATGCAGTCTGATAAACATGTAAATAATAAATATATTTATGTTTAAAGCTTTCATGATCCTTAAAAACAATTTTTTTTTTTAAAGAAATACAATACATAGAAAAATTTTATTCTTTTTAAGTTGGATGGAATAAAGTTTTGAATGTTTCAAATGAAATGTTGTTCTAAAAGTACTTATAAAGTAAATTGATATTTTTATACAGTTTAGAAAATATCATAGTTGACATTCAGTTAGGACTGCTGAAAACTCCACTTTTGAAGAAAAAAAAAATGTTTTCCCTGCCAAAAATGTGAATATAATGTTGTCAAAATTTCAAATTTTTCTTCCAAGTAGTTTTCAAATTATGCTTATAAACCACAAAATGAAGGTTTAAGGGGCCATCTAGGATTAGATATTTTGAAACTTCTTATGTTATCCTGTAATCTAGCAATCCTCAACAACTGCTTGAGTGGTGCCCAAGAAGCCTTAATCAAGAAAATGGCTCTCTCAGTCAACAATCAAATACTGAACTTCAGTTTTGATACAACCCTAAAATATGCTTGTTTAAAAATAATTTCTTAAAAACATGTTTTATGAATTGAATGAAAATTTGTTTTCAGGCTAACTGAAGAGTGTAGAGGTCATTTATGCTGTTAGAATGAGTACTGCTATTGAAAAAAAAAAAAAAAGTTAGGGTTCGTTTTAATATGTAAATGGCAATATATATGTAGATGGCAAGATAAGCAAATTTTATGTACATCATTTAAAAGCAAAGTTTATTTCCAGTCATTTGGTTCCAGTTACTTTCTTTTTCACTAATTTTTTACAGAGTTAGTAAGGGGTGTTTGCTTTCTTTTTTCTACGAATGTACATATCCAGAGACAAATTCTCAAAATCTTTAAAACAAATCAAAACTTATAAGAACAGGCAAGTTTTTTTATTATTTTAAAAATCAGTTTAATTACATAAAAAAATTATGGACAAAGGATAGGTTAGATAAATTCATCAGCCAAAAAATCCGACAAACATTTATATCAACCAAACACATGAATTAAGGGTTGCTAATCATTAGTTTTTTCTTTAATACTGAGATATTTTTTAATTTTTAAACTCTCTTTCAGTTTTACAAAATGCAATATTATAAATTGATACATAAATAACTTATGCGATTTTGCTTATTGGATGTTAAAATATCTTTAAAGATACAAACAAATACATTTTAATACAATATCCTTTAAATTTCCCTTTCTCAAAGTGTAAAATCAGTTTAATTATGCCATATTAAGACAATTATTTAAAAAACCTTTAAAAAAGCAAAGAAGATTCTTACTTTTATTTGGAATCATTTCCATTCCATCTTCAACTGAAAAAAAAATTAAAAATTCATAATAAATAATTAATAATATATTTAGATACAAAATTAATATTACGTATGGGAATCTCTTTTTATCATACATTCTAATTATTGGATACAATTAATAGTAATATAGGTCAATAAGTAAATAATTACTCAATAATTCTTAATTAGAAAATAATTTTTTTACAATAACAACGGTTAGCTAAATAATTAGCATTAGTGAGGAAGCGTTCAAATACAAAATGTCTGTGTTCTAGATTCAAAGTTTTCAAGCAATCCATGCAAACATTCAGAAACTGCACTCTTCGATTGTTTTCATTTTTCACAGCTAGAATTTTCTGTGGTTTCATATGTGCCAATGAATGTTAATATTCAAATACTAGACTAGACTAACCAACACTATTTGAGACTTTTTTCTAGATCTTGAGGCTAGTAAGATCATACATGCTATTTTAATTTTAAAATTTTGTTACAGTGAATTGTTTACTTGGAGAAAAAGAAAATAAAGTGTGTCATCAATACAATTGAGTTACAGATATGTATATATATATTTTAAGTTAACCCTCTGAAAGTCTTGCAAAAGGATAAAATTGAAATGTTGCTTTCTTTGCATTTTGTTTTAAATGCTAAGAAAATATAATTTTTTCAACATAATAATAAAAAAATTACAAATATGAATGTAATTCTTGAGAGTATTAATCATTCTTCAATGCACTGAAAATTCTTAAATCTATAGCATTATATTATCTTAAATACTGCTTATATTGCAGTGAAATCTGGAGCTTTAAATAAATTTTTATGAATTTTTGTTTAAGAATAATATTTAAAAAAATTTTATTAGTTTTTTAGAAACACAATAATAAATATAATTACTAATAATAGAAAAAAAATACTTAAATCTTTTCTATTATGCATTGCATGGCTTTGTGTAACAATATAAGTCCAGACAGATGAAACTAGGATTAAAAAAAAACTATTACTGATTTTTGCTTTTTATGGGAGAGGAGGAATGGCTGAGTGACTAGGCACTTTTCCATGTCTGAATACAACCTTTGTATAAGTAGGAAGATCCTCTTACACAAACAAAACAATTGTCAAAAAAAGTTGTACAAGAGGTGAATGCAGTTTGCACACTCTTTTGCATAGTTCCTAAATATTCCTAAAATTAACCGTATATCATCATATATGATGCGCTATAGCTCGTAAGTTGCATGAAAAATCAGAGATGGGACACACAAAAAAAATGCTCTAATGTGTCCCATGGAATATGTAATTTCATCAAAGAATAGCAGGGAAAAAATTTTCAGCAATGGATCGTGAAAAAAGCACAAACTTTGTCAAAGTATATATATATATATAAAATAACTTTACACATAGTATTAAAGTTTATGTTTACCTAAAAACTAATAGCCTAAGAGCCAGTGAAAAGCTACCTATATGTATTTGACCAGACCTGAGATTTTGTACATTGATCCCCCTATACCTACCATACATGAGATGGGGGGTCACTAAGCCCAAAGTGGTGGACGTGGCTACTGCGCAGGTAACATAGGTATGAATTTTTGGCAAATTTTAAATGCATTTGACTACGTCTGCAGTTTTGAAATTTTAAAATATGTTATTAGTATTATCAGAAAAAAACAATGGCAGACCATTATCGCGCGGTTAACATTGTGGCAGATAGCTTTGAAAGTGCTGGAAAAGATAAGATTTTGAAAGTAATTGACCAGGTCTGCCATTAATGTATTTTGTTTATTAGGGTCTTAAAAGCTTATATTGATCACGGCAGACGTCTTCATTAAGTACACACTTCAGCAAACAACCAAATCTTAGCTACAACACAGTCAGATGTACGCATAGACTATCTATAGCTATCTTTCATTTTTCCCCTACACTGTAAAAAATATTACCCTTTTGCTGCATCGTCACTCCATTACTTTTATAGAAAAGTATTACTTCAACCTATTATGGAGCGTTCTCATTGTCAAAAGGGACATATCCTACAAAAGCCGTGGAGTGGCGATGCAGCAAAAGGGTCGTATTTTTAAAATGTATAGATTAGTATTGTACTCATTCTAGCATATAGTATTCTCTATTATAGTTACGAGCATTCAAATAACTGAGGTTTTTATGCCTGAAAGGGCTCTATTATGTCATCACCCTAACGTTTTTTGCCAGAAATTTTCATTATGTTTGTGGACCTTCATACAGATGCCTCGTGTTTCGTAAATTTAGTAAAATCTTGACCCATTTGCTGCGTCGTCACTCCACCGCTTTTATAGAATATCTCTCTTTTGACCCATGAGAATTTCTTCATGATAGGCTAAAGTAATCGTTTTCTATAAAAGCGGTGGAATGATGATGCAGCAAAAGGGTAAAATTTTTTGCAGTGTATTAGCAATTTTAGCCTTACACCCCTTTTTATAGTAGAATCGTCCTAGAGTGAAAGGTGCAAAGTTCGAAAACAGACAGTAATGTTGCTTTCTTTTTTTGCTGATTTGTCTATATTCATTTATTATATCTGAGATTATGTCAAGTGAAAAAAAAGAATTGAAGTGTGTTTTTTGTGACACGGTAAAAACTGAAAAATTACTTATATTTTCGGAAGAAACTTTATCAAGATGTCAAAAGATTTTAAGGTTACGAAAATTTCATAAATTGAAATATAAAGACATTGTTTTACCGGACGAAAGTTTTGATTCAGCATATCACAGTAGTTGTTACAAGACATTTACAGCATTGAAAAGACATTTTTTCTCGATGGATGTTGAAAAGAAAGTTCTATCACAGCCCAGTACGTCTTCGTCTGCAATTGAACAACAATTTAAAAATTTAGAAGAACCATTGATTGTTCAGACTTCTGATATTGTAAGTTCACCAAATGTAAATGTCTGTTTTTTTTGTAACAAGAAAAGAAAACAATATCGGTCTAGGAATGAGCCATTACGCAATTCAAAGAAGGATGAATTTGAAAAGAGTATTTTTTTAAGCTTTAAGCCAGATACTAAAATTTACAGTGAAACTTTGACCAAACTGCAAAGTGTTACTTCTCATGAAGTATACTATCATGATGTTTGTCGGCAAAATTTCAGAAATCAGAAAAGATCACTAGTTAAAAGTTCTGCCCATACATCATGGCACACCTCTCGAGAAATACATGAAACTGTTTATAAAGAAATATGTTATTTAATTGAAAAGGATGTCATAAATCGAGGTCGTTGTTATTTTCTGAGTTATTTACACAAAGAGTATCTTGAAATGTTTAAGGAATTAAGTGAAGGCTCTGACGCAACAACTATATTTACGCCACATTATTTAGAAGAAAAAATCCACGAGAATTTTAAAGGTAAAATTCAAATTTTTATTTCAAACAAAAAAAAAGTTGTTGCTCCTAAAGGCATTTCAAGTATTGATGACTCTTTATTTGCGCACTTGAAAGACCAAGATACTTTGCGAGAAGCCGCTGCCATTTTACGAAAGGAAATTTTGGGCATAAAAAGGAAAAAATTACCTGATAATTTAACTAGTCAACGGCTAATAAAAGGGGAATGTTCAACACCATCCATGGTTTCCGATTTTTTTACATCAGTTATTGGAGGTTACAATCGTAAACGGCGGAATTGCGACAGTTTTCAACGTCACGTAAAATCTCTGTCACAGGACCTTATATATATGACCCACAATGGCAACATTAAGACCTCTAAACACATCTGCTTAGGCATGACATTAAAAAGTATTACAAGCAGTCGTAAGGTTATCGATATAATAAATCGTTACGGTCATTGTA
This sequence comes from Maratus speculifer, assembly GCA_964019185.1. NCBI lineage: Eukaryota > Metazoa > Arthropoda > Arachnida > Araneae > Salticidae > Maratus > Maratus speculifer. The sequence continues at coordinate 247,554,548 of OZ025290.1, read as the reverse complement.
TAAGTTACACGGCAGTCGAGGAACTAGAAACAGAAGCAACGTTTTCATCAGTTTCACGTACCGAAATATGTCCAGAGGTAATTAATAAAGATGAAAATCTTGTGGCAGGCATGGCATTTGACAATTATGACCGATTTGTTGATACCAAGACGGGAAAAGACACTCTCCATGATACAGTTGGAATAATGTATCAAAATATTCACCACAATCTCGAAGACGACGATGTCGAAGAAGAAGAAAAAGAAGAAGAAACTGAAGGTAGTAAACATGATGAACGTAAAAGACGATCTTTTGAAAAAATAGAGTTTGAGTTACCACAGTATGCTAAAAAACTAAAAAAAACTAGTAATATTCAAACTGAAAGTGAAGAAGAGGTTAATATAATCGTGAATAAAAGTCTTTATAATCGGATTGACAATATTTGGATGCTTAGTCATGCTTTGGGATTAATAAATACCCCTATGTGGACTGGTTTTAACAGCCGAATTATGACAGATAACAGTCCACAACAAATAATTTCTTATTTGACTCCGATTAATCACTCACCAACAAGCAATGCAGTAGTTTTGGCAACTATGCAGCAATGTATGTTAGCTTTGGAAGAGCTAAATCAAGAGTACATGCAAGTGACTTACGATTTAGCTATTGCTAAGATTGCACTGCAAATCCAAGCTACAGAAGGTAAGACCTTCCAGAAACTATTTATACATTTGGGTGCTTTTCACATAATGATGTCGTACTTTAAAGCGATCGGAAAATTTATTAATGATTGTGGTTTATCAACCATCATGGTTGAAAGTGAAATGCTTGCTAGTGGATCCGTTTCAAGTTTCATGGATTGCAAACATTTCAATCGCTGTAAAAGATTACACCCAATAATGGCTTTAGGGCTACAAATAATGCATTTTAGATCTTTTCTAACACATAAAAATATTCGAATTTCTGAAGATATCGTAGACGAGATTGGACGATTACAGAGTTGTCAGACACTTTCATTTTTTATTCACGATGAAAGCTTGAAAGAACTGTGTAATGATTACGCTATTTACGAGCAACAAACATTAAATGGTGAACATGGTAAGACAGCCCAATTTTATATGATCTACGTCAAGCTCGTTTATTATTATTTACAACTGAGCAGGAGCATTCGTATTGGTGACTTCCAATTGTATCTTGACATTTTACCGAAAATAACAAATTTATTTTTTGTCTTTAACCATCAAAATTATGCAAAATGGACTGTCCAATACCATTACAATTTAATGAAAGTTCCCACTACTCATCCTGGATTAGAGCTGGACTTCGAAAAAGGCTTTTTTGGAATCAAGCGTACCAGTAAGCCGTTCTCAAGGCAGCCTATTGATCTTACATTAGAGCAGACCATTAATGCAGATGCTGCGAGAACACTTTCTGGTATTACACATCTGTCTCATTCGATTTCAGCTCGCCAACGGTGGGCAAGAAGTCACGACATCCGCTCAAGTATAATTACACACGTGCTGGATGAGTTAGGAATTACCAAAAAGCAAGATATTACAGCAGAGTTGCAGCCACATAATATTAAGAAAAGTTGTGAACAACTTGAAAAGTTTATCAACTCGTTTGATCAATATGTGAATCCCTTCAGCTTAGATTTACCACCTGATCAGTTGTTTAACATAGGTTCCGGGAAAGCTGCATCATCTAAAGTGGAAGAGTTTCTGTTAAATATTCAATCAATTGGTGAAGAGCTACGAACAACTTTTATATCGGAATGTGCATCTGATCCGAAAAGATTTGAAAAAGCCATAAAAAAGATACCCATACAAAACTTTTCAAGTCTACTTGTCAAGAAAAAATCTGTAAAAATTGGAGGTAAGCAGCAAGAGATAAAGTTACAGCGAGATTTATTCGGTCGTCTGTTGGGAATTTCGATGGACCATCAAATTGATGTTCTCAAAATTTTAACGTATCCAATATCTCCTGTACCTCTTGCTCTGTGTCATCTAGATGGGGGTTTCTGTAAAACTGACAAATCTGTACTTGTAAAATGCCTTGAAACAAATATTGATCAAGAAGCTCCAAGTAATACAGATGTACTCTTAATTGATGGATTTTTCATTCTCCGTTCTATGAAAGAAGTTCCGAAAACATTCGGGAGTATTTCTAAGAAATTTCTGCAAATGCTATCAAAATATTCCGCCCGAAGAATTGACGTAATCTTTGACCAATATTTTGTTCCATCAATTAAAGATAGTGAAAGATGTCTACGACATGAAGGATCGTTGATTGATTACACAATTTCGGGCCCTGAACAGGTGCGACCGTCGGATTTTGCAAAAGAATTGAAGAATACTAAATTTAAGGAAGCTCTGGTAGATTTTTTTACAAAACATTGGTCTAGTGCGGAAATGAGATCATTTTTGGGCAATCGACAGATTTTTTTAAATTTTCGGAATTGTCAATCATATCAAGTTGTTGATGACAAGATTCAGTCAAGTGTTGTTGAAAATTTATGTTGTATTTCACATGAAGAAGCTGATACGAAGATAATCTATCATGCTTGCAGTATCGTTGAACAGTCGAATATTGTTATCAGAGCCTCTGATACCGATATTTTGATTATAATGATTGGTAATATGACACAATTACAAAATTCTCATTCTAATATTTGGATGATCAATGGAACAGGAAATAACGAAAGGTATATTGACGTCACAAAAATTTATAATGAGCTTAGTGAGTTGTTAGCCAAAAGCTTAATCGGTTTCCATGCGTATACAGGATGTGATTTCAATCCAGCTTTCTTTAATAAAGGGAAGAAAAGACCTTTTAGCTTGCTGAAAAAAAATATTGAATTTCAACAAGCATTTGCTACTCTTGGAGAAGAAAATTTGAGAGAGGATCAGTTAAAAGAGGTATTTAACAGTATTCAGAAGTTTACCTGCCAGCTCTATAACGCAAAAAATTCAATTGACGTTGATGATGGAAGATACCAACTTTTCGTCAGCAATTATAAACCTTCCGACGTCAATGAAAACTTTAGCAAAAAAATATTGAATTTTGATGCAAGCTCAATACCACCGTGTAAGACTGAGCTTTACCAGCAACTTCTAAGAGCACATTATATTTCAAATGTTTGGAAAAATGCACACAAAAAGCAACCTACCACATTGGACCCATTAGAGTATGGTTGGATTGAGCAAGATGACAAATTTGTATTCAAATGGTTCGAAGGAGATCAACTCCCAACTTCTGTGAGTGACTTAATCCCCAATGTTCCTGGTAAGTTTATTATGATAAATTTTTTATCGAATATGTTCGGATCAGTTTACGAATTACTTTTATTTTATAATTTATTTTGATTTTTATAGAATCCGATTCAATGGATGATGCAGACGATTCACACAACGGCAGATATGACTTCGATGATGACGATGAGTGACGATTAAAATTCGTGAAAAGAAAAATATTTTGTAATACACATGATTCATTTTTTTTTTATTTGTCTTAAATAAATAAATTTGTCTTAATTAAAGTAAAATCAATGTATGAATGATTATTTGTTTTCTGCAATATATCTTAATATTTAAGATTATTTTGCTATATATTATTTTTTTATTAGCAAACTTATAAATTTTGGTACATAGTTTACAAAATTAAATATTAATTTTTATAAATACAAAGATAAAGTAAATCATATAGATACAAAACTGGGAACTTAATACATATACATCTGACCGGGTAGTAGCTAAGATTTTGTTGTCTGCTGATGTGTGTACTCAATGAAGACGTCTGCCGTGATCAATATAAGCTTTTAAGACCCTAATAAACAAAATATATTAATGGCAGACCTGGTCAATTACTTTCGAAATTTTATCTTTTTCAGCACTTTCAAAACTGTCTGCCACAATGTTAACTGCGCGATAATGGTCTGCCATTGTTATTTTCCGATAATACTAATAACATATTTTAAAATTTCAAAACTGCAGACGTAGTCAAATGGATTTAAAATTTGCCAAAAATTGATACCTATGTTACCTGCGCAGTAGCCACGTCCACCACTTTGGGCTTAGTGACCCCCCATCTCATGTGTAGTAGGTATAGGGGCCTCAATGTACAAAATCTCAGGTCTGGTCAAATACATATAGGTAGCTTTTCACTGGCTCTTAGGCTATAATATGCATAACTTAAAAATGATCAAGTTATTGAGATAAGATATGGTTGTCTATTGTATTTGTCTTAAAAGAAATTATTTGTAAAATATTAGAATAGAAATTATTCTTGGAAATTCTTAGCTAATAAATAATTTATTTTTTTCCTATAATAGAGGGCAGCACCATAAGCATATAATTTAATTAATATATTAATCCTTTAGATGGCAGCACTAAAATAATTTTCTGCTAGAAGCTGTAGTAATATATTTTAGTTAATTAATTAATATAGTAATATTAATAATTGATTAAAAATAAAAATATAATATTTCTAATAGTAGCATCTACTTTTTTCTAAATATATTATGAATTATATAGTATATATTTTACTAATTTTTATCTTTATTTTATTGTCTATGTGATTTATACTATGACCATAACCTTGACTGTTAGTAAGTCACATGTAGTTTGTATCTGATTGCACTACAAATCTTGCTAGGATATGGGTAATGGTAAATATTTTAGTATATATATCCTTTTTTTAAAAATGGAATATTGTATTATGGTTATTTTGTCATATTGATTTTATTTTCTTCTATGTGTAACTTTCTACTAATTTGTCATCTGAATAGCTTCCAGCCAGTCGGGTGTATTGTGAGTCGAATTCTTAGCTTTCAGCACGACTCATAACAGAAACTGGTTGGATGTTTTTGCTTTTTTGTTAAACTATACACCCCTGAAGAAGTAGTTTAATAGAAAAGCCTTCTATTGCCTTTTTATCCATTTATCTTTCATTATTTTGGTAATCTGTCTTCTATTTCACTTCAAACTTCAACTGTTTTCAATAAGATGATTGTAAAAATACTGGTTTCATTGGTTCTTTTATTGGTATTGTCTGAATAACTTTGGATGTATTTATAAAAGTATATATATATATATATATAATCATTATTTTCATCAAGCATTATGGAAAAAAAGGAAAGTTTTGTCAAAATATTGCAGGAGAAATACAAATTTAGTTATAATATTGCAAAAAAGAGCAAATTTTGTCAAAACATCAAGGGAAAACACAAATTTCATCAATGGATCACATGTGCATTTCATCAAAATATCGTGTAACAGATGCAAGTTTCTTAAAAAATCACCAAAAAGCATGATTTTCTTCAAAAGATCATGAAAAAAAAAAAAAAGGCACAATTTTTGTCAAAAGATTGCATAAAAAGTGTAATTTTTGTCAAAGGATCATAAAAAAGTAGCTTTATTTCATTAATTTATTGCAGAAGAAATGAGAATTTCACCAAAAGATTGCTAAAAGAGCAAATTTCATCAAAGAAACAAAAAGAAAAAAAATGCAAATTTTATCTAAACAATGCAGAAATTAAATTTATATCTTGCATATTTACTTTAAAAAAAGGTGAAAAAAAATCTTAATGTATTTTTTAAATATCTTATTTGAGTGAAAATAATACTGATTTTAATTATTCACTACTTAATTATTATAATAATATTATAATAATTAGTCCATTACATTTCCCTTTTCCAAAACAAATTTCATTTATTCCTTCAAAACATGAATTATTGGTGGGAACCCATTTTTGTAAAAAGGGGACCCACATTTTTGGAAGACCTGGTCTTGGGGATCCAGGATTTTTAAAGTCTAGCGACATCACTGATATTCTATTATTAGAATATGATAACGTATATGAAAAAGCCAACCATAAGGCAAGAAAACTAAATAAAAGCAGCAACAAAAAGATATACTTACTGCATTCAATACCGACAGGACAACATCTATCTTCCTTAAACACTGAATGACACTGTGGTCCAGATTTATCAGAAAATTCAAAGCATTCTCTAGTCACACATGATATATAAGGAGGAATCCCATCACGACATCTACATGCTTGACAAATATCTGATGTTATGATTTTGGAGCCTATTTTATATTCTTTATTCTGATATATACAAACTGAAAAATGCAATACAATATCAGAACAGGAATCAGAAAAAAGTAAATAATTCAAATTCAATTTTTAAATACAAGTTAAAAAAAAAATTATTATTAAAACAAACTTCAGAATTATGGACATTTTTGGTGTGCAACTATTATGTCACTATTATTTTATAGTATTATATAGTAGTAGTATAGTATTTATAATATTATTAATATTATTTTATAATATAATATTGCATTGCTGATGACATAACCATATTTGGTGTGTTGATGTCTTGGGTTTATTTAGCTTCCCACCTTTGTTTGTGCATTTGTATTGATAACTGCCTTAATGGTAGTGTTATTATAGATGGTGCTAGCGAAGCAATTATTCTACTAGATACCTGAAGTAATGGGCTGAACTATCCTTGCTACGTCTTTGTACAGCAAGGATAATTTTGGTAGATTGCTATCCCACTAAAATGAATATAATTATGTATCTTATATGCAAACTGTATCCATGAATATAATAGCTATATCATATGAAATCATTTTATATAGTTAATATACAAACACTTCTGCAAGTACCTTTAATATGGCAACTACATAATATGTGACTGCAATGTCAATGTAGAAAGAATAAAAATAAGGATTATTGTAATTTGAATTACTAGTGTCATTTGTTAGCATGGTGTATCTTCTTGGCAAATAATACATAAGTACTCACTAAGAATTCTTTGTAACTTGTTAGCAACTACTTTATAATTTGTTTTGAATAATCAGTACCATAAGTTCAACAATTCCACTAACATTAACAACCCCAGGGGTCAGAAGAAAAAAATCAGTGTCTAGAAGAATTTTAAGAAGCCTAAGAATTTTAAGACACCATATTTTTTCAAGTATACTTCACCTTTACATAACACATTTAATTTTTATTAAGAGGCAAATTAACATAAAAACATTTCAAACAGATCTTATACTATTAGAATCTAACATTAGTGCTACAATTGCGCAGTACAGTCACAATTTATTGCTTATATGTTTCATAGATTTGAATACAATATTGCCATCCCATTATTTTGTGCAATGGCCATATGTATAGAGGCCAGTCAAATCAAAATATTCATCACACATCGCACACATGTAAAATTTCAAAAGAATAAAACACATGGCACTGAAAAAAAATAGCATAAAGCAGAGCAAAATATAAAATCTGAACAACAATCTTGAGTAATTAAATGAGACATGTGTAAAAAACTCTGCAAATTTTCTTCCTACCTTTCCTACTCCTTCCTTATTTTCCCCTCAATAATTTTCCATGCAAAGTCTGGCTAAACCTGAAATAAAACTTCCTTATTTTATGATTTTGGTGTGAATTAATAATGTACCTTTATGAGGCAAGTTTCATTGAATAATTTAGGAAAAATACATTTCATTTTTATAATGAACATTTAATCAGACAATATTATTAACTTGACCTTTGTTTCTAATATTTTAATCATTTAAAAAATTACCTAAATTTTTATTATTTTACTTTATTACTTATCCTAATATTTTATTATATTGTAAGCACTCATTATAGTTTCAATTGCATTATTAATTACATTCAAATTACTGTTTAAAAAATGTAAACAAAGCAATGACCAGAAATCTGCACAACCTCTGGTCCCAAGCTGTGCGGATTTGAGGGAATCTACTGTAACAATATAAAATAGAAATAAAAGTATTTCTAAACCTAATAATAAATTATAGTTACATATTTAGATGGTGTCATAAAGATGATCATTTTATAATATTTTGATAATAATCAGGGTTAGAAATTAGTGGTTGTTAGTCATTAAATGCACCTAATTATTGCATTTGATGAACACAAAATTATCCCTAATCGTCAAAGTTGGCAACTAACTTTCTTTCACTTTAACTTTTATTCAACAAATATTCTTATTTGTACTTTACTGTAAATTTTTCTCCAATATTAACCCATGGTCAAGTTATGAGACCCAATTTTAAAAACCAAATATCTTAATTTCAATTTTAAAAAATAATTAATGGCTGTAAAATATCTAAAATAAATATTGGATGATAAACTTCCATTTTCATTTTTTATTATGCATGTTTTTTTTTTATATTTATTATTATGCATTTCTCCTTTTTATATGTTTCTAAAATAAAATGATGCATCAAGAATGCTTTAAATTTTTTGTGAATCCCCCATCTAAAAAAAAAAAAGGGTATTTATGAAGGATTTGTGAATATTGTTAAATGCCACACCATAATTGGTATAGGTTCATTTATTTACTTTTTATTTTCTGATGCACTTTCAGTTACAGGACTTTTTTTTTTAGCTAGGTTTATTCCAAATTGTATCTAACAGTATTCATAAACTTTTCTTTCTACTGACATAATTTCTTGAGGTCTAACACTTTTAAAGGAAACCAGCTTTTATTTTATTAATTAAATACAACAATAAAATGGTTATACAGCCATCTTCCTTTTCCTTATTACATAAAAACAGAAACAATATTTTTGTTAATATGGTTGCAAAGAAAATGAGAAAATAGGATACAAAACATAAAAATGCAATCATGAAATGCAGTTTAGCATCTAAATAAATAAATAAAAAGAAATTGTAGGCGTCATTTAATGTCTTACTTAGAGTTCCTTATTTCTGACCTTGATAATTTGAGCAAAAATCTGCAGTTTTAAAAACAATACAAATCTTGATATGTCATTCTGAAAACATCCTTAATCACTGAATAATTGAAATTAAAATAAATAACTTTAAAAATATCATGTCAATTTAATTTCAATAAATCCAATCCTCTGAATTTATTATTTCATCATAAAATTAAAATTCTATAAGCTACTCCATTTCTAAAATTAGCTTAAGTTGCATAATCAGATACACAATCAGTAAATTTCAGGGATTAAGTATTTTGATAAGGTATTTTTTATGGCGACTTCTAATGGAACCTGCATTCACTTTTTGAAAAATTATTGCTGTCATTATCACTTAAAAGTGATGCCAACCATTAGTGGTGAATCTGATTTAAAAAAAAAAAAAATAAGTTGTAAAATTTATTTAAAAAAATTAATAAAAATATTAATAACTAACCTTTGGCAGGAGCTTGCTGAGTTTCATTAACAGGGCAGTTAAACTTCTGTGGACATCCACAGGAATCTGTTTTTTCCAAGACACACCCTTTAGTTTCATAATGTTTGAAATATCTCCAATCACAACTGCAATTGGTATCTGAAAATTAATATATATAACAAGAAATACCTTTAAAAAATTCACTGAACATTATACTTTAGAATACTAATAAATATATGATACAATAAAACAAATTTCACAGCAATGGATTAACTATATAAATTCACATAATTACCTTGTAGAATATCTGAAGTATTACTCTCGGATAAAAGAGATCCTGAAAGAAAAAAGAAGGAAATTATTAAAGAAAATTCTTTCATTAGAAACTGAAATAAAAAACAATTATATAGGATAGATGTGTCAGTAATGGACACTTTTCAATGTATTTGGTTTATAAAAAAAAATAACCAATAAAATTTAGCTTTTATTGTTATTTTTTTTTTTCCATAACTTCTCCTTGCATATTTTACAATTTTGCATTATTATTAACACTATTAATCAAAACAATAAGGAAGCAGAAAATAATGTTTAAAAGTTCCACTGTTTTTAAGTGAGCATTTTATTGAATGTGCTACGAGCTGGCTTCATTTAATAACTTTATACCTTTTTTATTTTCATGCAAAATTTGCAATTTTTTACTTTGGTAATTGTAAAATTTTGAGTTTTGTATATTAACTATTTAGAAAATTTCATTTATTTTAAAGGTTTTTAAGAGAAATGTTCGTTGCTAAGATGCTAAAATAAAAATAATTATATTATAGTTTTCCTGTAATGGACACCCCATGTAAACATTACTAAAAATGCAATTTCGGTGATGTTTATCCTGCAAAAAATACTTTGACCTAATTGAAAACTTAAATAATCAAATTTAATTTTTAAATTACACTTACTGAAATGTAATAACACCATAACTTTTATAAATAGGTTCATTTAATTAATTTATATATTTTTTGTTTTCTTGCAAAATTTGCAGCCTTTTTTTTTTTTTTTTTTTTTTTTTTTAAGAAATAGAAAATCTTGAATTTTATATACTAGTAACCATTTATAAAATTTCAGTTATTTTAAGGTTTTAAGAGGGGTGTCCATTACTGGGATGCTTAGTCATTTTCCAATAATGAACATCCATGTAGACATTGCTAAAAATGCAATTTCAGTAATGTTTTGCATAAAATATTTTGACTTATTTGATATTTTAAAAAAATCAGATTACATTTTTAAATTATACTTGCCAAAATGCAATAACATCAAAACTTTTTATAAATAGCAGCTTTTAAGTTATTTCATGTAATAATAAACTTGCAATATTTTACTCTCCTTCTCTCTCTCTCTTTTTTTTAAGGAGGGGGGGGGCACCACACTTTAACTGTGCCCTGAGCACAGTTTTCTCTTTAAACACTGCTGACTTTTATTAATGTTATAATATTTTTCCTTTGTCAGAGAGGAATAATCAAACATTTTAGACAGAAAATAGATTTTTAACAACTTCTGCAACTTAAGTATTTTTGTTTAAATTATGAGGGATTAAACCCTATGAGCCCCTCTTTGACTGTGTTGTTATAAAAAATTTTCGGCTTGGTGGCTGTTTGATTGTTAGATTATAAAATATCTAAGAGTTATATTTTGAATTTTATTTTGTGACAGTCATGAGAGAACTATTTTCTCATTTTTAAGTACTAAATATTAATTCATAGTTAAAAAATTGCATGGAGTGGTGTAAATATAGGCCTTAAGTTATGAAAAACACTCAAATTTTAATTCAAGAAAAAACTTAAATTTAATTGAGGGTTAAAATCTGTCGTGACAGACATGACAAAATTTAGACATAGATTTTGACTGCCCACATATTATTATCATTTGCTCTTGATTGGCATGCATATCAATTCCATATTTTTTTAGGAAATACAATAAGACTTGGATATGTGAAACAGAAAGAAAAATATTAAAAAATATGTAAATAGAAAAATATTAGAAAATATTTACCAGCATGAGAGACATGACAAACTTTTGTGATAGACATGACATGTATACAATTTTCTATTAATATAATATATTTTTTTAAATATCACTTTCTTTACTTTTATCACAACTTGTAGATTACAATATGATATAACATTGGTATATTGTGTTACAGGAATCACAAAATAAATTATAAAAGATATTTAAAATTTATAAAATCCCCTGGAATTAACTAGCATTGGAGCTGAAAAATTTACTAATATTTGGTTCTTCTGATACCAGACAACATGAACTTCAGGTTCAAATTTAAGCATGCTATTAATTGTAGTTTGTACTAAGCATTTTATTTTATACTGTGTGTGTACAATTTGTGTTATTATTCCATGATAATCCTTATTATCGTATTGCACATTCACCCATTGGTCATATTGCTTTGTTGCATTTTCAAAGAGGTAATTTTCAGTACATGCATCAGTAGTGAAATTGAAAAGCGTACCTTTTATATGCTCAGTAGTGAGGATATAAAATATTGTGACAGGTACACATGATTGGAAACAACGTGTCTTTCTTATTCCAGGCATTGTTTTGATTACTTGCCATGTCAGATCAAGTTTTGCTTTCATTCTTTGTATTTTTTTCTTGTGATTTATGCACAAGATTGATTCTAGAAACAATTTTTCTCGCAGCTTCAGCACAATTACATGATGTTCTAGGATTTATACTTCTAGCTTGAGAAGCATCACAAACTTGTTGCTTATTAGTCCCATCAAGATATCCTTTTCTGTGTGATGTCGCTGAAAAATGCCAAACTGGTGTGAATTTGTTTTGTGTCATTGAAAATATATTTTTGCTTGAAGTGTAGAGATGTTCCATCAGATTGTAATTCAATCTCTTTGATTTTTACCTTTGACTTATTTATCATGATTTTTTCAATGATCAAATTGTTAACCACAATAACAGCATATTTGTCATGATTATCATAATCAGATATCACTATATATGGCTCTGAAGAAACAGTGACTGAGTCACTATCACAATAATATACCATTATAGTACATATAGCAGAGGAAATATTCTGCCAGATTATGAGCAGATCGAATCTCGTCCTGATAAATATGCCAATAGTTTTCACGGAAATCAGTTTGTACCAGAAGTTTTCTATTTGGTAGATTTTCTTATAAATAGTAGAAAACTTCAGATTGTGTAGATTTTACATAAAGAAATCTTGTAGCCATCAATACCAAGTTAAATAATAATAACTTTCAAATCACAAGATTAAAACAAAACTGCTTGAAAAAATAATATATCTGCCACAAAGAAATTGATATCAACATAGTTATCTGGTAACTATAACATGCATTCTAAATTTAAGCATTTTGTTGAGTTGAGTTGTAAAGAAATATCATTACCATCAATACTAAGATAAAAAATTACAACAATAACTTTCAAAGCAAAAGATTAAGGTAAAGAGTTGCATGAAAAACTAATTGTGACAGACATGACTAGTGTGAAACATATGACAAATGTGACAGACATGACAAAATTTAATGCTTTATATTTCACTCAAATTTTAAATTTATCTTTCAACTTTTTTATGAATTGTTCCTTTTGACATATGAAAAGAGAAAATAAAGTGTTAATAATTTTTATCAAGTAGATTTTCTTAAAAATAAAAAAATCGATATTTTTGTGACAGACATGCCATGAAGACTAATATAAAGTTTGGGGGCAATAGCAAAATATTTAAAATATTTCTGGTGAAAAATTTAGTGTTTTTAAACTTACTGTTTGCCATTCTTTTAAAAGACATTTTTGTGACAGACATGCCATGAAGACTAATATAAGGTTTGGGGGCAATAGCAAAATATTTAAAATATTTCGGGTGAAAAATTTAGTGTTTTTAAACATATTGTTTGCCATTCTTTTAAAAGATATATTTGTTTCAAAAATCTATGTGGCATTTAAATGCTTCAATGGACATTAAACTAGAGGTAAAAATAGCAGATTTTTTATTTCAAAGTTAGTCTTAAGAGTAATTAACTATAAAAAATTATTTTTATAATTATCTTATTATATCTTGTTATTTTCATTAAGTTCGACTTATTTTCTATCAATTGGAACAAAAAAAAATACTAATTTAGTTCAAATTTAAAAAATGATGTCATGTCACATTTTCACCGGAATTCACTTTCATGTCGAAATTCACCATATTCGCTAAAAAAAAAAAAAGATTTTAAAAAATTAAAATAAAATATTGAAACAACATTAAAATAACTTAAAAGCAGCTATTTGTAAAAATTACGATATTATTACATTTCAGTAAGTGTAATTTAAAAATTAAATTTGATCATAAGTTTTCAATTAAGTCAAAGTACTTTATGCATTATCTACATTACCGGAATTGAACTTTTAGCAATGTTTACATGGGGTGTTCATTACAGGAAAATGACTATTTAAGCATCTTAGCAATGGACATCTCTCTAAAAAATAAATGAAATTTTATAAACAGCTAGTACATAAAATTCAAAATTTTACTATTATCAAAATAAAAAAATGCAAATTTTACAAGAAAATAAAGAATATAAATTTATTAAATGAAGCCAGCTCTTATTATATCCAATCTTATCTCCAATTAATGCCAATCTTAGCATATTCATTAACATTTTTACTAAAAAATAGTGAAACTTCCAAACATTATTTTCTGCTTTTTGATTGGTTTCCTTAAGATTGTCAACAATGGTATAAAACTGTAAAATATACAATGGGGAATTAGAAAAAATAATAATAAGGTAATTTTTTATAAATCAAAAACACTTAGGAGTGTGGATTTATTGGAAAGATGTCCATTACTTGCACTTCTACCCTGCTTTAGAATGCCAAGAAATATATGATACAATAAAAGAAATTTTAATGCAATGGTTAAACTACATAAATTCGGATATTCACCTTGTGGAATTTCTGGAGTATTTGTCTCGGATAATAGAGATCCTGGAATAGAAAAATGGAGGAAATAATTAAAGTAAACTCATCTATATTACAAACTAAAATAAAAAAACAGCGATAGACTTTTTCTATATTGTAAAACTGAAACAAGCCCATATTTAGTAAATACACTACTTTTATTATAGCAACATAAACAACGAAAATGTCGGCAGCTTCGTTTATGTATATTAATTTAACACGAAATTACAATAATAGAATTTCAAAACGACTGCTAAATAAAAACAAGATTAACAAGATTGATTAATTGATTGGGATGCCTCTTCATTCCACTCCCCGTAACAGAGAATGTAAACAAAACACCATGCGTGAACATGGAAGAAAAGAGAGGATATTTTTTTCCCATTAGGTGGCGACACCGTAGATAGTAGGCTGGGCCCATTGACTTTCTGGGCCATCCACCGATCGTTTATGAAAAATCTGAATTTTTAGAAAGTTACAGATTTCATCAAACTTCATTTATTAATCATCATAAAATATAGGTTCTTCTAAATATATTACTAACGAGATGAAAGCAAATTATTTAAAAGATTACATAAAAATAATATTAATGTGTTTACTATACTTGTTATAAAAATGCCCTTTTTATGAAATAGTATGCTCATTTCAATAAAATTGCCCTTTTTCTGTAATGTGCTGCTGTAATTTTCTAATCTGCTTTTCCCTGCTCATTTTTTAATGTTCCAAAGTGATGTATGAAGTTCATAATGAATAAAATTTTCTTAATTTAAAGACAATTTTTAGAAAATATATTGGAATAATGTAAAAAAAGAGAAATTTTTTAATTGGTCTAGATAATTTTGATAGTTACCTGTGAATGGTACTAAGCAGTTTCTTGCATAAACATAAAATTTTTGTAATTTAAAACATTAATGGACAAATAGTTTTAACTAAACGCCGACCCCCCCCCCCCAAAAAAAAAAAAAAAATTGCATTTTAAATGATGTGTTGACAGTTACATATCAATAAATCAAAGCAACTTCTACTATTCATTAAGTAAAGCACGATATATATTTATGTATAGAAGAATAAAATGCACATAGAACACAATTTTTTTTTTTTTTTTTTTAAATTTAGAACCAAAACTATTGAAAAACAACATAAATGTTATTCGACAGCTAAGTAAATGGCAATTTTTAGCATTCATTAAGTATAATATTTAAAAAACATATACACTAAGTTCGATGTAGTAAAAAAATTTCTCAAGCTGCTTCGGTTTATTGATAGGTAACTGTCAACACATTATTTAAAGTGCTATTTTTTTTTCTTTTGGCGTTTTGCAAAAGCTATTTGTCCATTAATGTTTTAAATTACAAAAACTTTATGTTTCTGCAAGGAACTGCTTAGTACCATTCACAGGTAACTATCAAAGTTTTCTGAAGACCAATTAAATAATTTTAAAGGGCTTTCTTTCTTTCTTTTTTTTTTTTCTTTTTCTTCTTTTTTTTGCGCTATTTCAATACATTTTCTAAAAATTGCCTTTAAGGGTGTATTTCGAAAGAAGCTTTAAACTCGACTTTATTTAGGATTCAATTTCTTCGGAAATTACCCAGATAAATTATTAGAATTAGAGTATGATATGTAAATTGACTTTTTAAAGAATTTTCCTTTTTAAGTATCATTAAATCAATGTGAATAGGTTTCAAATAGTTTAAGCTTCTTTGGTTTTACATATTTTAAAATGTTAATAAAAAAAAAAAAAATCTGATTAAAAACGCAAAAAAGAAAAAAAAAAAAAAAAAAAAAAACTAATTTAATGAAAATTTATTTGATTTTTTTTTTTTTTAAATTATTATCTTTGATTAAAAATAACTTTTCAACATACGACCAGAAATAAGATTCGACTTATACACGCAAATTATTATTTCTTTTAAATTTGGCTTACGAATTGGGGGGGGGGGGGAGGGGTTGACTTAAACATGAGTATATATGGTACTAAAAAAAGGAGGTCATTTTTGTTTTGGGCCGAACATAGTAAGATTACCGAAATTTGGCTTCGGTTTCAGTGGATCCTTAATTAAAACTTAGTGATTTTTGTTTGAGTATTTATAGCAGACTTTTTAGCAAACCTAAAATGTGTCGTGTATAAGCTTTATTTTCGCAACAGCTGATTGTAACGAAACAGCCATCCTATAATATTTTTGTCTGCTATTATTTCAAGATGAGTAATAGATCAAATACAAACTTGGAAATACCAATTTTCACACTGGAAAATACACATTGCGGTTATCACCTTACTGGCAGAATAATTAAAGGGCATAACCGCAAAGGTAAAAGGGCATCCATATACAAAGAGATTCTTCGTGGATTTTTACGGAAGTAAAGAAAAATTTCTTCATTAATCTTTACTTTCACTGGAAATATCAGAGACTAGACTTTTATATTAAGTTAAGGGGTTCGGTCACCTGAACTTCGTTCGCCAACCCTCATTCAGATCTCGTTAAAAAACACACCAATTCGCCTTGTTTTGATAAGGTTACCCAATTATGAAAGACTGGAATACATTATTACGACCAGTAGCGATCTTCCATATTCGAGTTGCCATTCATCTCCCTTCGTGTGGAGGAGTTTTTCGGCCTCCGAGTCCACATTCACCGCTGTTTTGACAGCTGACGGCTGTTTTCGTGATAACTTAATATGAATTAAATATTTGATAATCAGCTCGTATAAGTGATTAAGTAAAAACAAAGTCGCTACCTCTTATATTATTGTAATGTCTAGAACAAAAGTTTTCTTTTAGACATTATTAGTTTAAAATTAAAAGCAATTATCACAATCAATTGCTTTTCCCGCGTAATAATTTAATTTTTTTTAAATTTTCTTTCTTCTTTCCGCGTTTATGTGTAAATATATATTTCAGTTTAAAATACAGTGTTTGAAAATTTTATTATTTGGGATTTTTTAAATATGAAAAGGTGAATAAAAACGACTGTCTGATTGAATAATATGAATAACAATATAACTGATCGTAAAAAATATGAAATAGGTCTATTCTAATAATTAAATTTTGATTACAAAACTGAAAAAAAAAAATTCCACAGACAGGACAAATTAAAAAACTATTGAACATTGCACACCACAATCCAGTCAACTACAGACTACAGGCCAGCAAAATGTAATTAAATTGCTATGCATAGTTTTTTATCCTGTTTCTTTTTTTTGTGTTATTGAACTAACTTGAGAAATTTTAACATCAAATAGTGCTTAAAATAATTCTTGATTTAAAATCTGTTTGCTTCAGTATGTTTCTATCATACATTTTTTTTCTTTTTAAAATTAACAGTTTCATGCTTTTATATGTAGCAGATTTTGCAGATTAAATAGAGAAAGTGAAAACGCCACATTAGATTCAATAAAGGAGCGATAGCGACGGTAACTTTTTTTCTTCTTTTGAGTAGAGAGATACATACCAGAGAAGAAGTTCGACGTTTTCGCCCTGGAATTTGAAATCATTTGTTGTTACATTTTCATTCATATTTAATTAACTAGAACTTTTAGTCAAATAATCAATAATGTGTTTTAACCCCTTGGGGTCGAGCGATCGGTATACTTGCGGCATAAAGTGCTTAAAATCCTTGATTATTCTCATTAGTAAAATTTCATTGTAAATTTTGCCCCGTTTATCCGAGCACTTTCCTTATTCAATTAGGCAAAAATTTCTGCTTTTAAAAAACAGTGATAAAAGATTAGAAATTTTGCAAAAGATGCTCGTCCTGAAGGAGTTAACGAAATGCGAGATGCAACTGCATTATGTCAAAAACCTGTTCAGAAACCTGTGTTATTAAGAGGCTTCTTTAGTCACTTGAAAAGACTCGCTTACTAATGCTAATACAATAGAAATTTTTTTAAAGATATCTCTTTGCATTTCAGCATTTTTTTTTTTTTTTTTTTTTTTTTTTTTTTTTTTGCTAGTTGAGATGGATTTGTGCAAAGAGCACTTTTACTATTTCGATTTTGTTTGCAGATATTGTTAATTAGAACACTTTCATTTACGGAACCGGTTTCGAAAGTGGAAGTATCCGCTTGAAATAATAATAATAAATACAGTCAAAGTCGAAAAAATAATAACTACTGCTATCCAAAGAAAAAAAACTATAAAAATATTTAAACGAGATATCTAAAAAAAAAAAAATTCTTTTTATAGGATTAGCATTAGCGAGCGAATCTTTCCAGGTGACTGAAGTAACCCCTTAAACCTTAAACCACTATGTGCATAGAAAAAGACATGTTGAGATCAGAGGCAATATATACCACACAAAGTCATCAAATTTCAAGTCAGTAGATTTTTTTTTTCCTCATTTAAAACCGCTTTTCATATTATGTTCATTATGAATGTAACTCAAAATTGATTTAATTTTTTTACTACCAATTTGATATATAATCACTCAGACATGTTAAAGAAATAATCAGATCGCTAGATTGTGTTATATGTGGCACTAAAGATTCTACTTACCCCATTATACCCTGTTCGCACTGAGAAAGTTAAGTCTCTTAACTTGAAGTTTTTTGAAGCGGTCGTACCCGGAATCAAGATTCTTGCTTGAGCAAGTTTCTGAAACTTGCTTAAGTGAGCTTGCTCTCTTAACTACGAGTTGAGTGGAAATGTGCCTTCTGAATATTTAATTATTATTTCTGAATTTTAGAATATTTAATTCTGAGTATTAAATTAATGAATTTGAGTACTACAAATAATTATAAACTATTTCAAGTTGTTATTTGTTTACTTCAGTTGCTTAACACATGTGCTTGTGGGATGTTTTTGTAATCAAAGGCCGAAAATGAAAAACGTTGAACCTGTTATTTCCTCCCACAAAAGAAATTAATTTTTTAATTGAAATAAGGCAAGATAATTACAGTGTAAAGAAAAAAGTTAAAAGTTGCAGTTACAAATTTCAGAACTTATGCGCATGCTCAGATGTCAGTCTGGTCAAGTCGAGTCAAGTTAAGTCACTTACAATGTTTTGTAAATGCGAACAGGTGAAGCCTAATTCCGGGTATCCCGCTTCAAAAAATTTAAGTGACTCAACTATCCCAGTGCGAACAGGGTATTAAGTCCTTCGCGACGGGAGTCTTTTACAAAATTTTTTAATGTTTTGTCACCGGTTTTAAAAGAAAGAAATTTGTGGATTGTTAAATCGTGAAAATGCTCCGATTAAATATGGCAAATTTTACATTAAAATTTTACTGTGGGGATAAACAAGGATTTAAAGCATTTTTTGTGGCGCGTATACGTGTCGCTCGTCTTCAAGGGGTTAAAAGATCAATGCAGAATTCATTTTCTTGGGGACCATTTTGCGAAAAATAACAGTTATTTGTGATTTTTTTTTTTTTTTTTTTTTTTTTTTTTTACATTTTAGTGATATTTTTGTATGTTAAAAATAAGAGTTATTTTTGTAATTTGTTTTCATTTTTATTTTTATTTATTTATTTATTTATTTATTTATTAATTTATTATTATTATTATTTTGTAAACAACACATCTACTTATAATAATTTGCGTCTTTAAGAAGTGTAAGAACAGTTCCAGGTCGTACCACTCGGGAATCCATTGAAGATCAACGCCACGTTAGGCTTAGCTGAAAATTGGTGCTAAAATGATGCTTTTAAAATTTCTTCCACTTGAAATAATGTTTGTTCAGCATATTTTCATATAAAACATGTTTATGATACCCAATTATAATACATAAAGATATCAGCGGAAGTTTGAACTGATAAGTTTTTTTATCGTTAGTACGATTTCATTTTATGGAGTGAAGGCTACCAACGTCTTCCTCCCATCTAACATTTTTCAGTGCTGCCATCTATATACTAACAAAGGGCTCGCAAACCTGTTTTTGAAGAGACCTTCTACTTTTCCGCGGAAACGCGAAACTCCGCTTTTTCGGCGACGAATTTTACTACTCCTGAGGTCGATGCAAAGATACATTAAACTATATTGATATTTTAAGGGGAGGGGGGGAAATAACGGATGAAATAGAACAAAAAAGCCAGTACGAACTGCACCAAATTAAGCAAATTTCTGCAAATGATCACATACACAAAAAAAAAAGTTGAAAAAAATATTATTTTCTTCAGAGAATCGCTGGAGATAATGCGATTTCCATCAAAGGATTGCAGAAAAAAAAGAAAAAAACATTTCCGTTAAAGGATTGCGGGAAAAGACAGGATTATTGTTAAAGAATCACGAACAAGGCGCGATTTTCGACAAAAGATTGCAGGGAAAACGCGATTTTCGTGAACAGGCTGCGGGAAAATACTCGAATTTCATCTAAGGATCGTGAAAAATACTCGAATTTTATCGAAAAATCGTGTAAAATACTCAAATTTTGCAGAAAAATCGTCCGACAATACGCGAATTTTGAAGAAAGATCTGGGAAAATATCAAACTTTTGTAGAAAAATAGGGGAAAATACGCACATTTTGTTAAAAAATAGCGGAAAATAGGCGAATCTTAACGAAAGATCGTGAGAAATACGAGAATTTTGACGAAAAATCAAGAAAAATATGCGAATTCTGTCAAAAAATCGCGGAAAATACGAGAATTTTGTCGAAAAATCGGGGAAAATACGCGAAATTTGTCGAAAAATTGCGGAAAATACGCAAATTTTGTCAAAAAATCGCGGAAAATATGGGAATTTTTTCGAAAAATCAAGGGAAATAAACAAATTTTCTCGAAAAATCAAGGAAATAAACGAATTTTCTCGAAAGATAGTCGAAAATATGCGAATTTTCTTGAAAAACTTGCTATTTTCAAAATAAAACGGCTATTTTTTTTAAAAAGTTGTTTTGTTTATATTAACTGCGTATAGATAGCGCCAAATCCAAATTTAAAAGCAAAACACAAAGCTTCTTAATTCATGCCTAAAAGCATCGAACTAAAAGTCTATCATATGCCCATGATTAAAGCCACTGCCAAATCATACTTTTAATAAAAATAATGTATTTTAAAATTTAAAAAACTTCAATATTTAATTTTAATGCTTTGTGAAATCTTCAGAAATTGAGTTTCATTTTTCGAATTATTATTATCGTTATTGTAATAAATACTGCTCTTTGTTTTGAAATTCAAATTTGTTCAAAAACTAAATATCAAAATAAAATGAAAATGAAAATTCCGTCATATTTGACGGGGTTATTATACTAGTTTTTATAATAAAATTTGAAATTCAATTACTCAAATCTGAACCAAGTAATAATTAATAACTTTTTTCATAGACCTCCTGTTAAAATTTTACTATCTCATGGAATTGCTTTGTTTACAAAATGCACATTTTAAAATCTAACAGAATAAAAATAATGAATAAAGAGCATATTTTTACGAAAGGGAAAATTTTGTGAAGGGGTGGGTCTATTTTGTGAAGGTGCATATTTTATTAAAAGTGATTTTGTGAAGGAACCCAAAATAGACCCTAAATTTTGCCTGCATCAAAACCTGATTACATATGCTCCAAGAGTCTATAAACTTTTTAAAGAGCCTTCATCACGCGAAAACATTCGCACAATAATGTTAAGCTTATGAGTATTATTCTGAAATTTCGCGTGTGAATTGTAATATTTATTTTCTTTTGCATAGATAGTTAAATTGGATCTATAATTGGGCTAATTTTTACTTTTGCGATTTTATTGCAGTTTATAGATATAATTGCTTTTACTTTCGAAACTGATTGTGAAAATAACAGTGCAATTAAAATCAAAAAAGTAAACACTAGTTCGGTTAAAGATCAGCCTCAGCAATTCCTATTCGAAAAAATAAATAAATAAATAAATAAATAAAATGCAAGCGAGATACTTGAAAATAACGCTACCGTAGGTTTAACATTAGCGGCGAGTATCTTCGCGAGACACACGGAGTAGTATCTGTTTGTAAAATGGTGTGGAATTGACTGACACCAGAAAATGTATTAGGCAATAAATATTTGTTTATTTTTACGCATGTAATAAAAATAATATTTTAATTAAATATTCTGGGTGCTATTGTACATAAAATTAAGTGGTCACTTTTGTGAACACAGAACATTAAATGGTTAAGGACCCATACTGTCACTGAAAAAGACCCGGATGATAGTGTTAAGACTATGGGGGCGTTCTTTTCTAATATCTTGCTCAAATTTTTATATTTTTACAAGATTTTTTTTTTTTTTTTTTTTTTTTTTTTGGCATAGGATAGTTGAGGAGGATTTACAACCGAGCTAGTTTTTACTTTTTCGATTTTGGTTATATATTTTTTAAATTATGATAGTTTCAATTTCAGAACCAGTTCAAACCGGTTTCGAAAGTTAAAATATTTTTTTTTTTTTTTAATCTGAAATTAAAATTAAAAAAGTAAAAAGTTAGCCCGGTTGTAGATCGTCCTTGGCTATCCTATGCAAAAAAAAAAAAAAAAAAAATCATGTAAAAATATTAAAATTTGAGCAAGATATTTGAAAAGAATGTCGTTTTATATGAAGGATAAAAGGACTTAATTTTTCTTTCTTGACTTTTGATATTTTAGAGGGTTTTTTTTTTCTTTATTTTTTCTATACTTTTGTTTAAAAAAAATAATATAGTGCAGAATGATTTCAATCTATGAAAGCACTTCCAGACTATCCTTCTGAAACCACCTACATGGTTTAGTCACTATCATGTTTCTTTGTTTTTGTACGTTTCACAAATTAATCCACGCCTTCAAAATAAATCATTCCGTATTTTCACATCCTAAAAAAAACCTAGCAATATCTCTGATTTTCATATTTATTTATTTGTTATTATTGTTATTATAGACGCGATTAAACTTGCTGATGCCTTACCCTACAAACATTTTTGATATAGACGTCTTATTAAAAAAATGTATAATTTGAAATTTAATACATGTAACTCCAGAACAGTGAGGTTCTTTTGTTTACCGCTGTACAATTCATTTGCAATGTATTAAGATGTCCGTGCATACTAATACTATGTGGTAATATTACCACATGTCTTTAGTCATGTAAATAATGTCGCCTTTAATTGAGTGCCAAGAGCCAAGATGCGCCCCAGGTTACTAAAAGTTGGACAGGCCAGCACATATTATTCATCATGCCTGTAAAAATACTTTTACAGCAACAGCTATTGCGTTCCGGAAAGTCATTTTCAGGTGCGTCGCGTTCGTAATTACTAATTATATAATAAACAGGTAGCACTCATAGTCGTCTGATCCGTCCGTCTCTCCTCATGGTAACAGCTAAAAAACTACCCAAACGAATGGTTTGAAATTTAATATATAGAATCTTTGCAGAATTTATGAAATGTAAAATGTTTAAATCAATAAACTATTCGACTGAAATTGTGGACACTCGAGAAGAAAATGGATTGTTCATTAGTTACCAGGGCCCACAGCACACAAAAGAAATTTTAATGTCCCTACCATTATTATTAAAAAAAAAAAAATACCTTTGTGCAAAATTTCTGTAAGATATGCAATCGAACGAAATATATCAATATCGTGAAGATTACTTATTAGAAATATTGGTCGGAATAATATATTTTTTTTTTCCTGAATGCTGCGAGCCCTGAGTCTATATTCCACTATAGGCATTTTCTATACAACAAATGTGGAATAGTTAATGTAATGAATGTTAATTGTTAAGAGATGTCTATGCTGATGATGGTTGTGATGAAATGCTTAGTAATATTTTAAAAGGTCTCGGGACTCTTAAAATCGGTAAAAAATTTAAAAAAGGAGACCATCTTCAACATTTAATATCTTAAAATTTTTATAATATTAAAACACAGTTTGTATTGAGATGAAAGATATAAGTACGTTCTTTCATTCTTTAAAAAATAGCAAGGTACAGAATTAGTATTTACAGGTTGCTCCAAATTGTCAATATATGACAAGCAGAAAATTGGTATAATAGCTTACGCGCACGATTACAAAATAAATATGGCAACTAGAATGGAAATGTTGATGCAGACTTATACATCAGATTGTAATAGATATTTTGAACCTAAATAAATTTATATTTAAGCATTTTTCTATTTTGAATACAAAATTGTATTTAACTAATACAAATTTTTGAAAATTTCAACAACATAATCACCTAAGAAATAAACTTTTTTGAAC
The DNA here is from genome assembly GCA_964019185.1 of Maratus speculifer. NCBI lineage: Eukaryota > Metazoa > Arthropoda > Arachnida > Araneae > Salticidae > Maratus > Maratus speculifer. Next base: position 247,530,291 of record OZ025290.1, on the reverse strand, counting down.
AATAAAAAGGACACTTTAGTTTCAATTTATACAGATTAATATGAAATATATATTTTGGAAATTTTATATGAAAATACTTTCAAGATTTTGAGATATCGTGCGTGCTATGAAAAAAAAAATGTCATTTGGAGAAAAATGACTTCCAAGTTTCGGAATCGCCGCTTCAGCTCTTCAACGGGTAAAACTCTAAAACCCATAATTTTTGTTCTAATGAAAATTTAGAGAAAACAATTATATTAAAATGTTCAGAAAAAATAGCAGTTTAATATATAAAAAATTGAAATTTCGAAAATTTGGAAGCTTTAAGAGTCTTGAGACCCTTTAATGACTATTGTAATGCAATAAGTATAAGGTAGAAACAGTTTAAAACGCACTTTTTTTATGCTTTCACTGTTCATTGTAAAAATCACGCCTTATTTTCTGACTAAGTTTCATGTTTTCCCCCCCCAAAAATTGCATTACAATTACAATGCATTTTTTTTCCATGTACCGAATTCGATTATGAAAACGCTACGGATTTTATTAATATTATTTTATTTATGTTTGGCATAATGCGCTAGCAAATGAATTTATTAAAATAATTTATATAAATTTTGCTCGGTTTCTAAGAGATAAGGCAAGAGGGAAAAAAAGAAACATTATTTAACCCTTAGATGGATAGTAGGAATAGGAATATCCTTCTCACTTCATTTTTATTTAAAATTGATAAATTCGTACCAGAATGCTTTAAGTACTTTTTTTTTCAACTTTCATACAATCGTGCGAGTTACAGAAAATATTTGGCGACTTATTCCTTTAGCCAGCTAAATAGGTAGTTTAGCTGGAAAAAAAATGCTTTAAAATTAATGTATTATTTATAATTAAAAATATTAAAATGTTATATCGTCATCTAGAACTAGGGATGGGACGAATATTCGGCCACTATTCGGTATTCGGCCTATTCGGCCCTTTTGCCGAATATTCGGTTGGCCGAATATTGAAGGCTTGTTGACCGAATACTTCGGCCGAATACCTATAGCCGAATATTTAGAGATATTTCGCCGAATACTGCTGAAGTCTCGCCGAATAGTGAAAGATATTTTGCCAAATAAATTTAGGATTTGAAGAATTTTATTTCTTGCAATTTTTTTTTTCTCTAATGCAAATTGGTTACTTCATTTATGAAGTCATTCTCATTCTTACTTGCAAAACATACAGTTATTCAGATGCTAAAAAATATACAGCCTTTCTGTATTTCCTATAAAGGTTGGTGATATTTCAGAAAATGCTGCCCAAGTTGGAGATTTAATTGTACAGGAAATGTCTTCATTAGAAAATGATATGTTACAATTCAAGATATAAAAACACTTATCGAAAAAAAAAAAGAAACACTACCTTATTTTAAAACACTCGAATATTTATTAATGTCAGCAATTTCCATGCACATGTAAAAAAGGTTCTTATGAAATTCATAACTTACTTTCTATGAAGTGAGAAATGAAAAAATTCATTCACTAGGTGTATTAACGAAGATTCATTTTCAAAATTAAATATCAAATATTACTATTCCAAATACAACGATACATCTGAAAACAGAACTGGTGTCAAACTAGATACATATTAGATGACGCAACTTGCTTTATGAAGATGGTTTTATAAATATTTAAACATAAATTCTGATGCTGAACAAAATAATTTTTTTATTCTATAGTTTTCACTTTTAAATAATTATTTGCATAATTACTGGCTTAAATATGTAACATTATTATGTATATATTTTTAATTTGCATCTTCCTTCATTCATGTTGTTATCAATTGATGTTTATCCTTTTAATGCTTGTTGAATAAGTGGAATATTGTATGCGCTGATTCAAATGTCAAATATTTTGTTGACATATGCATTCTACTTTAAGCATAACCTTTTGCTTTAATGTAATTTGAAATTTAAAGATTGACAACTGATTTCCAAACAGTCTCATTCTTACGAATTTGCTTATTATTAGGGACACAAGCTCTTAATGATCAAATTTACTTCATTAAAGGTTACTTCAGAAAATATTTCCTTGTGAATTCTGAGAGAGAGAGATTAAGAATATTATTAATTTTGAATGCAAGAAAAGATAAAAGTATTTGATAGTAAAAGTGAAATACATTGTTCATATTTTAATGGAAATATTTTACCATCCTGACTTACTGAAAATCAATTTGATGTACATTAAGATAAAAGAATATAATGCAATTTCATAATTTTTTTGTGTTAAAATAAGTGTTTCAAATTTAAGAATACATTTAAAAGCACATTTAAGAGTAATAATTATTAATGAGTGCCTATTTTTTAAATTATATATAATAAAAAAAAATTTTCTTTATTGGGAAAAAAAGTTAGTATTCGGCCGCCGAATATTCGGTATTCGGCCTAAAATTTGGCCGAATATTCGGTATTCGGCTATTCGGCCAAATCACTATTCGTCCCATCCCTATCTAGAACACACCTTTATACATATTCTTTATAATTCTAACCTACTAGGAAGTGAGTTAGAAATCGGTTGTAAAATTCCATCTTTACATACTAACACCAATTTAAATTAATTACAAGAGAGTGTAATAAAACATATTTTCTTTCCTACTTATGTAATGAATTTCTCTTTTTGTTATAGAACTATCAATGTTTCTGTCCATACGCATGCGCATCTCCTGTTACGTAAACGTTAAGAGGCAAGAGAACTGAAATACTATCCCACAACTATTTTTTTTTTTTTAAATTCGTGGCACATTAAAATAATAATAATAATAATAATAAATCCGCACACTTCTATAGCAAGTTGAAGAAAAATCTACCAAAATGAAATTTTTTCCTAAATAGTAGCACTACGAAATAAACATATAAATATCATAAAGCTCTACTATCGGTTTGTGGGACATATGTGTCCCGCCATAATCCAATATCATCAACCATCACCTTTGAACTATGGTTCTATTTAAATTATCACAACGGAAATATAATTTTCTACACCAAATTGTTTCAAAAAATGCTTAATTTTACCTTGCTTTTATCAACATAATTTCAAATAATTAAAAATAAAATGATTATTATTAAATAACATCAAAAGTAATACTGTTTTAAAACATGTTATTTCTTTTCTTCTAAAAACAAATTTTTTAACGAGTCTTTATTTGAATATAATAATCTAAGAGTCAAAAGAATAAATCTTGCTATTATGTAATCTACAATTTGCGAATATATAATAAACTAAAATATACGTACCATATAATTAATGTAAAATTTTACATAAAAATGGATGTAGTATTCTATTTTAAAAATTTTAAGTATAGGTTAAAAAAGAATCTTCCATCTTGCCCCCCTTTCCCCCGTATAAATTCAATCAGGCCGGGACTGATTTCATTGGTTTTTCCATGGTTGGGTCGGGTCAGTTTTCATTGACTTTTAAGCGGGCATGTCCGTGAACTGAGAAATTATAAGCGGGCCAAGTCCGGGTCTGGAAATTTCGGACCTGTCTGGGCCTTGCTTCGTCTGATCAGACCCTATTAAAAAGAATTTATAAGAATAAAAATTTAAGTATTCTGACGTAACAATTCTAAATGTATTTCAAGAACAACAAACAACATAAGAGTTTGTTTTAAAAGATTGGACGCTAAATGAAAAAAAAAAAAAAAAACAGATAACGGGGAGATAAATTTACTCAGAAGTCGAGATTTGGAAAATGATAGGGAAGAGTGCTTCCAATGAAAAGGTTTCGAAACAGCACGATATACTACCCTCATTATCCACACGAATTTTAGTGTGTCACCCCTTTCGGGATGTGATTCATGATGTTAGAAAAATAAATAAACGGCTTAAAATAGGCCACTATTTCTCTTCATAACGTTTCTTACAATTTATCGAATGTCCCCATCAGAGCATTCACATTCTAATTCATAAAAAAAAAAAAAAAAAAAAAAAAAAAAAAAAAAAAATCACAATTTGTCGTAAGGGGAAGGGAGCAGTCGGACTTTGTTAATACGAGAAACAGGTCCGCGTATTAACACAGTTATTCGTAATATCAGGGAAAATATTATACATCTTAAAAACATCCGCATAATTAATAGTACAAGAGCCGACCGTACAAAACCCTAAGACATCGAGCATAAGAAAAATTCCTTTATTTTATGGACGAGTAGTCATAGAGGAATCTAATGATCCATGTCTGCCGGAAGCGAAGTGGTGCATAAACCAAGAATTAATACCACTAGTGCTTGATTCGAAGGCTTAACATTGTGTTTTCCCGCACCCAGCTTTCTATGTTTTCATACTTTTGATTGTACGGCAAACACAATGCTAAACCTACGAGTCAAGCACTACTGGTATTAATTTTTGGCTTATACATCACTTCGTTTCCGGCAGACATGGATTATTAAATTCCACTATTACTATTCTTCCATAAAATAAATTTTTCTTGAGCTCGAGGACTAAAGGTTTTGTACGGTCGGCTCTTGGGGTATAAATCACTGACTATTATTAATTGTTCAAATTATTTAAATGCTAAAATTAATTCACTATCACAAAGATCCGTGCTAATTAAATCATATTAAACAATTTAAAAACATTTTTATTGGCGAAGCGCGGTCTTTGATTGATTATTTATAAGCCGAATTTCTCAGCTATTAAAGTCTAATATAGAAAAGACACTACTAATGCAATCATAAAGCAGAAATCATGAGTGTAGAAGGCAGAGAGACCGGGAGGCGGCAACAGAGACAATCATCTCATCAAGGTCGTGAATGAAAATCTAGGATTACTTAAATCTTAATTCGCATATTACAACGTAATCAGTCTGACAATATCTGACTGATCAATCAGTCTGACTGATTACAACGTAATCAGTCAATGCATATCTTGGTGGAATACCCTTGAAAACCCAATTTTAACGGTTGACTCGTAGAATTCCATTAGGCTTTCCGGCACCCAAAAGTAGAGAATTTCTATCTATTTAAAAATGAAAATTTTTCATTATTTTTGTAATGTATATTTTGCCGTAAATTCAAGTAATTCACGATAAAAAGTTCCTTGTTTATTGGAGGAAAAATCACCATGGTTATCAATGAGTGCATTCAGAAAATATCCAGGGTTGACCTTCGCAAAAACGGATTAACAAAAGTCAGCTGGGTACACATTGTTATTGTTATTTTAGTGCTCGATGCAGGTTTCCTCTAAACAGAAATAAGCTTTTCTGCATGATTTTTTATCGCATTTTTTTATTTGCCATTAAAAAAAGGGCCTTGTTTTTGTGGGATTTCAGTTGGATAATTTATACCAGCTTTTTTTTTTTTTTTTTTTTTTTTTAATTCTTTTTTTCCCCCTGTTCTATCTTTATATCTTATATATATATATATATATATATATATAATAAAACTATTTAATTTTACTGAGAAGCCGTTATTCTGTAGATCTGAGTTACAGAAGTATCGAAATAAGGAAGGAATCGATCTACCTCATGTAGTTGAAATCGCATAGGCACATATTTTTAGGGTGGTACGCTGAAATGAAAAGCCTGATTAACTGTATATGGGTCTTGTGCAGATAGGCCATGTCGGGATCTCCTTTTTCTCAAACAAATTCATACATTGTAATTTCTACAAACAGCTTTACATGCATTTACAATTTCAAATATAGTTTTACAATTAGAAAATATAATTGTATTATAGACACAAGTAAAAATGTCGTGAAAAATATATGAAGGCAAAATCTTCTGTACTGTATAGTTTTTAGATCGAGTAAAACTCTAAACCTACAAGACTGAATGAAATATGTAAGATGTAATATTTGTTAAAATTATTATTCAAATACTTTTAATTCATTATCAAGATATGTGATTATTTTAATTTAAAAAAATTAATTTAAATCAATTTTTTTTATATTAGAAATGTAAATTTAAAAACTATACGTTTTAAAGAGAAACAACATTAAATTAATCATTAAATTAATAATTAGAAAATCTTATTTCAATTTATTTGAAATTAAAAAAAATAAATTCATTCATTTATTTTAATTTTTATATGATTAAAATATTTTAAATTAACCATGTATAATTAAGAAAAAAAGCAATTTAAATACAGATTTTATTTGAAAACGAGCTAAAACTTTTTGTTTTAACCAAATTTCTTTCTTCTTTTTCTTTCTTTCTTTTTTTTATATTAAAATATAAAAAATAATCCAAGCATTTTATTAAAAAAAAAAAAAAGGAAAAATTATGAATGCATTTTTAAATATTATATTCTGGATTTGGATTATATACACTATCTTTTTAAACATATTGTACCTTTGCTTCAAAAGTGGCACAACTCGAAAATTGGGTATTTTGAGTTATGGCTGACGGCTGGCGTTTACCGGCTGGTGTTTTTTACCTTTCGATCAATCACCTAAAGTACCAGAAAGTGCATTGAAAATTCAGCAACCAGGTAGTAGTTGTGTTTGCAAAATGACCATTGATCCTTCCACACAGTGTTACCAACAGGCTACTTTTTTAAAAATACAAATTTCTTGATTGGAACCTCTTTTTTTTTAAATCGTATTTTTTTTTTTTAATTATTTAATGACTTGTTAATTAAGGCGAAAACAAGAGAAATTTTACTATTTCAAAACGTGATGCTATTTAAGCAGGGTTCCCAAATGGTCCGCGAACTGAACACCAATATTTTTTAACAAAAATTTTCATTGTAGGTTTCCATAGCATTTGTGCTAAAACGAATCCCCGAAGGCCATTTCTGCGCAATTTGTAAAAAATATATAAAACGAAGATCTTTCTAAAAAAATATTGATGTTCAGTTGGCAGATCACTACATAAATCTCCCTCGGAATATCTTAATTCAATTCTGACAGGATCTTTATTATTATTATTATTATTGGTTTCCTTTTTTTTCCAATAAAAATATATTTGCCATCCTATCCATGCGTAATAAAAAAACAAATAAGTAGAAATAAGTGAAGACATAATTGGAAATTCGGCTATGAAGAAATGACAGTGCAAGATTTAGAATTGGGGCAGTTTCTTTTTTCTTGAAAGCTTCGTTTGTCGTTCATATCGTGCAGACATCTCCCTCGTCTACGATAATGATTATAGCCGTGTTCCGTTTTCGAGCAAGAGTTTCCTGAAGGTCGGAAATACGTTGGGCTGCATTGCCTTGCCTTCTGTTGTAATAGGATGAATGAAAAGTTCCAAGAACAGTTTCAGTGTATCAAATTCTATGTCACTTGAAAATTCTTTTCGCTAAATTGACTTTTTTTTGTTTGTTTTTTGTATGATTAAATTAGTGTAATTTAACCCTTCACTGCACGGTGTGCTTTATATGGGACATACCTAAAAACTCTATAAATGTCATCATGTACCAAGAATTTGGCATATAGGATCATTGTGAGTGATCAAGAACAATCCAAAGAATACAATAATATTTATTTTATCCATGTCAGATGGCTGCATTTGACAAAAAAAAATTGTTCTTAGAAAACAAAGAAATTTTTAACTAAGCTATTACAGTAAAATTTACTTTTATTATATTTACTGAATATTTAAAAATATTAATGTAAAGAAACTTGCAGACTGTTAAGCAGATAAAATTTTTTAATTTAAGACCATTTAATTGCAAAATATAGCAATACAATATTTTAAAACCCTAATTATGTATATAGGGTATACGCCATAAAATATTAAATTTTAGCTGAAAATTTAAAATTATTTATTTATTTATTTATTTATTTTACTGTTTTTCCCATTATTAGACCGATATATAGATCTCAAATATATATTTTTTTTTCATTAAAAAAAAATCATGCAGTGAAGGGTTAATTACACAACCGCAACACGCCTGTAAAAAGGTTTAAAAAAACTAATTAAAATGACATACGTAGTCTAACAATTCAATATATCAAAGTTCATGTTATCACTTGGGTTAAACATTTGTTGCGATAGAAATATTACCAAAACATTTAACACCACTCTCTCCATATAATAAATTTCGAAGTAAATTTTTATTTCAAATGCTGTATAAATATGCCACGAAGTTTGACATTAGTACTGCAAAATGTTTTTGATACCATTTTTTTTCGCGATAAAAATTCAACCTTAAAAAGAATATCAGCTATATAATAGATATGAGACGAAATATTATAACAATGCAAAATTTCGAAGGAGATTTACTCTAATAAATCAGTGTTTTACTGAATGTAAAAAATGTACATATTGTAGAAATGTATAGTGCAAATTGAATTTGCAATGATGTTTGATTATTGTTGAAGATTGATAAACGTGTACACTATTGTAGAACATACAGGATTACATACAAAAAGAACTTTTGACTATGTAAATAGCTTTTAACAAAACTTTCAGTTAAAATCTGCCCTGTTATAAATAATTATCTTCCCATGAAAATATACAAAACAATGCAGAAAATCATAGATACTTTTATGCGCATCCCATTTAATTGCATAAAAATGGATTAATGATTATGTGCCTCAGACCACAATAAAGTCCCGTGTGCTGCAAGTTGAGTACGACTAGTTTAGGTCATTTAAATCACCTGTATACATTGATATACCACCGGACCCTGACATTTTCTCTTCAAAATTTTGGCACGATAAGTTTACAATTTGTAAAAATTCATTTAATTCATTTCATATCCTTTTTTTTTTTTTTTTTTTTTTTGTTGTTGTTGTTTGTTTAAAAAATCTTGATTAAACTTTGCTAAAAATTTTTGAAGTATACTTAGAAGCGCACCTTTTTGAAATAAAGCGTACCCATGTGCCTCGACACACCTGTTGAAAAACGCTGGTGTATACGATACAATCTCCAGAATGTTGCAATACATGTATAAAAAAGCAAAATTCTTTGAATTTTACACGATATAATGCAACGCGAGTTAAAAATAGTGAATATAATAACTTTTAAAGAAATTTCTCATTAAAATAGGCGATACTATCACAATTCGCTTAAGGAATTTGCTCACTCGAATGGGAATTCCCACTGAACATTGTCTTGGGGTTTTTACTCGATCTTACGTCACTGAAACTTAATTACAGCAAAATACACCACGTTTAAAGAATGGAAGTGCACGTTTTCTGCTGAACGTGATCCCGGTTTTGTAAATGAAACCGTATAGCAAGAACGGCGCGGCGAACTTTTTCGCATCCGCGTGTTTTTAACTATAATTTACGTAATCCCGAAGCGCCAACAAGAAAAAAAAAAAAATACTGATCGAATAATAATGATTCAAAGTTAGTTTTTTTTTTTTTTTTTTTTTTTTCAATTTTTCAAAAATAGGAGCAATTTTTAGTGTTATATTTCAGGAAATAATTTTAAACAAAAAATGAAAAATGCTTCCAGCATAGATTATAAATCATTTTCTTACATATTCAGAATACAGCAGCAAAATTTTACAGATCATTAAGGTGAAATATGTCTAAATAAAAACTTAGAAAATGCATAACGCATTTGAAAATTTTTCTGCAATTATCATCAATAGTTGGAAAAGTACTCGAATATTTTTTGTTTAGCCCTGTATATGATCTATAGATTTGTATACTACATTGTATGCTAAAACTTTGTGCAATTAAATGCATAATCCAAGGTTCTTAAATATGATAACTTCGAAAACAAAGAATATCCGATATTTTGATAAATATCCGATATTTTCGAAATAGATGCCTTACTGTTGATAATGATATTTCCAAACATAATATAAATATGAACTAAAATATGTAGCACTTAACATGGAAACTTAACTAAACATTATTCTAAAAATGCATTTTTTTCCTTTCCTTTTTTTTTCACTTTGAAAAAAAATTAAAGATCAACTAATTGAGAACAGAAAGAATTTGCTTTATACACTTATTAAAAAAACTAATAATAAAATTTAGGCTTAAATACTAAAAAAAACAGAAATTTATGAAACAAAATTTTAAATATAAAATAAATTGAAAAAATTTTCTTATTTTGTATTTTCTAACATGTTTATAAAAACTTATAATCTTTTCTTTTCTTTAATCTTAATCTGGAGATACAGAGAGATTCAAAATGAATATAGCGATTAGAAACGGCTATAACTATTTAATCGAAAATAATTTGTTGATAAGAAGACACAGAATCTAATAGGAAGTTCAAAATTTTGTTTTCTTTATAAATTTTCTATTTCACTCCCCTTGGTCATTAGGGGCTGTACAAATATAACGTTACAATTTTAGGGGGGAGGGGGGGCTGACACATGATAATGTAAGATATCTCTAGGGGGAGGGGGGGTTGTCTGTTGATATCGATATAATTTTTGATCGAACCAAATTTTTTTCTTTTTTATTTGTAACATGATTTTGTTTCAAAATAGTTTGTTATCTATAATTATGAAGATACAAAGTTATTATAAAAATCACTAAATTATTATAAAATTACCATCGTATTTTTCTGTCATATGTATGCATATATAATAGCTGTTCGAGAAAGTATATGTGAAGTATATTTGAAATGAAGCTTGTGTTTTTTTAATAAATAAAAGAGAAAGACGGTTTCCCACACTTATTTTGTTGATTAAAATTTCTATGATCTCCTCCCTCCGTGCAGGGCAAATACAACAATACACAATTACTGTCGAATGAATTATGTAAAAAAATGCTATTACAAAATATTTTTGAACAGTAACTATTTCTTTAAAGTGTTATTTGGTGTAAAGTGATATTTTATTGACTTCTCTTCATTTGAATCAATAAAGTATGTTAAAAATAAATGTAAACAGTTTTGTATATCACTATAAACAAAATTTTAAAAAAAATTGAAATAAAAAAAATTTCGATACTGATAACGTGATCATTACAGGGGAGGGGAGGGGGTACATGAGATGCTAACGTATGATATCGAAAGAGGGGGAGGGGGTCCAAAATTGCCAAAAAGTTTTTAACGTTATATATGTACAGCCCCATACTGACAATATATAAACATCCTTATTGTTCAAATATATAATACCATCTGTGTACTGTGCGTTAGAATTTTGAAACTGTCATTCTGTTATCACAGTGCAGAGAAGATTTTGTCAGGGGTACAGTCAAACACTATTTTAATTTGTAGAAGATAGAAGAAAATTTTGGGATTGCCACATCCGACTAGTTTAAATTCATTTCGAACATATAAAACACGAAACATTACCCATACATATTTTTATTTAATCCTAAAAACTAAATTAAGTAATTGTAATTTATTATTATTTGATCCACTAATTATTTAGATTAAAAATAAGTAAAAACAAGTGTAGTATATAATAGCATTCAATGACATACCATAATTATCTGGTTTAACAACAATTACAGTGAGTGGAGATAATTGTAATAATAAAGAACGCTTACACTGTTTCAGTAAAAGAGAAAGCCCAAAGGGCTTCTAAATCGATATTTGAGCATCGTAGCTCTTCAGATAATGAATTCACTAAAAACATTGTTTCCCCCATAGACTGCAATGCAATAATTGTGGATAGGAAAAATGAGTAAGACTAACATTGACCTTATTCATGCGCTATTGTAACATCTTTTCGTACATAGTAGTGATACAAAACCAGTTATGTGTTGCCCTTGATGAAATATACAATAGGGTTCCAAGAATTCATTTTTAGATAAATCAGTAAAATAGAAATGTGTCGTTTAATAAAGTATTTTCATGTATTGATAGAATGAATACTATTGTGTGTCACCCACTTTCACTCTGATGTTAAACGTTCCATTACAAAACAGAATTATTTGCAGACTTTATTTGGGCATTTTAACCTTTTCGTAAATCCAAAATTCGAAATAACCCAAAATAGATTAAAACTACTCCGAATGTTCCGAAGTCAAATTGGAAAACAAATATTTGAGTAATAATCAATAATATTACATTAATACTCAGTAGCGAAGTGGATAAGGGCAAAAAATAACAAATATTATTTTACATTTTATTTTAAAAGTTATATTTTGCCCATTCTGATGCATTAATAAGTCTAAAGGTAAGACAAATTTTTAATATTTCATTCTAAAAATTGGAAAAAAAAAAAAAAAAAAAAAAATCTGCACGGGCCGTAACCTGGCTTGTGAGCCATACCCGACTGGCTGGCAACATGATGTCAAATTTTCAAACGGGCTAGAAAAGCTAACTAAAGACTTATTTTTTTTTAAAAAAAAAGATCGAGTGTATAAAAGTAAATAAATAAATAGTACGACCGGCTTAAGTAGACTTAATTGTTTTCGAATGTGACAGGTAAGTAATTTGTTTTGTAAAAATTGTAATAGCGATTAGAAACTTACGTTAACAGAAATTTTGAAAGAATGTATTTTAATAAATTTACAGAGAAATATTTTCAAAAAACATAATTCTTTTATTATTCAGCTTCAAATATTGATATATTTTTATACTTTTTTTAAATGTTCTAACTGTATTATTTTTTTAATTCAATAGTCTAAAAAAAGATGCTAATGCTTTGATGCTAAGAAATGCTTTCTTTCTGTCCCTCCCCTTCCCCCCTCTCTTTTCAAGATATTTAGTGCCTCCAAGCTTTCTTGCATTCGGGTCTCTTTAAAAAAGAAATCTGAGCCAGATTGAATAGTTTTGTTTGTAAGAAATTTTATTTTCCCCGATAAAACAGCTTACAAAAATAAAAGTTCATTTTGAAATTTTATCAATTTTCAATTCAGATATGAATCTCACATACGTCACTTGCATCCACATCGTTAAATAATAAGAGGTGGTTACCCCATAAATATTCCTAGTAGAAATGGATGAGTCAATAGGAGTTGTAGGAAGAGAAAAACTTTTTATCCATGAGACAAGTCGGCGAAAACGGTGGGCGCAAAGTCAACGCGGACAACCGGTGTTATACCAGTGTTGTAACATGGCGTAGGAAGGTATGTATTTGCTTTGCCGGATAATGAATTAAAATAAGATATTCACGAAGCACAAAAAACACTCATATTCCATAAAGATATTTTCATAATCGGGAAATAAGGAGAAAATTAAACAGAGAGCCAGAAACCCAAATTTTAAGGTCATAAAACATCTTAAGAAAATGATATGGAAACGTCCATTCATTACTCTTGTGACCAGTGTATAAATTAAGAGTCTACACTAGTCGCTCAAAAAGACCTGGATGATAATGTTAAGTGTATGGGGATGTTATCTTCAAATATCTCGCTCAAATTTTAATATTTTTTTTGTATGGGATAGCTGAGGACGATCTACAACCGGGTTAGTTTTTACTTTTTCGATTTTGGTTTCAGATTTTTTTTTTAAATTATTACTTTTACTTTCGGAACCAGTTCTGAAATTGAAACTATCCTAATAACAATAATAATAATAATAATAAAATACTGTAGATTGTCCTCAGCTATCATATGCAAAAATAGTAAAATTTGAGAGAGATATTTGAAAAGAATGCCTCCATGGACTTAACTTTATCATCCCGATCTTTTTGAGTGACTAGTGTAGGCTCTCAAATCAAAATTTTATTACTCTCGTGATCAGAATGTCAGAATAGTAACAAAATTTTAATTTATATGAACAAGCAAAACCCTTTTTGTTACAACTTGGTTATATATTTGTGAGTGGAACACAATATTTAGTTGGTTATATCAAGTTTTGTCTTAATTATATTTTGTAACTAGCAGGCGCGTCGCCCACTACGCTGGTCCTCTCTTCCAGACGAACCTTTGAATTTTTAACAGAAAGTTTTATAATAGAGTGACACAACCATATGCAATTTACAGAAACCGTTTCTGAAAATTTATCTAACTAACAATGTAAGTCTCATCAAAATCCGTCCATTAGTAACTTTTATAAAGATTAATCTTTCATAGTCGTTTTCACGTGATTATAGAAATTTACTCCACCATAATTGACTAACATTATAATTGAACATTGTAGAGCAATAAGAAATATACTAAACAGACAATAGAAAAATTATCTAACTTACAATGTAAATTTTATTAAAATGCGGCTAGTAGACCTTTTTAAAATTAATAATACTCCATAACTGGGTTCTCCTGATTTTAAAACTTTCTCCCGTAATTCGATACATAAGTAACACAAAACGATGTGAAACATGTTAAATGCCCCCCCCCCCCCTCCCAAATTATCTGAAAATGCAAATTCCATGAAAATGAAAATGTTTTCAGCAGGACTCAGGTTATCAACTGCCGGAAAGATATACGAATTTGCATTTTATGTGTAATGTAGAAGTAGACAGATGTAAAGTCATAATGATATTGATCATCAAAATTTATAATACTGTATGTTATTTTTCGTTATTTCTGCTGAATAAATTATAAACAGACCCTGTAGCTGTAATTTTTGTCTACCAATATATTTTTTCATATTCTTAATATAGGTTGCTGCAAAAATTGCCACGAAAATCGATATTTTTATGTTAGCTAAACGTATGTGATAAATTGACAAACATTGATTCCATGTTCGTCATTCTTGTTGTATTCAGTTCCTGTAAAATATAAAACTTTCCTCCATTTCATTCAGAATTACATACATGCAAAATATCCACATTACATAAATTTAAAATACATGTCTGAGACAGATGTGATATGCGAACCACACTGGCGCGATTTCAACAAAATGGCGATTTTATGCCTCACATGGTAACCCGCCTACTGTTGTTTAGTTACGAATAAATTGTATATTTACTTTTATTTTCTATTCAAAAATGATAAAAATTGTAATATAAATATATACAGGACAGTTGCACCATAAAATTTAACTAATAAGAATATATTTATTAAAATACAACACATTGCTCAGTGGTGCACAAAACAAGAATTTTAATATACATTTGTACAATAAAAATAAAATAAAACTATCAACGTTTCGCGCCGTCTTCTGCGGGCGTCTTCAGGAAAATATGATAACGAAAGGACTAAGTTTGCATCTTGATCGAGAGATAATATTTCTAATAAATTAAAATCTAAATGAATTAAAATTTTAAAAATGTTGCTACTTACACATGAGTAAAAATTAAAATATTGCAAAGAAATAAAAATTTTAAGATTTTAAGATGTTATGCCATACTTTTTGGTATGTTGTAGGATAAATTATCATTGCATGATTTATTTTCTCGAGTTATGATTTCGATAGATTCTCTTATTTTACCTTTAACTGGGTTATTGCACGGAACTATGATTTTGGCCTCATCAAAATTAATACGGCAACCCTTGTTCGCCAAGTAGAAGCGAGAAAGAGCAGTATTCTGTTTATATTGTTTAATATCTCTGCGATGCTCTTTAATTCTAATTAAAAGTTGCCGCGTAGTCATGCCGATGTAGACTTTTTAAACATTATTAGATAAAGTGATGGGGATTTCATAAATACCAGATTTTTGATCTATTGGAATTTTGTCGATCTTATCTGTAATGATGTCAATGAGATATGGAGGTGCAATGGCGACAAGTTTTATGTTATATTTTTGTGCGATCTTTTCTACTTTTTCAAATATGTAAGGGATATAATGAAATTTTCTGTAAACCACAAACTTATCCTGTCGTTGGCCAGATGTGGGAGGAGTATTGTACTGTTGAACTATTTTATTTACAAATTTTGCAGGAAAACCATGGTCAAAAGCTATTTTCTGTATAAAATCAATTTCTTTATTTAATATATCATCTGAACAAATCATAAAAGCTCTTTTAATAAATGACCTGAAAGCAGATATTTTGTATTCGAAAGGCATGTTGGCTGAAAACGGGATAACTGTATTTTCTTTTATTGGTTTTCTATAAATTGAAATTTTTAAACTTGAATTGCATCTATTAATTTGAACATCTAAAAATGGATGGGAGGCGTTTTCTTCGACTTCGAGGGTGAAATTATTACTATTGCTTAATTTATTGACATCTTGTAGAAAAACATATAATTCAGCCAAACTGTGGTTCCATAAGATGAAAATATTATTATATAAAAATTGTTTTGTTATATAATTATTAACTAAGATTTTTTTAACTAAGCTTTTTTTTTAATTTATTATCATTTCCATTTTAAAATAATAGAAAATAATTAAAAAATATATGTATGGGAACTGGTATTTTAAAATGAAGGTTTTGCCAAATTGGCGTTAGAAAAATATCGGACCAGTGTGATGCGTCTATTACATCGGTGCAAAAAATATATATGTAATTGGTATTCGAAAACAAAGTTTTTGCTAAGTTGGTCTCAGAAAAATATCGCGTCAATGTGCGGTCATATGACAACTGTGCCATATGGATTTTACACATTGCATTAAAAATACAAAACAATAAGAGTTCCGTATCCTACTCTGATTCGTACGATTAACGAAAAAAATCCGAAATGGGGGCATGCCGTTTTAGCATCTTAGAAAACACCATTTTTAAATTTTAAAAACATATTTTTATGTTAAAACGTTATATTTGTATTCTGTTTAAAAAAAATATAAATAAACAGTTTATTAATAAATTAACAACAGTATCCAGGTTACCATGTCAGGTAAAATAACGCCATTTTGGCGCCAATTAAGTACTCCGATGCGTATAAAGGTAGCGTCATCTGTCCAATCAGTCAAAAGTTATTGCGTTTTCAAAATAGAGATTCCAGAAGATCATTTTCGTCACATTTTAGTTTTTTACTTCCAAAAAGGGAAAAATGCGGCGCAGGTTCATCAAAAATTGTGTGGCGTTTATGGTGATCGGTGCTGAAGTAAACGCATAAATCAGAATTGATTTGCTCGTTTTCGTTCCGGAAAATTTCGATGTTAAAGATTAACCTTTCCCTGGTCGGCCTATCGTTGAAAAAGTCAATATTTTTTTTTAAAAAAAAATCGAGGTAGACTGACATATTTCTTCCCGCGACATTGCTACGGAATTAAACATAGGCCATAAAACACTTTTGAACCATTTACATAAAATTGGATACCAAAAGAAACTCGATAATTGGGTTCCCCATGAACTTACAGTGAAAAATTTAATGGACAGGAGTTTACATTTGTGAATTGCTACTAAAAACGGGACGAAATCAAGCCCTTTTTGAAACAAATGATTACGGCTGATGAAATGTGAATCATGTACGACTAGAGATGGGAATGCTCGAAAAAAAACCCGGAAAAATTGGGAAAAAAACCGGGTTTTTTTTTTCAGTTTTTTTCCGAAGGCTTATTTTTCAATTTTTCCAAACTGGAAAAATTGAAATTTCATTTGTAAAATAATATATTGAAAAATTTGTAATAGTTACATTCCCATACTTTTAATTTTATTTATTTTTATGTTGAGTGTCCCACATGAAAACTTTAATGTGGATAATCTGATCTCTCAGCAGAAATCTGTTTGAGAAGACTTGAAAGGATCCTTCACATTTTTTTTTTTTTTTTCTAGTTTGAAACACAAGAACCTTTGCAAAATTTCTCTTGAAAAATAGATATTTCAGAAAAAAGTCTAATCTCCAAATTGAATCTTTTACAAATGCAGTGATTGAAGAAATTTTTTTTTATGCCATATAGCAGCTGAATCTTTTCAAGTTGTATATATGTATGAATAACCTTATTAAAAATTTCTAAATAAGAACCTAAGTATAGCAATAATTTCTAAATCATAAATTCTAATTATATTTTGTATAAGTATACACAAGAAGTTCACAATTTCACAAAAACAGGATTACATGAAAAAAAAAAATCTAGATATATCTCTATACAACTTCTTTTTTTAAAAATTAATTCATGTGCAAAATTATTTCAATAATATGCCGATTAATGGGAATGGTAAAATAAAAAATTTAACATGAAATTTGAAGCATGCATTTATTACTTTCTTTTATCTTTACAAGAAGTAAGTATTGAATTTGTGAAAAATTTGACTTCCAGTTTTTGGTGTATTTATGGTGTAAGATATGTGTTTTAGAAGGTCCTGAACACGATTTGGTGTTTTTTGGAAAATATTAGTCATTCTGAGTCTGAATGTGACAAAATTTTATGGGCACTCTATTTCAAGAACTGATGCACATAATTTCACAAAACTCTAGATTCAGTTACACCTTGATATTAACTCGAGATGTTTAGTTATTAGTGTATATTGCCCAGCCGATTGCGCTACTATGCTGCATTATTCATGATTTCCACAATAGTTCTATCTCAAGAACTAAAAAACGATTTTTCATCAAACTATAGATTCAGGCAGTTGCTAATATATATATTACGGTGTTTAGTTTTTGGTGTAAATTGCCCTATAGGTGGCACTACTATGCTGCATTTTTCAAGATTTCGTTATAGCTGATTAATTGAAGTTTTTTCAAGGTGTTGAATCTAAAATTGACCTCCACTTTACCTCCATAATATACAGTAATGTTGATAAAAATGGGCAGTTAGCATTAGAAAAGTACAACTGCGATGAAAAAAAAAAAAAAAATCCATATTTTATCACAAGTAAATACGTTCCAAATTATACTTTCTTTCTAGATTAAACTTTGAATTTTAATAGTTTTCTAAAGCACAGTAGAAGTTTATCTCTGTGTGTAACTGCTTTTGTTAATTCCTCGCGAGCATTTTTCATTTGTAGTGTTCTGTTTTCATAACTTTTGAGTTCCACTCTTAGAAATATGGAAGTACCATATGGAACTGAATATGGTTTCTTACTCAAGAATGGAATACCAGATTTCAGGATAAAAAGAAAAAAAATTACGTTAAATTTAACTTAAAAAAATATTTTCCTGGTTTCGGTGAGTAAAAATCTAACAGTCAATAAATTCTACTGTTTTTTAGTTGCAGGTCTGAGTAAGCCAAACTAAAATTTAGTTTTGTTTGAATTTAGATTATAAAACTAAATCAAAACGTTTTTCAGTTGAGATTGGAAGGCTATACCAAAACTAAACATATTTTTTAAAGGAAATAAAATTATAATTGTAAGAAAAAAATGTAATATTGTAAAAATATACATTTTTTAAACAAACAATGGAATTTTTGAATACTAATATTCACAATAATGACAAAACTGCAATAATTTATTTCATTAAACTAGTATCATTTACTTAAAAACTATACTTATGTAAATGGGATACATAATTTATTTCATTTCAAACTGTAAGCATATTGTCACAGGTTTTTACATTAGGTCAATTTGTAGTTAAGCATGTAACCGAAAAATCAATTCAACAGAGATACGATATGACAAACAATAGCATTTAATAAAAATTCTTAGGCAGTGAAAAAAAAAAAAAACTACATTTTTATAAGGAGGCTTTGCCTCTTTCTTTTTATTTTGTAATATAAAGTGGAAATATTTTTTTTTAATACAAATAAATAGAAAAAAAATGTTTATTATCTAATATTTTCTAAGAAAATATAATTTATTTGGGAGAAACAATCATAAAAAATCAATTTTTCCAAGTTTTCTGTTTTTTTTTCCCGAAAAAAAACCGGTAAAAAAACAGTTTTTTTCCGCCACTTATATTTTTCCGCAAAATTTACATCTCTACGTACGACAACAATGTGCGAAAAAAATCGTGGTCCAAGCTTCACAAACGATGGCAAAGCCCGGATTAACGCCAAGGAAGGTGATAATGAGTGTTTGGTGGGCAAGAAAAGGAGTTGTCTATCATGAGCTGCTCGAACCTGGCCAAACCATTAATTCAACCATCTACTGTGCACAACTAATGCGATTGAAGCAGGCGATTAAAAAAAAAAAAAAAAAAAAAAAAAAAAAAAAACGACCGAAATTGATCAATAGGAAAGGCGTTGTCTTCCATCATGACAACACACATCTATGCACCCACCGTATAGTCGGGTCCTGGATCCGACCGATTACTATTTGTTCCGGTTCCGACCTCTGCGGAACTCTCTTAATGGTGTTAAGCT
Source organism: Maratus speculifer (assembly GCA_964019185.1). Taxonomy (NCBI): domain Eukaryota; kingdom Metazoa; phylum Arthropoda; class Arachnida; order Araneae; family Salticidae; genus Maratus; species Maratus speculifer. The sequence goes on along the minus strand of OZ025290.1, from coordinate 247,510,461 downwards.
GGCTTCAAAAAAGGCTTGAGAAAATCACTTTGTTCAATTTTTTGCAGAATCTCTCAGAAGTTCTACAGTGACGGAATTATGGTTTTACCAGAAAAATGGCAAAAGGCCATAGAACAAAACAGCACATATATTACTGATTAGTTTTTTAAATTTTTATAAATAAATTCAGTTTGAAAAATACGAAAAAAAGCGAAATTACTTTTCCCCCAACACAATATATAATTTCGCAGATGATAAATATTTACAAATAGCAATCTCTGCAGCCGAAAACAACGAAAAAAAAAAAAAAGTCTCAATTTGTTTAAACAAAATACGTGTATTGTCATATTACGCATACGCTTCAAACCTATACAATGATGTAAATAATCTTTTAAAATACATCCGATAGTTCTTATAATTAGTTCTGACATACTTAAAAAATTCTGTTATAAAAATGGCGTCATTTATGTATTATTTAATTTTAATTTCAGGTGTGTATGTGTGTAAATGTTTTGCTATTTCGGAGCCAAATATATAGGGGGAAAAAGTAATAAATCGCCAAACATAGATTCAATGGATCGACTTTGACAACGAATATTTCTTTTAAGCCGTACAAAGATTGATCCCACATTTAAATATTTTTATCTTATATTATTTCTAATTGATTTTTTTCTTATTTGTATTTGAAATAAAATCAAAGATAATTTTTTTTTAAATTTTGTTTTTTGAAATGTTTGTATTTTTTCATTTTAAATTAACATAAAAGTTTCAACTCTTTTACAAGGATACCTTAATATGGACTCGCCAAATGAAAAACAAATGCCAAATGGTAACCATTTCATACAAAATAAAAGAACTTTCTGTCATAACTTTACAACTAATCTACGTAGATTGGTGTACTATATACGAAAACCTTCCCTGAAATAATATCTATCTAACAATATAAGTGAAATCAAAATACCTTCAGTGGAACCGGAAAAGTAAGCGGAAAACCGAAAATTTTCGTTTGTATTTTATATATATACTAGCAGGCGTCACTCGCTACACTGGGCTGCCTATCGAGATGAATCATTGATTTTTTTTATAGTAGGTTTTGTTATAGAACGGCATAGCCCTATGCAATTTACAAAAACTGTCATTCAAAATTTGTCTAATTAACAGTGTAAATCTCATCAAAATCGGTTTTATTAAGACTAATCTTTCATAATCGGGTTTATGTGATTATAGAAATTTATTTCAAAATAACTCGCTAACTCTATAATTCAGTATTATAGAGCAATATGCAATATACTAAAACCATCCCTGAAAAATTATCTAACTTATAATGCAAGTTCAATCAAAAAACGTGTAGTAGATTTTTTAAAAATGAATTATTATCCACAAATGAGTTTTACTGATTATTGAACTTTCTCCCATAATTCGATAAATAAGTAACATAAAACAATATGAAACATGCTAGATGCTTCCAAAAAAATTATTCCATAAAAATACTTTGAGCAGGACTCTGATTATCAACAACCGGAACAAAATACCAATTTGTATTTCATGTTTAAAGTAAAAGTATACAGATGTAACGTCATAATAATATTGATCATTAAAAATTTATGAAACAGAATGATACTTTTAAATATCTCAGCTCAATAAATGCCGTAATTGAGTCAGAATGACGGTAAAGTAGTATAAGCAGTAATTTAAAGAAGTTTCAAGATGCACAAATGTTGTGATTTACGATTATAGTTACAACAACTGTATAGTTAATTTTGTACCAAAGCAGTCTCGCATAACTGAATTAATCAGAGTTGTATTCCAATTATAGAAATTTCTTCATCTTAATTTTTAAATTATTTTAATAAAAGTGCTATGTTGAAGAGTACAGATGTCATATATGCACAACGTTGGCACAATCATTTTGGACGCCAATTTAGCAAAAAACTCGTTTTTAATACCAGTTACATACAGATTTTTAAAAAGGGAATAATAGCAATAAATAAAAAAAGTTCAATTAATAACTGTAGAACAAAACAATTTACATAATAAAAAAAAAGTAAATAAACAATTTATAATAACTAAACCACAACATCCGGGATACCAGTTCAAACAAAATAATGACACATTGGCCCCAATTAAGTACCCTGATGCATATATGACACTGACTTCAGAAGAAATTTTGCGCCAATGTACTGCATAAATGACATCACTGCCGCTTCAAGCTATATACCAGTAGCTTGCAAGTAATTTTATTGTGTATTTTCCATGCCGCTGCTATAAATGACATTAAAAATGCTGCAATTTAAAAGTTCGGTGCGTTTATATTATATCACTCCATTGTCGCAAAGCGCAAAAGTTGGCGCCAAATGAAATATTCAAACTATTTGTCATCATTAGTGCGAAAGTAATCATTTTTAAAATATAGCATCTCAAAATTACATAGTTTCGAGTACTATTTTATTAAACAAAGAATATATAGAAAGTAAAAGAACAAACAAATATTTACAATAAAATATTTTTTTCAATATCTCCATCTAAACTGGAAATATGAAATTGCAACTATTTCTTGGCACTGCAGTAAACATCGTCATTTTTGAATCAGGGGAAAATGTAAGTTATAACTCAATAAAAAAATATTTTTGATTCCAGAAATAGTAAATTTAACAGTAAATTTTACGGTTAAATAATAATTAAAGAGAAAAAGCGTTTTCAATAAATAGCAGGTTACAATGTTTTAAATAAAAATTATTTGCAAGTTTGAGTTGAAATAAATAACGATTAAGGATGTATTTCAATGCAAAATGATTAATTTCTAATTATAAATTCCTTTTTGCTCTCAAACGCATCAAATTGTCAAATTCTATAACTTAGAAACTGCATAATGTGCCGTGTTTGTCAATTTTTTTTATAAATGCAGAAAATATTGTAAAAAAGGCTGCGAAAGCTGGCGTCTTGAACCGAATTTTCCAAAGCGAGATATCTGGTAACGAAAAAAAAAAAAAAAAAAAAAAAAGTGCCATACGGAGAAAATAATCGCTTATAAATAAAATTCTAATTAACTGGGCGAAAAATGAAATCACACAGCCTCTTATACATCTCTTCAAAAATCGCTTCAAAAGGTTTCATGTTTTTAATTTTAGAAATGAGTCTGAAAATGTCTTAGAAATATTTTAGCTCTTCAGGATGGAAAAATATTTTTTTGGAGACATCCTTAATCAGGGTTGGGTTTCTTCTGGAAGAAACCTATTTCTTCCAAGACAGTGGAAGAAACTGGAAGAAATGGAAAAAACTGGAAGAAATCACCAGAAACCAAAACAAATGCTGAAAGTTAAAGTACATTAACTATGTAAAAGAATTAAAGTATAATTACATGAAATCTAAATTAAAAAATTTAATTATTATTAAAAATATTATTTTTGCAAAGTTTTTTTTTTTTTTAAGGTTCTGCAGACATTTTCGATTGATAGATTTTTACTACTGTAAAGGTTGGGATTTTTTTTTTTTTTTTTTTTTTTTTTTTTTTTTTTATGGAATGGTTTTTTTTTTTATTATTTAATTGCTCCATTTATAAAAAAAGAAAAATAAACTACCTACAAATTGTTTATTTTTATATAAAAAATATATTATTTTCATATAAATGTGCATTATTTTAAACTGTGCAACACAGTGAATAAATAAATTTGTAATTTTTTATATTTTTCATCTAGCATGAATATTTCAATGCTGATTTTAAAAGATTACTGTTCTAAAAACATCTATGGGTATGCTAAAATGCTTTTAAACTATCCTGAAATGTAGGACTTGAAAAAAAAAAAAATCGTAATATTTTGCTTTCATCCAGTTTAAGTTGAGAAATTGATTGCAGCATCCTACGCTAAAAAACTTTTTTGCTACACCATGTTGCATTATACTAAGAAAAATAAAGATATTAATGACTTTTTTTTTAATACTGAGGATAGGTCAAAACAGGTTTTTAAACCAAAACTGAATTTAGTTGACCTTCCTACTTTTTGGCCAAAAATGATAACATCCCAAAAAAATTTTAAGTAATTAAATTGTATGTTTTAAAGTAATTAATACATACATAAATATACATAATTGAAATTAATTATATGTATAGTATTTATTAATTATGTAAAACTGTTAATAATCCAAAAACTTTATCTTCAGATACAATAATACGTCGTAAATAATTCATCCATGACAGAGAAAGATTTTCTAATTATATGAATCTCATTTAATAAAAAAATATTTTAGTTTTAGGTATATACAATACATCTTGATTTTTCTTCTGTAATGATTTTTGTAAATAATCATTTGTTATTCTAGAACTTTCTCGAAGAATTTTTGAAATCTAATGCAGTTTAAACTAAAAATTTTCCATAAAATGATTGATAAATCATGACTGATAATTATAAACAATGAAGTTCATTACAATACATTCATTTGAGCTGATAAAGTTTAAATCAATAACTAAAATTGAAAATTTCCGAAGGAAGAAACAAGATTTTCAGAATACCAAGTGTTTTGATTTGGCCGAATTTTCGCCCTCGTTTTTGGCAAAACTCAGATTTTGAGGCAAAAACAAAACCGTATTTTTGACTGATCTCTATTTAATATAGTAATTATTATACATTATTTACATTAATAAAATTGATGTAAATTAAAAGCTTTTATTTAAATGGGTTTCATTCTACCATTAGTAAAGAATCTACTATTTACTACTAGTTTCAGAAATTTAAATAATAATAATAATAAAAAAATATGTTGGTTAAATTGAAATAGGTAACATTTAACTGATTTTGTGTATTTTGGATAAATTTCTTTTCATTTAGCCAATGATTGAAGATCGCTAGATAAGTGTTGTGTGTGATCTTGGCTATAAAACTGATGCAATTATTAATTTAGCATGTATGCTTAATTAAATTAGTTTTGGTCCAGTGAAATTAATTTATATTAGGTTATAGAAAGAAGATATTTATTATATCTTACAAAATTGAAAATATATGGTAAATTCTTAAAGAAAAACAGCTTCTTCCATTTCTTCCACTTGGAAGAAACCTATTTCTTCCGGCGGGTTTTTTCCATGGTTTTTTCCGCGGTTTTTTCCACTGCGGAAGAAACTTGCCAACCCTGTTTTTAATATACATTTTGGAACGATGCTGGTGTAGCAGAAAAGTATCAAAATGTATCAAAAAAATTATGTTCCAAATTACGCCAATTTTCTGTAAACTGGATTATGGAAGACGTCGGATCAATTTAACCCTCTATTTTAAAGTTCATTATGTGCTAAACCATGCCAATCAACGTACGCCAATCGTCGGTAGAATCGATTACTTAATTTTACCACCTTAATCCTTAATTAATACATATGTTATAAACTAAAACTATACTTTCAAATTTTGTTGATTTTATATTCAGTTGTTACAACTAGACATAAAGACGTACAGCTAGACGTTTCCCGATGTAAATATATGCGTCATTGCGATGGTGTTTTTGTTAACTTGCGGAATAGTAGTATCATAATATTTAATATTAACAATATTTCTGACCTAACAAAGAGTCCACGTAGCTGTCATTTTTTTTTTACCAGCATATTTTTCTCATTTTTCTTCGTATAGGTTGCTGCAAAAATTGTAACGAAAAGTAATATTTTTTGTTAGCTAGGCGTATGTAATAAATTACCAAATGTCGTTTCCATATTTGTCATTCCTATGGTATTCAGTTCATTTGAAATATAAATCTTTCTCTCATTTCATGTAGAATATATACATGTAAAATAGTTATATTACATACATTTAAAATACACGCCAGTCACGCATTTCATTAAAAATACAAATTAAAAAAGGGAAGAATTCCATGTCTTCTTCTGATTGGCGCAATTGGCGAAAAAAAAAATCCAAGATGGCCATTTTAATATACTCAAATTTTTCAAGGTATAGGAAAAACTTTATTTTTAAATTTTTATAAACATATATTTTTATATTATAAATGTTATATTTGTTTTCGATCAAACAAATAAATAAAAGTAGTTAAATAATTTATAATAAATTAACAACAATATCCATGTTTCCTGATCAGATGAAATAACGCCATTTTACCGATAATTAGGTATCCCGATGCGTATATCCCATAAATATCCATATGAATAATCGTAAGTTCTCTTTTTTTTTAATTGTGTATTTATTTAAATAAAATTACTTAGTTTATTTCTCTTTATTCATATTTTTCCCCAATTAATATCGCAGTTATAATTTTTTAATCAAAAACAGCATAATATATCGTTTGTGCAGCTGTAAAACGTAAATAAATAACAATCTTTGCGAAAAAAAAAATCTCTATTTGTTATAAAAGAAAAATAGATGTATCGTTATAATATAAATAGGACGCCAACCTATTCAACGATGTAAGTAATTTTAAAAAATGCATCTAGAAGACAAGTTCTTGAAATTAACCCTGGCATACTTAAAAAATTCTGTTTAAAAAATGGCGTCATTTATATTTTGATTAATTTTAATTTTAGATTTTTTTGTTTGTTTGTTTGTTTGTTATTCCGTAGCCAAATATGTAGGCAAAAAGTGATAAATTGCCAGGTATTGATTCAATCAATCGACTTTGACAGCGCATATTTTATTTAAGCCGTAGAAAAAATTGCATCCATATTTAAATAAAATAATGTTATTTTATATTATTTCTGAATGATTTTTTTTCGTATTTGAAATAAAATCGGTAATAATTTTTTTATTTTATTTTTAGAAATGTTCGTATTTTTTTCTTAATTTCTAATTAATATAAAAATTTCAATTCTTTAACAACGATAGCTTAATATGCCGCGCCAAATGAAAAACCTATGCCAAATGGTAACCCTTTTGTCCAAAATAAAAGAACTTTCCGTCATAACTTTATAACTAATCTACATAGAACAATGTACTATATACGAAAACCTTCCTTGAAATAATATCTATCTAAAGATATAAGTTACTTCAAAATCCCTTCAGTAGAATTGGAGGAGTAAGCGGAAAACACGAAATTTCCGTTTGTATTTTATATATGAGGACCCCAGAAGCCAAGTGGTATAAGTGACAAAATTGAAAAAAATAAACTAAATACACAGACGACCTAAAAATATGCTTTTTTCATTTCAGGTAAAGAAATATAAGTGATTTTCTTATTATTTGCTGAGTTATAGAGGCAAACCACTTTTTTCGAAAAACAAACAATATTGATTAATTATACATTTAAAGAAAACTGTACTTTATTTTTTAACATTTATTGAAATAAGAGTTCAAAGACCAGAATGCAACAAGCAGAAATTTCCTATTTCAATTCACTCAATTGTTATTGATGTTCGAATTTAACTTCAATTATCTTTAAACTCAATTTACTCCAAATCGAAATTTTGTCACTTGTATCCCTTGGCTTCTGAAGTCGTCATATATAAGTAGAAGTAGATAACATAGTTGGAATTATGTGTGAAAATTTGTTTGAATGGTCACAAGAATAACAGTAGACGTTCCCATATATTGTATAGAATAGAATTATGTGAAAATTATAAAACAGAACGTCTTAAAATCTGTCGTTTTACTAAACTATATCAAGCTGAAATGGGAAGTCACATAATTTGAAATATTTGCTTCCACTCTTTTCCCCTTGCATGTGTAGTATGGTCACTGTATATTTTTTGTTCAAAAATAATTTTTGGTACTACTCTGTTATTCCGTCGACCAAAATACTATCGCCAAATTATAAGATTAAATGCCAATAATGGATGATCGTGAATGTTAATTCAGTGACAATACGATACGCGTGTATATACGATACACGTGTTTGAAACGTCATTAAGGGATTTTTATTTTCACTTTTTATTTGTATTTTTATTAATATTCTACTAATTATTTTTTTTATTACTAGGGGGGCCCCGCCCCCCTGCTCGCTATGCTCGCCAACCCCCCGCGTAATCGCTTCGCGATTCCAAATTATTGGCTACCCCGGCTTGCTGCGCTCGCCAATACCCCATGGTATGAATAATGCAGTTGCAGACCTTTCAAATGATGTGTCACACGACTGGTGCTGTAAAGAAATTAAAAATGTGCCCCCCTGGGGGGCAGAGTGGGAGGCGACACAAAAGACATCCATAATATGAATAAGCAGCTGCAGACCTCTCAAATGATGTGTCACACGACTGGTGTTGTAAAGAAATTAAAAATGTGCCCCCCTGGGGGGGGGGGGCAGAGTGGGGGTGACACACAAGATATCCATAATATGAATAAGCAGTTGCAGACCTCTCAAATGATGTGTCACACAATTGGTGTTGTAAAGAAATTAAAAATGTGCCCCCCGGGGGCAGAGTGGAGGATGACACACAACACATCCATAATATGAATAAGCAGTTGCAGACATTTCAAATGATGTGTCACACAACTGGTGTTGTAAAGAAATTAAAAATGTGACCCCCCCTGGGGAGAGCAAAGTGTGGGGGTGACACACAAGACATCCATAATATGAATAAGCAGTTGCAGACCTTTCAAATCTTGTGTAACACGACTGGTGTTGTAAAGAAATTAAAAATGTGTCCCCCCTGGGGAGCAGAATGGAGGATAACACACAAGACATCCATTATATGAATAAGCAGTTGCAAACCTCTCAAATGATGTATCAAACGATTGGTGTCGTAAAGAAATTAAAAATTTGGCGAAATATTACAGTTATCGCCAAGTTGGCGTCACTTTTGACAACTAATTTTGATCGCCAAATTTGGCGATATATCGCCAAGTTGGCGACATACTTGGCGATTGTTGGCGATGGTAACCTTTCCTCTCTTTATGGTAACCCATACGGCGATGCATAGACGGAGTCCTTTCCTGATTGGTCTATTCGACTCATGGAAGGAGTGGACAACCCGGATTCGTTAGTTCCGGAAATCTTCCACATCAGCATCATTCCAGGAGTCATTCCTTTTCAGGCTAGTTTTTTTTTTACTATAGAAGGATTATTCAAAATAAAAATTACGCCAATATGTATAATTTGGCTATTAGTTTGGCAATTTGTATAATTTGGCGAAATCGGTCGACGGGATAACAGAGTAGTACTTAATTTTTAAATAAAATTAATGTCTTTAAAAACTGATTTTGAAAATATTTTAAGAACTTGCATTGCAATTTAATAAACAACGAGACTATCTTACAGATATCGGGCATTTTTTTCTCAAAATTATTTATTTATTTAATAAAACTGCATAAAAGTTACAGTTTCCGAATGATCATTATAAAAAAACTAATTTTCCAATAAGTGTTATATTGTGAACATATGCTATTTTGAAATATGTGTAGTGTATACTTTATATTACCTTCAGTTGAATATCGACTGACAGTTCGATATTTCAAATAAACACAAAATATTCAATTTGACACTTTACTACATTGTTGAAAAATATTTATAACTTCGGTTTCTCTGTCTGTCCGCTCTCTAACTAGTCGGATCGCCATGAAATTTAAAAATGTTAATGATATTCATTATGGCACGTTCAGTACTGAAAATGAAGCTTGTAGCAGTTACTATTCCTTTACAGAAACATGCAAAAGAATTCCATTACATTAAGGTTTATGAAGTGAAATGGTTTGCGAGTTTTAGAATTTCAAACTCATTGAAATTTATATACTATATATGATTGAAGTACACTACAAGATGGCTACTATAAGATATGGTATGTATAGCATTTATCGCTCTTTTATAGGGACACTCAAAAATGAAATCCATTACATTACGCTCTATGGGGAAAAAATCGTTTGCAGTTTATTTTATTCATGTTACACAATTTCAACCATATAGAAATTGATACATATTTCTGAGGTGTACTGCAAGCTATTTACTAATATGATGTGCAAGCATTCATCACTGATATGCAGGGAACACAAAATAATTTGGATTCAGATTTGGATAAATAATTCTATGAACAATAATTACTGGAAATACTTTTGTGGTACTCGTTTCTAAATTAAGCTTTTTCTTAAAATATTTTTTAGTGTGTGTAATTTCTGCACATTACAAACAGGGCTGCATCTGAAGTACATTTACGTTTATCGATGTCAATCGCTGAAGGGAAATTGCAAACTATCTATGCTTTTTCTAAATGAACTTAATTTTAGCATACTATGAATTATAAAATATGTCTATAGTTTATAACTGTGCAAAATATTCAGATTTTTTTCCGTACTTTTGATAGGAATTGATCAAATTGTGTTTTCAAATGTGTTATGCGCTTACAAATTGTTTTTTTAGCTATTTTTTTTTTACATTTTATTAAACTGTAAAGCTTTATTATAGAATCCTGAATGTGTTGGAAAGTTTTTTATAATCTATGCTTAATGTATGATTTTAAGATTTTGTTTCCCAAGAATTTTGTTATGTTGATTGAGATTACGTTAGTTATTTAAAAATCAGAATAAACTTTTCTGAAATTTTAGCACACATATAGATGGAAATTGCATAGTAATTCAGTTTCACTAGATATATTTTAGTCTAATTACTTCAAGAATTAATTTCTTTTAAATACGACATACGATGCTAAAAAAAAGAAAAAAAAAAAAAAAAAAAAAAAAAAAAAAAAAACGGAAATGTCATTTCTGAAACAAACACACGCTATTAATCTTCTCCATTCAACAATTCTACAAAGATGCGATCATTAAAAAAAATCATTTCAAGGGTTTTTTTTACATGCAAAATTGAAAGAGTCACGATTTAAAACAACGCAACCAAACTTTCCTTTTCATTTTTTCATTTATAAAATATAAGCTTACGGAAATTACATTAAAAACAAATTATTCTAAGAAAAAGGCAGTGATAGAAATTTGCATTATTTTTCCAAAGGGACTTAAAATAATTTAAAATGTTAAAGGGGAAAACATATATGATTTTTGAGAGAAAAAAGTGTTTTATTGATTATTAATAGGGTACCAAAAAACTCCCCCCCCACCCCGAAAAAAAATTTATATTAATTGGAACTAATCAATAGCTCGGAAATTGCAGTGATTATTGCAATTTTAGCCGAGTTTCTCTGAAGGAAAGGGGAAGTGATCAGGGTTCGTATTAGAAATATTCGTTCGTATTAGATATGATTTCTTCGAAAATATAAAAAATACCCGATATTTTGATATACAATCGACTCTCGTTATTTCGAAATCGGATAATTCGAATCTTCGCTTAATTCGAACTAAACATGAAGTCCCGAAATTTTCAATGGCAGAATAACATTAAAGTTTTTCGTTAATTCGAACTCATTTCTCTTGACTTCGTTTAATTCGAACTAACGAGAATTCTGATTTTTCATTTTTCTTTTCTTTCTCACGGATTTCAGATCATTTTAATAACTTTCTTTCTTTGATTTTTATAAAAATTGTTCCGAACGAGTATACATATAATATAATGATTTTGATATACACTTTCTTAGTGCCCCGTCTGTCCATCAGTGACGCTTTAAGTTTTTCTTCCATTGTGCTTGTTTATAATCTTTTAATTAGCTCATGTATTTATACATTCTAATTTAATATTAAGTCATATTCTAAAGATAACAGACGAAATAAATTTAAAAAACACTATAACATTAATTCATTTGTAATAGTAACCCTTTAAACATGTTTTCATTTCATATTTTCCATAATTCGAACTTCGGATAATTCGAACATTTCTTGTGGTCCCGACGAGTTCGAATTAACGAGAGCCGACTGTATATCCGATTTTTCGATGGATATGCAATACATATCCACTCAATCTAGTCTTCTTTCTCACTTTCAACACAATGCTGAACTGACATAAAAAAATTTAATCTGTTTTAATAAATCACAGACATATGTTTTTAATCTTAAGATTTTGAGAATTTTGATTTTCTTTAATTGTATTTTACTTTCATTCTAAACAACATTTATTTTCTTGGAAATTTTCATTTGAATGCCATTGTCTCAGTCTATTTTTTAATGAGTGTATGATCCAATATAGTCTAAGAAGTAGTCATTTAATATTATTGTTATTCCGCATTCCATAAATTGTGGACATATAATCGGAAGATAAAATCTATGCATAAGTAAGTATGCTTTATGAAGAATTTTAAGTATATGGTAATGCTACTTCAGAAATATCCATATGTACTGTATAAATTGAGTCGGTTCTGACCGGCACCGAATTCTTACATTTCATAACAGACCGTTTTATACGGGATTTATATGGTCCGAGTCCGGGTCGGATAGCTATATTTCACAGTGCACCACCCTGGGCTCAGATCGTTTAGCTTTTATACCGGGTCGGATAAACAATGTTTATGACGATTCGGGCCGCAAAAGCTCCTGGAAATTTCAACCCGTGTAGGCAACTAAAGTCATTTCTTTAAATTAAAAAAAAAAAAAAAAAAAAAAAAAAAATCACTAGCTATTAAACTTTTTATTCACCATTTTAATAATTACGTGATGATATTATATTAAAAAAAAAAAAAAAAAAAAAAAAAAAAAAGAAAAGAAAAAACCATCCCAAGGTCGCTTTAAAGCAAAATTGAAGTGATCACGCTTTAAAACAACGCAACCAAACGTTTCTTCTTTTCATTTACAAAATATAAGTTTACGGGAAATTATAAGACGCAGTTCGTCTGACTAAAGAAAAGAATTAAACGAGAAAGACGAGAATTTAACATGATAATAAACAAAAGAGCGTGCTCGCTATTCTTTCTTTTTTTCTGTTATTAAAAAAAAGAAACGGAAAGTGGTGATGATAGTTGAAGTAAGTGGCTGTATTATCGCGAATAATGAGGGTGAAAAGAAAAATGAGAAAATAATAATATTTGTATAGTTCTGCAAACTACAACTTAAGGTATCCGAACATCTTTAAGACGGAATTTCCTATCGAAATATCGATTTTTATTTTTGCAATAATATTAAAATTGAATCTTTTATCTATCGAAATCTGCTTAAATTTTTTCTGCATTTAAAATAGAACCCGAGTTACAGCCTGTCAAAATTACATATAGTATCGCTTTTTGAATTGTGTTTCAAAGTTATTTTTAGCTTTTTCTCAAAATGAAGTTTTTCAGATTTTTTTTTTTTTTTTTTTTTTTTTTTCGTCTATACGCAAAATATTTTAAAACAAAAAATTACGCATGATATACCAGAAAATTTCCTGTGCTTCTTTTACCAATGTCTATTGAGGGAATAGACAACACTCATGATAAATTATTAAATAGTTTTATATTTACAGTGATATAAATGACAAACTTGAGACAGATTTTGCGATATTTTTCATTACATTAGTACTTTAACTGCCATATCATCTGAGATAGAAATGTTATATGTGTAGCCCAAGCACTAGAAAAGTCGTTCTTGTTATTATGCAATTTACAAAATGTCAATACATAGTCTCATTTTTGAGTTATCACGTTTTGCGGAAATGTCAAATTTTGACTATTTTTCTCTTAAAAAATTATTTCTTGGTAGTTGCTAAAATTTTTATATATTTTTTTTTTCAAAGTTTTAATGAAAATGTCATTATAAACAAGATAAAGTAAAAAAACTAAAACCCCAACTACGACAAAAAACTACGTCAGATTTTACAGACGTCAGTAAAACGTATCAAATATTCACAAGCATATAAATACTGGTGAAGCTCTTTCAAGTAATACCAAACACATTACATATATTTTTATTTTATACTTTTTGTCCGCTAGAGGGCATAATAGTAAATTTGGTGACAAACTTTATAGCTCACAACCAACAGAATATCAAGATCAAGACCCTTCTAATGGCACTGCAGTGGTCTTATTCTGATTACTAAGTACCAAAGAAATTAAGAACGAAAAGATGTGAATTATATGCAATTAGCCCATAAATGCAAGTAAAGTCACAAGCAAATGCTAGTAATATATATATATTCGAAATGTACAAGTGAAGCGCTTTAAAATGATACCAAACACGGCATATCTAGCTTAACTTTATTTTTTTACTCTGTATATTTTGTCCGCTAGAGGGCGCCACATTGAATTTGGTGAAAATCTATATAGCCTATAACCAGCGGACAATTAAGACGCTTCTAATGATATGTCATTTGTCGAATTCTGATTAGTGGTTTAGAAGTTACGAGGGAACAGATGAACATACATACATACATACATACATACATACATACATACATACATACATACATAGCCTGTCAAAATCATAACCCTCCTTTGGCTTTGCCGTAGTCGGGTAAAAATGGATAACAAGAAAAAATTTCAGAAACTCACTTCCGAAAGTGTGCAGATACCTTAAACAATGTAATTGTAGGATCATTACTTTGTTAACATTCAAAATTTATTATTAATAAAAGGAACTAATTATTTTTTTAAAAATGCAGCCGTTCTCAAACATTTTTTTTTCTTTAAAGCTTGTCTTATTCTTTCAGTACTGTCTCTCTGTGTTTTGTAGATAAGTAGAGATCAACAAATGAAAAATATTTGGTAGCTAGCAAAAATTTTCAGTAAAGTAATTACTCCACACCCCATCCATCACCGCTGTCAGATTTTTCGCTATTTTTTTATAATTCAATCGTAGAACTTTCAAAGTGTATGAAAGATTTTAATAAATTGATTAGTAAATAATAATCATGATTATAGTAATAGTATATTTTGATATTGCATGGTGAAACTTATTATTATTAACACTTATTCAGTAACTGCCATTTCAGCAAAAATCTAACTTATATTAGCATTTTCTTGTAAAATTCTGAAAAAACTTTATGAAAAATTTATGAAATTTTTTTATTTTTAATAACACATTGTATAAACTTTCAAAATTTTGTCAACAATTTTTTAATGTATCTCTACTATTCTTTTAAAAAGAAAGATAAGTATAAAACAAATTTAAAAATTTCTAATAGTTATTTGAACAAGAAGGAATGCATACGATGTTAGTTAAGGCTGTTTGCGTTTTGAACCGAATTTTTGGACGCAACAGCGCAGAAAAACAAAGGAAAATCTGTCATCAGTAGAGATCAGTTGTTTGTAATTCAAATTGTAACTTATTTATCGAAAAATTAAATAGGAAATAGGAAATCTGCAATTAAGCAGAGGTCTGTTCAGACTTTTCTCGCAGGATCCTATTTTTGTGAAATTGTGAAGTTTTTCTTCTATTTGTCAAAATTCCAGTCACAGTTTTGTTTATTTTAAACCATCGATGTATTCAGGTTCTATTCTTCATTCTAAAGCGAACTAATATCTTATTTTTTCAGTTCAGCTGTTTATTTACTGTCGAGATCTTATTTTCAAATGATTAAATTTGTAAAAAGTTCCGTTTGAAGGTGAAAAAATTCTGTGAAAAATCTATTTAAGAGACAAATAATTTTGTGAAGGGTCCTGTTTTGAGATAAAATGTTTTGTGAAGGGTCCTGTTTACAGATAAAAATTTTTTGAAGGGTCCTGTTTTAAGATAAATTATTTTGTGAAGGGTCCTTTAAAGGACCTAAAATTTTCTAAACAATCCTTGAATTAAGTGTTGTTTTTTGGGGGAGGAGAGTGGGGGATCCCACAGACTAATTTAATATAAGTTATTTGATACAGTAGTTTGGATTAAACTTTTAAAAAGAGAGAGAAGAAGAACAGGAAGTGTCTTATTTCAATAAATATATATGTTACGATTCACGATTTTCCGTTTGAAATCCCCATAAATTTCCATACATACGTTAACTTCTTTTAGAAAACCCGCAGGAATATGTCGTTTCTAATTCCATTTGCAGTCTGATCAAATGTCATTGACCGCACAGTTCCTTGGAAAAACCATTACTCGAAAACCAGGAAACTCGTAAAAATATACAACTCTACGAAATCCAGTTTCTGACATTCTGAACGTAGTTAGAAAATTTTGTTCTCACATATGTATATACTTAGAGATCGACAGAAAGTTCGGTTTTGTTTTTGGCCCGAAATTTGAGCTTCGCCGAAAAATCATTTTTGGCGAAAATTCACCCGGACCGAAACTATCTGTATTCCAAAAGCCTCGTTTCTTCGAAAATTTTAAATATTACTCATTAATTTGAGATCCGATTAAATATGACGCTCTTTATTTATTGCTATGAGTTTCACTATTTATATGTCATGAATGACTCAAGACGAGTCCAGATTATAAAACAAGCAATGCATATATATTTAGATTTTCAAAACGCGTTTCACGTGCTTATTAAAAGCTGCAAACTTAACAGTATTGGAAAAAATTTAGTTTGAAGCGACAAAAATGTTTTGAATATTTTGTGTGAAAGTTCTAGTATATAACAGATGATCATTTACAAAAATCATTATAAAAGATAAATCGAGGTATGTATACCAAAAATATTTTTTAATTAGATGAAATGTATATTATAGTTAAAAAATCATTCTGTGTCGCTGATGAATTATTTATATTCTATTTTACACAAAAATAAAAGGTTGTCGTCAGAGATACATCAAAGCGTGAACTTGAGCCACACATAATTAATAATTACAGTAAATTTTGCCTAAGGCGGAATCGGAACCGTGATAACTTTCCGTAGTCGACAATATTCTGACAAATTTTACTCTATATCTATGGATTCATCGCAGATAGCTGAAAACCTTTCCGAGTTAGAAAGATTTCAGTCTTACATAGAGTCTACCTTACAGACAGTTTATTTAATAAAAACATATAATAAATTAATAATTATGTATTAATTCCTTTAAATAATGTGAACATTTTCAGTTTCGTTTTCGCCCGAAAGTAGGATGGTTACCGAAATTCGATTTCCGTTTCGGTCGATCCTTAATTTAAAATGTAGAAATTCAGACTAAGTTTCATTTTGGTCATTAACATTTTCTGTAAGATTAATAAATGCTGCAAAATTATGGTGGAAAAATCTAAGAAGGAAATAAAATATAATAGTTATTATATTTTAACTAAAAATAAATAAATAAATAAATAAATAAATAAATAAGTAAATAAATAAACTACTTAGTTTGTATTTATAAAATCATTATTTATAAAAGAATTATCTACTTCCTTTACTAATTCGATTTATTGTATTGTCATTGATTTTTCGACGCTATAAAGAGAGAATGTGGAAAATTGTAGAACAATTGTGGAAAAAAAAAACAAAAAAAAAGTAAACACCTCCTAACTCTGTAACTAATAATAACAGAAGAAAGCTACTGATACCAAACGATTGGAAATAAAATTATTTTTAAATGATTTATATTAAATTTACTTAGGTAGTCATCTACGAATCAAATCCAGACTAAACTTTTTATTTTCAATGATAGCACCCAAGTTTGACAGTATATTTTAAATCTTCCGTTCAAACTATACCTAGAAGTAAAATTTCAAGTTATTTAGATGATTTTTTTTTTTTAATTATTGACACTTGAAATTTTGAACTTTAAATGTTAAATTACATTTTCATATTTTTATTATAGACTGGGAGGCGGAAGCACAGACCCAATGGTAGAATATTGATAGAAAATTACTTCATAGATGTTAGTATAATAGTGTGCAGTACTTCAGATGCAGTAGAGTATCCGAAATCTTTTGTGTATCCCTGTAAATACTATCTGCTTTCTGTTATACAGGAAGTAACCTGTAATAAACCTCAGTAACGTTTATGAATTTCGTAAAATGTGAAATAGTTTTATATTATTAAAACGCGCCCCAAATAATGTTTCCTCCTATACTAATATGAAATAGAATACTTTTGTGCGACCCTGATAATTAATAACAAATATTCTTTGCACTACAGATTGGACAGAATGTATATTTTAATCTATACTTCATAGATGCATATCAATTTTATTATATTCGAAAGAGTATACCATTAAAATGTACTTGAAATTTTTTTACCATTGGTCGTAACGTAAAGGAATACTTTTGATTGCCCTTATAATTAAACTATGCATCCGATTTTCATAAGATTTGAAATGACTCGACAAATTCTGCACCAATTATGTATTTTAAATTTCAAATGATTCTGTTGGGTTGTATTTGCTCTGTTATATGTGGACAGATGGACGGACTGAACGACGACTATAGGTACTACGCATTTACATAATTACAAACGCACCTATAAGTTAATACAGCAAATTAAACAACGATGAATAACTTCACTTGTAACGACATCCCACTTAAAACATTACAATAATCCGATCGGAAGAGGCGGAGGTTTAACGGGATTTCCACTGTATAAACGAAAGCCATAGAAAACTTTTTTTTTCTATGCTTAAAAAAAGAATTGTTGTTCTCCCGGGCATTTCTTACGACGGGCAACAAAGGGTTAATAAACCATAATAAAATTAAAACAAAAGCTTTTTTTTTTCGTTAGATTTAGTCTCATTAAAGCTCGTAAAGGATAAAATCACTCGTGTATGGTGGTGGTCCTAATGTCTTCCAGTTACAACACAGCAGCAAGGTTACGGCGACCTTTTCAGCCTGATAATCAGCTCTCACGAATAGTGTATGCAAAAACATCCAAAATAATCAACGACCTCCGTGAACTTCAGTTAGCTAGCATGTTGGCAAACGTATCTGATCAATCTCGCCAGGAAGGTTGCATTTTGGCGTTCGAATTACTTTTGTATGGCTTCAGCTACTACCATTCAGCAACTTTCTGGACGTAATTCATAGATGAAAGTAAAGTTCTCAAAGGAAGTAGGAACAAATGCATTTCCCCAGGTTTATTTTATTTTTTTATTGATAAATGAATTATGGAGATAAATTGGCACTATTTGAGTCAGTTTCGCTTACAAAGAGCAGATATATTATAAACAGATGCGGATTACATATTATTCACATTATATTATTACACAAGCCTAGGGGCCTAGAAGAGGGGTGGCCCCGGTGCTGAATTTTTTAAAATATGTATCGAGTTAATATGTACCGCAAATGAGGGTTTATGTGCCATATTTATTACTTTATTAACTTATTGAATCCTCTATTCGTTGCGTGCATCATGCATAATGTGTGTATTAAGATATAGGCAGGACTCTTGCTATGAGCCCCCCCCCCCCCTCCCTAATACAACAAAAATATAAGATTATAAGAAATAAAGATTCGCGAATTAACGTTCGCTGTTATGCACTTGGAAAATTCACAAACTTAATTGACACATTTGTTTGAAACTTTAATAAAAATTATAGCACGCTTTCTGTTTCTCATAGACTGGACAAAAGTGACAAATCGAATTAGGAATGTTATTAAACCTTTGACAAACAAGAACTATATTGCATTTTCTATTATTATAATTGGCAAAATTATAAAATTAGTTGGTAAATAGTAAAATTAGACCTAACAATTTGTGGTTCTCCCCCCCCCCCTCCGCCCCTAATAGAAAGTCCCAACGGTAGCCCTGGATGTAGATTTATATTCCTAACACTGTCTATTTTCTTATATATTCATATAAGAAAATACTGGATTCGGTAAATTTCGGCAAGATTTTTGCCCTTTTTTTTTTATTAAGCACAATAATTTGCAAAATTAAAACAAAGTTTCGGTTAATATGCAATAGGAAATTTATTCTAAACAATAAAATTATTTTAGAGAGAGATTTCATAAAGGTTTGTATAAAAGTATATCTAATTGTAAATTTATTGTACATTTATTTTGAAAGAAAATGTGTGTAAATTATTCAAAAATATTCACAAAACTGCAATATATAAATATATTATAGCTTTGAAAAAGGGGAAGGATCCCACAAAATGTTAAGTTTAAGGGCCCAAGTTTTGGTTAATCCACCGCTGATTAAAATGTAATGGGTGTAAATTATGGGCGTAACTAACTAGAATATTTCCTGGGAGGAAGGGAAGCATCGTACAGAGCATCAGAATCCTTAGCAATAAATAAATGAATGAATGAAAATATCTTCCAAATTATAATACCATCGAATATTTCATACAAAGAAAAACTTTTAGAAGTTTTAGAAAGTAGTATATGCAATATTTTCAACTTTATTTAACAAACAAACAAACAAAAAAAAAAAAAAAAAAAAAAAAGAAAGAAAGAAAGAAAAAGAAAAAGAAAGAAAGAAAACAATGGTACATACGAAATTAGGTTTAAAAAGTGCTATAACGCCTGAAAAAATTGATGAAGCAGAATTTCTCTGTTAAATTTAAGATAATTTGAATAATTAGGCGCGCTTGTCACATATCACTTTATCAACTAAAAGTTAGTGATTCTGTTTAACACAACTCATTTTTATATTCTAAACCAAATAAAAAAAATTCTACTTTTAAAACAAACGTTATTCAGAGTTCTCTAGCGGTTATACAGACTTACTTGTATAATGAATTAAATAAAAATTTGGTTTTTTTAGTCGAAAATGTTTATAAGCATAAAAAAATAAATGAATCCAAATTGAATATGAATCAGCTGTATGCTATCTTTTTAAAAATAAAAACCGACTTTTTTTCTAAGTGGTTTAATAAAAAAAAAAAAGCCCGCCAGCTATTTTTTGACTGAACCTGAACTAAGTAGTGCATTTTACTATTTTTTAAAAGGGAAGGGAAACAGATTGGATGCATGTGAATAATCGCATACACACCAAATTGACCTCAGGCTGATCTTGGATGCAATAATATAAAAATAAGTAATAATTAAAGAACTTGTAACTGTCTCGCAGGCGGAAGCTTTGGCGATGTCGTATCCATTTCCTAAAAAGACAAAGGCATTCCAATATAAAAGATAGGAAATGATTTGCCGCAACTAATGGAAGAATGTTTGCGTGGTAAACTGATGACCATCTTAATTTTTTATCATGTATGCTACGACTAATGGCGCCAACTTTAAAAAGCCCATGAGGCGCGCGCCCATCCAATAATTTGATCTCTCCACCTATCCAGTTTCTACTGATTTAATTCGCAATTTATTTTATTTATTTAATCGATGAAATAAAATTTGATTTTGTTAATGTTCTCAAAATAATTTTGTTTGAAAAATAGCAAGGGTATCCATTAGACTCACAGGGGCACTAAAAACCCAATCAGCGGATGTATAGTTAATTTTCACACACACACACGAAATAAAAAAGTAAGTAAATAAATAAATAAATACATAAAGCTATCTCCTGCCTTTTTTACCATCTGATTTCATTTTGATGAAGCACTTAGGCGACTACAATGCATGGCTTTTTTGACGTATATGTTTTTGCCATTTGAATAGTTAGGAATTCCGATGTTATTTAAATTTTAAAAAATAATAACAATGTATTTAGAAAAAATAACTTATAAAAATGTAATTTAATATCATTATTTATAAAATTATTATAATTTAAAAATTTACTTAAACATAAAAAAAAAAAACATTATTTAACTTCGAATTATCATTTTGAGTCATTCGCTTCTCTCTTCTTTCGAGAATGATCAATGTTACATTAATATGATATCAAATAAATTGGCCAGAATAATTTCAATATCAAAATGAAAGTAATAATTATGCAACTTGTAAAGCGTATTGTATAGAAATTGTGCAAAACATTAAAAAAAAAAAAAAAGCAAAATAATTCAGGCAAATTATAAATACACTTCATGTAGATTGCTAATCATGATTGAGAAATAATAATGCAGGAAGCATTGTCGAAAGAATTTCGAAATGCGATTAGGATTGTCAGTAATAAATGACATTTTATAATAATAAAGGAAAATTACAGCAAAATGATGTTTAACAATAATAATAACAGCTTTTAAAAATAACAAAATGGTGGAAAGATATTCGAAAAAAATATTTTTAAAATCATATACTTCAATAGAATCATATACAATTTTAGTATTTCTTAGAAAAATTTAAGGTAACGTGTACAGACAAAAATCACATGCCTAACAAATAATTAAAAGCCCGAAAAGAACAAGAAACAACTAAGTAACAATGAATCGAAAATAAATTCAGAATGAAATAGTTTTGAAAACATCTGCGAAACAACACCTATTTATACATATGATAAAGGAATTTAAAGGAAATTAAAATTTGGGGATAAAAAATAAAAGTGTAAAATAAAAATGTGCTGAAATAATATATTTTAATGAGAGAAATGCAGTTGAAAATATAATATATCATTCTTTATACAACGTAATCACAGTAGGGGTGTAACGAGTATTTCTCGTATTCGGCTCTCATGCCGAATAATCGGTTGGTCGAATAGTAATCGCTAGTTCGGCGAATATTTTAACCAAATACGAATTCAACATAAAAATATATTGTACTATAAATTCAACATAAAAAATATTTTTTACTTATTTTACAATCCTTTCTCATTTCCACACTTGATACGTTTTAGTACAAGTAGTCATTTTCATGCTTAACCCTTTCGGATCTGATGTATTGTAGTAAAAGTATACTAGAAGTACATGTCTTTTATTGGAGTATTATTTTGTCTTAAAAAATACTTTTTATATTACTTACATGTAGTAATTTTAGTAATGTCTATGCATTTACTATATGACTTCATTTATTTTTATGCATTTAGTAGTAATAATACTTATTATTATTTGCTAATTCACTTTGCGTCGTTTGCAATTCTTTTAATTTAGATACATATTTCACTCTTTAAATTTAAAATAAAAGTTACTTTCCTTATAAAGAATCACGTGTAATAAAGGGCAAAAAGTATTAGAAATAAGTAACATCATAAATTAAATCTTATTGTAACACAATATTTTCTAAACATTTCCAAAAACTCTTCCTTAGCCTATTGTCATATGAATATTAATTGTATAGTACGCAAAACAACAACATTTGTTATCTTTCAGACAATGAAATATTCGTTAAATGCTAATTTATCTATATGGATAGCTAGTGTTAAAGTTATTAACACAAAAGTATTTTTTTTTTCTAAAAACTGAAAAGAAAGATTCGGACCCTAAAGGGTTAAATATACAAAATTTTTAGGTATTCTTATTGTTATACAAACTAGGGAAGTGCAAGAAATCTTACGTGGCGATCTTGGCGAGAGCGGTATCGTTTTAAAGATTTTATGGGAACTGAAAAGTTCAATGGAACTCTACTTGTCGCAAATCAACCGTTTTCGAGAAATCTGACAATTTATTTCCCACATTTTCTTCATGCTGTCACATTTCTCCTATGAAATGTATAATTTTTGTTGTTAAATATCTTTCTAATTATATTACTTATGTTTAAAAATTAAATATGAAAAAAAACTGAAAAAAAAGGGGAAGGAAAACTGATGGCTGTAAATGCAGGGCTTAAACGAGCGACTATTTTTATATTCTATTTGCATCATTCTTTAAAAAAAAAAAATAATCTTGTAGAGTATTTCTCTTGCACATGCTGCCAAAAGTACAAGTGGAATATTCTTACTAGGTGCGTTCGTAATTATGCAAATACGTAGCACTTATAGCCGTCATCCAGTCCTTCTGACCGCATATAACGGAGCAAAAATTACCCGACCGAATCGTTTGAAATTTAAAATATATAATTGTTGCATAATTTCGTCGAGTCATTTCAAATATTCAAATATATTCAGTATTTCGTTATATTACGGCCAATGGGGAAAAA
The DNA here is from genome assembly GCA_964019185.1 of Maratus speculifer. Classification (NCBI taxonomy): domain Eukaryota; kingdom Metazoa; phylum Arthropoda; class Arachnida; order Araneae; family Salticidae; genus Maratus; species Maratus speculifer. The sequence goes on along the minus strand of OZ025290.1, from coordinate 247,486,984 downwards.
TAGTTTCAAGTGCATTTTAATGCTGTTACACTCTTTCGAACATAATAAAATTAATATGTATCTATACAGTATATACTAAAATATACATTCTGTACAATGTGTGGCACAAAGGATATTTGTTATTAATTTACAGGGACACACAAAAGTATTCCATTGCATAATAGTATAGAGGAAAAGTTGTTTGGGGTGCGTTCTCATCATATAAAATTACTTCATATTTTATGAAATTAATATAAGTTGCTGAGGTTTACTACAAGTTACTTTCTGTATAATAGGAAGCAGATAGTATTTACTTGAACGCACGTAAGATTTCGCCTACTATGCTGTATCCGAAGTACTTCATATTATTACACCAAGATCTAAATCGTTTTAAAACTACGTTATAATAGGAACGCACGTCATTTTCTACGCTGAATGTACAAATTCCGACTTGTTTGAAAAAGTAGTGCAAGATTAATTAAAAAATAATCCCCACTGGTAGCCTTGTAAATGCATTGTTACATGAGCTCTGTGCGTGCGCGCATTAGTGCCAACTTTTCAAAAATATTGAGTGGGCTCAAAAATTTTTGAGTAAAAACGCATATAATTTTTCCTTCTTTGTGTGTATGTGTGTGAAGAGTAAGAGAAAGGGAGGGGGATGATTAAAAATAATTTAAAATTAAACTAGTAAATCTGCAGATCAGGAGCCTCAACGTCAGCTTTGCACATCATTTTTTTTTAAACACACTTTGGGTAATATTCAACTTCCTGCAAACTCTAATTTAAAATTTTCAAATTACGTAATTATTTATAAGAATAAAATAAGAATAAGAAGTTTTCAGCCATCAAAAGCGTTAAATTAAAGATTTAGTTATGTTAGGATATTCTGAGATTTTCATGATCTATTATTTTTGTTTTTTATTATAACATTGTAGATTTCTTCAGGGGGGCTCCGCCCCCCTGAACCCCCCGTAATCTCATTAAACTTAAATTTGTAACTTTCTATCAATTTGCTAATGGTTATCGTATATCTTGTACTTCTTTATACATTTTTATTTATAAGGATAAGTAACAGTTTTAATAAGCATTTTTCATTATACTCATACTTCTACATACCTGCCCTCCACAAACACTTAATCTGATGTATCAGGAACTTTTGAAAGTGTAAACTGAGTAATCTAGGGTTTTACAATTTTGTTTCCGAAAAAAATATGTTTTGATTGCATTTTGTGCAGTTATCGCGGTCAGACAGACTGACAGGCGGAAAACAATAAATTTTGTGTCGCCAAAATAAACCTTCACTGAAGTTTTGGCAATGACGTCATTATTCATGAGTTATTGATATCCATGTTTCTAATATTTTTTACGACTACTATAAAATACCTGTTTTATTTCAATTATGACGTCAAATTTTATCAGGTGAAATAATTGTTAAAAATATAATTATTATTTTTTTATTACTTCTAATAATGCCCCCATTTTTGTCAGAAAAATTCTTATTAACGAAACAAATTTCCGTGTTTAATATTTAACAAAGTACTATATTTATTTTTATTCTGATGTCATATTTATTTTTTCTTAGTTTAATTTTTCGAATGGAAATTGCTCAATTGAAACTTATTGCCGTTAAAAAATTAATTCATATTTTGATTTTTTTTTTTTTTTTTTTTTTTTTTTTTTTTTTTTTTGCAACGATAAAGGAAATTGGTTAAATTTTATCTAAAAAATCGCTATTGATTCTGCATGAAAAAGAAGAAATTTTGAATTATTAAGGAAAATATGTTAATAAAATTAATAAAACATAGCCTATGTTCTTTTCTGGTCTATGTTATAGTTATACACAAAGATACAAACACATTAATTCATCAGTTTTGACGTTGACTTCATTCAAATTTTTAACATTATAAAATTAAGGATTATGATGAATGGTTGCTTAGCAACCATTAAGAGAAAATAAAGAAAATGAAATAAATACATTTGAAATAAGTAAATCTCTAAAACAAATTAGTTTATATTATTGGAACACATATATAAAAAATTTCCAAAATTTACAGTAAAAATTCAAAAAATCTGACAAATTTGTAGACAAAATTTCAAAACAATACGAATAAATTAACCGGCAAATTTCAGTATCCATTTATCATTGAATTCCATTAATGAAATGTGACATTTTCTCTCAAGAAAAAAGAAATTAAAAATCATTGGATTTGCCATAGAAAAGCATTATTGCGCAAAATAAAATATTCTATATTTTTCGAACGAATGAATCAAATCTTACAAAAAACTATACAGCTTAATCCCAGTGCCTCACTAACATACCCACTTAATTTCAAGCCAATCGGGTGTTTTTTGCGTAAGTTATCGCGGAACAGACAGACTGACAAACTGACAGACATCCAGACAGACAGAATTCAAAAAATTTCGTGTCTCCAAAGTAAGCCTTCACTGACGTTTCGGCAATTACCATTCATAGGTGCATACGATTTTCATAAAATTTGAAATGACTCGACATCTAATAATTATATATATTTTATGTTTCAAACTATTCGGTTGGGTAGTTTTTGAGTTGCTACATGCGAACAGAGGGACGGACGGACAGAGACACGAATGCGCAACTCGGGAACCCGGGATTCTTTTCCCTTCAATTCAAAACAAAAGCGACTTTTCTAAGTATCCGGGATCGGAGGAGATAGCGTTACATACGTACATACATACGGTCGGATTTTAATAGTGTAGATTCTTGGTTGTAAATTTTAATTTGCTGACAGATGATTTTCGCTTCTGTTGAAAAAGTTCATTAATGAAACGTCAATGTTTGAAAATATATTTTTAGTTTTAGAAAATTTATTTTAATTTTTATACCATCTGCACAAATTGAAACTTAATTCTTTTTAACTTTAAAGAAAAAAATAGCTTCAAAAATACATTAATCAGTTTTATTTTCCCCTTTTTTCCGACAAAAAAAAAAAAAGCCTTCCACTGCTCATTTTTAGTTTTTAATGAAGTTTTTTATCTGTATGTAACTTATAATTTAGTATTCGTAAAAAATATTTCTTATCCATTTTAAATATGACGTCATTATTTTTCTAACTCCATGAATTACTGCTATCCATGTCCCGTTTATTTTTAACGACTACTATAAAATACCTCTTTTATTTCAATTATGACGTCATAGTTTACCAAATAAATATTTTATTTAAAATATTTTTATTCCTTTTATTTTTAATTATGTCGCCATATTGACAAAAAAATTCATGTTAACGAAACAAATATCAGTGTTTAATGTTTAACAAAAAATAGTATATTTATTTTTATTGCAAATACGACGTCATATTTATTTTTTTCTTTTAAATTTTCCTTAGTTTCAGTTTTCGCATGGAAATTGCTCAATTGAAAATTTATCGTCGCCGAAAAATTAATATTCGAAATTTTGATTTTCTTGGCAACGGAAAGAAAATTGATTAAATTTTATCTAAAAAATGCCGATTGGTTATGCATGAAAAATAATGAAATTCAGAATTATTAACGAAAATATTCGAATAAAATAAATAATACATAGCCTTTGTTCTTTTCTGGCTATAATTATCTATACGCAAAGATAAAAAGTTGAAGTTATGCTATTGAAGCATTGAAGTTATGTTATTCAAACTTCCGTACACATTTTAAAATTTATAATATTATAAGAATAAGAATTAGGATAAATGGTTGCTTAGCGACTATTAAAAGAAATGAAGAAAACGAAATAAATACATTTGAAATAAGTAAATCTCTAAAACAAATTAGCTTATATTATTGGAACACATTTATAAAAAATGGCCAAGATTTACAGCAATAATTTAAAAAATCTGACATATGCATAGATAAAATTTCAAAACAATATGAATAATTTAAGCCCCGTACTGGCAAATTTCAGTATCCATTTATCGTTGAATTCCATTAATCAAATGAGTCATTTTCTCTCAACAAATAAAAATTTGAAAATCGTTGGATTTGCCATAGAAAAACATTATTGCGCAAAATAAAATATTCTATATTTTACGAACGAATTAATAAAATATAACAAAAAACTATACAGCTAAATCCGAGTGCCTTACCAATATACACACTTAATTTCAAGTCTTTCGGATGTTTTTTGCGGTAGTTATCGCGGAACAGACAGACTGACAAACTGACAGACAGACAGACAGACAGAAACCAAAAAATTTCGTGTCTCCACAGTAAGCCTTCACTGACGTTTCGGCAATTATGTTTTTCTAAGTAAATTTTTAAGTTATTAGAACTATATTTTATAAATAATTTTATTAAATTATATTCTTATAATTTCTTTCTTACATTAATATTTGTTTTGAATAACATTGGATTGCTAATTATTGAAAGTGCATAAAACGATTTTGAGAAAAGCATACACTTTTACTAAAGTGTTTTATCAATTCAAACCATCAAAGCAGATGGCAAAATATGAAGGAAATCTTTTCCCCAAGAAATTTAATTATAGAATTTTTCAGCTATCCGGTAAGTCTAATTTATGTCCTTACTACTTTTCAAACAAACAAAAATATTTTGAGAACATAAATAAAAGCAAATCTTATTTCAACGATTAAATAATTAAAAAAATAAATTACGAATTAAATCAATTGAAATGGGGTGGGGCGGAGAGTAAAATTATTGGATAGGCTCGCGCCCCATGGGCCCATATAAGTTGGCGTCACTGTCTGTGTGTGTAATATTCACTGGTGATTATGATCTTCTATATAGATGTGTGCAAGATGTCATTAAATAGCAAAAATTATAAATTTAACGACATAATGAATGTTACAGCATAAATACATCATAATAAATAAACAAATTACGTCACAAATTGTCAGATATCTAGAAAATGGCTTAACGAGTGGCAATATTGTGTTTTTTACTTATCACTGTAAGGTCTTTTCAACGATACAACTCTCGTCAAAATCGGCGCGTAACACTTCTTGCACTTCTCGAATAAGAATTCGAATAGCAGCTTTTAAATTACTTTAAAAGCTAAGAATAGTTTAGAAAATTATGTTCAGTTTAAAAATTTAACCCAATCGAGAAATTATAAGGTAAAGATTGATTATACATGCAACACACTGATAGGAAAATTAAAAGTGTTATTCAATTCTAAAAGACTTGAATATTGATGTTTGCAAATTTCGTGCATATATAAGGATAGTTTTGTTATGTTTTTGTTTCGTCAAACAGTTTAGCACTGTTCATAGTAGTATTATTTTTCTAAAAACAGCCTTAAATGTACCGGGTATTTTATTAACATTTTAAACTTGTTCGTTTATTGTTCACTTTATTGATATTAGTATCGTTTATTTTGATAGTCAGTGGAGAATCATTTACTAAATATTTTTGAAGTATCTCTATAAAATAATAACAGTACCAATAATAATGAAATACATCTACAGTGCGTGTAAAAACTATAAGGAAAGCAATAAATATATATATATTCCATAAATTTCAAAACAAATGAAATTTTTTTTCACATAGTACGTATCATCAAGCTCAAAAGCAAATAAAAAAGTCAATAAAATTCAACTGTCACTATTATGAAAATAAAGTAATTTTGCAATTTTTGTTGGTGTAAAAACTATAAGGACACCAAAGAAAATTCAATATAGTAATCAAACAAATATTTAATGTATTATACACTCACCTATGAGTTTAATGATTGCAAATATTCCATCAGTCCTCGACATCATTAATTTTTAGAACAGTTCGGGATTGTTTTTGTGCTATTCATCTTCAATTGTACCTGTGAATTCCAATTCTGAAGAAAAATGGCTTCGAATTTTATAAACTCATCTTACTAGATCTCCCATAAGTTACCAATAGGATTTAAATCAGGATTTATGAGCGGTCATTGCAAAGCTTCAATATTTTTCTAATAAAATTAATTTTTTTCTAACAATTTGTGTAGATAGTCGCATTATCTCACTGATGTATTCGCTTTTTTACTGCCAGAAGTGTTGCAAAAAATGAAAGATGGTCAAAAAGAGCTTGTATATGTGTCTTTGAATTAAATTTTCTTGAAAGTTATATAAGTAACACCACATCGTTGAATGAAAAGCTACCCCATGTTGCAACGAATCCACCACCTAACTGATGCTTTAATAAAATCTCTCTTTCTTTTCATAAATCATCCCAATGATATTTGTAGTCATCAGGGCCACTTAAGTTTCATTTCTTTTCGTCGAAGAAAATTAATTAAATGGAAAAAAATATTTTATTAAAACATCAGTCAGATGGCGGATTCATTGCAACACGGGGCTGCTTTTCGTTCAACGACATTGTGTCACTTATGCATCTTTCAGAAAAATTTAATTCAAATAGACATATACAAACTCTTTTTGACCATCTTTCATCTGTTGCAAAACTTACGGCAAGAAAAGAAAAAAAAAACGGACATAACAGTGAGATAATGCGCCTATCTACACAAATCGTGAGAAAAATAAATTAATTTTATTAAAAATATATTGAAGCTTTGCAATGGCCGCTCATAAATCCCGATTTAAATCCTATGGATAACTTATAGAGAGATCTAGAAAGATGAGTTTATAAAAATGGAACTTATAAAAACCACTTATAAAAATTTTCCTTTATTGGAATTCAGATCTACAATTGAAGATGAATAGTATAAAAACCATCACTAACTGTACTAAAAATTACAGATATCAAGGACTGATGAAATATTTGTAATCATTAAACTCATAGGTGAATGCATAACACATTAAATATTTGTTTCTTTCGTTACTATATTGGATTTTCTTTGGCGTCCTTATAGTTTTTACGCAATCAAAAATAGCAAAATTATTTTGTTTTCATAATAAAGTACTAACAGTTGAATTTTGTCATTTTTCTTGAACATTCAGATGAACATTTTTATTAGCTTTTCAGCTTGAAAATACATATTATATGAAAAAAAAGTTTCATTTGTTTTGAAATTTATCAAAAAAGTTAATATTTTTTGCTGTCTTTAAAGTTTTTACACGCACTGTATGTGGTTATTTTAAAAACAAAGCATTGCTGTGTACATTAACACCATATTAGAACTTCACGACGATTGATGAATTTTTACGAAATCTAAAGCTTATAAATCCAAAAACAAGCATGATAAAGACATATACAAACAAAACAAAAATATTTCTTAATCCTAATTCCCTTGCAATGGATCTGCAATCAAAGACCATTCTAACAGAAAATACTAATCGTTGGGGAGCCACCGTAATACTTACCCATCATATAGACAGGAGTAATATAAAATATGAAAATAAAACATGTGTAAACTATTGATAAAATGCATTGCAATTCAAAAATAAAATATAAACGTATATTTAAATATTTTTAACGCACAGTAATAATCTATAACGGAATTGCGGGTACCATTTGATTATCTCATCGACCCATTTCGAATTAAAAATCGCTTGATAGTGTAACAAACGCGTGTAACGTGTTTAATGTCAAATGAATGAGACATTTACGATAAGCTATTATTGGCATTTAATCTTAAAGTTTGACGATAGTTTTTTTGGCCGACAGGTTAATCAAAAAGTACCGAATTCCGTAAAAAAACATCCTCATAACTTTAAAAATAATAATTTTATTAAATAACAGTTTACTGCGTTAGATTAAGTGTATCATATCTAATTAAAATATATCTTTGAATTGAAATTTGAAGGAAATACAGGGTCAAGAGTGAGAAAAATAGGATTACAAATATCTCGGTAACTAATTATCCGAACGACTTCGTTCTTCACGCAAAATGTTTTTTTACTGTTTTACATCCACTTCTTAAAAAGAAAAAAAAAATCGAAAATTTTCACACACCTTTCATCAGAAGGAATATTTCGAGAGTCTGACAAAAAGAGTTCCAGATAATCGAGGTTACTGATATTCGATAAGCTTCTTCCCATTATTACATACTAAGTACATAGCAATTTTCAAGTTTCTATCTCAATCGGTTCGGGAGATAGAGCGTTTACACACTAGCAGACAGACGGAAGGCAATTTTTTTTTCTAAAAGTATGTTTTTCGGAATCTCCAGTGTCTGAAACATATAAATTCGTCTTTTTTTTTTTTTCCAATTTTCAAAACGATTGCAAAACAGCCATGGTGGGTAAGTAAAAAGCATGAAAATCCAACAATTCCCCGCCCAAATTAATCTTCATACAAGAAAATACATAATAATATACATTATTTACACATGACTGTAAAACTAGTTTTACAGCATTAAAACTGCTGTAGCAGAAAAATCATTTTGTCATTTCGTTCAATTTAAAAACGCATAACATCAGTGAGAATCATTTCAATAAACCCCACAGATGACAATTAAACCTAGAATGATGCACATACATTTTTCGAAGAAATCTGACACACTGGGGTCTACAAAATCCCCAAAAGTAATTGGTATTTTTTTTTAATGATAAAACAGTTTTATATAGACTGACTAAACGAAAGATAAAAAGAGGAAGAAAAAATATGCATAAGCCGTGAAATGACAGGCATATTTTTTTTAATAAAGTGACGCATTGAGATCTAGAAAACACAAAAGGTGTTTTGGCAAAAAATAAAATAAAATTATTTACAAAAACATTATTGTATTAGTTTTATTAGGAGAAACAATGAAAAAATGCACAAAATATAAAATTCCATTAATTAGCAAATTTTTGTATCTCCAATTTTCCGCATCCAGGAACCTAAAAAGCTCTCATCTAATCTAAACGATATCAAAATTAATGTCGAATTGACACCAATTTTGCCATAATCGACACCGCTTATTGTTACAACTGTCAATCCACTGTAACAACAATGGTGTCCTTATACTAAAAGCGTGAGTGGTCATCAAAAGGTTTGAATTTTGTGAAATTTTAGTGAATCATTCCTATGAATTGACAAAGTAAAAATTCGTAGGGTTTTTAAACTCCAGTGTGCCATTTTAAGGTTAGTAACAGAAAACATTTCCATTAGATTTGAAATAGTATAACTTTTAAAAATGCATTTCAAAAAATAAGAGAGCAAATTAGTCATATAGTGTAACTGAATTTTCTTGTGTATTTTTGTAAAAGAACGTGAGCTCATGCTATTTTAAATAGAGAATAGTGATGAATTCCATGAGAGGTTTTATCGCAAATATTGTGTTAAGGGTCTCAGGAGTCTTACTTTTTACCTGGTAATGAAATTTAGCAACATGTCACATTTAATTTTTTTTTCTCAGTCCCTACAAAACATAAATGCCTACCATTTTTAATATGGACAATTTAATATATATTTTGTTTAAACTATATTTTTTAATACTTTACATTGGAATTTTATTTTATTTTATTTTTAATGTTTAATTTTGACAAAAAATTTAAAATTCTTCTTTGACTTCCATCGACTGCGTGCAACATTTCTGACAAATTAATGAAGCAACTTGCATGTAACTTGGTAAATATCTTCATTTTAAGCCAAAGAATAACATAAACTTCAAATTTAGTATTACAGTAGAATTAATTATTTAAGATGGGCAATTTTTTAATTTAAAAAATGAAAATTTTCAACATTTTGTAGTTTAAATTTAAAATAAATTGCTTTCATATGAAGTATAGGTTCAAGATACATTAATTTTACATCATTATTAATAGGGGCTCTTGAATCGATAGTTTTGCTACAGTCTTCCACGCAGTAGATTCAAGTCAAAAAACAATTTAATTTTTTTTTAAATCAAAATTAAACATTAAAAAATTTAAATTTCAATGCAGAATATTAAAAAATATATTTAAAACAGAAGAGATGTTAAATTTGTAGTCTATATAAAAAACGTTATGTATTTTTGTTTTATAGAGACTGAGAAAAATAATTAAATGTGACATGTTGCTAAATTGCACTACCAAGTAAAAAGTAAAACTCTTGTGACCCCTTTAAAAAAAAAAAGACAAGACTCAAGTTTAGTATGATTTTTGTGAACAATTGAATCATTACATAGGAAATAAAACATTGATTTAATGAGCTCTATGTACGGTCAGCAAAAGAAAAACAAGTGGGTAAGTGTGATCGCCGATCGCACAAAGGGTTTCGTTTAATATTTCTTTCAAAACAACTTATCTTTTAATTAATAAATCCAAATTGCTAATTTATAGTAATTAAATTCTTACATAGATGGTAACACCACTAAATTTAATTTAAAAATAATTATAAAAGGAAATTATTTTAATTAAATTAAAAATGCTCAAGTCAAATTATTTAAATAAAATCCAAAATTCAAATTTCAAATTTTCTTTTAAAATCTGAAATTAAAAAAAAATTAGGAGATAAATAATATTTTAAATTTCTAAAAACGAAACAAATTGCTTAGGCAGAATTTAAAATGCTGAATCATTAAAAAATTGCAATAGTTTTTAAAATAGAAAAAAACTGAATTCTAAAAATATTATGAATGTCAGTGATTATTTATCACAGTATAGTAATAATAAATAATAATAATAATAATAATATAAATCCTTTTATTGGATAAAAATGCGAAATTTATTTTAATTAAATTCATCTTAAAATGAAAATTTCAGCTTCTATCACCGGGGTTCGAATTAAGAACCTTTTGTTTACTAGCGAGAAAATTTACCTCCAAGCTATGATGGCTACACGAAAAATGTTGAAATTAAGGTTCGCTTTTAAAATTTAACTCGCAAAAATGAACGGCTCACATTGAAAGTATTGATTTAATTAAAATAATAGACTTTTTTCAAAATTTTATGATTTTTCGTGTAACACGAGTATTTAGCTGTAAGTACATCACACAATTTAAAGTTACTAACTTATACAGTTTTTGTGTACGGACTCTGTGACAGACAGATAAAGGAATGAGACGAATAGGGTTCCGTCAGATGAATGGAACCCTAAAAAGAGAAAGAGAGAACATCTGATGCATTTTAATACCCAAAATGTCAGAGAGAGAAAAAAAATGAAAATTGCTATTCCATTGTAAATTACATCTTCTTTCAATTTATGTTTTAAAAAATAAGCTTACGAGCCCATCTTCAAGCGAAATGGCATCAAGCTAAATTTTCAATATGAACAGCCAATTTTGACATTATATTTCACTTTTGGGGTAAATTTTATGTTAGAATTTTGGTCAAGTAGTTTGGAAATTAGAAAGATTTAAAACTTGGATCTTCTAATGCTAAATTCATTGGAAAATTCGTTAAAATAAAAATTCCAAAGAGGATAGTTTTTTATTTTCATTTTCATTTATTTTTATTTTTATTTATTTATTTTTATTTATTTATTTTTTTTTTAAACACGATTCAAAAATTAATTGGTGGAATGAGCTAATAACGTTACACATTTAAAGTTTCTAAAGATCGATTTGTAGTTTTAAAAAACAGAGATTTTGATTTATATTTCCCTCAAAAGCTATTTAAAAAATAAATCCTTTAAATAAATTTTTAAAACAAGTATATGAATATTAACTGATATATATATATATATATATATATATATATATATATATATATATATATATATATATATATATATATATATATTTAAACGTACAGAGCAATTCCATCTCAGCTCAGGCAGGGCATGTCAAATCACCATCACAGATTTTTTTCAAAAAAATTCAGTAGTTAGAACTAAGTGATTTATAAAATTTCCTAAAAGGATTTTTCCCTAAAAAATTTATTTCTCTGATTACAGCACTTTAAAGTTCATGATAAAATTGGCAGTTTTCAGAAAAACTGAAAAACGCTTCATTTTGAAATGAACACAATACCAAACATATTCAACATATTCAGTCAATTTATTTTTTATAAACAGTTATTAAACTGAATTTTACTTTGGCATAGTTTTAAAAAATATAGTGACATTTTTACTTAATTAAAAAAATTAGATTTTAAGTACAAAAAATATAATTATTAGTGAATTTAAGATTTTTTTTCAGAATGAAAAAAAATATTTTAAAGCTAAACATTGATGGCAATCCAAAGACCTTTAATGGGAGTTTTACAGCAAATTTTATTTTAACTCTAAGGTGCTTACAACTTTTGTAATTCAATTTTAAATTATGCAAAATTTTGTAAAATCACTACTTTTGAAATGCAATTTCTCAAAAACACCATTTTTTAAAAATCTGATAATATGCTCAATTCATACCTTATTAGTCTCCAATAAATACCTTACAAGCAAATCGTGTGTTTTTGCTTAGAAAATTTTATATGATTTTTTGAAAATAACATGTTGTGTGTATTTTTCAACAGACCACAAAGGCAAGCTCTTCCTTATTTAACCGAACTTGTAATGTAATTAATATTTCAAACAAAAAAATACATCACTAGTACATAATTATTACTGTTAAATTATGGCTAATCATTTGCTTAAATTTAAAATTGCGTAAAATACAGTCAATAATAAAATTAGTATTGATCATATGTCATTTCATTCCATACTCATAAATGTGCTAAATTCATCTACAGTGTGTTAAATATTTTGTTATATAGTATGGATATAATATATTAAAATGCAAATACATACATTACAACTGAATTAGATTTTTTTTCAAGTTTAGTTTTTTTCCAATTAGTTTTTTTTCCTCAGAAAACCAGAAGATCAAGCTTTTTCTTATTTCTCTGTATTTATAATAATATTTTTTAATGAAAAAATAATAATATGCACATTATTATGGCAGATAAATATAAGCTAATCTTCAAAAATTCCTATTCATAAAATTAAATGAGCCAAACCCCTTAAAAAAAATCTGCGCTTGTGATGCATTTTGACTTTGCTGAAAATTACTCACTAATACTGCCAAATGAGGTAGAAAGCTACCACTGGCAGAATACTCAGATATCGTTAGTTACCTGCACAGCATACTTTAGAGAAGAAATAAAGAGTTTTATCATAGTTTCTGATGATTAACTCGTGATACAGCTCATGCTGTTTGCGACATAGAAAAAGTAAAAAAAGAATTATTTAAGTTGTACCAATTACAAACACTGGAATCACCTGTGTATATATCAGATGGAGCTGGAGCACATTTTAAAAACAAGTATCAGTTTTATGAATTGCACAAAAATAAAATTGTACTGAAGTAGAGGATATTTTCAGGTACCGGCCATGTTAAAAGTGCATGTGATGCTATTGGGGACTGAGACAAGCACTATGCAACAAAATTTAATCTCCAAAAGGAGCCAATAAAAACTATCCAAAATTCTGTCTCATTTGTTGCTGAACTATCTTCTCTGCTAAAAAATAACAGTCTAGTCCATCCAGACAGAAATAATATTCAATCCTATAGAACTAATAATGAGAAAGAATATGCTAATGCAAAACCTATTGTTGGTATTAGATATAAACATTATAGGGTGATTGTAAATAATGAAAATTATATGGAACGAGCAAGTAAAAATGAATTGACAAAAGTTGAAACCTTCAGCCAAATGAAAAAACAATATTCAATACATAGTTTCCAAATCGGCGATTTCATTGGATGCATTTATGAAAATAATTGGTGGATAGGACAAATCAATGGTATATCAATCACAAGAACTAAATGACATTAAAGTATCATTCATGTACCCAACATGGTCCATAGATAAAGCATTCCAGTGGCCAAAAGAATCTGGAAAGAAAAAATATGAATGTGCATTACCATTGGAAAATGTGCTTCTAGAAACAGAAAAACCAGTTACAATAGGACAATCTGAGCGACTTCATACCTTCAACGATAAGGAGTTGAAGTTAATTTAAGAAACCTTCACTACCTAATTCTTCTGTTATGTATGTATTTGCACATTAATATATTATATCCATACTATATAACAAAATTTTTACACACTGTAGATGGATTTAACACATTCATGAGTATGGAATGAAATGACATATGATCAATACTAATTTTATTATTGGCTGTATTTTACGCAATTTTAAATTTAAGCAAATAATTAGCTATAATTTAACAGTAATAATTATGTACTAGTGATGTATTTTTTAGTTTGAAATATTAATTACATTACAAGTTGGGTTAAATAAGGAAGAGCTTGACTTTGTGGTCTGTTGAAAAATACACACATGTTATTTTCAAAAAATCATATAAATTTTTCTAAGCAAAAACACACGATTTGCTTGTAAGGTATTTATTAGAGACTAATAAGGTATGAATTGAGCATATTATCAGATTTTTAAAAAATGGTGTTTTTGAGAAATTGCATTTCAAAAGTAGTGATTTTACAAAATTTTGCAAAATTTAAAATTGAATTACAAAAGTTGTAAGCACCTTAGAGTTAAAATAAAATTTGCTGTGAAACTCCCATTAAAGGTCTTTAGATTGCCATCAATGTTTAGCTTTAAAATATTTTTTTTCATTCTGAAAAAAAATCTTAAATTCACTAATAATTATATTTTTTATACTTAAAATCTAATTTTTTTAATTAAGTAAAAATGTCACTATATTTTTTAAAACTATGCCAAAGTAAAATTCAGTTTAATAACTGTTTATAAAAAATAAATTGACTGAATATGTTGAATATGTTTGGTATTGTGTTCATTTCAAAATGAAGTGTTTTTCAGTTTTTCTGAAAACTGCCAATTTTATCATGAACTTTAAAGTGCTGTAATCAGAGAAAAAAAATTTTTAGGGAAAAATCCTTTTAGGAAATTTTATAAATCACTTAGTTCTAACTAATGAATTTTTTTGAAAAAAATCTGTGATGGTGACTTGACGCATATCAGTACTGTCTGCCTGAATTGAGATGGAATAGCTCTACATCGATTTAGAAAAATTTTAAAATACATCGATTTCAAACATGCAAGTCTGAAATTACAGATCATTCCGCTAAATATTTTTGAAGTTGTAGTTAAAAAAAAAAAAAAAAACTACAATCATATACCATCATTGTAATCTTCTTTGGAAGTCTAAATGAATTTAGCCCGCATTATAAGTTCCGACCTTAATATTTCTTAAACTATTTAACCCAATCACGTCCGGTTTGGGTTTAGTATTCTAAGGTAAAATTTGTCTAAAAAGTCAAATATGATGTCGAAATTAGATATTCATATTGAAATTTTCAGAATTTAATACATTTTCTCTATGAAGACGACCCTTAAGCTTTTCTTTTCTCTCTTTTGCTGTTTGTACAATTTACCGTAAAACCTGTTAAGACGGAGTCTTTAGTGACCAGAAAAATAAAAAGGCTTTAGACAGATAGCCTTCAGCAGATATAATTACAGTAAACTCTGTCCGAGGAAGCTCCTAGCCACTAGGAAACAGAAAGCATTATGAATATCTCTGAGTTGAACAGATTTCCGTCTTACACAAAGTCCGCTTTACAGAGAGTTTACTATATAGGGTATTCTTTCAGCAGAACTTCGTTAGAGAAAGGTTCCGTTTTGACAGTTTTCATTGTACATGTTTTCATTATAAAAGTTTAGTTCTTAAATGTTATTATTAATAAGGACGAAGCGGTTTTAAATTGCCAATAGTTCTCTGGCTAAAAACATGAAAAAGGCCTCCATACTTCATAAAGCCCATTTCCCGAAATAAAGGTATATTAAGCACGGGCTCCGTTTTGACAGTTTTTACTGTATATCATAGTTAAAGTTTAGTTCTTAATAGTTATCATTAATAAGGACGAAGCGATTTTGAATTACTAATAATTCTCTGTAGCTAAAAACAAGAAACGATTGGCCTCCGTACTCCTTAAAGCCTAGTCCCCGAAATAAAGTTCTTAAAAACAGGTTTAGTTTTGAAAGATTTTACTGTATATATTCATTTGAAAAGTTTAGATCTTAACAGTTATTAGTAAATACAGAACGAAACGGTTTTGAATTGCTTATAGCATCTCTGTAGCTTAAAACATGAAATGAAAAGTCTCCGTACTCCATAAAAGCTAGTTCCCAAAATAAAGTTCTTAGAAACAGGTTTAGTTTTGACAGTTTTTACTGTATATATATATATTCATTTTAAAAGTTTAGTTCTTAACAGTTATTAGTAAGGACAGGACGAAACGGTTTTGAATTGCGTATAACCTCTCTAGCTTAAAACATGAAATGAAAGGTCCTTGTATTCCATAAATCCTAGTTCCCGAAATAAAGTTCTTAGAAACAGGTTTAGTTTTGACGATTTTTCCTGTGTATATGTATTCACTATAAAAGTTTAATTTATAACAGTTATTATTAGTAAGGACGAAGAGGTTTCGAACTGCTGATAGTTATCTGGCTAAAAACATGAAACAAAAAGGCAGGCCATAAAGCCTAATTCCCGAAATAAAGTCCTTCTTTACCTTTTCATGTTAACAGGTATTTATCAGTTTTATTTTCTGTGTCTTTCGCATTAAAAAAAAATCCCAGACAGTTAGCTAACTCTGCATGTATGAGATTTTAATTCCACGAGTTCGTTACCTCCACTTGTTAGTCTTCCGGTTTTGTTCTGACATCCACGTTGCTGACGTAAATACATGTCAGATTCCATTAAAGTCTTTTTTTGGGACTCCCGGCTTTGTAGCCTGCGATTAAAAATTCAGGTCTCTCCTTTTGAAAAGTGTTATATATTTTGACACGGCATTTCAATTGTAAGTTTTGCTTATGGTTCGTGTTGCTTATACAGTATTTATTTTGATCTTATGTTAATGCGTGTTTACGTAAAGAAAAAATAACTCAATCTTTATTAATGAAACAGAGTTTGAAAAAGAAAGACTAAATATATACTAGTTTGCAGTGATACTACGTGACTTAAAACAGGTATGGGTGTTCAAGGTGAGGTTCTAAGACAATTTATTAAATAAAATTTTTTTAATTAAATTTGGAGAGTTTTTGTTATGTTTAGACGCTATCTCCTGCTTGATTCTCTTTATTGTAGGAAACTCGACAATAAGTGGTGATTTAGGACATAAAATCATTTAAAATGATCTCAAAATGATATTAAAAAAAAAGTCTCTAAATTTCCAAAAAATTGTTGTTTCTGTTGTGTCAGGGCTGGCCTAAGGGGTGTGTCACAGCACGGGCCGCCATCCAGATGAAAGGGCGCCAACAAGAGCCAAATAAAAGTGATAAAAATTCTTTTATATGTATTTTTTTTTTCATATTTTTTATAGATAGGCTGAAATCGGCGCGATAAAGGATTCTTCGTTGTGTCTAAAAAATAATTCTAGGGCTCTGAATTTTTGCATGTAGATAACGGCTTCTGTTTCTTTATCTGAATGGAATTGCCTTTAAGCTATTAAGGGTTAAATTGCTTCTTCATACTGACTAAAGAAACAGAATCACGAACCCCAGGAACCACTCGATTCAAATGTACTACCCGTACTATAGATGCTAATTACTTTCAACTCTATGATGAATTCTATCCCTTCTGTTTCCACGGAGATGATCAGAATCACCCCCCAGATGATCAGAAATAAGAAATGTGGAAACCATTATGAACTTGAAGGCACAGTAATTTTAAAATCAAAAACAGACTGAAAAAGTTTTTATCAGCTCATTTCCTTCTCTTAATAGTCAATAGTGTTAGGTGTCAGAAATTTTGCCTAAAATAAAAAACAGAAATAGTATATACAACTAAAAATATGTATGTAAATAATTCTTATTGAAATGGTCGCATTATCGAGACATTAAGATTAAGTTGCTCACTAATTATTTTAATAAACTGCTGTAAATGGAATATTTAATAGGTAGAAATGAATCAAACAAAACATTTTTTTTTTCAAGTATCTTGATTCATCTATCAATATTTAAATTCATGTCAGATCCCATTAAAGTATTTTTTTTTTTTTTTTTTTTTGGGGGGGGGGGAGGAGGACTCCCGGCTTTGTAGCCTTCGATTAAAAATTCAAGTTTCTCCTTTTGAAAAGTGTTATATATTTTGACACGGCATTTCAATCGTAAGTTTTGCTTATGGTTCGTGTTGCTTATACAGTATTTATTTTGATCTTATGTTAATACTTGTTTACGTAAAGAAAAAAAATAACTCAATCTTTATTAATAAAACAGAGTTTGAAAAAGAAAGACCAAATATATAGTAGTTTGCAGCGATACTACGTGACTTAAAACAGGTATGGGTGTTCAAGGTGAAACTCTAGAAATATCGAAGAATTTTTTTAAATTAATTTGGAGAATTTTTGTTATGTTTAGTTGTTCTCTTATGTTTAATTCTTTTTATTGTGAGAAACTCAACGAGTAGTAATTTAAGATCTAAAATAATTGTAAATGACCTGAAAATAATGTAAAAAATGTCTTTAAGCTTCCAATAAGTTGTTGCCTCTGTTGTGTCTAGAAAAATGCCATGGCATTTTTTTTATGCAGCTTTGAATAAATGTCTCATTTGCACTTTTTTTTTTTTTTTTTTTTTTTTTTTTTTTTTCAAATGTATATCTGAGGTTGATTTTTACAAGGCCGGTTTTTACTTTTTCGATTTTGTTTATAGGTTTTTTTTTTTTTTTTATGAAGATACATTTACTTTCGAAACCGGTTCCGCAAATAAAAGTATTCCGATTAGAAAAATAAAAAAGCTAATAAAATTAAAGCAAACGTTCTTTTGAAATCGACCTTGGATATGCAAAGTAAAAAAAAAAAAAAAAAAAAAAAAAGTTCCGCTGCTATCTTAAGAAATTATTTGCTGATACTTTTTTTTTATTAATGTCTAATTAACTACATTTTTTCCCGTGAACCATTAATGATATATAAGTATACTACATCAATAGGCGCGGCGGAAACTTTCGAAAGTACTTCATCATCGCTGTGCCTTTTAAAATATGCAGAGAAAAAACGGACGTTAAAATCAGAAATAATATGTATGTTTTTAGCTTTTGCTTATATTCGATATTCCGGGAAGACCGTGTTTATCCCCTTGTTTTAATAAAGTGTAATTCTTCGCTCCAAATTGTGAATCAATTGTGGATGAATCTGTTATTAATATTCTTTACTCTTTGATTTTACTTAATGGGTAGATTTGTGATAATCTGATCATCACTCAACCGCTTCATTTTTTGTAGTATTTGAAGTTCTTCTTTCTTTCTTTCTTCAAGTTTAGCTATCAATGATCCATTATACTTTGAATTGTGAAGCAACGTAAAGAGTCAGATTCAATCAAATTAGTAAAAAAATAAAAGAAAAGAAAAGAAAAGAAAAAAAAGAAAAAAGAAAAAATAGTGGTATGTCGTGGCCACATAACAACAACACCTCTTACATATATCAAATCAATTAAGTTAACTTAAATAGTACAAGAAATTACAACGATTTAACTAATGGCTCATTTTTAATACGCTATCAATGCTTAATTTATGCATAAACTCAACTCCAATACTACTTTGATTTTAGTGAATATTTAAAAATGGATCGGAATTTACCATAACTCGTAAATACTATGCGCTCTTGAGCCCACCGGTTTTTGGGAAGCTTGTTCACGCATCAGATAAACCCAATCTAAAATTATCTTTCTTTGCATTTTTTGCTACTAAAGCATTTGCATATGTGACATAATGTTTTGCACAGGAATAGCATACTTCTATCTAGGGCTCGGAAGCGTAGACTGATGAATTGTTTTCTATCTCAATGATTTCCAAGCGGCGATGAGTAATGCCAGAATCAAAATTAACTGCCATTCTTATAGAGTTTTTTGCCCATGGTCGCATTATGTTTTCTCACTGCTTTTTGTTCGTGTTTGTAAAATATATTTACTCATTCATTTTTTAGCTCCATGTGGTGTTGGTGTTCAATTTCCACCAAAGCCCACAGGAACGTAGTTCTAGCACTCCTTTATTTTTAGTGAGTGTTTAAATGTTAGTCGAAATCCCCTTGCGGATATAAATACAGCGCAGCGACTGTAAGCTGTGTTTATTATTTGTTCATACAAAAAAAAAAAAAAAAAAAAAAAAAAAAAAAGAAAGAAAAAGAAAAAAAAGAAAAGAAAAGAAAAAAAAAAGAAAAAAAATTCTTGGCTAATCTGATTTTCTGAAAATTTCTTCACTCTTGATTTTAAAGTTTTTGCTCAGTCCAAATACAGTAAAAATATATTTAAAATAATTAACTTACTGAAGACGACATTGCTTTAAATTTTGAAAATAATGTATGAAATATAAATACGAGGATAGAGCGGATGTAAGGAATACAATACGAATGTTATTACTGCAGAATATTAGAGCCCCAATACTTTTCTTTAGCTATTATGCCCTGTATATCATACATTTTTTTTTTTTTTTTTTTTTTTTTTTGTCACCATACCTTTTTCTCAACTAATATTTGGCGTAGGACAATGAATGAAGTATGACTAGACAGGATTTTTTGCAAATATCTGGCATTGCATACTGAATTTGCGTCATATTTTTAGGTTAAGAGAGAGAACTAGTCACGAGAAGAAACACTCGAGAGTGCTATGGGTGCGTTGTTTAACGATTTCTCGTTCGCAGTTTAATATTTTTATTTTTATTTATTTATTAATTATACATATATTATATATTATATCTGACGTCGGTATCTTTTACTGTGCAATTGTACTTCTTCGACTTTAGTTAATACATATATGACGATATATTCTACTTTTGGAACCGGTTCTGAGAATAAAAATATCTTCAAATTAAAAAAAAAAAAACTGAAATCGAAAAAGTACAATACAATATATCAAATTCAGGCATAATATTGAAAAAAAAAAAAAAAAAAAAAAAAAAAAAAAAATTTAAAAATGTTAAAAAGGGAGCGCGACAAACTTGTAAACAATGCATCTAACATTAGCGTTCGAGTTTCTCAACGTGGTAAGTAAGTTCATAAATGTCATCATATATATTATTTCTAATGTTAATATCCAACTTCCTATGTAAATAAAAAATGCGCAGTGATGGATGGGGTATTTATTATAATCGTAGACATGAAGATTTTTAATACAGAAAAAACAAATTTATTTGCTTCAGACATAAGAATTTCAAAGATAGCATGTATATGATCGTCCACAGTGTACATAATATGAAGTTTAGTTAAATAATGTGCATTTAAAACATCTTATAGTGAAATTATATGATGTATGTCATTTTCAACATATTTGAAATAGTGTAATATCATTCGAATACACTTCAAATGATTTTTATCGATTGATCATAATATAACAGAATTCTTTTGAGTGCCCATATAAAATAATAATAATAATAATAATGCTTACACACTTCATTATTAACACCGGACATGCCACGGTAAACCTCAATAACATTATATAAAATTAAATGGCAATCAAAGTATCTTTATGTAAGTTAGACAGCGGAAAGACAGACAGACAAACCGAATTCATAAACACTTTTCGACTTACGTTAAAAATGACGTGAAAAAATGAAAAACGTTAAAAATGAAACCGGAAAAAAGTGTGCGACCTTGCAAAAACACTTTCTCCGTTGAGTCATTAAAATACCTTGACCTTTCGGTATCTTAGAAGAAGAATCTTTATTGTACGTACAGTTAAAGGAGTTCTTTTAGAAGAGAATTGGTTATAAGTGGTGTCCCGAATTCCAGATTTTGCTTTTCTCAAAGAAATGCTTGTTCTCTCTCTTTCTCAAACGACCGAAAACGGGGAATAAATAATGTAGATAGATTTGCATTTGGTTTGAGAAACTTGATACAGTGGGAACAGCTTAAGGGGCACATGCCTTCCAAAAGTAAAATATTTGGAGCACAAATTTTCGATTAGAATACTTTTAGAAATAATTTATCCGAAATTTAAAATATGTATAAATGGATGCAAAAATAAGTTTTTATAGAAGTAAAAAATAAATAAATAAATAAAATAAAATAAAAATAAAAACATATATGAATTTTACAAAGGGAACAAATCTCCTTATTAGAAATGGCATCAGTAACGAGCCGCAAAGGAATTAATATTATATAGACTATTTGTTTAATTTTATTATTATTATTATTATTATTATTATTATTATTATTCTAGGAGTTACTTAAGAGTTTTTACGAATAAAAACTAATTCAGAAATGATTCAGGAAGTATCGAATTTGAATTTAAGAACAGCTTTGATATGAAAATGCTTCATGATTATAACATTTTCTTATAAAATTTAAAACCTCATTAGAAATGACATCAGTAAGGAGCCGCAAAGGAATTAATATTATATAAACTATTTGTTTGATTTTTTTTTTTTTTTTTTTAAATTATAGGAGTTACTTAAGAGTTTTTACAAATAAAAATTAATTCAGAAATGATTAAGGAAGTATCGAATTTGAATTTAATAACAGCTTCGATATGTAAATGCTTCATGATTATAACATTTTCTTATAAAATTTAAGACATCTCGTTTATAGAAAGGATGGAGTTGCAAAAAGAAGTCACAAAATACAGCACACGCAAAACCTTTATTAGGCGCTGATGGGTGCTTTTATCCCATCGCTGCCTATTATATTAATAAAGGGTGCAGATCATTTTTATAACTCCAAGCTATATTAACCCAATCAGCCAGTTAAGAAACCGGTCAGAGGATCTTGTGACCTTCAGCAACAAAAGCAGTAATGAAATAAAACTTTTTTTTTTCTTTCGGTAGGAATTTTTGCAGCTCCGAGGAAGGAAAGGGGAATATGGAGGGGCAACATAATTTACATTTTTTAATCACTACCTATAACACACAAATCTAAAATCTTCGGGATGGTAATTTAGAAGCTCCGGGCGAGAAATATCTCCTCTGGGTCATATCACACCCTGAACTCATCAATGAGCTTGAGTTACAGCAAATTAAGCTATCTATCTGTATGCTTCTTAAACGATTTTTTTTTTTAAACTTTCCAATTATTTGTAAACATGTCATAAAAATGTGACATTATCATACGACTATGTAGTAATAATGTTTATTATTATTATTATTATTAAAAATATATAAAAATTAAAGGAAAAATTGCTATTTTCTTAAAATTACTTAAATTTAAAATTATTAAGTATAAAGATACTTTATAAATTCTATAATAAATATAATAATGGTATACATGAATTAGACTATTTCTATGACAATAGCATGAGTACTTAAAAAGTTACTGATATAAAAAAAAAAACAAGCAACATTGAAATTTTCTGAAAAGAATGAAATACAACTGTATGCGACCCCGTTTAATTAAGCGAATTTTTTTCAGTCTCTTGAGCATCACCCAAAAGACTAATGAAAAAATATCCGTTTAAATGAACAAGGGACATTAACCTTCCTATCCTGAATGGGTCTAATCGACCCATAGCTATGACTTGTTTTATACGATTCGCACCAGAACATTTTTCATAAAGAAAGTTAAATAACAGATCCAAAGAAATAAGTCAATCAAACATATTAAAATGTTTTAAATAACAATTCTGGTGTGAAATGTTTTTATGAAGATTGAGTAAAATTTGAACAGGATAGGAAGGTTAAGAACCAAATCTTTTAATTTTCAACAGATTCATTTTAAAATTGGTAGACTTGTTAATGGCTAGTTAATAGTTAAATTCAAAATTATTAAAATTTTTAAATTTTAAAATACCGAATAATTGTCGCATTTTAAATTGCCCCATGTGCATTTCTTTTCAATATATAGTATGATTTGGGGGGTAGTATGATTTGGGGGGTGGATCAGGCATATTTCGGTTATTAAAAAGAAAGCCAGCATAATTTGTAAAAGCTCACTGAACGTGTAAAAAGAAAAAAAATATATATTTTATAAGAGTATTCTACTTTTTCATGCAAAATAATGATAGTTTACATATTTTGTAGCGACCTTTAACATTAAAATGTTCCTTAAACAGAACTTTTTATGCTAACTTTTATTTATTATTATATGAGTGGGACACAGTAAAAATTTTAATAAAATCTGATAATTAGGAATTCGAACATTTGAAATTTCTTAAATGTGCGAAATTTTCAATTCTCAGGAAATGGCGTTTAAAGTACGCGTACATATTTAAAAATTATATTTTGCAAGTTAAATAATGTTCTAAACAAACATCATTTACTATACGTATTCAAATAAAATACATTTAACTTTATTCGTAAAATTTTAAAAATCGATTAATTAATCGAATTTGATGTTTTTCAGTGTCTACTATCCCATTAATACGAGAAACGTTATTACGCGATCCCGCTCAATACACGATAAAATATTGTTCCTTTGGAGAGAAAAAATCTGCTAAGACGTGAATTCATAGATACATATAAGATTTTTCTTCTTTTTTTTTTTTTTTTTTTTTTTTTTTTTTTGCTCTTTTTCAGTCTCTGTAAGTTTAGCGGATTTTTTTTTTTTAATTCAAATATCTATCACAATTTTCGATCACTTTATTTCATTATTAATAGTCACAATTGCTTTATCTATTGACAGGAAGACGGCTATTACTAATGGGAAATAGTGACAGATATTCTAATAAAAAATGTACTACTAAAGTAATATTGGTGATTGAATGATGCGAATATTACAGGGCTCAAAATGTACCGGAGCAAACCGAAACGATGTTCCGGTTCGTGACATTATGACTAATATTGTTCCGGTTCGTGAAAATATGGTAAATATTGTTTAGGTTCGCGGAATTATTAAAAATTATTATAGCAGTTTCATATAAATATAGTTTTCTGTAACGTCTTTCCAAATTATTTGAAATCTTGAATGCTAATTATGAAAAAGCGTTCCGGTGCGCGGATTGTTTTGAATGGATTTCGAATGGATTTTTTCCATTTCGAGCCCTGGAATATTACTAATCAGAAATATTGGATACTTTAATAAAAAGCCCCTTTAAATTAGAAGATGTTGTATCAAGACCACAGAAAGAAAATTGTGTAGATTGAACAAATGTGATTGCTTTTGCTTTTGTGGATTTCATTTGTTTTCTATGTTTTGGTTACTTTTTTTTTTTTTTTTTTTAACATGAAGACTAAAAACTGGCACTTAAATTTTTTTTTTCTTGTCATATGACGACCTCAGAAGCCAAGAGCCAAAAATTCGATTTGGAGTAAATTGAGTTTAAAGATAATTGATGATAAATTTGAACATCAATAAAAATTAACTGAATTTAACTAGGAAACTGCCGCTTGTTTCATTGTGATCTTTGAACTCTTATTTCAATATATGTGAAAAAAATGGAGTAGAATTTTCTTTAAATTTCTAATTAATATTGATTATTATTCGGCAAAAGTGATTTATCTCCAGAACGCAGCACATAATTAGATAATTATTTACATTTCTTTACCTGAAAATAAAAAAGTATATTTCCAGGTCGTCTGCGCACTTTTTTCCAATATGCACTTTTCCTTCAATGCACTTTTTTTTTCAATTTCGTCGGTGACAGTCAGTTCAGATATGGTAAATAATGTTCAGGTTCGTGGAATTATAAAAAAAAATACTGTAGCAGTTTCATATATATAATTTGCTGTAACGTTTTTTCAAATTATTCAATCAGTTCAATTCAATTAAACTGCTATAATATTTTTTAATAACTCCACGAAACTGAACAATATTTACCATATTTCAACTGACTGAAACAGATAAAATTTATTACTGAAACCGACAAAATTTATTACTGAAATTGACAAAATTGAAAAAAATGAACTAAGCACACAGACGACCTGGAAATACACCTTTTTTTATTCAAACCTTTTGGCTTCTGGGATTCTCATATAAAAAAAAAAATTAAGAACTGTTTGTAAGGATATTATTAAAAGTATAAAACACTATTTTAATAACTGGATTGAGCTGTGAAATTTTCATATTTTTGCTTAAAAAAATCTATTATAAATTGTAGGAAAACAATTTTTATGGTTTTATTTTTGGTTGTAAGATATTAATCAAAAATAAGATTATATTTGAAATCCTGTTTATTTACAATTGTTATTCGCGTCGGTCCCATAAAAGCAGTGAGTTAATTCTCTAAAATTCATTCAGGCGATTAGATGCGTAAATAAGCTCATTTCCTACAACATTATGCAAATCACTCCTTAATCGATCCTTCTTAATATGCGACTTTTGTTCCGTCCCTTGAAACGCGTCTTAAGGGCACAGCCCGATCAAGTTGAAGTTGGGCCCAGGGCCTGTAAAAAAAGTTGCCCCCCCCCCCGCCTACCTATCCATTTTTGGCGACACTTTTAGAAAAAAAAAAAAAAAAAGGTTTATTTGATGAGTTGACAAAGTTGTTTGGGTAAAAAGTGCCTAGGTTAAAAATTTCTAAAAATTTTATTGAGTCATTCAGAATATTAAAATTTTACGTTTTATATTTTATAATACAATATTATTTGAAAAGTATTTGATTAAAGGAAAAAAATTAGCCACATAATTTCTGGGCCCCTGAAATTGGTGGGCCCAGGGCCGAAGCCCGTGCATTAATCAGGGCCTGCTTAAGGCCAAGATACATTTTAAAATAATTTTTATTTATTGAATTAAAATTTTGAATATTTTTATTATTGTTAACCAAATCATTATCATTTTATAAACAAAAACACATGATAAAACTTTTCCAAAATTAAAGAACAAATTTAATTTAAAATTTATTAAAAAAGTGGAGTCATTTAAAATCGTTATAACATCGTTTTTTTACATTTAAATAAACAGAAATATTTAATTTTTATTTTTGATTCAGCATTTTAAGAAATATTAATTTTTTAAAAAATAAAAATATTTAAATAAAAAAATTGAAACAAATTATGTAACTTTTATTTAAAATATCAGATTTTAAAAAAGCATTAATTTTTTTAATCTGGTGAATCAAAATAAGTAAAACAATCAAAACGATATATTCCAAGTTTGAAGCATGTATCTTTAACGGTTCTTGAATTATAGCAATTTAAATCCTGGAAATTGTAAAAAACTATCGTTAAAAAAAAGCCTTTTCACAAGAAGTCACTTCATGACAACCATTGCTTGAAAGCTAATTTTGAAAACAAACCAAAACAAAAAAATTAATATTTCCTCTTCTAATTTAAGATAGAAACATGATTTTAAATGTCATCTTAAACAAAAAAAAAAAAACTTTTAATGTTATTTTTTAAAGGAAGTTTGAAGTGTTTTGTGCCTTGGACCTCCTTAAGACTCCGCTGTAGTAAAAATCCCCGATCGCGAAATCCCTTGTTAGCCTATGGAAAAACTTTGAAGCACAATGACTTAATATAATTAATGTTGTTTTCACCACCAGAAAAAAAAAAAAAAAAAAAAAACATCAGATGCCGATGATGCAAGTTTTTAAAAATTATCTCCGTAAAATTTAAGTACAAAAAAAAGCTCGATAATTTTTTTAATTTGCATTTGATAAAATTTTATAGTTTTCTTAAAAATATTTAAAATTTGAGTAGACAATTTTTAAAAAAAGCACATCCTCGGTATTTGACATCTACTTTCTGATGGTGAAAATTTTTCTTTGATCCCTTAACTGCCGAAGCTTTAAAAAAAGAATCTTCAACTTTTTTGCTAACAAAAATTTTGCCACTACAAACTTTGGCAAATAATCTTCCCTTTATTTAATGGTAAAAGTTTATTTTTGTTAATAAAGTAAAAGTTTTAATTCAAAAAACGTGGTTGTTCGATAATTAATTTCAGAAATATGCATTTATTTGAGCGAGGCGTATATATACGCCCGGGGCAGTTAAAGGGTTAATAATTATATTAAGTAATGAGTCATTGCGCTTGAAAATTTTCCCATACGTTAATATGGGATTTCGGAATCGGGGAGTTTCACTGCAGCGACCCATTAACTGAGTTCGTCTGCAGTTTATATATTAAAATTGTACAATTCATAAGCTTTTCGATAATTCAGTATAATAATAGTTTACTTCCTTTGAATATACATTTAAGAAATAAATTTTAAAAATTCAGGTAATTAAACTATCATTTATTGAGTAATGACAATTTTCCTAACAGAATTTCATAGAAACTTACTTTTGTGGAAAACCGTAACCAGGGGCATGCGAAGAGAAAAGTGCGCCCGGGGCAAAGCTTCAATTTGGCGCTCCCTCCCCCAACTTTTTCTTGTTACAGCCTAAAAATGAAGTTGATATCATGAATTTGGCGCCCCCTAAATTTCCGCGCCTGGGGCGACCGCCCCCTTCGCCCCCCCCCCCCCCTCCTCTTTCGCACGGCGCTGACCGTAACCACTAAAGAAAACACAGAGACACAAAATATTCCACTTTAAATTGATTTAAATGCTTTTAGAATTATTAAAATTACTTTTAGACCTTTTTAATAAATGCATGTATATCGTAAGAATCGATAATATTGACCGATACATCTTTGGAGATGTTTTATAGTAATTTAAAACTGGTTTTTGTGGTCCTTTGTAAGGATAGACAGGACTGAGAAGGATAAAACAATTTTCAGCTTACTTTTTTAAAGTTTGAAAGAAATATGAATGCTTAAAAAGATCTAAAATCAAAAGAAAAATAATGAAATTTTAAACTAATAAAATAAAAAAAAACTTGAAATTTAATTGAAATTGATACTTTAGCAACGCGATATCGCCAAACATTTCACAGAAATTTTTCTCGTCACAAGCTTAAATTTGCGCCTGAATGATATATGAAACTAAAATTAATAATAACTATTATTATAAATCTGAAGCCTCAAAAGTTTGAAATTATTTTTATATATTTTTGTTTACAGCTCTCATAATAAAATGCGATTAACATATCTAACAATCAGTTTACATAGACTGATAACAGCATAATATAAATATTTACAAACAGATGAAGATAGCAGATAATGTAAAGTAGTTCAATCAAAAGCCATATAAATAATTCAGCAAGCAGTTAAAAGTTAGCAATAAAAATAATCAATAGCAAGAAGCTTTTCGTTTTTATATTACATAGAAATATTTCTTACCCTTTTCCCAAACTTAATACTATATATACCAGGACGAGAATTTCAAATCTCGCTTTACTCAGAAAATCAAATTTTGGGAAATAGCGAAAAATCTATGCGTACATTGGTTTTCATTGTAAAAGAAAACGTTACAATGTCAGAAATACACTATAACACTTTTTTTTTTTTAAACCAGATTAGTGTTTTTTTTATGCAAGCTCACCAATAATAAATTAATAGAGAGAAAAAAAAAACTCAATTTTTTTTTAAACTTTTGATAAGGCGAATTTTAAAACTCACGTCCTCGTATGAAGAACATGTACAACTAAACTTAACAATATTATTATTTCTTTTTTTTTTTTTTTTTTATGTCTGAAATCGCAAACTTCTGAATCAGAATTTATAAATTGATTTTCAAGTTATTGTAGGAAGAAAAATATTTTCAGTTTATCAAAAAATACAGCAAAATAATAATAATAATAATGCAAAAAATAAATGTTTATAAACAGAGGACAATTATTTATAGATAATATTAAATAATTCAACAAAGAAATAGATATAATCCAGCAAACAACTTAACCCCTTGAAGCAGGATCGGTCTGGACCAGGCAAAAGAGCGCAGACCTTGGATTTTCAGAGAGGGCAAAAAAATTTAATGACTTGCATCTGGCCTTTTTTTTTTTTTTTTTAATTTTTTACCACTGGACTATGAAGATTATTTTAAACGAATTCTCGAAAATTAGTACACTAATCAGAGTGCATGTGTACAATGAGGGGGAAAATACTGAAGAAATTTAAACACTTTAGGAATGCAAAGTTTTCCCTGGACGAAGGCGCGGCCCTCAGGACGATGGGCCAGTCCGGGACTTCCTTGAAGTCAGTGTTGAATTCAAACACTTTTCTCCGGGAGGAACTAGAGTGGCTCCGGGGAGGGACATTATACAGGGGATTTGTATTTTTTGACCATTGAAATTTTGCGTATGAATTGCCTCTGAATTCAAACACTGCTTGAAAGCAATGGGATATGTTATATCTTGCTTAATTTTCATAAAAATTGGTATCAGATTTTTTTTCTTTTTTTTTTTTTAGACTTTTATTTATTTATTTTTATTTTATTTTATTTTTTATTTATTTATTTATTTATTTATTTTTTTTAACCTCTTCGCATCCTGGTATCTCCATTTTGTCCCATTTTATTAATGATATTCGAATTAATTACAATTTTGATATCATAAGGATATGTTTCGAAGTGTAAAATTCAAGCAAATGCAAATAATAAAATAGAAAATATGGTTGTGAAGTCAAATGGGAGAAGAAATAATTCTGCAATAATAAATAATATTGCAAATGCTCAGTAGCGAAGAAGCAAATGAAAATACACGGCAAAATTACACTTCCTTATTTTCAAATAATGTTTTTTAAAAATTTTGGTGTGAATTCAACCTTACAGAAATATTTTACTAGGCCTTGAAAGCGGAAAAGAAAAGTTTTTCATAATTACACTACTTGAGAATATTTGTCAATTAGTCCCAAACTTAATTCTAATCACACAGCTGTCAACTTTTTCGTAATTTTGTTCATCATTTTTTCGAAAAGAAAATTTTATTCTATTTAACCACAGAATTTGTGCGACTAAATAAGCAGGGCTGTAGCTAGAAGTGAACAATAGGGGGGGCTCAAGTGAATGTAGGGGGGGGGGGGCTCAAGAGAATGTAAGGGGGGCTCATATTTTTTTTTTTCTTGCGCATTGCCACAGAAAGATAAAGTAACGCATATTCATATTGTAGGTACTATGTTTCTTATTAAAAAGTGTTCTAATAACTTCATTTTATACTAAGAAAATTATAGGATGATGAAAATTTTGAGTTTATAGCTGATCAAAATTAATCATTATGCTAGCTTCATATGTACAAAGAAGATGAGGGAGGGTTGAAACACTTATTTTAGATACAATTTAATAATCCTTCAAAATTGTGAAAGGTTCTCAAAACTAACTTAGATTTTTGAACAGAATTTCATTTGAATTTTTGGAACAGAAATTCATTGAGTGACCTTGGAATTTTTTCCAGGGGGGGCTCAAAATATTTTAGGGGGGGGGGCTGAGCCGCCCATAGCACCCCCTTAGCTACGGCCCTGTAAATAAGGCATATATTTTTATTCTAAAACAAGTGGTAACAAAAAAGCATAAAAGTTGGCTGATGTGTTTAAATGAATGAATTGTATAACTAAGCAATATTAAAAAGATAAAAAACCAAAAAATCGCAAAATCCTGAAATAGTTTAAATTGATTTTCAAAATTATTCCTTAGTCCCGGTATTATAATACCGGTTTAATCTACGATGACAATATATCCGGCAATAATCCGTTTACACAAATCAAATACCGAGAAAAAATAAATATTTACAAGTAGATGAAGATCGCTTACAGATAAAAAACAAACCATTTAAATAATGAGGTACTTACGGCAATACGCCACAGCTATGAAAATAGAGAAGATTAAACACTTTGTAATGAATGCCATCTCTACCAATTTCGGCGATCAGTTCACTAATGCAGAATAACTTTAAATATGAAAAGACTTAAAACCACTTGTCACATTTAAACGAGTTTTTCATGGTCAAGAAAAGATGAACGAAACGTTACAGAATTTCCGCTACGCATGACAAACAACTGAAGAGCTGACAGAATTGTAATTTCCTTTCCTTTTTTTTTTTTCTTTTTTCTTTTCCCAATCATTTTCGCTTGGCGAAGCGAGGGTTGCTAAGCGAGTTTTTCATCGCCACGGATTGTAATTGGACATCACTCCTTGTTTGGTTTGGTTTGGATTATCAAAATATTTTGTTTAGTTTAGACAAGGTGTTATTTAATGGTGACTAACTTTCTGTTCTTTCGGCTTCCGCTTGACAGGCATCGTTCTTATAAATGTTTGTTCAGTTGAATTTCTTCGCGGATAACTCGTTGTGCGTTACATTACACAGGGGCTATCCATAAATGATGTCACACTTTTTTCAATATTTTTATCTCCCCCCCCCCCCCCACTTTGTCACAAAGTATCATATTTCACCATACCCTGCCCTTCCCTCTCTTGACTCATGTTACGCTATATTACATAAACATATACTTGTAGTCAGGGGTTCCCAAACTTTTAGATCGACGTACCACTAAATAGAAATTCATAATTCTGCGTACTAGTAAGTGAGAAACTCAAAGTCTCTCAATAAACTCAAAACTCAACTGTGTACACGGAATATGTTTAAAGCGAAATGTTTTTTCAATTTTTTGTGCTTCCGTCTGAGTAGATTTTACTGTGTTTAATTGCATGTTTACATTCTTAAGTTGTCGTTTAGATTAACTCCTTTATATTAACATTCAAATAAAAAAATGTAGTTTCATCATTGTATTTTAATGATAGTGTTTTTGGTAGGAAAGAAGCTACTCAGTATCATAGAAAAATACACTTAAGAAAATTTTATAAGTACCTACATAAATAAAATAAGCTTTTTAAGAAAAAAATATCAACCGACTTCAAAAAAGCGCTAAAAAGAATTAAATAATTCTTTAAAATTCTCTAATGACAAAACGTTATCCAATAAGCACACATCGGATATCAGGTACCGACATAAAAACGGTTAAATTTAATATGTATAATTTAATATCCACCAAACATAGATTTTAGAGATAATATTATTTTACAAGAGATGAATTGACATATTTATGATTTATTTTATGAATATATACATATAAAAAGTAATGAATTACTTTTTGAAGTTGGTGCCAAACAATCACAATCGATAATGATTATCCCCATTTTAATTATGGTACTAGGCATAATTTAGCTACAATTCTTAATATACATCAAATAGTTTGGCACCAACTTCAAAAAGTAATTCATTACTTTTTATATGTATATATTCATAAAATAAATCATAAATATGTCAATTCATCTCTTGTAAAATAATATTATCTCTAAAATCTATGTTTGGTGGATATTAAATTATACATATTAAATTTAACCGTTTTTATGTCGGTACCTGATATCCGATGTGTGCTTATTGGATAACGTTTTGTCATTAGAGAATTTTAAAGAATTATTTAATTCTTTTTAGCGCTTTTTTGAAGTCGGTTGATATTTTTTTCTTAAAAAGCTTATTTTATTTCCTACTTTTTAGTTATGTATACCGTAATACATAATTATGTGTACTGGCACACGATAGCTCTTTGCAATGCATTACTAACGTACGCACTTTGCTAAGTTCTCATGTATTCAGTTTACTTGTCACTGTTTGATTGTCAACTTTTCTGAAACCACTTACAATATCGATTAGTATCGTTGTGAATCTTAAGAATTTCTTTGTATGGTAACTTCTTCAGACAAGATCTGCCACTTCGAAAAGCTACCGCATTTATGAAATCTTAGTCTGCATCGAATCCTACGGTCATCGAAAGTGGGTATCAAAAGGTGATAATCCATCAAGTAAAGTGTCCTTACACATAAGAGCGCGACATAGTGCTTCTATATATGAGCACGCAGCAAAATGACTTTATATATTAATGTATAGTAAAATGCTTTTCTAGTGTAGTCAGTCAAAAGTACTCCCCCTTCACTCAGAAAAAGGAAAAAGAAAGATTTTAGCAAAAATTGCACTATGCTTCAATCGATAAACAGCAACAATCTAATATCTATACAGGCAGTAATGGCATCGGAAATGAGCAGTGGCGATTCGACGAGGAAACTGAAACTCATAACCAATACCTGGCTGCCTTTATAAGAGAGTGACAGCATTTGATTCCCAAATATTTCTTTTACTGACGCTTTTGTCCCAACTGCACTGTTAAAAATTTGAAAATTTTGCTGTACACTGTTAAAAATCTGCTGCATTTTTTTGCTACGCACTCCAGCGCTTGTATAGAAAACGGTTACTTGACTGTATTAAGGAGCATTCTCATAGGTCGCAGTAGAGACATTATAAACAAGCGGCGGAGTGCGTTGCAACAAAATGCAGCAGATATTTAACAGTGTATCATCACTTCACCGCTTATATAGAAAATGATTAGTTAAATGCATTATGAAGGATTCTCATTGATAAAAATAAAGATATTCTATAAAAGCGATGGAGTGACGATACAGCAAAAGTTGCAAATTTTTAACAGTGCATTGCATTGCCAGGCATTTTTTATTATGGAATTTGATGATGATTTCCTGGAAGAATTCGATTGTACTCGTATGAGAAGTTAACAAGATTGACGAAAATTGCCCGCTCAACAAGATGCTTGGTGACTCGTTTCTGTCCAGAATCGTTTCAACCAATTATATACACTGTTAAAAATCTGCTGCATTTTGCTGCAACGCACTCCCCTGCTTGTATAGAAAACGGTTACTTGGCCGTGAAATGGCGCTTTCTCATTGGTTGGAATAGAGATATTATATACAAGTGGTGGAGGGCGTTGCAGCAAAATGCAGCAGATTTTTAACAGTGTACTGTGCTACATGTGTCATCATATTCATATCGAGGAATCCTACACTGTAAAAAATTTGACACTTTTGCTGTATCATCACTCTATTGCTTTTATAGAAAACGATTACTTCACCCAATTACGAAGCATTCTCATGGGTCAAAAGAGGGGTATTCTACAAACGCAGGGGTGTGACGATGCAGCAAAAGGGTCACATTTTTTACAGTGATACTGTAATCGGAAATGAGCGTTGGCGTATTCGATGAGGAATCTGAAACTCATTACCTATACCTGGCTGCCTCTATATGAGAGTGACAGCATTTGATTCCCAAATATTTCTTTGACAGACGCTTTTGTCCCAATTACACTACGAAAACTTTGAGCCTTTTGCTGCATCATCAGTCCACCGCTTTTATAAATAACGATTACTTTACTGTGTTATGGGGCAGTCTCATTGGTCATAAAAGACATATTCTATAAAAGCTGTGGTGTGACGTTGCAGCAAATGGGTAAAATTTTTAGCAATGTATCATGGAGCATTCTCATGGGTCAAAGGAGAGATATTCTATAAAAGCGGGGGAGTGACGATACAACAAAAGGATCAAAATTTTTACAGTGTACACTGTAAAAAATTTGGCCCTTTTGCTGCATCGTCAATCCACCGCTTTTATAGAAAACGATTACTTCAGCCTATCGTGGAGAATTCTCATGGGTCAAGAGAGAGATATTCTATAAAAACGGGGGAGTGATTATGCAGCAAAAGGGTCAAATTTTTTATAGTGTACACTGTTAATAAATGTGAACTTTGTCCAGTTAGGATTTCACACTTTGAAAAGATCGTGTGTCTATGTAAGTGTAACTTAAAAACATGAAAAATGAACGTTTCTAATTGGTCGATTGCTTCGAAAAGATATTGAATTTTAATGTTTTAATTTTTAAAAAAGTTCTAATCAACAGATTTTTATGAAATTTGAATGGGACCACATGGGCCCCATACGCTTTCAAACAAAAAAAGAATTATCAAAATCGGTTCATATTTACGAAAGTTATGCGTGAACAACAAATACATACAGGTCGAAATCATAACCTCCTCCTTGAAGTCGGTTAAAAACTTCACTTCACATGCCTTTTGTTTTGATAATAAACTGCTTATCGAAACTGAGATCGAAGCTCGTTTGAATAATGTACATACATACAATATAATAATAAAAGAAAACTTTTTTGTTTCAGGGGATTGAAAGGTCAACACAACATCTATCTCTATCGAAGCATTAGTTTCATTTTCATTTCACGTACGAGTATCGAACTTTCGAGTACCACTAAGCAAAACTTCACGTACTCGTACAAGTACTGGTACACGTACCATAGTTTGAGAACCTCTGTTCTAGACCATACATAAAATTTTATTTTAAACTTCAACTCTATGTTTTAATGACATTTGTGATCATATTAATAAAATGAATCCGTGTACATATTTTGTATAAAATAAGATTAATATTTAGAACAAAAAATGTAATATGCAATAGCAAAAAATATTAATATGAAAGAGCAATTAAAAACAGTAGCATTTTTAAAATTTGAAATTGAACTTAATGTAATTTATTTTAAATCTTATCTTTACTTTATGGACACAAAATACTTTAATTTCAAAATAACTTCGAAATTCAATCTATTGATTTTTAATGCTTTTTTTTAAACCAAAATATGTGATGTCACATTTCTTCTTACGCCCTCCCACCCCCCCCTGTCACAAACTGCCACAATTTCACGACCCCCCCCCCAATTCCTCCCCTCTAATCGTGACATCATTTGTGGATTCACCCATAGCATAGTGGTGTCTTGTTTACAGCGGTGTAGTCGTATAAAAAAAAATGATGAGGGTGTACGCTCTAAGCAGAGAGTACAAGCTCAAGGCAGAGGGTATACTCTATAGAATGTATATACACTGCTCAAAACAATTAAAGGATATTGCAGTTTTAGGTGGATTTTGTATCTGGGAAACTTTTTAGCTGATTGATACATGGTCGACAGACATAGTAGGTTATATGAGAATAAATTACACATGTTTGGCAGAAAAAAATGCATTTTATTGCGCATTTGTGTACAAAAGGAAAAAAACACAATTTGTGCATATGAGAAAAAAAGAATAAGAAAAGGTGTTTTCTTCAAAGCAAATCATTTTCAGTAGGGGGTATGGTTTCCACGGGCGGCCAGCAACGTTGAACACCTTTGAGGCATGGACTCAATGGGGCTATTAATGACGAGTTGGGGTATTCTGCCCCACTCTTCCAGAAGAGCTCTTTCCAGTTCTTGGAGAGTTTGTGGGGGTTGTTGGCGGCCAGAAACTCGTCTTCCTAGAGCGTCCCAAACGTGCTCGATTGGATTCATGTCTGGAGAACACGCTGGCCATTCCATTCGAACGATTCCTTCCTCGAAAAGGAAATCCTCCACTAGGTTTGCGCGATGTGGCCTGCAGTTATCGTCCATTAAAATGAAGTTATCTCCGATTGCTGCAGCATAAGGGACTACAATAGATCTGAGGATCTCATCCCTATATCGGCGACCAGTCAGAGCTCCATCTCGAATGATGTAGAGGTCAGTGCGCCCGTCAATAGAGATGCCCCATACACCAACACTCCTCCACCGCCAAATCTGACACTTTCGTGCACGAACGAAGGATTATTCCTACTGCCACGATCCCTCCAGATGAAAATACGCCTATTATCCGGATGCACAGAAAAACGGGACTCGTCAGATAACAGAATATTGCTCCATTCATTTCTCCTCCAGTTGACATGCTCGGTTGCCCACTCCCTGCGGTCGCAACGATGTCTTGATGTTAATCTAACACATACCATCGGTCGGCGAGCATACAGACCTACAGCATGGAGCCGGTTTCGGACAGTCTGAGTTGAAATCGTGGTGCCTGTAGCCGAGCGAAGGTGTTGTTGGAGAAGAGTAGCGTTCATGTTTCGGTGTCTCCGAGCTGTTAACGCTAAATACCGATCTTTATTGGGCGTTGTTGCCCGTCTACGACCTTGCCCTGGTCTTCGGCCTGCACATACACTCCCCAAAAAACGGTTACAGATCCTGGAAATGACACTTTGTGACACTCCAATGGCTTGCGCTACTTCGGCTTGAGTTTGGCCCCCTTCTAACCTACCAACAATTCTCCAAGCTTCTGAATCTGTCAAATGACTTCGCTGAGACATCGTACTCATCGAAACAAAGCAATCACTGAATGCCGATCATCCTTGTCTTCATTCTCTTTTATCCAGTTGAAAGTCAAATTTCATTCGCTGCCGCTGAAGCGACGTTTTTGACGTCGAACTCAAAATTTGCATACTCCACAGTTTGAAAACCAGAAAAATTTGCATTTGTGATTCTCTTCTTCTATTTTCGGCAAAAAAAAAAATTCGTTTATATCTTTATTTTATATAAAACTTCAAATATCCTTTAATTGTTTTGAGCAGTGTATTATAGCTTTATCGAGGAACAGAGTATACGATGTTCCTTAAAAAAAATCTAGAAGGTATACGCACTGAGCTCCATATACAATATGGAGGGCCTACTCGCCAATCCGGCCAAACTACTTTTCGCCGGGACCGCATCACGCTTTTCAATGCGCGCAAGTAATGAGTCCTCTATTTTTCTTAATATTACAAGCATTTTTTGAAGCTTTTTCACAAACTTTTTATTATTTTTGTTTATTTCTGTGTGTTTTTGATATTTTCATGAGCAATATTTAACAAATGTTTCTTTATTTTTTGTTGAGTTAAACTAAAATTTCCTTTAATATGAAATTGAAAATTTGCTATGAATTTAAGTAAAATCAATAGATTTTTAATAAAAGAATATACATAAGTGAAAATTGTAGCAATTTCGTGTTAGTTTTTAAAAGAAAATTCACTTTGAAAATATCTAACCCATACTATCCTATGGGAGGAAATCTCTGTTTTGCCAAAGATTTCCGTCGGAAAATCTTTGGCATTGCGTATTCATAGGCGGACCGCTGGATTCAATGTATCAGAACAGGGAGTAAAGTAAGCCCTCCGTTTTATTGTCGAGCTCAATGGTTTTTTGGAATATCGGCCCCAAATTTTGGCGGCCCTGGGCAAATGTCCGGCTCGCCCCCCCTTAAGCACGGCCCTGTCGTTTTTTGGAATATTCGTCGGGTATACGTCGTATACCCTGCACTACATAACAGGCTATTTTTGAAGGCCGATTAGCTGTAATAGAAGTATAGGCCCTAAAGAGAGTAGCCTCCATGGGGATGAGGGGTCTTGTTTTTCTAGAGAAACCTAAGCACAGAAAGTTCTCCAAGTTTCGAAGAAACTTCCAATGGTTAGGCCGACGAGCGTGATTGGGTTGGAACCAGCACGTCGCTTCGAGAACATAACCTCTCGGCCACTGGTGGAGCTTACACAGCAGAGTGTGAAGCCAGGGTACCAGAGAAAATACATAGGATTTTATTTCTGGGACAGAGACGACTTTATATGGGATCATGGAAATGAACTAAATTGAGCCCATAATTATATAAACAAAAAAGAAAAAATCATGCTCTAATAAGCATAAATTTTGAAATACGTTCCAATACATTCAGGATAATGTATCAAAACTGTACTGTTTAATAAGTTAAAATATTATGTGTAATTCAACTATATGGAAACGCATAACACATTTCAAAAACCAATTTCAGCAATTTCCTATCGGAAAATTAACCGAATTGATTGAGCAGCCATGTATGTGATATATACAGGGTGGCTACTAAATACTGATACAAATATTTGGAAATTTTATTTTATAAATAGAAAAAGGAAAATACACTAATATGATGAACATCATAGATGAAAGTTTACCTGAAAATAATTTAATTCAAATCGACCGCCTCTATTCTTTATCAATTACCTAAGATAATCTCTTACGCCATAGTACGAGGGCGACACGAATCATTTCAAGAAGTAATCTGTTGCATTCACTGAATATGGAAGCTTTGAGAGAGTCCAAACTTCTGTATTGTTTGCTATTTACTTTAGTGTCTAAAATCCCCCAGATGCAATAATCTAAAAGATTTGGATCCGGTGAAGAAGGTGACCAATCTTCGTGCCTGATATAATTCGGATAATTGACTTGGAGCTAAAACTGTGTTGATTGAGCTCGGTGCGAAAATGCAAAATCATGCCGAAATATCCAATTCTGCTTTGAATACAGCCTGTCAGCAAGTCAGCATGTGGCAATAAATGTGTAGCCAATATGTTCTGTTTGTAATATTCCGCATTGATTTTTATCCCTTTATATGTGAATTTCAAAGGCATTTTCCCATTGTTTGACACTGCGGCCCAAACTGTAACATAATTCTTGTTCTGAAAACGTTTAACAGTTCTGAGAATTTCAGATATATCCTCAACCGTTGCTGAATGTACGACATCACTTTTAGCATTATAATACGGTTCAGTGCAAAATAGCTTCTCATCAGAAAATATCATTCTATGTCAATATTTTTCTTACAGTGCCGCTTCAGCAATTTCTGGCATATTTGTAATCTTCTTGTTCTTTGTGCAGCAGTCAAACCATATTTTTTTTTTTTTTTTTTTTTTTTCGATAAGGGCGAAAACCCAGGTCTTCATTTATAATAACTTGCATATAGTTCTGTGACTCACGTTCTCTTCTGCAACCATTTTATTTGCAAAACGCTGTGGATTTCTTAAAATCTTTTCACAATTTTTTTTTTTTTTTTTTTTTTTTTTTTTTTAATGCGCTCTTTTGTGCGAAATGATCGCGGGCGACCAGACCTAGATCAATCTTTATAGCTATTAGTATCCAATAATCGATTTATAGTTCTATATATATAAGTAATCTATTAAATCCAGAGCATTTCAATTGCTTAAAGATTTTACGTGCTAAAAGTCCGCGATCAAAGAGCTGTTTAATCATCATTCTTTTAGTTTCCATTATAAAAATAACTAAATATTGGCTTTTTACAAAAATCGTCTGCATTAATAGAAAATTGACAATACAGAAAAAAATTATTTTACCAAACGATTAAAATTAATTCTTATTTTTTTGGAGTGTATCAGTATTTAGTAGCCACCCTGTAGATTTATATCTATTAAGTACATGCATGTCAAAATTTAGTTCAGTTAAGAAATACATACACCTTAGTTAAAAATATTCACCTTCAGCAATTTTCACTAATAAGGAGAAAGGTACATGAATTCTTTTGAGCAGCCTCGTATATGGGGTATAGAATTTATATATAACGAGTACTTGCAAAAATTTAGTTGAATTTAGAAGAGCATATCGAATTTTAAAGGCATTTTCAGCAATTATTACTGAAAGACAGTATTGCAACCGATTTCTTTTGTGTGCCTCTATAATTAAAAGACAAATGCCCTATTCTATATCGTCCTTTTGTAGTGGAATTCGGTGATTTATATCAGTTTCAATACATTTGAAATAACGCAATCTCATTAAAATACTCTGCAAACGATTTTCCCCCACATATACCATAGTGGAAAGGAATTCTTCTGACAAGGAATATCTCCATACTGCGCATACTCAGAATTAAAAAAAAAAAAAAAAAAAAAAAAAAAAAACTAATTAAGCTACTTATGTATCCAATAAAGGATCAGTCAAAATTAGCAACAGAATCACAATAGAAAATCTGCAAAAAAAAAAAAAAAAAAAAAAAAAAACTTTTAAATATTTTGTGTGAAAAGATGAAAACGTCACTCGATTTAGCGAGCAGCACATTTCCTCGCCAAAAGCAAACGATTTTAATGTAACTGAAAATTCTTTAGCAATAGATTTTAAAATACGTGTAAATTGTACTTATGAATTTAAATAAAAAAAATTAAGGAGTTTGATACATATATTTTCTTTTTATAGGACATATTTATGTTGCTTGTTGCTGCTGTTATTTAATTCTATCATTGTAAAAATAATTTTATATAAAAAAATGTTTTCATATATTTAAGTGTATTCCAAAATAAAGACTATATGAAGAATGCTGCACTAATACATTCCGATATCGGAGAAGTTTTTGTTTCCATAGCAACAAAGTTGAATCAACTGTGCTCATTTGGACTTCTTTTTGAGATTGAAACGATTTCATTTATTTATTTATTTTTTTTAATTCATATTAGTTTATAGTTAACTTTCAGTATATACTAGCGGACCCGACAGACGTTGTCCTGTCACCGACAGACGTTGTACTTCCTGGGGCCGACACCAGAAAATCAAACAAATATACTTATACACTATATTGCCATTGATTATGGGACACTTGCGATTTTAGACATTTTACTAAATATCTAGAAAAATACATGAGGAATCATCTCGAAACTCTTAGTGTATAAATATAATAGTATAAGTCATACATATCCGTGAAGATTTTTTCCCGAAACTCCAAAGGGGACCGTCAACAAATTAAAAAAGAATGAATATCTTTTGAATAACCCTGTCAAAACTAATGTAGCAAAAGCGCTCAAACTCTAGATTGTGTTTGAATGCTTTATTGTAATAAGCCTTGTTCATTTTTATGCAAATAACATGCATACTCGCAGAGTAATTAAGGTTTTTATAAAAATGATCCCAAATTTTTTCAAGTTTTTTCCTTATAATTTTCAGAGTTCTTAATATAAAATATTATTTTTTTCAGAAAATATGACAAACAACATTGGACACAGTACCCTGTAATCAGAATTAAAAAATAATGAAAATTGTATAAAAAATGAGTTGGTTTACTAAATAATTTTTTACTGCACATGCGTCAATGATATCAAAATTTCATTTGCATATTATGTTAGCTAAATGTATAGAGCAACTTTTGTGAAAGTTACAAAATCATAACTTGAAAATTCTGACAGTAATCGTCAATTGAATAAGTCGAAAATCCGTTATTCTCAAAATGAAGCAAAAACAAGAGGGGTTGTATCCATATATTCATTGATTAGTGTCAATATAGAATACACAATATGGGATGTACTACTGCATTTGGATAAAATCCCTCATTTTTTTGCTTCATTTTGGAAACAACGGATTTTGTCCCTTTTCTATAGACGATTACTTTCAGAATTTTCAAGCTATGATTTTGAGACTTTTACAAAAGTTGCTCTATACATTTAGCTAACATAATATGCAAATGAAATTTTGATATCTTTGACGCATGCGCAGTAAAAAATTATATAGTAAACCTACTTATTTTTCATACAATTTTTATTATTTTTTAATTCTGATTACAGGGTACTGTGTGCAATGTTGTTTGTCATATTTTCTGAAAAAAATATTATTTTATATTAAGAACTCTGAAAATTATTAATGGAAAAACTTGAAAAAATTTGGCACCATTTTTATAAAAACCTTAATTACTCTGCGAGTGTGCATGCTATTTGGATAAAAATGAACACAGTGTATTACAATAAGGCATTCAATCATAATCTAGAGTTTGAGCTCTTTTGCTACATTAGTTTTGACAGGGTTATTCAAAAGATATTCATTCTTTTTTAATTTGTTGACGGTCCCCTATGGCGTTTCGATAAAAAAATCTTCACGGAGATGTATGACGTATACTGTTATATTTATACACTAAGAGTTTCGAGATGATTTCTCATGTATTTTTCTAGATATTTAGTAAAATGTCTAAAACCGCAAGTGTCCCATAATCAATGGCAATATAGTGTATATAGTAATACGCACGATAAACACTACGCTCTTAATTTAATTTCTTATTACAATTATGTAAGGAAATTATTTTTCACTCTTCAGTATTTTTTGAAATCGGTTCAATTTTTGATAGAAAAGTTTATTTTTCTCTTTTTTGTTAAAAGTTAACGATTTTCTGAAGTCAGTTAATCAAAATTTTAATACAGGCTGTAAAGCATACACGTTCGACAGGAGCGGGGTTCGAACACGCGATCTCTTTCTTCGAGAAGCAGAGCTTATATCTGGCGTCTTAGACCGTTCGGTCATTCCGTCCGCACTCTATTCATTGAACTTATTCAACACTTTTAATTAGCAAAAAATTACTAACTATTAGTTTTTGCCTAGTTACTAAAAAGTACTGAATCAATTTCGATGAAATGTGAATCTAAACCATTCCCGAATCCACTGGAACACACACGCAAAATTCCATTAAAATTGGTCCAGTCGTTTAGGAGTTCAGTGACATACACACGCACAGAAGATATATATATATATAGATAAGGATTCAAAATTTCAGGTTTTTGCGCCAAAGACATCGCCAAATTAGGAAAATGTGAATTATCTAACGAACTACTGGATTTAAACGAATTTGCTTAGTACCATTCGATTCAGAATGAAAAAATGCACTGAAATATGTTATCAGTTGAAAAATAACTACAAAAGCCGATTTCTATGGAATTTTTTAAAAGTTCGCTCTTTTTTCTATTCATCTTAGGGGAGGAATTTTCGAAAATCCATTTTTAGCGGCACTCGATGTTATAAGAAGTATTTTTACCCCAATTTTCAAGATTTTCGGTTGGTAGATTTTTTTCTGCTATGATTAATACGAAATCCTGACTTTCTTTAATATATATAGCACTTTTAATTAGCGAAAAATCCCTAACTATTAGTTTTTGCCTAATTACTAAAAAAGTACTGAATCAATTTCGACAAAATGTGAATCTAAACCATTCTCGAATCTACTGGAATGCACACACAAAATTTCATCAAAATCGGTCCAGTCGTTTAGGAGGAGTTCAATTACATACACACGCGCAGAAGCTTTTTATATATAAAGATGAGCATTGAAAATTTCAGGTTTTTGCGCCGAAAAAATCGCCAAATTAGGAAAATGTGAACTATCTCACGAACTACTGGATTTAAACGAATTTGCTTAGTACCATTCGATTCAGAATGAAAAAAATGCACTAAAATATGTTATCAGTTGAAAAATAACTACAAAAGCCGATTTTTATGGAATTTTTTAAAAGTTCGTTCTTTTTTCTACTCATTTTAGGGGTGGAATTTTCGAAAATCCATTTTTGGCGGCACTCGATGTTATAAGAAGTATTTTTACCCCATTTTTCAAGATTTTTGGTTCGGTAGATTTTTTTCTGATATGATTAATACGAAATCCTGACTTTCTTTAATATATATAGCACTTTTAATTAGCGAAAAATCCCTAACTATTAGTTTTTGCCTAATTACTAAAAAAGTACTGAATCAATTTCGACAAAATGTGAATCTAAACCATTCTCGAATCTACTGGAACGCACACACAAAATTTCATCAAAATCGGTCCAGTCGTTTATCAGGAGTTCAATTACATACACACGCACAGAAGATTTTTATATATAAAGATAAGCATTGAAAATTTTAAGTTTTTGCGCCGAAAAAATCGCCAAATTAGGAAAATGTGAATTATCTCACGAACTACTGGATTTAAACGAATTTGCTTAGTACCATTCGATTCAGAATGAAAAAATGCACTAAAATATGTTATCAGTTG
Source organism: Maratus speculifer (assembly GCA_964019185.1). Taxonomy (NCBI): domain Eukaryota; kingdom Metazoa; phylum Arthropoda; class Arachnida; order Araneae; family Salticidae; genus Maratus; species Maratus speculifer. The sequence continues at coordinate 247,442,316 of OZ025290.1, read as the reverse complement.
AAAAATAACTACAAAAGCCGATTTTTATGGAATTTTTTAAAAGTTCGTTCTTTTTTCTACTCATCTTAGGGGTGGAATTTTCGAAAATCCATTTTTGGCGGCACTCGATGTTATAAGAAGTATTTTTACCCCATTTTTCAAGATTTTTGGTTCGGAAGATTTTTTTCTGTTATGATTAATACGAAATCCTGACTTTCTTTAATATATATAGCACTTTTAATTAGCGAAAAATCCCTAACTATTAGTTTTGGCCTAATTACTAAAAAAGTACTGAATCAATTTCGACAAAATGTGAATCTAAACCATTCTCTAATCTACTGGAATGCACACACAAAATTTCATCAAAATCGGCCCAGTCGTTTAGGAGGAGTTCAATTACATACACACGCGCAGAAGATTTTTATATATAAAGATGAGCATTGAAAATTTCAGGTTTTTGCGCCGAAAAAATCGCCAAATTAGGAAAATGTGAACTATCTCACGAACTACTGGATTTAAACGAATTTGCTTAGTACCATTCGATTCAGAATGAAAAAATGCACTAAAATATGTTATCAGTTGAAAAATAACTACAAAAGCCGATTTTTATGGAATTTTTTTAAAGTTCGTTCTTTTTTCTACTCATCTTAGGGGTGGAATTTTCGAAAATCCATTTTTGGCGGCACTCGATGTTATAAGAAGTATTTTTACCCCATTTTTCAAGATTTTTGGTTGGGTAGATTTTTTTCTGATATGATTAATACGAAATCCTGACTTTCTTTAATGTATATAGCACTTTAATTAGCGAAAAATCCCTAACTATTAGTTTTTGCCTAATTACTAAAAAAGTACTGAATCAATTTCGACAAAATGTGAATCTAAACCATTCTCGAATCTACTGGAACGCACACACAAAATTTCATCAAAATCGGTCCAATCGTTTAGGAGGAGTTCAATTACATACACACGCACAGAAGATTTTTATATATAAAGATATATGATAAAACTACAGTTAAAACAAACTAAAACCGATAAAACTAAAGTTATTTAAATGTATATACATATACATATTTAATACAAGTTCTACATGAAACAATTTTATCTTAAAAAGTATTTGACATAAAAAAGTATTTTTTTAAGTTTTATTTCGTCGTCAACCGGTGATAAATCGCCAAATAAACGAAATGTTCATTATTTTTTTTATGAACGTTTTAAAGGGATTCCGCTGAATCTTTTTAATAAACACTAGCGGACCCGACAGACGTTGTCCTGTCACCGACAGACGTTGTACTTCCTGGGGCCGACACCAGAAAATCAAACAAATATACTTATACACTATATTGCCATTGATTATGGGACACTTGCGATTTTAGACATTTTACTAAATATCTAGAAAAATACATGAGGAATCATCTCGAAACTCTTAGTGTATAAATATAATAGTATAAGTCATACATATCCGTGAAGATTTTTTCCCGAAACTCCAAAGGGGACCGTCAACAAATTAAAAAAGAATGAATATCTTTTGAATAACCCTGTCAAAACTAATGTAGCAAAAGCGCTCAAACTCTAGATTGTGTTTGAATGCTTTATTGTAATAAGCCTTGTTCATTTTTATGCAAATAACATGCATACTCGCAGAGTAATTAAGGTTTTTATAAAAATGATCCCAAATTTTTTCAAGTTTTTTCCTTATAATTTTCAGAGTTCTTAATATAAAATATTATTTTTTTCAGAAAATATGACAAACAACATTGGACACAGTACCCTGTAATCAGAATTAAAAAATAATGAAAATTGTATAAAAAATGAGTTGGTTTACTAAATAATTTTTTACTGCGCATGCGTCAATGATATCAAAATTTCATTTGCATATTATGTTAGCTAAATGTATAGAGCAACTTTTGTGAAAGTTACAAAATCATAACTTGAAAATTCTGACAGTAATCGTCAATTGAATAAGTCGAAAATCCGTTATTCTCAAAATGAAGCAAAAACAAGAGGGGTTGTATCCATATATTCATTGATTAGTGTCAATATAGAATACACAATATGGGATGTACTACTGCATTTGGATAAAATCCCTCATTTTTTTGCTTCATTTTGGAAACAACGGATTTTGTCCCTTTTCTATAGACGATTACTTTCAGAATTTTCAAGCTATGATTTTGAGACTTTTACAAAAGTTGCTCTATACATTTAGCTAACATAATATGCAAATGAAATTTTGATATCTTTGACGCATGCGCAGTAAAAAATTATATAGTAAACCTACTTATTTTTCATACAATTTTTATTATTTTTTAATTCTGATTACAGGGTACTGTGTGCAATGTTGTTTGTCATATTTTCTGAAAAAAATATTATTTTATATTAAGAACTCTGAAAATTATTAATGGAAAAACTTGAAAAAATTTGGCACCATTTTTATAAAAACCTTAATTACTCTGCGAGTGTGCATGCTATTTGGATAAAAATGAACACAGTGTATTACAATAAGGCATTCAATCATAATCTAGAGTTTGAGCTCTTTTGCTACATTAGTTTTGACAGGGTTATTCAAAAGATATTCATTCTTTTTTAATTTGTTGACGGTCCCCTATGGCGTTTCGATAAAAAAATCTTCACGGAGATGTATGACGTATACTGTTATATTTATACACTAAGAGTTTCGAGATGATTTCTCATGTATTTTTCTAGATATTTAGTAAAATGTCTAAAACCGCAAGTGTCCCATAATCAATGGCAATATAGTGTATATAGTAATACGCACGATAAACACTACGCTCTTAATTTAATTTCTTATTACAATTATGTAAGGAAATTATTTTTCACTCTTCAGTATTTTTTGAAATCGGTTCAATTTTTGATAGAAAAGTTTATTTTTCTCTTTTTTGTTAAAAGTTAACGATTTTCTGAAGTCAGTTAATCAAAATTTTAATACAGGCTGTAAAGCATACACGTTCGACAGGAGCGGGGTTCGAACACGCGATCTCTTTCTTCGAGAAGCAGAGCTTATATCTGGCGTCTTAGACCGTTCGGTCATTCCGTCCGCACTCTATTCATTGAACTTATTCAACACTTTTAATTAGCAAAAAATCACTAACTATTAGTTTTTGCCTAGTTACTAAAAAGTACTGAATCAATTTCGATGAAATGTGAATCTAAACCATTCCCGAATCCACTGGAACACACACGCAAAATTCCATTAAAATTGGTCCAGTCGTTTAGGAGTTCAGTGACATACACACGCACAGAAGATTTATATATATATAGATAAGGATTCAAAATTTCAGGTTTTTGCGCCAAAGACATCGCCAAATTAGGAAAATGTGAATTATCTAACGAACTACTGGATTTAAACGAATTTGCTTAGTACCATTCGATTCAGAATGAAAAAATGCACTGAAATATGTTATCAGTTGAAAAATAACTACAAAAGCCGATTTCTATGGAATTTTTTAAAAGTTCGCTCTTTTTTCTATTCATCTTAGGGGAGGAATTTTCGAAAATCCATTTTTAGCGGCACTCGATGTTATAAGAAGTATTTTTACCCCAATTTTCAAGATTTTCGGTTGGTAGATTTTTTTCTGCTATGATTAATACGAAATCCTGACTTTCTTTAATATATATAGCACTTTTAATTAGCGAAAAATCCCTAACTATTAGTTTTTGCCTAATTACTAAAAAAGTACTGAATCAATTTCGACAAAATGTGAATCTAAACCATTCTCGAATCTACTGGAATGCACACACAAAATTTCATCAAAATCGGTCCAGTCGTTTAGGAGGAGTTCAATTACATACACACGCGCAGAAGCTTTTTATATATAAAGATGAGCATTGAAAATTTCAGGTTTTTGCGCCGAAAAAATCGCCAAATTAGGAAAATGTGAACTATCTCACGAACTACTGGATTTAAACGAATTTGCTTAGTACCATTCGATTCAGAATGAAAAAAATGCACTAAAATATGTTATCAGTTGAAAAATAACTACAAAAGCCGATTTTTATGGAATTTTTTAAAAGTTCGTTCTTTTTTCTACTCATCTTAGGGGTGGAATTTTCGAAAATCCATTTTTGGCGGCACTCGATGTTATAAGAAGTATTTTTACCCCATTTTTCAAGATTTTTGGTTCGGAAGATTTTTTTCTGTTATGATTAATACGAAATCCTGACTTTCTTTAATATATATAGCACTTTTAATTAGCGAAAAATCCCTAACTATTAGTTTTGGCCTAATTACTAAAAAAGTACTGAATCAATTTCGACAAAATGTGAATCTAAACCATTCTCTAATCTACTGGAATGCACACACAAAATTTCATCAAAATCGGCCCAGTCGTTTAGGAGGAGTTCAATTACATACACACGCGCAGAAGATTTTTATATATAAAGATGAGCATTGAAAATTTCAGGTTTTTGCGCCGAAAAAATCGCCAAATTAGGAAAATGTGAACTATCTCACGAACTACTGGATTTAAACGAATTTGCTTAGTACCATTCGATTCAGAATGAAAAAATGCACTAAAATATGTTATCAGTTGAAAAATAACTACAAAAGCCGATTTTTATGGAATTTTTTAAAAGTTCGTTCTTTTTTCTACTCATCTTAGGGGTGGAATTTTCGAAAATCCATTTTTGGCGGCACTCGATGTTATAAGAAGTATTTTTACCCCATTTTTCAAGATTTTTGGTTGGGTAGATTTTTTTCTGATATGATTAATACGAAATCCTGACTTTCTTTAATGTATATAGCACTTTAATTAGCGAAAAATCCCTAACTATTAGTTTTTGCCTAATTACTAAAAAAGTACTGAATCAATTTCGACAAAATGTGAATCTAAACCATTCTCGAATCTACTGGAACGCACACACAAAATTTCATCAAAATCGGTCCAATCGTTTAGGAGGAGTTCAATTACATACACACGCACAGAAGATTTTTATATATAAAGATATGTATCCACACAAGAAGAATATTCTGTAATTTTTTTTTTAGAATTTTCTGAGTCTGAACGTATGGAGACTCCTTGGCAATTCTATATTGAAATTTTGTTTTATTTTTTTAATGTTTAATTTTGATTTAAAAAAAGATGTATATATATTTCTTTTATATTCATCCAATGTGCGCAAGATTGTAGCAAAACTAGTGGTTCAAGAGCCCAGATAAATATTGATAATGATATAAAACTAATGTATAAAATAATAATGTAATAAAACTTATACTTCATTTGAAATTTATTTATTTATTTATTTTAAATTTAAATTTAAAATTAAAAAAAGAATCATTTTTTATTGAAAAATTGCCAATTTTAATTAATCAATGCAATTATAATATTAAATTTGAAGTTTAAGTTATTTTTTTTTAAACATAAAATGAAGATATTTACCAAGTTTGATGCAAACTGCTTTATTAGTTTTTGAGAAATGTTGCGCGCAATTAAAGGGCAATTTAAAAAGATTTATCGAAATTAAACATGAAAAATAAAATAAAATTTCAATATAAAATATGAAAAAAATTATTTTAAATAGAAGATATATTAAGTTGTCTATATTAAAAATTTTATGCATTTATGTCTCATACGGACTGAGAAATAAAATCAACCGTGACAAGTTGCTAAATTGCACCACCAGACAGTGCCTGATTTAGGGCAGGGCCTTCGGGGCACAGGCCCAGGGCTCCCAAATGCTGTTGAAGGGTTTTCAACGTTTGCCCAAAATCAATACAACTGCTTACAAAATCTAGTGAAATTTTACATTCTACTGTGTTCATATTTTATTTTTACAACATTATACATGTTGGTTGAAACATCCGCATTTAATCACTTTATTAAAGTGAATATTTTCTTTTATCTTTATCATTTAAAAAATATATTGTAATTTTAATTCTTATTTAATCATGTTCCTGTTCGTGTCAGATTATTTGGGGTGGTGAGTGCAGTTCATGGGCGGAAAAGTCCCATAATATTTTAAATAATTATAGTTTGGTATTGTGGAAAATTTATGGTTAGTTTTTGCATACTTTATCATTCCAGATATATAAACTTGGATAGGAAAAGATAGTTATCACTACACAATTTACTGTACGACGCCTACTCATTTAAATTTCATAATTGTGAAATAGTTATTTAAAAGGTAAATAAATGAATATAATATTTAATTTTTTAATTGGCATTTAAAATGATTCAATCGTAAAGTCAATTGTGGCTATCTTAATAAATAACTTTTTTTTTTTTTTTTTTTTTGGGGGGGGGGGGGGGAGAGAGCTCAATCTTTTTGTAAGCAACTTTCCAAGGGGAGGGGGGCTGTAAGCATCTATGCATAGGGCCCCCCAATTTGTAAATCGGTCCCTGCCACCAGAAAAAAAGTAAGACTCCTGAGACCCCTTAATAAAGTAGCATTAATTAAAATATGATTATGCGTTGAAAAATTAAGTTAAAAATTCCGAAAAAATAAGTTAAATAACGCCTTTTTTTCCTGAAAAAAAGCAGACAAAAATTATAATTTTATTAGCGTATGGCCCCCGTCAAAGATGGTGGAATGTTGATCTACATTTCATTTTCATAAGACTTCATACAAACAACAGCGTGAAGATTTTATTATTGAAAGATTTGCATTGTAGAAAAGTACACTTAAAAAGAACAAATAGGATTTCTACGAATATAAATCATGAAGATATATACAATAAAACATCTGAATAGCGGCCACCATTGGAAGCACAACAAAGTGACCAGACTTCGGAGGTTACCTTATTCAGCGGTTCCACATTTTAAAAGCTCAAAATTACATTATATTAAAATCAAAATAACTGACTAAAATTATTTTATTTTTACTGTTAAAAAATACATATTATTTTGCCGTAAAAATATTACTTATTCTAAGGGTTTTTTTTTTTTTTTTTTTTTTTTTTTTTTTTTTTTTTTTCTAAATGCATAATTATTACCACAGATTTGTTTTAGAATTCGTTATCATTTTGTGCGAGCGTAAAAATTTTTTATTTCTCACTGTCTCCGCAATTTCTGGGCACTTTCCTGCATGATTGTTCCAATAATTCGGAGATTTTTCTTTTGACAGTTCGAAAGCCATTCTGATAACAACTTATCGATGTCATCTTAACCAGTTCTTCGAAGCTTAGTTTTAGATTCCAAATTTGCATCTGAAACGTCTTTATTAACCCTTTGGGGATGAGCGACATGTATACGTGCATAAAAAGGCTCAAGAATTCTTGTTTATGCCCACCAGTAAAATTATACTGAAAAATTTGTCTTATTTAATCAGAGCATTTTCTCGATTTAATAAGTCACAAATTTCTGTTTGTTAAAACCGGTGACAAAATATTAAAAAATTCGTAAAAGGCTCCCGTCGCGAAGGGGTTAAATAAAAGTGACATTTTTTTTCTTTTTTAGAATGTCATTTATTTGGGTCCTTCCACATTTGTACATTTCAATTTATTTTACTCTTACACTTCCCCCTACCCCCTGGATAACTTTCAAATTATCACTTAATATTTAAATTCTTCACGGTCTCAATATTGTAATTTAAAAAAAAAATGCTCCGGGGTGGTTGTTTTTAGAATTTGTTGCTTGGAGGTTTAGTGTAATGTTATTTCTATGGAAGAGATTCGGTAATACTAAAACTTCGGTATCTGGTTACCGTAGTTCGGAGTGATCATTGTAGGAGGTTTTACTGTATATATATTTTTTCTCAATATTCGATTTCTGAAATCGCCCAACGAAGGATTAATAAATGAAAAGTCGATGAAATTTAAATCTTGTTGACACAATCATATCAATTTTTCACTTCAGTTTTATTAAAATAAAAGTACATTGCAAACTAAAAATAATGTCTCCGATGCAAGCTTTTAAAGTTTTATGTATTCGAATTTTTATGCTTAATCACAAGTCTATTCAAATAAAAATATTTTTTCTGTATTATTAATAAAAGTAATAAAGTCATAATAGTTATAATGAATAAAGACAAAATACACACAACAGGCAATATTATCGTTACGTCGCGATAAATTGGAATATTTATTCACTGATAAAAAAAAACTAGTTGGATGTGCCAATCACAAAACTTTCTTCGATCTCTTTTATTTTAATATTTCAAAAAATAGTTACACATGTTAATGCTTTAATAATTTTAATTCAATACTATACCAACTTTTATTTTCATCTTAAATTTCTGCTTCAGTCAATTAATCGGATTAAAAACGAGTTTCCATCTCTGAACGAGCCGATGGACAATGGAATGATAAGCAGATTTTTTTTTTTTTTTTTTTTTTTTTTTTTTTTTTTTTCAAATTCAGGGCGGACCTATCAACCATAGCAACACTTACCCAAAAAATTTTGTTCAATTCTATGCATAACTTCATACACTTTTAGGTGGTGCAATATTGAAAATGTATCAAAAATCGTTATTGCAGCCCCTCCTTCTGGCGGATTTTTTTCAAATTCAGGGAGGACCAACTAGCCATAGCCATACACTTATATAAAAAATTTGGTTCAATTCTATGCACGATTTCATACCCTTTTAGGCGGTACAATATTGAAAATGGCATACAAATTGCTATTGCAGCGCCTCCTTCCGGTGGATTTTTTTTCAAATTCAGGGAAGACCAACTAGCCACAGCCATACACTCACATAAAAAATTTGGTTCAATTCTATGCATAACTTCATACACTTTTGGTCGGTACAATATTGAAAATAGCACAAGAATCACGATTGCATCGCCCCCTTCCAGCGGAATATTTCGAAATTAAAGGAGGGCCTGCTTGCCACAGCCAAAAATATTCACAAAAAATTGGTTCAATTCTATGCATATCTTCATATCCTTTTTTATAGTAGAATGGCGACATACGCACACACGAAAACAGAGACACACAGACAGACATTTTGTAAAAACATGTTTTTTAAAATCTCTGACCCCTAAAACGTGTAAATCAAAAAGTCGAAAGAAATAAAAGTCGAAAAAAAATTCGATTGCAATACTTTCTGCTATTGAAAATAGAAAATAGCAATAAAATGCACGTGCATTTTTTTTAACCAAAAATAACTAGCAAACGAAAAACATATGTCCTAAAAGTCAGATGTCTGAATATTTTTCATTATTTCATTTTCATCTAAAACATGTAGTAATCCGACTGCCACAATTCTGAATACATTTCATAAAATACTTTTTAAATAAATATTAAAATATAAAAATGGGAATATTTTGAAAACCAGCTAGTTGTGGGCACATCTACATCTACAAATGAATAGCTTTTATTTAAATAATAATTTGCAAAACCGATTCAATACAGAAAGTTTAGCACAGATGACTTAAAAAAAACACACACACACACACAGCTTTATGTTTTAAAAACTGTATGCATAATAAATTTACTAGTCCACGCTCTCTAAAAAGCACACCCAGAAAAATAGTTTTGTTGAATCAACAAAAATTTGTTTGGTCCAACAAATCTTTTCGTTTAAATATGGGTCAATGGAAATTTTGTTCGAATAAACAAAAAAACATTGTTGATTTTTTTTTTTTTTTTTTTTTTTTTTTTTAATTTTTTGTCCACAATTTTCATCTGAAATGCACAATAACTTAATAATAACGTCATTAATCCACCTCAATTTGAAAAGTTTTTATTATCCAAAAATTATGTTAATCATTTATAACTATTTAAGTCAATTAAACAAAATTATGTGTCAGAGTTATGGTTACTACACACACCAAGTTGAATTTTGCAAAAACAACAAAATTTTGTTGGAATAACAAATTGAAAATACAAGACTTTAGTAAGACTCAAATAAAATTGATGACATTTTGTTAAAATTTTATCAGAGTGTTAACAATATTTTATTGTCTGTGCAACAAAACTGTTTTTTTTTTTTTTTTTTTTTTTTTTACTTTCATTAAAAAATTCACTTAAAACAACCAGAACGTATGCAATAAAACATGTTTTTTAAATATATATAGGACAGTTGCACCATAAAATTTAACTAATAATAACACATTGCTCAGTGGTGCACAAAACCTGTTTTGTGCACCACTGAGCAATGTGTTATTATTAATAAAACATGTTTTGTAGTTTTAATCAATTCCTTTTCCTGGGTGAAAAAATTAAAACGCAGGATTTTTCATAATCAGGAACCACGCAAATTAATGGATCATTATTATTTTATTTTATTTTATTTTATTTTATTTTATTTTGCCTCCGATGCTATTTCTTTCAGACAAGCTAAAAAGTGTCGTGTCAAAAATTGTGGCCCACTTTTTTATAATCTGACCGTTAAAACGAGACATTCATACAATCTATATATTTAAAAGACCTGTCTGTTTTTTTAGTCATCAGCCCTGAATTTTCTACTCAACCGATTTTGATAATTATTTTTTTAAATGAAAGCTATTTATTTCTAGTTGTGCCCATTTTAGCTATTTTTTAATTTATTTCCATTTTTATATTTTATTTTTCATTTTAAATGCTTTTTACCATATTTCTTCAAAATGGTGGCAACTCAGTTTAGCTTTTCTCTCGATAATAAAAATTTATTTTCCATTATCACTTTCCACCAGTCAGAAGCTTTATTTCAACAGTGAACATGTCCTCGCATTTAAAAGAAAAAAGTTAATTGTTTTCGTAAAATTTAACCACAATAAAATGATCGCGTATAATTATGCACTAATTGAGGTAAAAAAAAAAATATATTTACTGAGAAATAATATTAGTAATGCAAATAAAATAACAGAAAATAACTTATGATAAAAATTAATGTCTAAAGCAAAATAAGAAAATTTCAAATGAGGAAAATGATGTCATTCAGCAACCAGATAAATGGGAATTGCAATATTATTACGGATGCCTTTTTCATATTACTAATAACAGTAACTTTTAAAAACATTTGAATAGAAAATTACGTCACTATTTAAAACATCGCATTTTTACTCATAACGATATTACATTTCAATATTTCTTTTCATTATGGACACTGAGATTGAGATTTTACTTTCATATGACTTCAGTTAGTGAAAATAATGTCATAGTAAAAATGAAATTAGTTTTTTTTTTTTTTTTTATTAATAAAACTATTTTTCTGTGAGTGCATATAAAATAAAATTTCTGGATTTCACCGGCACTCAGATTAAAATTTTAACTGAAGATGTGCGAATATTTGCATGCAAAATTGTAACTGGCAAACTTGACATAAAGTTTGAAAATATATTTATTATATATTGATTTAATAATGTAATTACTTTTGCTTTTTTAAAACCAAATCGATCGTTGTCTTTTAAACATTTCATTCGTCGAATTCGACGGGTTTCCATTCGTTTTATTGTTAAAATGCATTTCCTTTTTCTCAGAGTCTATAAAAAAGCGTTTAAACTAAAGAAAAAATCCGTTTTTGATGAATCTAGTCAATGAAGAAGTAGCACGTCAAATTGTATCTCTTTATTATTCCGCAATTCCAATGTCTCAGAGAGAAATTGCGAATCGATTGGGTATTTCACGCCGTTCTGTTTGCTATTATATTGATAAACACAAGAAAAAGGAAGTTAGTTCATTGCTTTCTAAACGGGATCGCCCTTCTAAAAAAACCTTTATAGATTTTTTTTTTCTCTAATCGGAGGCGAAACTGAATTCTGCAATGGCAGTATCTACATTCAACTTGTTTTTTCTTTCTTTCTTTTTAAATAAATGGCAATTTTTAAATTAAGCGTGATTTTTAAGAAAAACAATGTATGCTTCAAAAAGATTGTTACTTTAAGAAATAAATTTATATTTGCACACTTTTATGATTAAATGAAGTCAGCGAGTTAGGTGCATTCTTTTAAACATATATGTGAGAGCAAACAACATCCTCTTCTTTCTTTGAGAAAACAATGCACTAATAATCAACATCATCCGAAATTTATTTAAGGAAAACGAGAAAGAAGGGAAAAAAAATAACGCCCGAACAGGGACTCGAACCCTGGACCGTTAGGTTAAAGGCCTAACGCTCTACCGACTGAGCTATCCGGGCCCGATCCAAACGTTCATTCTTTTGGTAACATTTGACGATTTTTAGGTGCGCTCCTAATTATGTAAATATGTACTACCCATAGCTAAAGTTTGAAAAAACCCGTTTTTTTTTTTTTTTTTTTTTTTTTTTTTTTAAGCCCAACCCATTAGGCCCACTAGTCTAAAACCCGGCTTTTGGCTACCATGTAGTATTCGCCCGGCCATTTTTTTGCCGATTTTAAATTTCTGTATTTGGATTTATTCATTTATTTTTTGTTGTTCTTTTTTTTTTTTAAATGTATAATCTTTGAAACATTTTTGGGAACAGGTGCAGTATCTTCCCGCGAGCCGCCATTTTGTTTCTCTATTATTTCTCACAAATTGCTATTATTATCATTATTTTGGATTAATTTTTTTGAGGAAACATAAAATAAATATTTTTAAGGCAGAGAAGAGAAAAAAAAGAGAAAAAAAAATCTATAAAGGTTTTTTTAGAAGGGCGATCCCGTTTAGAAAGCAATGAACTAACTTCCTTTTTCTTGTGTTTATCAATATAATAGCAAACAGAACGGCGTGAAATACCCAATCGATTCGCAATTTCTCTCTGCATACTAAAAAATTTGTTTTCACTTTACTTGAATGTTTTACATAATAAATAAATAAATAAGTAAATTAAACGATTTTTACTATTAAAAATTTGATCTTTCAATCTTTGAATTTCCAAAGTAAATTGTCTTATTTAATTTCATATCATTTTTTTAATGTATGATTCAATCATTAAATAATCATTTCAGTTGCATTTTGTAGTTTTAAGTAAAATAATAATGTATGAGAAATAACTGGGAAACAAAATGGGGGCTCGCGGGAAGATACTGCATCTAAGCCCATTTTTGACTATAATTTCGGAATATATATTTATTAAAATGAATATTTGCTTTATTTAACTGTTCTAAAATCTATGTATTGACCGTTTTGCTAATTATACATTCCTTCTTTCCCTCCCCCTCCCCTTTTTTTAAGCTAGTTGACCCGCCCGGCGCACAGTGTGGTATTTTGCTGAAAAACCTGGCCAAAATTATTTAAATTATTTTGTGTGTTCTGTAGCAGATAAAATGCATTAAGTAAACGCAAAACATATTATTATAATAGAAACAAATCATTTTTTGAACAATTTACTCAAATTATTGTCCTACTACCCACCATTCTTTCGAGAATAATGTTCCATGTCATTCTTTTCAGAATCGCTCGAAAACTAGATTCTGGCAATAACAAGCTTTAAATAAAGATCGAAACAAAAAAGTAAGCCATTAAGTACATCTTTATTGCAGTCTATGAGCAAGTCTTTTCTTGAAAAGTTTTGACTATATGAACGAAAATGCATATTGCGGGCTTCATCCGCCATCTCTGATAGATGCCGAATTGGGGTGGTATGCATGTTCTTTAATAGTAGCTCCCTGATTCAAAATTTTGTGTAATGTGTGTCACACTGGGTCCCAAACGTAAATATTTACACGAAAGTTAAAAATGTTATTCACAATTTCTTGAAATTTTTTAGTATCTATTTCATATTCACTAGATAGCACGTCTAGAATAGCTTTTAAATAGTGCATTAATTTTATCTCAATTCTTGTAATTTAAGCTGGTGTTTCTCGATCTGAGAAAACTTTTTTTGAGGTATTTCCGAAACCAGCTTTTGCACTGTGTACAAGTAGAGCATCTCAGTTTAAAACATATCTTGCATTAGTTTTTTTTCTTTTATTGATAGTCTTTCTCATTTTTGCTTCTTGCTAACCATTCTTTTATTAAAAGCTTTTTAATTACAAGCAAGATGTAAAATTGACTCGAAAAATCTGATTCTAACATGGAATAGTGAAAGATCGAATTTTAAAGAATCAGGATCAATGTCTTTAATTATTTTAAGCTTATTAAAATCTTTTTTATGATTATTTGCAAATATAGCATCGCATTGATGAATTGATTGCTAGTAATAGCATTGCAAATTTTAGCATCGACACTAATCAGCACTAATTTGAATTGAACTTGTAATAAATCAAACCATAAGCGTGAGGATCTCTGTATTTATTAAATTTTGTGCCTGCTGTCCAATGTATTTTACCTCCTCTTGGATCATGTCATTATTTTCATGAATAAATCTTGTTAGTATGAGAAAGGAAAAGCGTGGATGTGAAGATACAGGGTTCTGCCACGATACTTTTGAAATTCCTTTATTTGCTTATTAATCTCAAAGAGGCTAAAGAGTTTTTGAAAGTGTTTGAGTCATTCAAATGTTTAAGTCACGTTTGAGTCAAAGGGATTTTCAGACTTTTGTTTAAATATTTGTTGTGGAGATCTGTGACAACCCCATTTGCAGAGGAGTTCAAAACTTATCGATTCTGCCACACTTGATGTTGTTAAAATATTTTCTATGTATTAACACAGTCTTTGAGTAAAGTCATGTAAAATATTTCAAAGTTTTACTTCCGCCATGTTTTCAGTAATGAAGTTATCTTTTTGATAAAATTGTTATTTAGCTCTCTGAAGAAGTACATAGAGAAGACATACATATTTATTAAATGGTCGGGTGATATTAAAACGATTGTATATAAAATCTGCTGCACCAAACATGGCCAAAGCCTCAGTTGGTAGTAACTTCAGTGTACTTAGTTTTGAGGTCTACGACAAAGAATAAAACTTTTTTTTATATTTTGCTGCCGTTCTTGGCCTGAATGCAATGTCTTTAATAATTTGTGAAACATCTGCATGTTATGCAGTTTCTTTTTTTGCTCAGTTGAACTGCAATTGTTCTTGGCTAATTTTAGATTTTAATTGTTCAATTTTATATCTATTACTTCTGCCAATACAATTTTTAAATTATTTTGCTGGGTGACCGAGTTTCTCTACTATTCTTATAGAAAAATAAAGTGTTCCTTTCAGTCATTCCTCATTGTTTTCACAAAAACCTTGTTCAATGAATTCCAAAGAAGCTCATTTTTGTGTATAACTATGTTTGAAATATTTTATTTTCTGACATAATCAAATTTATTTAATTTTATAAACATTTCGCAATTTCGATAAGTTTCTCTTTTAGAAACTTTAACTCGTTAATTTTCATACATCACAATACTTTTATTACATCACTCTTATATTTTTTTGATATTTCTACTGATTTTTTTATTCAATAGAAATAAAAAAAAAATAATAATATATGTATGTCTAGTAAATTTCTTCTTCATAATATAAAACTTTCTTACCTCTTTAGTGAGTAACGCAATTCCTTATGGTTGATTTAAAATGTATTATTCAAAAATATAACAGATAATTCACATATTACAAACTCTTGGTACAAAACCAAAATGTTACATTATTTATAAAAAATCATTTAGTCCGCGTTATGCATATACGATCAAAAAACGTTTTACTTAAAGAAAAAAAAAAAAGAAACATCCAATTACTTAAAAAAAAGGATTTCCCCCCCTTCAATTTGCAGATTTATCATCTTCACACCAAAGGGTATTCAGTAGGATTAAAAAACTACAGTAAATATTAAATGTAAACAGTTAATAAATTTTAAAAGTTTAATAAAGTAAAAAAACTGCTTTTCAGATACTGTTTTTCGAAATTTTGTTTTACTTATTAAAAAAATGGGGGGCAAATCGGGGCAAATTTTATTTCATAACTTTTAATTAGAAGGTCTAAACATTATGAAATCACAAGAGTTCTTGCTGAACTCAGTTTAACTCCCTATTAAAAATATAATTTTATCTAAAATATTTAACCCAAAAAAATCTATGGTTTCAAACTTGAAAATCATAATGAACATGTACTGTATTTACAAAAATATTTATGTACAAGAGAGTATATATCTTCGTCTTTAAAAACTGTAAAATGTTTCTGAAGTTCGACTTAAAATAGTTTTTTAGACGTTCGATAAAATGATGCATAGATCAGAAGCATAAAATGAGAAATGCAAAACCCATGACTTCCAAGTAAAATACCAGACAATTGGAAAGTCTACAGAAAGAAATGAACCCGTTATCATATGCACAGGATAGTCCTATTACACCAACCAGAAAACGATCAACTAAATGCGAAATTTAAAATTTTGACTTTTGGCCAGCTTTTTGAGTGAAATACCACACTGTGCGGCGTTGCCCGGGTCCGTTATAATAATGTTAAACGAACTTGAAATTTTTATGATTTTATCTTTAACTCGAAATATGTGTAAATACACTGTTAAAAATTTGACCCTTTTGCTGCATCGTCACTCCATCGCTTTTATAGAAAATGATTACTTCAGCCTATTTTGGAGCATTCTCATAGGTCAAAAGAGATATATTCTATAAAAGCGGGGGAGTGATGAAACAGCAAAAGGGTCAAATTTTTTACAGTGTACATTATATTAAATACGTGCCCCCTGACTGTGTCAAAATTTGGTTTTTAAAAAAAAACTAATATTTAGCTGCAAAAATACCCAAAATGACTGCAATGGGAAACGCAGGAGGGAATATGTGTCCAAAGATTTCGTGTTGATATTTATCATTAAAATTACTGTTAAGTGACTTAACTAAATACTTTTTTCACATAGATATCCCAAGTGAAATATTTTGAATTTGACCGTGAATGAAATCGATTCTCGATGATTAGCTAAAAGGTTAGCATATAATATTATAATTTCAGAGCCATTTTACAAAAATAGGCGTATATTTTTTATCAAACATGCGTAATGTTCATTCTATGAACAAAATCCTATCCGTAATCTGATTGTATCGGAATCATAACTTGTCTGTAACCTAGCTGTATCTTAACAGTAACCTAACTGTAACTTAAATATACCATAAATGTAACTTGGCCGTCACCTAATCATAACCTACCCATAATCTAACAACAACCAAACCGTAACTTAACCTTAACCTAACTGTAACTTAACCATGACCTAACTGCAGTGGCGTAGCTAGGATGGGTGACACCTGGGGCGATGTAAATGGTGTCACCCCCCACCCTTCCGATCCCTCATATTTTTTCAATCACAATTCTAAGTGATTATATAACAAATGACCATGCCATTCCTTATTTAACTTTTGTTCTCCTGCCCATAAAAAGAACCACCAGAGCGATTCATTACTCAACTCATAGTCAGCATAAGTCAATGCGATGTCTATATTAAAAAAAAAAAAAAAAAAAAAAAAAAATTATTTCTATTGCATCGTGCACTAAAAATTTAATTTTATTCCAAAATTCCTTTCCAAAATCATGTAAGATTATATATATATATATATGCACCGAATATTTGGTATCTATTGGGTATTCGGCCTATTCAGCAATGTTATGGAATATTCGGTTAGGCCGAATATTAAACGATTCGGTTGAGCCGAATATGAAACTTTTTGTCCTGCCGAATATTCAGTATGGTCGAATATCAAAGTATTCGGCCGAATCCAATACTTAATAAAACTTTTAAAAACTTTTCACTATTTCTACTTTTAACTGTCAATTTTTTAATTTATATTTAAAATAATTAGAAACAAAATCATTTTTAAATAAAATAGAATGTTTTTACATTATTTATTTGCTGTTTGTAAAGTATAACTTAAGAAAATTAACCACGAGAAGGATTAAAATGGTGATTTATTAGGATTCTCCTTATGAATAAGTTATGTGCTGATACAAGTTTCTAAATTTTGTTTAGTAAGTAATCTGTTTCTTGCTTTTTACCAAATGAAAGTCCTTTAAATGAAAAAAAAAAAAAAATATGTGTGCCACTCGGGGACTGCCGCGGTAAAGCTATTGCATAGCATTTTTTATCAACTTATGCAAAAATACCGCGTCAATGTCTGCTGAAGTCTATCGAAGGATACCTTCCCGAAGTCTGCCAAACTGAAACTTCGTTAGCCGGATTGTTAGGAATTTTTCTCGTTGCGGAATTCTTAAATTCGGTCGCCGCGCTCAAAGCCCGCGATAAAAGCTATGCAATAGCTTAATAAATTACCAAACAAAATTTGGTCGCGCTACGAAAATTAGATCGCGAGTTATAAGCATTTTAAATTTTTCGACCCTCACGGTGGGGGGGTCTCCTGTCACCAACAATTAACAATGTCTCATAATAAATTACCAAACAAAATTTGGCCGCGCTACGAAAATTAGATCGCGAGTTATGAGCATTTTAAATTTTTCGACCCTCACCGTGGGGTGTCTCTTGTCACCAGAAATTAACAATGTCTCATAATAAATTACCAAACAAAATTTGGCCGCGCTACGAAAATTAGATCGCGAGTTATAAGCATTTCAAATTTTTCGACCCTCACCGTGGGGGTCTCCTGTCACCAAAAATTAACAGTCTCATATTAAATTACCAAACAAAATTTGGCCGCGCTACGAAAATTAGATCGTGAGTTATAAGCATTTTAAATTTTTCGACCCGCACCATGGGGGGTCTCCTGTCATTAAAAATTAACAGTCTCAAAATAAATTACCAAACAAAATTTGGCCGCGCTACGAAAATTAGATCGCGAGTTATAAGCATTTTAAATTTTTCGACCCTCACCGTGAGGGTCTCCTGTCACCAAAACTTAACACTGACTCATAATAAATGAATAAACAAAATTTGGCCGCGCTACGAAAATTAGATCGTGAGTTATAAGCATTTTAAATTTTTCGACCCTCACCGTGGGGGGGGGGGGTCTCCTGTCACCAAAAATTAACAGTCTCAAAATAAATTACCAAACAAAATTTGGCCGCGCTACGAAAATTAGATCGCGAGTTATAAGCATTTTAAATTTTTCGACCCTCACCGTGAGGGTCTCCTGTCACCAAAACTTAACACTGACTCATAATAAATGAATAAACAAAATTTGGCCGCGCTACGAAAATTAGATCGTGAGTTATAAGCATTTTAAATTTTTCGACCCTCACCGTGGGGGGGGGGGGGGTCTCCTGTCACCAAAAATTAACAGTCTCAAAATAAATTACCAAACAAAATTTGGCCGCGCTACGAAAATTAGATCGCGAGTTATAAGCATTTTAAATTTTTCGACCCTCACCGTGAGGGTCTCCTGTCACCAAAACTTAACACTGACTCATAATAAATGAATAAACAAAATTTGGCCGCGCTACGAAAATTAGATCGTGAGTTATAAGCATTTTAAATTTTTCGACCCTCACCGTGGGGGTTCTCCTGTCACCAAAAATTAACAGTCTCAAAATAAATTACCAAACAAAATTTGGCCGCGCTACGAAAATTAGATCGCGAGTTATAAGCATTTTAAATTTTTCGACCCTCACCGTGAGGGTCTCCTGTCACCAAAACTTAACACTGACTCATAATAAATGAATAAACAAAATTTGGCCGCGCTACGAAAATTAGATCGCGAGTTATAAGCATTTTAATTTTTTCTACCCTCATTGTGGGGGGTCTAATGTCTCCAAAAATTAACACTGTCTCATAATAAATTACCAAACAAAATTTGGCCGCGCTACGAAAATTAGATCGCGAGTTATAAGCATTTTTAATTTTTCGACCCTCACCGTAGGGTGTCTCCTGTCACCACCAATTAACAATGTCTCATAATAAATTACCAAACAAAATTTGGCCGCGCTATGAAAATTAGATCGCGAGTTATGAGCATTTCAAATTTTTCGACCCTCACCGTGGGGTGTCTCCTGTCACTAGAAATTAACAATGTCTCGTAATAAATTACCAAACAAAATTTGGCCGCGCTACAAAAATTAGATCGCGAATTATAAGCATTTTAAATTTTTCGACCCTCACCATGGGGGATCACCCACCCGGGGCACCCACCAAAAAACTTGGCATAGGTGTTTAATCCCCGGAGGAAATATTCCACAACCAACCAGCCAAATTACAAACAACAGGCCATTCCATAACATAAATAACATATACAGCAATAATATGCCATGGCACTAAAATACACAAAATGATAAAAATGAAAAACACTTGTTGACAATATGACAAACGTCTGACTGACGGAACAAAGAAAATAATAATAATAATAATAACAAACTTAACAAGACACATACAAAATAAAGTGAGGTGTAAGAACAAATCATACATGTTCCAAAACAAAACAAAAACTAAAAATAAAATAAAACTAATATAAACATCAAGCCTTAAAAAAGAAAAAAAAAATTAAGTAAAAGTCAGAAAAGTTCAATACAGTTTTAGCTGAGGGTCAAATTTATACACTATGTCACACAACAGGAGCATATCCAAAGATTTAAAGTTCACAGTCCTGTCAATTGAAACCAAGTTACAACATCAAAATTTGTAACGAATGAATGTAAAATGTGCATTCAGATCATTATAAATAGCACAAAGTTTCTTATAATTAAAATGTGAAAATAGAACATTTCTGATATTCCACTCTATGGTTCTATTTCTAATTAGATTAAACTTGTCTGCTGAAACACAACAACTATCAAATAAATAGTGCGCGATGTCACCGCGTTTGCCACAAATACACTTATCATTATTTCTCCTTCCCCGTTTGTAGAGCAGAGTAGGGAACGCACCATGTGCAGAAACAAAATATGCAGCCACTTGTGAATAGCAGATATAATTTAAACTAACATCAGGAATAACCATATAGGTATCCCTACCTTTATCGCTAAAGGACCATCGATCCTGCCAGTCACGAATATTCTTATTTCGAAAGTAATTCTTTAAATAACTCACGGGAACTGGAAGGTTAACTACTTTGTCATAAACATTATTCAGAACCACTGATTTGGCAAGTTCATCAGCACGTTCGTTACCCACAATGCCTACATGGGCCTTGACCCATCCTATATGAATAGTTTTATTTTTAAGTACACGTAAGTTCGTGAAAATATCATATACTAGCTGATCACATGGAAATAGATGATGCAAAACACAAGTCGATGATAGGCTATCAGTATATAAATAGAAGTGAGCAAACTCAGTTCGTCCGCACCACTGTATAGCCTCCGAAATTGCCACCAATTCTGCCTGAAAGATCGAATTTTTAACATTAAGTTTGATTCTGTAATTAAATATTTCTACATTTTTTAAATAAACTACAAAAGCAGCACCAACTCCACTTTGCATGTGCGATCCATCAGTAAAAATTATTGGACAATTACGATCAGGAATTGATTTTCGTATTGGATTCAGAAAATTCACATGATGTCTTTCGCAGTAATTCGGATAATAATAAGTTGACACACGTTTAACCAAATCCTCAGAATAAATAGTAGTATTTTCCACCACTACTGATGTATTTCCGTGGATCATATCATAAAGACGAGCAGAGTTAGAAAGTTCTATATCTATAGGTAAAACTCCAGCCAAAACGCACAATGCTTCAGTTGAAATTGTACGATATGTACGAATTATGGTCAACAGACAAACTCGCTGGCAAGAGGACAATCTGCGAATACCATGGGACTGAAGGTCAGGATACCAGACCTCATGTCCGTATGATATCTGCTTTTTTAACCCCCTGACTGCCCAGCCAAAGGGTAATATTGTAATGTTGTTTTTTCTGTAATTTATTTAAAATATTAAAAAAAGATGTTTTTTCCAGCCTGATACAAAATATGTTATTAGTATCGGTGTATAATCTTTGATAGCATCAATCCTAACTTAATTTTTCAGAACTGGGTTTTATTTGTGGAATCATACTAATTTAAATATTGCTTATGTTACAGTGAAACCTGCAGCTTAGTGTGTGAAAAAATCAGCCGGCGGCAGTCAGGAGGTTAATACAGTGTTGTACCAAACCTTTAATAGGTTTAGAGAGACCCCTATATCTCTTACTCTCACTTTTCTCATATTGCAAGTAAAGGACATAACTTTACTTCGAATCATCTCAAGATGATCTAACCAATGGAAGGCACTGTCTAGAAGAAAACCCAAATAAAGAATATTATCCTTCACAGGTATTGATCTACCACTATGTTTAAAAATAGGACGTCTCTTTTTCATGGTATTACGTCCAAAAAGCATAGAAACCGTCTTGGTATTATTAAGCTGCAAGTTGCAATGAGCACAGACAGTAGAAAAATTATTCACAGTGTAATTCATTTTATTCTCAAGTGACGCTCTAGTGTCCGCACCTTCAACAACCACAGAGTCATCAGCGTAAGAAATTAAATTCAATGCTACTTCTTTACTCTGTTTAAGAATTCGGTCTGCAACTATTGTCCAAATCAAAGGGCCCCAACATGAACCCTGTCGGCAGCCACAGAACAGTCTAAACCATCGAATGCCATCGGTAAATTTAAAACCTATAAGTCTAAATGAAATATAATTCTTGAATACTTCTTTCAAATAATCGTAGATAGGCAATTCTGTCACCAACAATTAACAATGTCTCATAAAAAATTACCAAACAAAATTTGCCCGCGCTACGAAAATTAGATCGCGAGTTATAAGCATTTTAAATTTTTCGACCCTCACCGTGAGGGTCTCCTGTCACCAAAACTTAACACTGACTCATAATAAATGAATAAACAAAATTTGGCCGCGCTACGAAAATTAGATCGTGAGTTATAAGCATTTTAAATTTTCGACCCTCACCGTGGGGGCTCTCCTGTCACCGAAAATTAACAGTCTCATATTAAATTACCAAACAAAATTTGGCCGCGCTACGAAAATTAGATCGTGAGTTATAAGCATTTAAAATTTTTCGACCCTCATCGTGGGAGGGGGGGGGGTCTAATGTCCCCAAAAATTAACACTGCCTCATAATAAATTACCAAACAAAATTTGGCCGCGCTACAAAAATTAGATCGCGAGTTATAAGCATTTTAAATTTTTCGACCCTCACCTTGGAGGATCTCCTGTTACCAAAAATCAACACTGTCCCATAATAAATTACCAAACAAAATTTGGCCGCGCTACGAAAATTAGATTGCGAGTTATAAGCATTTTAAATTTTTCGACCCTCACCGTGGGGGGTCTCCTGTCTCCAAAAATTAACACTGTCTTATAATAAATTACCAAACAATATTTTGCCAAGCTACCAAAATTAGATCGCGAGTTATAAGCATTTTTAATTTTTCGACCCTCACCGTGGGGTGTCTTCTGTCACCAACAATCAACACTGTCCCATAATAAATAACCAAACAAAATTTGGCCGCGCTACGAAAATTAGATCGCGAGTTATGAGCATTTTAAATTTTTCGATCCTCACCGTCTGGGGTCTCCTGTCACCAAAAATTAACACTGTCTCCTAATAAATTACCAAACAAGTTTGGCCGCGCTACGAAGATTAGATCGCGAGTTATAAGCATTTTAAATTTTTCGACCCTCACCGTGGGGTGTATCCTGTCACTAGAAATTAACAATGTCTCATAATAAATTATCAAACTAAGTTTGGCCGCGCTAGGAAAGTTAGATCGCGAGTTATAAGCATTTTAAATTTTTCGACCCTCACGGTGGGGAAGGGGGGGGTCTCTTGTCACCAAAATAAATAAGACCACCAAAATAAACACTGTCTCATAATAAATTACCAAACAAAATTTGGCCGCGCTATGAAAATTAGATCATAAGAAACATAAGTTTGAGACTTGATATTCTAATATCTGAAAAATACCGCGTCAATGTCTGCCGAAGTCTACCGAAGGATACCGTTCCGAAGTTTTCCGAAAGGAAACGACGTTAGCCGAGTGTTAGGTTTTTTCGTTACCGATGTGTTAGGATTTTTCGCGTTACGGAATTTTTGGATTCGGTCACCGCGCTCAAAGCCCGCGATAAAAGCTATGCAATAGCTTACAAAAAAACCTTTTGAGATTAGTAATAGCTATCAAGGCAGACAATTTTTGTTCATGAAACCATAATCATAATCAGCTTATTGAGTCATAAGTATATTGTATTTCATCTCACTCTAGATCAAAACTTGTATGTTCGTTTATTACATTAACAATAAGTAAGATAACATATTTTCAACCAAAGCTGCTGGCTAGCCGGGCCGGTTTAAACCGGCGGGCTTTTTCTGGTTTAAACCACTTGCAAAAGGCCGGCTTTTTAAAGAAAAAGCCGGCTTTTACTAAAACTTTTTTTTTCTACAAAAACTACTCTTAAAATGAAAAGTATTATTAATTGATAACTATTTAATATCTGTTGTCATAAAAATGAACTGTCTAATAAATTGTCAATTAAAATATAAGTGAACTGACAGTAGAAATGTTCTTGTGATCAACAGATGGAAAGAATGTTTATTAGAAAATTTGAACAATAAACATTTTTTTTAAGTAGTTCAAATGATTTTTACTAAATATAATACCAGTCATTTGACTTACATTTTAAATATCAGTACTACACTGATCTTGTTCCAAACAAAACCATTTGTTGAAATTTTATTTTAAACTAGCGGCCTTCGCCCGCTACGCTGGTCGGTTTATCTAAAGAAATCTTGAAGAAGTAGTTAGATAAGGTTCAGACATACATTAAAAAAAAAAAAAAGCAAGTCGATCATTCAAAAAACGTTGGGAAATATCAAATATTTACTGTAATTTTTTAAGAAAAACAAAGTTTCGAAAAAAAAAATTAAATCGAAAAAAAAATTACACTGACATATTAATGCAAGGAAATTTTCCCAGAGAGAAAATTCGCCTTGAATACAATATTTCAAATTCTTTTAATTGCTTATAGGCGTTAATGCCAACATAGTGAAAAAAAATTCCATGCTGGGAATCGAACCCTGGCCATCAGTATGGCGCACTGACGTTCTACCGACTAAACCACATGGAACGACAGCCAGCTTGAAACTTTCTCATACTTAAGTAGACTGGCGAAAACATAACGATAGCGCGTTTTAAAATCGCACAGTGACATCTATTGGATTTTATATGTACTAAAAAACGTTATGTACTAAAAAACGTGAGCAGCGCACCTAATAGTTTCTTTTGTTTCTTTTTGTTACTTTTTTGTCTGTTGTCCGATTTTGATGAAACAAAGCCTATACACTGCCCGGGAGTGTGCATTCTTCATTAGTGAAAACCGCATAAAAATCCATTCAGTAGTTACGAAGATAACCTCGAACAAACAGACAGACAGACAGACAGACAGACAGACAAAAAATTCAAATTTTTTTTTTTTTTTTGTGTTTCATTGGTTTTCTTTTATCGCCCTGACTTCATTTTTGTCAATTATCTTCAATGTACAGACACACCGGGTCCTACTGTTTTATTATATGTATAGATTTCCTCTCCCATATCTATACTCCTTTAAGCGTAAATGCGTTAGTTCCTGGAATCTTGCTATTCCAGTAACCTATTAGATTAAACACTAAACCTCTCCTAATAAGAGAAATTTGTGGATGGGAAAGTTTACTAATTGATCCAAATCAATTCCTTTCCTTTTAATATGTGGAAAGATTTGTGAAGAAACAAGAACAAAATATTTAGTCAATATGGTACTACTAGGTTATCCCGTCGACCATTTTTGCCAAATATAAAAATCGCCAAGCTAATAGCCAAGTTATACATGTTGAGACAATTTTTATTTTAAATAATGGAAAAACAAATAAATTAATAAAACACAAATAAAAAGTGGAATTAAAGATCACTTAATGACGTTTTAAATATGTGTATTGTGTTTAATGTCATTGAATGTGGCATTCACAATCATCCATTATTGGCATTTAATCTTATAATTTGGCGATAGTTTTTTTGGTCGACAGGATAACCCTAGTAGTACTGTGAATATATACAGAAGGAAAGAGCATGTTTACAAACATTTCCATCAACAAATTTTCCACACCACTGCATTTTTATCATAGTGATCATTACAGGAACATTTATGGCAATATAGGCCATATCATGGACCTGTTAAACAGAGACCAATCAGATTGCCCGACTTCATGTGCACGGCAGGAGATATAAAGAACAGACAGATGTTTCTTGCTATTGCTACCCCGCAGTAATTCAATCCACATAATATCAGCTGCTCTTTCCTTATAAGAAAAAACAAATGAAGACAAAGGGATGTACAGTAAACTCTGTATAAGTCAGAATCAATCACAACTGAGAAAATTGTTCACAGTAAATGATATTTTGCCTTAGACAAATTTTACACTGTCTATGGATTCACAAGGACTTGAAAAACCTTTTCGAGCTTGACAAATTTCCATCTTACTCAGTCTGGCTTACAGAGAATTTACTGTACTTAGAAAGAGAAATAAATATAAAAACTATGTCAAAATTATTTATTTTTTCTTATTTTTAAAGTAGAATGCTGCCTTGTAAACTTCTTACATAAACAAGTGACTATTTTTATTCATAACACTATACTCATTCATATGCTAGAAGTCATTGTTCAAGTGAAGTATTTTATAAACAGTATATCATTTTGTATATTATTTATTTGACTATAATTCTTAACCATAATAACATGAAAATAACTTAACTAAGCATAAGATGTGCCACTGGATCTATAGTATAGATGTCTGTTATCATATAGGCTATTTATGAGATTTTTGTGATATATTATTAACTGGCTATAAAAGTAGACAACTGTAACATGATTTTAAATGAATTTTATAAGATTTTAGTTTTAATTTACATAAAAAGGCCATTTGTAAGGTAAATTAACAAAAGAAGTTGTTAAAAATAAATAGTAATTAATATATGCGTTGGAAAAAAGCCAATAAAAGCCGGCCGGCCAGGTCATTTTTAGAAAAATCTGGCTTTTTTGCAGCTCTGTTTTCAACTCACATGCTTTGATTTCTGTAAAATATGATATGACGGGAAGGGTGGAAAATACCATTCATAAGAAAAGAACTATTTGCCAAACATACCTTTATTCAGAATTAAGTCGAAAGTATTTGTACTTTATATTGAAAAAAATCTGCCTTGAGTTATTTAAAAAGGACAATTATCAGACTGTAAAATTTTTCTTCGGCCATTTGTTCATTATTTGATTTTTAAATGTTTGTTTTGATTAGTAGAAAATTTTATTAAAGTTTCATAATTGCGTTTCTTAAAAAACTCAAGGCAGATTTTTTTCAATACTAAATGCTCTTATATAAAGCTCTTGTTTATCAAAATGTAAGTTTATTTTATTAAATATTATGTAAAACTGTTTTAAAAAGTAACATTTTAATACCTTTAAATTTTGAAATATAAAAAGTATTTGGAAAGCCGAATATTCGGTATTCGGCCCAACAATTACTATTCGGTTCACCTGTCGGCCGAATATTCGGCATTCGGTATTTGGCCAAAATCACTATTCGGTGCATCCCTTATATGTATCTTTGCAAATAACGATAATATATCTTTGCAAATAACGATTGGGTGTCACCCCTTAGAGGGTGACACCCGGGGCGGACCGCCCCCTCCGCCCCCCGCTAGCTACGCCACTGCCTAACTGTAACCTAACCGGAAAATAAATATAACAAAAGGGTCACAGGAACGTAATTGCAACCTAACTGTTACCTAACCGTAACCTAAACCTACTGTTACCTAACCGTAACCTAATTTAACACTAACTATAAACGAAATATTTTAACCATCTCGCGCTAAATACGTATAGTCTAAGAGCTAGCAACGTTTTCGTCACCTGATTTTATCAAGGCTCATTTTTTAATATGTTTTTCAATTTTATGATAGAATACGTTTGCTAGTGGTCTGGCAGTCGGGAGACGTTGCGTTTATCTGTGGCAAAAGGGGTTATGCAGGTCAAAAAGCTTCAAAATCACGTCATTTTATCAAGGCTCATTTTTTTATATGTTTTTCCCCTTTATGATAGAATACGTTTGCAAGCGGTCTGGCAGTCGGGAGACGTTGCGTATACCTGTGGCAGAAGGGGTTGTGCAGGTCAAAAAGCTTCAAAATCACGTCATTTTATCAAGGCCCATTTTTTAATACGTTTTTCCCTTTTATGGTAGAATACGTTTGCAAGCGGTCTGGCAGTCGGGTGGCGTTGCGTTTACCTGTGGCAGAAGGGGTTATGCGGGTCAAAAAACTTCAAAAATTTGCCATTTTATAAAGGCTCATTTTCTTATCTGTTTTTATCAAGCTTAAAAATTACAAGATATTACTCTTTGGTGGGCAGACAACCTATAATTAATTTGCTAGACAGAAATTCGGTTGCAAAGTTAATGCCAGACGGCTTTAAATATGGCAACAAAAGTGCCTGTTCCAAGAATGTTTTATAATCTAAAAATTATAAGACCTCTTTCCGTCATTTTATCAAGCTCAAAAATTACAAGATATTACCCTTTGGTGGGCAGACAACCTATAATTAATTAGCCAGACACAAATTCGGTTGCAAAGTTAATGCCAGACGGCTTTAAATATGGCAACGAAAGTGCTTGTTCCAAGAATGGTTTATAATTTTAAAATTATAAGACCTCTTTCCGTCATTTTATCAAGCTTAAAAATTACAAGATATTACTGTTTGGTGGGCAGACAACCTATAATTAATTAGCCAGACACAAATTCGGTTGCAAAGTTAATGCCAGACGGCTTTAAATATGGCAACGAAAGTGCTTGTTCCAAAAGTGGTTTATAATTTAAAAATTATAAGACCTCTTTACGTCATTTTATCAAGATTAAAAATTACAAGCTATTACTCTTTGGTAGGCAGACAACCTATAATTAATTTGTCAGACACAAATTCGTTTGCAAAGTTAAGTCCAGACGTCTTTAAATATGGCAACGAAAGTGCCAGTTCCAAGAGTGGTTTATATTTCATAAAATTATAAGACCTCTTTACGTTATTTTATCAACCTTAAAAATTACAAGATATTACTCTTTGGATAGCAGACAACCTATAATTAATTTGCCAGACACAAATTCGGTTGCATTCGGCAAATTCAGCAATTTTTTTTTCAACATAAAGTTTACTTATAAAAAGCTCTTGTTTATCAAAATATAAGTTTCTTTTATTAAATAATAGGGTGGATGCTCCGGTTTTGGCCACACTGGAATTTATTTGTCCAATATTTAAGCTGTGATTTGATGTTAACAAATTATATGAATTGTTACACCTTAACCTTTCTGAGGGTGCACAAATTTTCATCACATGCAAAGTCTTGTCGGTAACACTTAAAAAAAATGCAACTTTCGTCAATCAAACACAAAGTATCACAAATTTACTCAATCAGGCTCTGAAAAAGTGTCGTGCAAAAAAACAGGTGCAGAAAAATAGAGAATCTAATCAATAAGACTCAGAAAAATCCAGGGTTTCAAATTCGGTTCAATGACGTAAAGAGGTCTTATAATTTGTTAAATCATAAACCGCTCTTGGAACAGGCACTTTCGTTGCCATATTTAAAGCCGTCTGCCATTAACTTTGCAACCGAATTTGTGTCTGGCAAATTAATTATAGGTTGTCTGTTATCCAAAGTGTAATATCTTGTAATTTTTAAGCTTGATAAAATGACGTAAAGCGGTCTTATAATTTTTAAATTATAAACCGCTCTTGCAATAGGCACTTTCGTTGCCATATTTAAAGCCGTCTGGCATTAACTTTGCAACCGAATTTGTGTCTGGCTAATTACTTATAGGTTGTCTGCTATCCAAAGAGTAATATCTTGTATTGATAAAATGACGTAAAGGGGTCTTATAATTTTTTGAATTATAAACAACTCTTGGAACAGGAACTTTAGTTGCCATATTTAAAGCCGTCTGGCATTAACTTTGCAACCGAATTTGTGTCTAGCAAATTAATTATAGGTTGTCTGCTATCCAATGTGTAATATCTTGCAATTTTTAAGCTTGATAAAATGACGTAAAGAGGTCTTATAATTTTTTGAAATATAAACAACTCTTGGAACAGGCACTTTCGTTGCCATATTTAAAGCTGCCTGGCATTAAATTTTCAACCGAATTTGTGACTGGCAAATTAATTATAGGTTGTCTACCCACCAAAGAGTAATATCTTGTAATTTTTAAGCTTGATAAAATGACAAAAAGAGGTCTTATAGTTTTTAAATTATAAACTATTCCAGGAACAGGCACTTTCGTTGCCATATTTAAAGCCGTCTGGCATTAACTTTGCAACCGATTTGTGTCTAGCAAATTAATCATAGGTTGTCTGCCCACCAAAGAGTAATATCTTGTAATTTTTAGATTGATAAAATGACGTAAAAAGGTCTTATAAAATTTAAATTATAAACTACTCTTGGAACAGGCTCTTTCGTTGCCATATTTAAAGACGTCTGGCATTAACTTTGCAACCAAATTTGTGTCTGGAAAATTAATTATAGGTTGTCTGCTGTCCAAAGAGTAATCTTGTAATTTTAAGCTTGATAAAAACATATAAAAAAATGAGCCTTGATAAAATGACGTGATTTTGAAGCTTTTTGACCTGCATAACCCCTTCTGCCACAGGTAAACGCAACGTCTCCCGACTGCCAGACTGCTTGCAAACGTATTCTATCATAAAGGGGAAAAACATATAAAAAAATGAGCCTTGATAAAATGACGTGATTTTGAAGCTTTTTGACCTGCACAACCCCTTCTGCCACAGGTAAACGCAACGTCTCTCGACTGCCAGACCGCTTGCAAACGTATTCTACCTTAAGACCCCTTTCCTCGCTCGTGGAAACGCTCGCGAGCTAATGCTATTCCTATGGGGAAGCATTTTTCTAATAACTCTTTCGCATTTTGACATTTTTGAATAATTTTTTTTGCATTGGATAGCTGAGGTGCATGCCGACAGCGCACCTTTTTTACTTTTTCGATTTTGGTTGCAGATATTTTTTACAAATTTAGTTTCACTTTCAAAACCGGTTTCGAAACTGAAAGTACTTTTTAAAAAAATATCTGCAACCAAAATCGAAAAAGTAAAAAAGGTGCGCTGTCGGCATGCACCTCAGCTATCCAATGCAAAAAAAATTATTTAAAAATGTCAAAATGCGAAAGAGTTATTAGAAAAATGCTTCCCCATAGGAATAGCATTAGCTAGCGAGCGTTTCCACGAGCGAGGACAGGGGCCTTAAAAGGGAAAAACATATTAAAAAATGAGCCTTGATAAAATGAGGTGATTTTGAAGCTTTTTGGCCTGCACAACCCTTTCTGCCACAGGTAAACGCAACGTCTCCTGACTGCCAGACCGCTTGCAAACATATTCTACCAAAAAAGGAAAAAACATATAAAAAAATGAGCTTTGATAAAATGACGTGATTTTTGACGTTGCTAGCTCTTAGACTATTAGTTTCACTTTCCACCGCTACGAAGCGCATTATGTTTTGTAGAACATCCGAATTTTAGGTTCGGATTGGAATCATGTTCATGGAAATTATTTTGTCTTCTTCGGATACGGTTATGGTTGTTTGGAATATTTTTGTTCAGTTTAGATTCGGTTCAATTCAGATTTCGTGGGGTTTTTTTTTTCCTTCAAATGGGATTTTTAAGTTTGGGTCGCGTTGTACTTATATGGAAATTATTTTACCTAGTTCCAATGAGGTTATACTTCACTGAAATATTTTTGTTAGGTTCAGATTAAATTTGGTTCAAATTTCGGGATTTTTTTTTTTTTTTTTTTTTTTTTTTTTTTTGAATGGGTTTATGTTCATAGAAATTATATTGTCTTGTTCGTATCTGGTTATAGTTATTTGGACTATTTTCGTCGGATTCAGATTTGGTTCGATTCAGATTTCAGGTATTTTTTTTAATTGATTTTTAAGGTTCTGGTTAGATTCAGGGAAATTATTTTGTCTTGCTCGGATCCGGTTTTGGGTCTTTGGAATATTTTTTTCGGGTTCAGATGTAGTTCAATTCAGATTTCGGCTTTTTTAATGGAATTTTTAGGCTCAGGTTGGGTTGCGCATCAACGGAAAATATTCTGCATTGTTCGAATAAGGATATGCTTCTCTGGAATATTTTTGTCAGATTCAGATTTAGTTCATTTTTTTAGGTTCGGATTGGGTTCATGTTCATGGAAATTTTTTTGTCTTGTTCAGATCCGGGTATGGTTCTGTGGAATATTTTTGTCAGGTTCATATTTCATTCGATTCAAAGTTCAGGTATTTTTTTTCAAATGGAATTTTAGGTTCGGATCGGTTTCATGTCCACGAAAATTATTTTCTCTTATTCGAATACGGTTATGGTTCTTTCGAATATTTTGATCGGATTCAGATGTAGTTTGCATAAAACTTCAGGTTTTTTTTTCAAATGGAATTTTTTAGGTTCGAGTCAGGTTTATGTTCACGGAAGTTTTTTTGTCTTGCTCTTATCGGGTTATAGTTCTTTGAAATATTTTTATCGATTTCAGGTTTCGTTCTGGTCATTTTTTGGGTTCCTTTTAAAGAAAAATTTTAGGTTCGGGTCGGGTTGCATATACACGAACATTATTTTTTCTTGATCGGATTGGGGTATGCTTCGTTTGAATATTTTTGTGATATTCAGATTTGATTCGGGTCAAATATCAAATACATAGTTTTTTTTTCAAATGGAATTTTTAGGTTCGGGTCGGGTTTATGATCATGAAATTTTTGTCTTGCTTGGATCGGAGTATGGTCTGTTTTTTTTCTGATTGGGATCGGGTTATGTGTTAATACGCCTAAACATTACGTTTTGCTACTATTCTTTTAGTGACTATTTTTTATATATAATTTATTTTGCTATTTGATAATTTATTACTGTGTATGAAGCGTCTGCCTATTCGAACAATTGTACGCCAAAGAGCCATTTCATTTTTGTTTTAAAAACAAATTAAAGTCTTAATAAAATTTTAACTTAAATAAATGCATTCAAATTTAATCAATGATTTAAAAAAACTGCTAAAAAAGCCTCATATAGACATATACATATATTAACTGCAACATAGCCAACCACAAATACATTCTAATGTACGAAGTACCAACGATCTGACGTTGTACAATGTTTGAGCTATGTTCAAAAATCCTAAGTTAAACTTACATTTTGCCAGTCTATGAATTTTAAAGGTCTTTGGGGAAAAAAACAGCCACTTTTGAAATGTCAAAATCTCAAATTGATTTCTTTTATAGAGTAAAAAGAAATTAATAGAGTGGAGGTATTATCTCTGGAGATGATGCTTAAGATGTAACCCTGCATTAAGTCCAATTAAGTACCAACAAAAGCACGTGCTTTGACGCGCCTATCAATTGAAACAGGTTTAAACCCGTATTTTTTTTCTCTCGTTTTTAAAAAAAGAACTAATTTATCGCTTCACCGGTAAAAATTTATTAATTATTTTATCATATGTGTTTTAAATATCAATATAGAAAATTATTTCAACGTTTTGCTTGAAAATATAACATTATTTTGTTAGTACATTAAAATCGTCTGCAGTCAGAAATTTATATTTTAGATTAATATTTATTACTTAAGTTTTCATACATGATTTTAAAAGAATGTTTTCATCATTGTATTTTAAATATTTATTTACATGCAATTATTAAGTCATAAACATTTTTCATCTACGTTATAAAGTATTTAAAATTACATTAATGAAGGAAACTTTTAGTTATACAATTTTTAGTTCGTATCAAATGTTTTCAATGTCTTATTTAATTTTAATTTGATATTTAATTATTGCTAATTTTCCAATTTCCTTCATTTTAAAAGCGAATATTTATTCTAATAAATAATAATAGAATGAAGACCATTTTAAAAATTTGCTATTTCCTCTTGAAATATGCTTCAACTGTAATTCATTTCTTTCAATTCGTCTTATAATACAAAATCTCTTCCACGTACTTTCGTTTGCCACATTAAATTTGAGCGATAAATGGTTTCATATCGCAAACCTTTTTTGAGGCTTACTTCACCTCCACTTATCTTATTCCTCCATGGGTTTCTTTAATTCTGTCTCAGCTTTCTTATTAATTCTGCGAAAATTTTTACACAACCAACCGACCGTAAACCAACGAAAGAGAAAAAAATTGGAAAAAATATTATTTTTTATGAGAGTAACCTCTTGATTTTAATTAATAACTCAGTTTGGAATTTTGAAAATCTGAAGCTCAGGTGCATTAGGAGAGATATTGGGCTACTCTCAAAAAAATTTTGAGCTTTGTACTTGCTGTAGATTTTGCTAGCCATCGCAGACACACAGACAGACAGAGCGTTTTGTTCTTTTATTAGTATAGATTTCTTTTTTACAAATAATGTTCGGAGAGCTTATTTTGTGTTTAAAAATTTGTTGTTGTTTATATTTAATTTCTCAATGGTTCAAAAATTAAGTATAATGTGATCATAAGTGACCAACAAAAAACAAGATGGCGGATTCCGGGCGAATACTACATCTGTTCCCGGGTTTTTTCGGGTTTTTCTGAAGAAACCTGGACTTTTTCGGGTTTTATCGATTTTTTTTTTAAATACTTTAAGTTTCAATTTTTCATTAATTTCATAATAGCTAAATTCTTCATATATCAGTGAAACCTGGGTATAATTTTGCATTAAGAATGAATCAACGAAATGTATATATTAAAAAAAAAAAATCAAGTTAAGATTAAGAAAAAATCAAGTTAAGATTAAGAAAAAATCAAGTTACATTAAGGTTAGATTTGTGTTTGCTATGACTAAGCTAGCCATAAATGGATTTTTTCAGTTACCGAAGAAGGTTCAGAATGTCTGAGAAAAATGTACTTACTACTAAATACAATTTGAAGTAATTACAAAAATATATAAATAAATAATGATCAAAATTATACTTTGCTTTTACAAAAATTGATTACTTAGTAATAATTTTGCAAATGAAATTTCATTAAAATACTGTATTAATACTAATGCTAAATCAGAATTAGCAATTACTAATTCTAAGTACTTTTTATTTTTAATAATTAATAGAATAAACCAAATAATTTTACAATAGCTACTTCAATAAATTAGGATTCCCAGGATATGTGGTATTTTGTTATGAGTTTCAATTGTATAACATACCATAGAATAAATTATATATTAGATTTTTTTTTTTTTTTTTTTTTTTTTTTTTTTTTTTTTTCTTCTTTAATGGGAAAAAGTTTGTTTTTGTGTTTGTGGTACATAAAAAATTAAGTTACAATTATTTCTTTTAAAAAATTTCATTGAGAGAATTAAGATATTTTTTCTCCTTTTTGTGAGGAGAGAAACTTTACGAGTGGTGTATTGTTATTAAGAAATATATCTTAATATCAGAATTAAGATCTTAATAACGATATTAAGAAATTAACCTTACATAATTTAAAGTTCACATTTTGAAAAAACCCAGTTGGTTTTTTGAGTTGGGCAAAATCATAACAAGCCTGTTTTAAGTTAAATATGCTAAATTTATGTAGTTTCTTTCAAATAAGAAAATTTCAAATAAGAAATCAGTTGAAAACTTTTTTCTCCTTCTTTACAGTTAATTTATTTTTTGGTCTTTTATCAATGCTTTGAAATTCTTTTTAAATCCGTTCTTTTGAAATATATTTAAATTGGCATTTATCTTTGCATTGATACCTTAGATTAAATAACGATACAGTTTTAAAATCATGAGAAAATTTGAAAAAACCCACAATGGGTTTTATCATGGGTTTTTTCAAGTGGGCCCGCCCAAAAAAACACGGGTGGGTGTTTTTTGGTTCCCACTTGGGCGAACCCTGCCCATAGCCGTCGTTCAATCCATTTGTCCGCACGTTACAGGTGATGTGCACGGGCCGGAATTTCCAGATCCGAGTTCGGCCAAGTCCGAAAGTAAATTACTTTGGCCCAGCCCGGCCCGTCCTGTACAGGAATTAGTGAAAACAAGCCAGCCCGATCTGGCTCGACACAATTTCTACTATTTCGAAAAAAATTCAGATATTTTTATAATTAAGATTCCTTCAAAGAATTTGCATACATATTTGTGGGATGATTTTACAGTATATTTTGCAGAAAATACACAATAGCAACATTAATGATTACTTAGATTCTTAGACTTTCAGCATGCAAATAAAGATTCATTAAAAAATAAATATGGTTTAGAATAAAAGAATAAAGAAAGAAAGTTAAAATCATTATAATTTTTGAAGCTGTATAGTAAAAAGTAGACTTATGAAAATATTTCTATATCATTTTATAAAATTAGATTTTCTCAAATCCAAAGGAGCTACTTTCCGATACATTTCTCTATTCATTTCTTTTCAGAAACACATAAGATTAGCAGGTGTTTTTATCCAGAAACTATGTAATCGAATGGCGTTATCTATTTTTTGATACCAGCAATTTAAGAAAATGCTGTCTAAATTAGCTTTTTGAATCGAATTTCCGAAAGTAACAGCATGGGAACGGAGAAAAATCTGCAACCATGTGACAAGAATTTCTTATTTCTCAACAAATATATACAAGCATAAATATCGTATTTACCGAAAATGGAAAACGCTATTCGATTACAAATCCCTTCAATAATCAGGCTTGTCAATTTTATACCGTTACAGTTACAAATTTGTCAGAAAATATGTCAAACTTTCCCGTTGTTGAGAAGTTCATTTAAGAACAACCTAGAAGTATATTTTCTAAGATTACGTAAACATAAGTTCTTTATCGTTATTAATACTTTTAGAAATCGTGTTATCTGGCCTCCTACACATCTTGAGAGCAATTAAGTCTAGTTCCGGCCCGGCTCGACTATATGTAGAAAAACAAGCCTAATCTCGGCCCGGCCGAAGTCTGTCCGACTCCGACAATTTTAAGCCCGGGTTAGATACAAAGTAACTGTCCGATGCCGATCTCTACACCGTCCAAGTTACATTTCTATATTGAAATTGTCTAACTATTGTCGGCTTGTGACACACATTTATAATTATTCGCATTAAAGCCATATTCATTGAAAACAGCTCCAGTTTTATAGTTTATGCCCAAATTTTTATAAAGGGCCGATAGGTCCGTTAAATTTTTTTATCGACCCGGCCCTTACAGCCCGTTCATTTTTTTTCACCGGCCTGGTCTGTTTATTTTGTTGGTCGGCCCGGCTTGGCGCGTTGAAAAGTTATTTTGATTCTGCCGGCCCTGCCCTTTAGAAAATCCGAAACCATTCCGCCGGCCTGCTCACGTGCAGACCTCTACCGCGTAGAACACTTTAAAAACTGCCCAACTGAATTGTTTGAAATTTAAAATATATAATTGTGGCATAATTTTGAAAATTGGATGTATAGTTTAATTACAGGGACAATTAAAAGTATTTCGGTACATCATGAAATATAGGGGAAAAAAATTAGTTTCAGGTGCATTTTAATGATGTTACACTCATAATGAAACAGATTTTTCATATTAACATAATGAAACTGATATGCGTCTGTGAAGTATATATTGAAATATATATTTGGTACAATCTGTGGTGCAAAGAATATTTATTATTAATTTACAGTATTCCTTTACATAATTGTATAGGGGAAAACAGTATTTGTGGCGCGTTTTAATAATATTAAACTATTTCACATTTTATGAAATTGATATACGTTGCTGAGGTTTATTACAAGTTACTTCTTGTATAATAGAAAGCAGATAGTATTTACAGGAACATAGAAAAGATTTCGGCAACTATACTGTATCCGAAGTACTGTTTACTATTGCACTAAGATCGGAATATTTTTAAAACTTCCTTATAGTACGAACGTGCCTCATTTGCTACGCTTAAAGAGCATTTTCTGACTTGTTTATTTTATTATTATATTTTATTTTTTGTACAATTTAAAACTTGTGTACCTTATCTCTCAATTCATCTGACAAAATTTGCATCGAAGGTTGGAGAGAAATTTTATGTGCCTTAAACATTTAAAAAAAAAATTAAAAAGAAAAATTAATGCAAAACGGATTCATTCGTAGTCGGTAGGATTCGAACCTACGCGGGAAGATCCCAATGGATTTCTAGTCCATCGCCTTAACCACTCGGCCACGACTACACAGTATAGTGATAAAACAGCTTTCTGATATTTGTAGAAAATTTTATATTATTGCAATATAATTAACAGACTATTACATATAGGCCCGTGTCTCTGCCGGCGAAGACACTCGCAAACTAATACTATGAGTTTTTTTTTTTTTTTTTTTTTTTTTTTTTTTTTCTAATACTTCGTTTGTATCTAGACATTTTTATTTATTATTGTTATTTTTTTTAGCATTGAATAGTTAAGGACTCTCTCAACATCGCTCTTTTTTTACTTTTTCGATTTTGATTGTAGATACTTTTTAAAATGACATTTTCATTTGCAGAACCGGTTTTGAAAGTGAAAGTAATTTTATAAAAAATACCTGCAAACAAAATCGAAAAAGTAAAACAGGAGGTCAAATTGTTTAGGGTCAAACCAAACTGTTTATTAAGTAAACTCTTTAATTTAATTAATAAACAATTTGACTCTATAGGACACGAGGAACTTGCAGGGGTTTATGAAATCCCTTATATTACAGAAAAAGGTGACTTAAAATATTACATATTCAAAACTGGGAGAAAACTTTGAATTAGAAAAGGTGAACATGGATCTGATATAAAATTTGGTCGTACTAACACTGCTTTATCTAGATTATATTTAAATGAGGAGATAAAAATTCTGTTTAATGAAAGCAAATTATGTTTCATATCAAATTGTTGTCGTAAATCCATTATAAGGGAGTCTATTGAAATTTATATACATAAAAATTTTGTTTGCAATGATAATTTTTCTTTTAATATTCCTAAGTTATGATTAGAGTTTATAAATAAATTCCTCATGAAAACTTAAATAGGATGAACCAAGTTGATAATTAATTTTGATCATGGTCTATTTTTAATTTATTATTTTAACAATAGAGAGCGTGTTTTTTAATTTACAATTCATAATCGCGTGCCGTTTGTATTGACCGTGAAACGATTTGTATTTTTATTCTTATTTTATTATGATTATGGTTTTTATTAGTTGGAATCGAAACATTTCAATAATATTTGTCTTTAATTTTTCGTTACACCTCTCTCAAGTAAAATAAAATTATTTATTCAAAAGTGCACTGTTTTAATTAATGAAAAAAAAAAAAAAAAAAAATGGGGCCCCTAAAAATATATGCACTTATTTCCACATCTGACACCCCCTTCACCTTCTCGCTTATAGAGACTTGATTTTATTTGTCAAATCGCAAATAAATACCCCTCGATAATGTTAAACCTATGACGAGCCCGGAATGTATTTGTATTTTTTAAAGAGTGTAAACCTCTGAATAACGGACCGATGAAAAGTGACCGCTCTTCTGAGGTGGGTGTTATTCAGAGGTTTCAATAGGGGAAAAAATCGAAATTACATTAGAAACACACTGTCATTTTCATTAATCCTCATTGTTTTAATACATTAAAAAACAAATGATTAGCAGCTGCTTTTTTTTTTTTTTTTTTTTTCAAATAGTTTATTTCAAAAAATAACAATTTATGTGGTTTTGCAATACAACGACGCATTATCATTATAATGCAAAATTTTGGATTTTATGAAGGCTCGTCAAATTTTGAATATGTGTGTTAATTCTGCCAATTTCGGGTGATTCTATAATCTTTTCTATTTCTTCTTCCTCATCACTTTCTTTTTCCTGTCTTCCATCATTTGCTGTACGGAATCAACATTGGCAGTAACTGCCAAATATTTGTCCAAAATTGCAAACTCGCTGGCCTTTATGCTTTTATTATGATTACTGTTCTAAGAATATTATCTATTTTTTCCCCCATCATTGCTATCCTCATTCCCTGTTTATGGCCATATTAAGTAAATTTTGTTTTATCTGCTTCACATTTCGATTTGCAAAAAATATAAAATTGTACCAGGATCTGTAGCTTTTTTTCTAGTGACTTTTAAGCGGCCGTTGTTCAGAATTTCTTATTTAGAGATTCACATTAATATTAATGCTATGGAAGGAGTTTGGTCCCATCAGCATATGGCCCTGTGTTAGGAGATTGTCACTGTTTAGAGGTGACCATTCATGAAGGTTTCAGTGTATTTCATCAGGAAAATAATATTTCTTAAATTCTTTTTTCTGTGTTATTTTTCATAAAAGATATCTTTCTTTTTTTAGTTTATCAAAATATTTCTAAAATATGGATTCAATTTTATTTGAAATGTTAAAATCTTACATACAGCTTGTCAGCTTAGCTAAGAATTTGACACATAAAATTTTAAATTAAGAATGATAAAGAATTATGATTATTAATAGTTATAATTTCCTTGCCTTTAAACTCTTTTACGCATGTTATGTATCGATAAAAAATAAAATGAAAAATACGTCAATGCATGAAACTTATAAATAATTACAACGCCTAGAAGAAAAATTTTCTTTTATACGCTATATCATTTTAAGTATGACGTAATTTTCACTTTTAAATGCTTTTCATGCGTCATAATTTAACTATTTTAGTCATCCCTCTTTTTCTAATATTCTATATTTCAATTGAAAATTCAATGCTTGAACTTGAACATAGGTCCAAAAGAAAAGTTTTCTGTTAGGCGCCATATCGTTTGAATATGATATAATTTTCACTATTAAATTCTTTTCATGCATCATAATTTGGCTATTTTAAAATTCTTTCTTTTTTAATCAATAGCGCCCCGTGTTTAAAATCGTTAATACCTTAGTTAGCAGTAACATAAAGAAGCTGTGTGCAGTGTTATAGTTGTGAAAAAAAACAGACGCTAGAGTCATAAACATTCATGGCTTACAGTATATGCTAGTACATTATTTGAAAAACAGAACTTTTCAAAAAAAAAAAAAAAAAAAATCTAGAGAGTATACGGCGTATATCCTTTAGAACACCCCTGACCGTGGGATAGATCTTGTCTAACCTCTTTTTTTGTTTGAAGTTTTTTTGTTCAGAATTATTGCAAAACATGTTTTTTTGTCACAGCTGTAAAATATTTCAAAAGAATAAGAAATGTGGCTTTTGAAGATTTCTGACAGGGGTTTATAAAAAACAAATTTTCTATTAAACAAGTAAGAAAAATCATGCTTTAAGCATTATCAGGTTCTGATAGCACCTCTGCTAAGGAACGGAATTTCCGCTGTTTCTCTATTTCAATATTTCGTATTATATGGCTGTGTACAAGAATTTCCAAGGTGACATTCCTTCTTTGTGGAAAGGGGAATTGACAGATAATCCTGTGCATGTGGTGAATAAAAGAAAGAGAAGACTGCTGACAGGCATGTCCACATGTCAGTGAGGTATGCGGATGGTCAGCAGATAAGCAACATGTTACTAGGCAAGAAAGGAGTGGGGGAATGTGCCCAATGAGGGAGCTCCAAAGGGGGTTGACATTCGTGTGACCCAGTGAGTTGAGAAGAGGAAGTCTTGTCTCAGAGTAGGTCAGTCCGTTCCTTGGTTTCGTACCAAGAAGGTGTGTGTAGGACCGAGGTCCTTCTAGAGTGCGCTCTGTGTTGTAGAGCGTAAGTAGTGCGTTTTCTGGTGAGCAAAGGACACAGAAGTCCTGGTGTTTAGTGCTCTGGGCTAAGAAGTGCAGGCCGAGTATACTTGTGTTGGGAAACTCAAGGTTGAGCTCCGATAAAGTGAATCTAACGTGCATTGAGTGTGAGGTGGAAAGTGTAATTGGAATAGTACACAGCCAACTTATACTGTATATAATTTAATGTTGAACCGGATCACCTATATCCGAGTTGTAATTGTATATAATTGTAAATAGCGTATTTAGTGTGTACATATATTCTTAATAAACTGATAATTCAGTTACTTGACAGCGTAAGTCTTCATTTACACAATCCTCACAGTGGGTGACCGATATCACCTAGTAATATCGGTGGTGGCAGCTATATCTACCACGGACTTTCTTCAAAGTTGTGTGGACTGAGAGGAAAGTCCGACAAGCATAGATTATGAAGCACTTTCCAACGCTACATGAAATCTTTTACAAAACTTCGTTATTTAGGTAAATAAGGCTATAAAGCCAAATATAGCTAAATGTGTATTCCAGTAATATTGAATAGCCCTGTATTTGATCTGACAGCTAATATACATACCATACAATGGGAGAATTTAGTTTACCAAAAAATGCCTAGTACATTGAAATTTCTCTTTCAGCATTTTATACTAATATATGGAAACATACTTGAATACTTTGTTCAGCCTTGTAGTTTGCCTGGTACCTTTATTACACATCAGTGTTAAGATAAAATTTATTTTAAACCAAAACACTCTTAAAACAAATGAAATCATTTTCTCATAAATTATCATTCATAAGCTCCATATACCGAATTCTTTGCGTGGCCCTGTATATCATTTTATCTATGTTCTATAAACATTTCTTAGTAAATTTAATGCAGTTCAGCGTAAAAATGCATAATTTATATAAGAATCACCTTTTAGTCATTTATGCTCATATTCAGTAGCGTTAGCGAGCTCTTTTGGGTAGCCCTGTATATTAACTATAGCATTTATATACACCATATAATATGCATAAATTTCGTGAAGCTTATACACGCATATCATAATAAAAATGCATTTCATACATTAATCACCTACCATCGGATACATATACAGTACTTCGGAAAGAATGTACTATTTGAAATCTTTTGTGTGTCCCTGTAAATACTGTGTACTGTATATTAGGGAAGATAGTATCGTATAATTTAAACTAACAAGGAAGGTCTCTATACGGGCATACTCCGAAAAATCTGAAAAAATTACAGAATGTTCTTCTCATACAGATATATACGTTTATAAAAAAAAATTCGGCGGAACCCCGTACGCTGTCCGTAAAAAAATAATGAAAATTTTATTTTTTGGCGATTTATCATCGGTTGGCGATGAAACAGAATTTAAAAAATCTTTTTTTTATGCAAATGTATTTTTAAAGAAAAAAGTTTCATGTTCAACGTGTTTAGATAAATTAAATATCTTTTATTTTGTCTAGGGATGCAACGGATATTGATTTTGCCGGATATCGGATACCGGATATCCGGTATCCGATTTGCCTGCCGGATTCGGATATCCGGTACTAAATATGTTTTTAGTTATGGTGAATGTTTGTTTATTTCTTTATGCAATGCCATCTCAAATAATAAATTGCAAACGTGTTTCACACACCATTACAACTTTTGAACGTATTGGAATATAATTTACAGAAAATATATATCTTTGACTATCAGGGCTTGAAATTCAGGTTTTCCCAGGCAGAGAGAGTTTTCCTCATAACATTTGTAAATGCAGGGGAGTTAAACTATATGAGAAGGAAGAAATTAAAAAAAAAAAAAAAAACTATTATTTTTTACATGCTATTTAAATATTTAATTTATACCAGCATGACAAAATTCCATTGAAATAATTTAAATCAACAACTCAAGATAATTATCCAAAATGTCTATTTTAATTAAAACAAACGAAGAGAATCAAGCCTTACAGTGCTGTAATTGGAAAAAAACATTTTTGGGAACTGACTTTTCCATAGATTCCATGTTGGTGTTATTGGACTTTTTTTTAAAGCAAAAAGTCAATTTAAATCATTTAGCCCAAAATAAACTTTTTTGAGTTAACAGTTTTAATTATTATACTTTTTCGGTATTGTATTTGGGTAGAATTCTCTAAATGAATTTTATAAATTGCGTAGTAACATTTTTCATCATGAAGAAAAATTTAAGCGAAAAAAAAAAAAAAAGTTTTCATAAAGAACGATAATGAGAAGTTTTTTTCTGCTTTCTGATTTGCAACAAACTGTCTCGTCTGCCAATCTTCTTCCTAATGACAACCAAGATTAATGACCATATGGTTCAGGACGAAATTCTTTTAAAAGAAGGTCCTACACAGCTTATAAATATATCATAAGTGAACTGGCTCCTTTTTAATAAAGATTTAAATTTTCGCATCAGCCATGATGTAATTCATATAGCTAATTTAATTACTCTTTCGCTTTCCGATTTTGAAATGAATACAGCTTTCATGCACTCTAGAAGAGGACTTAGCATTCTGGCTCATTTTCAGTATCAATGAACTTGATAATTTTTGTTATAATATATAACAATGATTATCATTTGATTGATAAAAAAAAGAAAAATTTGTGCTCGTACGCGATGTTTATTTTTATTTATTTATTTATTTTTACAGTAACAAATTTTTATTTCTGAGAATATTTCTGGGAACGGCGTTCCCACGCGTTTCCGCCCAATTACAGCACTGAAGCCTTATACATATCATATCTATTTTTCAATTTTCACTTAGTGTTATGACAATTAATAATTGAGTTGCTAAATGAATATTTTAATTTAGATTTTATTCGATTTTGTGTGGTTTAGAATCTTTTGTAAGTTACTTTTTTATTTTTATTTATTTATTTATTTATTTTTTAATTTTGTAAAATCTGATGGACATTCATTTTTAATTTACTTGCAAGAATGATGCATTTAGATGATTGTATTGTCAATATCCTGCAGTGATTGTATACCACTTAGTGGAATTATCGTCAATACTGTAATTTCTGACATTTTAGCTAATTGAATTATGTTCTTCTATGCAATGGAATTTTAAACCCATATG
This sequence comes from Maratus speculifer, assembly GCA_964019185.1. Classification (NCBI taxonomy): domain Eukaryota; kingdom Metazoa; phylum Arthropoda; class Arachnida; order Araneae; family Salticidae; genus Maratus; species Maratus speculifer. The sequence continues at coordinate 247,397,973 of OZ025290.1, read as the reverse complement.
AAATTCTGAAAAGGACATAATCAGTAGGTTTCCTTTATTCCATGAGAAATGGTTTATTAAAAAAGGTCATGTCCTAATTTCTGTGAACTATGCACATAAACTATTTATTGTTTCTAAATGTGTTTCCTTAAAGTTTGCCATTTTTTTTTTCAATCATTTGGAAAGCAGTTGATGTTATCGGTTGAGAATGGACCTTGTGGTGTCTGCATTTTATTTTGTTTATTATTGGTCCAGGAAATCCATGACGTATGTAGTATGTGACTCTTATTACACGAGTCATGTCTTGATCATCATAAAAATATAATGTTTTTGCTGCTTTTCATTAACTCAATGGGAAACATTTAAACATCTTGCTTTGGACAATGGATGTCCTCATTTTATTCATTTATTATTATTTTTTTACAAAATTCTTTAAATTTAGAAGAATTTTTATTTGAATAGGAAATCAAAATGTCATTTTTAATAAAGAAGAAAATAAAAAGTTACAAAATGGGCAGATGCAAATTATCAGATATGGAAAAAAAAAAAAAAATCCAAACAGAAACATCGTATGAAAGATCATCTTTTAAATGAAAAAAGAAGTATGATTATCAAGCCCATTGATTACAAAATGTGCGATGATTTCAAAAAATGAAAAAAAATCTAATACTAAACCATTAATTGTAAAAAAAAAAAAAAAAAAAAAAAAAAAAAAATTTCCAATGTGCAACACAAGATCTAATCTCATTTTGTTTAGTGCTGATTCCAGGCTAATTAGATAGAGCTCAGACTCTAGTGACAATTACTGCCCTTTTAGAAATTTCTTGTTTCGGCAAAAGAGACAAAAGAAATTCACAAAATACGGAAATCGGTCATAGAAAAAATATCGCTGATTTTGTCCACCATGGCAAAAATACATTTTAAAAAATAGTCAATCAGTCTGAAAAAATTTGAAGTTTGAGGGAACTTGGACAGTGGGAAAATATAGCGAAATTCATCAGTCATTTACAGTAAAATATTGTGAAATTTGTTAGCCTGTCACAAGCAAATATCATGAAAATCATCAGCAGGTAACAGAGAAAAGACACAATTTTTTCAGCTGGACACAGGAAAATAATTAATTTCAGCAGAATGTCACTAAAACAAAAAGGGAAAATTTCCAATCAGTCGCAGAATAAAATAGCTAAATTTGTCATTCAGTTGAGAGAAAAAAATTGTGAAATTTGCCAGTCGGTCTCAAGAAAAAAGTGGCAACAGTTTGTGAGGCGAGCAAACGAGAAAATTGTGAGAAAAATTAGAAAGTTTTTCAATCAAATGCAAAAAACCAATCATGAATTTTGTATAATTGCCGTAAGAGAAAACTGTGAGATTTGCCAATTGATAGTGGAAAATATCACAAAAATAGTCAGTCAGTCCTGAGATTTGATCGCCATTTAACAAAAGAAAAAAAAAAAAAAATTCAAAAAGGAATTTTTTTTTTTTTTTTTTTTTTTTGAAACAGGAATGTTTTGGCCATAAGATATTTTAAGGCATGAATCCAGCCATCCCATGCCAAAGTTCAAGCCCTGTATGTGTATATTAATAATATTGAATAAAAAATGTACTTCAAACATTTAAATATTCTGCTTATTTGTCAATGAAATGCTGATAATGGCTAATAATTACAATGAAATGCTGATAATTGCTAATAATTTGTACAATGAAATGCAGATAATTTATAGAACAAATTTTACACATTTATCAATATGTTTATTTTATAATTGTAAAGTAATTTCACAAAGAAATACATAGCTTCCATTTATAATGTAAACATAAAAAAGCTTACGAGTATACCAATGGTTGATGAGTTATTTCCAAACATAGGTTTATTTAATGATTTTTTTCATGTTTTAATTATTTAATACTGTTACCTTAAGCTACATTTAATTTTACTTTAAGTTAAATCACTTTCAAATTTATAAGAAAAAAAAAACTTTTAATTTTAAATATTTATAATGAAATCATGAAAATAACTAGTTGGATACACCAATATCAAAACTCTTCTATTCCATATATCTGAATGTTTCAAAAAATATTTACAAATACAGTCGAGTCTCTATAAACGAAATCCATCGTTCAGTCAAAAAATTCGTTGAATAGAAAACGGCAAAAAATTTTGTACTTTATAAGAAAACATTATGCTTATCCCAAAGGAGTTTTTATGCAGATGCAGCAGGGCCGTAGCAAGGTGTTTTGCCCCCCCCCCCCCCAAAAAAAAAAAATTATAACTTTGGGCCCCCTCCCCTCTCCCACACTTTCAACTGAGTTTTTTGAAAAATATTTATATTGAAGTTTCCATATAAAGAAACAAAAGATTTCGAATTGTGCGTAAAGAGGTAAGCCCCGCAACACTTTAACAGGCTCGAGGACTGTGCCTTGTCAGTTTCAGAGACCGCTTAAGGATTAGAAGTAGAGGAAGCCTGACGTCACAGGGAATCCTATTATCCTATCACTTGTTTTTTCATTTACTAAATCCATTTTCCGTATGCTTAAATTATTCGAAATTTTACCATGGAAATTTCGAGTAAATAAAGTTTTTACTATTAAATTAAAACTGACCATCTGTATATTATACACATTAAAAATATTTTATTAAACACATAATTATACATAACCAATTAATTTTGTAAAAGACAAATATGGAATTACAGTTGAGAATATTTGAACTTCAAAATATTTTTTGTGTTTTACAAATTGCAGCATAGTAAGAAAAAAATATTTCATAATAATAATAATAATAAAAAACTATATATGTTTTTACTCTGATTGAATTTATTGAATTAAAAATTATGTTTGAAAAATAAATTTGGGGGGCCCTTTGTATTTTAGTGGGTAAACATGGATGGGCTTTATGGGCCAGTGAGATTATTTAACATCGCGGGAAAAAAAGAAAGAAAGAGTATAGGAAATTTTAAAATAGCATAATTTCTTATTGTGACATGAATTTAAAACACTAGATTTTCCAAGGAAATAAGAGTATAAATTAAATCAGAATTTACTTATTACTTGTTAACAAACGAAATAGTTTAACATATGAATGCAATGGAATCGGAGGTTGATGCAGGAATTTTTTCTTGGATCCCATTTTGTGAAAAATAAAGTTATTTTTATGAAATTTATTCCAGTTATTGAAATTCGCAACAAACATTTATTAGTAATAACTTATTTAAGTCTATATGCTAAATTTTTCATTTCTGGTGAACTTGTTTCCTTTGCAAAACACATATTTTAAAACCTAACACTATAAAATTAATTAGAGTATGTTTTTATGGAATAGAATTTTGTGAATGGTGTGTTTTATTAAAAAGAATTTTGTGAAGGAGCTCTAATGAAACGCTTAAATGAAAAACATGTAAATGAGAAATGTGTGTTATTAAAATTTGCTTTATTAGTATACATATATTTTTCCAAGCTGTGTAAAATTTTCCAATACTTAAAATTTTTAATAATAGTAATATAAATTACATAAAGTAATAAATATGACTTACCAGATTAGTATAGGAGTAGATCTTTTTCCTCTTGATATACACTTAATTTTATAAATACTATATTATGCGTATTACTAAATCAGAAAAAAAAAATTATACTACAAAAATCCACATCTGTGTTGTCTACAAACATGTACTTGTATGCATTAGCTGGCTCTTAGTACTTGAATAGGCCAGTACCTAGTACCAAAGCTAGTATATATACTTCCTTCAAGGTCAAGGAATCCGGTTGCTAATTAAGCTGTTAACATTTTAAGGTGATTCTCTAGATGTGATTTGTGTCATCCACGTAGTGAAATCGGTGTGAAAAATGGCCTGTCTTCTAAGAACATAATATTTCGGTGTTTCAAAAGAAAACATCCTTTTGTCGCTAAGGCTACGCGCAAATATCACTACTTTCCAGTTACACAAAAAGAACAATAAATCTATCTTTGAAGATGCAGTTTCCGACTATCGGTGGGAGGAGAACAAAAGGATGCTAGTTTTAAAACCTCTTTAAATGATTTTTGAGGTCCGAAGCCTATCTAATTGACAAAGGATGGGAAAAATTTTCTCTTTAGTCGTAAAGCTGTCAACTGATTTCGCGTGCGATTTCTCACTTGAAGTTCAAATTCAGCACACTGATAAAGCAATTTATACATCAAAGCGCCGACAAGAAAGATCAGAGAGAGAGACGCTTGACCACAAGAGTGCTATGAACCTGGTCCTTAAAGGTCAAAACGGTCGCTAGGTCAAAAACCCATGGACAAAAAGAGAGGGGGAAAAACGAGTAAGAAAATAAGGATTTTCAGTTTCTGCGTTTTTGAAATCTAAACAAGGTTTTTAATAAGAACAGGGCCCAGTTAAGGCTACGGGAAGCCCCGGAACAAACATCATTCTGGACACCCCCTCTTCTATCTATTTGTAGATTTTTTTTCTTTCCTTTTTCTTAATAATGTAGAAGTGGCAAGCACTAAAAATAAAAAATAAAAAAGATATTGTACACATGCATAAATTTTGTACATTATACGGCTCACATCTATATACAAGATATCCCAAAAAATTAGTCACAACTTTAATTAAAAATATTAATTTGATAATTATAGAAAAAATGATAGATTGATTGAAATAAGCATTTCTTTGCAAATTTTTACCATGTTACGAGGAAACATTAAGGGTGTATTCGAAAAAACGCTTTTCCATTTTCAACAGCTCGAAATTTTTCGATACAATTTTAGACGCATTTTTAAAAGTAGAAACATGAAACTTGCTGAGGGGATTTTTGAAGAGACGTATAAGGTGCCGTGTGATGTCTTTTTACACTCAATTCACTAGAATTTGATTTATAAACAATTACCTTTTCTGTATGACTCTTTTTTTCGTTTCCAAATCTGCCACTTCGGAAAAATCGGTTAAAATGCCGTTTTTTATTACTTTTTTTTTTTTTTTTTTTTTTTTTTTTTTTTTTTTTTTTGCAACATTTTCTCCATTTATCGAAGAATTGACAATCACGGCACCTTGTGTACTTTATGAATAAGACAATTTGCCAGTTTGATGCATTCGAGAGCGAAAATGAATGTAAAAATAAATCGGAAATTAAGCAGCTTGAATCGAAATATACCCTTAATAAAAAATTTCTTTTAAAAGCTATAGGATACAATGTTGTTGTAATCAGGACCTGGCTAAGTCACGGGCATGTAGGGCATCGGACGCCGGGGCCCCCGATCGAGGGGGCCCACAAGGGCAAATTTAATTTTTTGTTAAGGCTAAATAATAAAAAATAGCCAAAAGTGACCAAAATTCCTTCTTTCTTTCTTTCTTTATTTTTAGGTTTATTGTTGCTCTTTTCTCATCTCTACTCTCCCCCCCCCCCTCCCCTGGATGTAACAGCTACATCAGAGTTGTATTTATATTTTAATGGTTCACATTTAGCCTTATATTTCTATAACAGAAGAAAAAAATGTATTCGATAATTTCTTAAAGTTATCTTTTTTGAGTTAGTCTGCACACAAAGGCGAATAGACAATTAGTATAAAGTTAGTTTTAGACACTTCAGTATAATTCAAGAGAAAACCCAAAAGGTAGAAAAGGGCCCCCCACAATCTAAGCCGGGCCCTGGTTGTAATAAAATTTTAATAATTTGTTTTCTGATGATATAGTTTATTTTCTGCATACAGGGCCCGACTAAGACAGTGAGGGGCCCTGGGCCAAACACTTTTAGGGGGGCCCCCTTCTATCTTAAAATTGTTCGTAAATTATACTCACGTGACTAAAGCTGTAATTCATAACTATTGTATGTGTACATAAATTTCGTACCAAGTACTATTCACATCTATATACATAAAAGCAGAAGAAAGACAACTTCAAGAAATTATAGATTATATGAATATGGAAATAAATGTGAGGCCTTAAGGAGGCATTGGGTACAGAAACAGAGTGGGTAAGAGAAGAAAAAACCTTAAAATTGAAAAAAAAAAAAAAAAAAAAGAATTTTGGTCACTTTTGACCATTTTTTATTATTTGACACTGCTTTAACGAAAAACTTATCTGTCCTTGGGAGGGGGGCCCTTAAGCCGGGGGGCCCGGGGCAATTGCCCCTCATGCCCCTGCCTTAGTCTAGTCAGGCCCTGTCTGCATATGTGGAGGGAGAAGCAGAGAGCAGAGAGGAAAAGGGGAACCACATTCCCATCGTAAGTGTTTGAAAACGTATGAATTTCGGTCACTTTTAGCACATTTTAAGCATTTGGCACCTTTTAATGAAAATCCTGATTATTGGGGGGGGGGCTTAAAAAAGAGGCACCTGGGGGAACTGTCTGGCATGTCCCTGAATAAGAAAAGAAGAATTTGAAAAAATAAAAACATTTAAAAGAAGTATTTTCTTACATTTTCAAAACAAATAAACTTCGGTAAAAAGGTCGATAGAATCGATTAGGGGGCCCCCTGGCTTCGTTGCCCCCCCCCCCAAATGGGGGGGTATGGGGGGCGGTCGCTACGGCCCTGAGATGCAGTAGAAGATAACACCAGCATAGATGACGTTTAGTAACAATTCTTCATTCAACTGATCGCTCACAACAAAAAATATTCCAAGTCGCCACATACAACAAACATAAACTCAACTCTAAAAGTAATGAAAGTTAGTTTAGATAGATAAAAACCTGCTGAAAAAAACACTTTTCTGCAATTGCCCCCTCACCCCTTCCTTATTGCTGACTTACTATTCAAACCAAGAAATAAACACCATTTTCAAGGCGACAATGGAATAGTTTTATCTTTTAGGATGCTTTGTGATTATTGCAAATCAGGGCATAAAATAACATATAAAGTAGGCGACACTAGTGTCGCCCAGTACCCAAATATTGTCGCCCAGTGACAGATGATGGTGCCGACATTTAAAAAAAAAATATTTAACAAGTGAATAACATAAGTGACTCTGTGATTTGGGATATGATAACAATGGCAATAATCTACATAGAAGTAATAGAAAATACAACAAGTTGGAAATTGCACGTGAACGTAGCAAATGAGGTGCGTTCGTACTATAACGAAGTTTTAAAAATATTCAGATCTTGCTGATATAGTACAGCGTACTTCGGATACAGTATAGTAGTCGAAATCTTTGTGTTTCTGTAAATATGCAGGAAGTAATTTTTATTACATCTCATCAACGTATATCTTATTCATAAGATGTAAAATAGTTGAATATAATTAAAACACGCCCCAAACAATGATTCCCCGTATAGCATTATGTAATGGAATACTTTTCTGTGGCTCTGTAATTTAATAATAAAAATTCTTTGCATCACAGATAGTACAGAATGCATATTTTAGTATATATTTCATATATTCATGCCAATTCTATTATGTTCGAATGAGTGCAACATCATTAAAATGCATTTGAAATTTTTTTCCCATTGACCGTAATGTAGAGGAATACTTTTGATTGTCCCTGTAAATGATCTATGCATCCAACTTTCATAACATTTGAAATGACTCGACAAAATTACGCAATAATTATATGTTTTAAATTTCAAACTATTAAAATGCATTTGAAACTTTTTTCCCCATTGACCGTAATGTAACGGAATCCTTTTGATTGTCCCTGTAATTGATCCATCCATCCGATTTTCATAAAATTTGAAATGACTCGACAAAATTATGTTATCATTATATATTTTACATTTCAAAAGATTCGGTTGGGTAGTTTTTGCGTTGTTATATGCGGACGGACAGACAGACAGACGGACGGACTGAGCGACAACAATAGGTGCTACGTATTTACATAATTACGAACGCACCTAAAAAGCAAAAGAAAACACAATAGCACGGTCACAAAATGTTGATTGTTTTGCTAACCAATTAGATGGTTCTATTGAGTATTATAGGATTTACAACAAGTTTGTTACAGCATGATTTCATTTGCAGAAGAACAAAAAAAAAAAAAAAAAAAAAATTGTTTTTCTATGGGAATTCTATGGGAGCAGAAAACCTCATGGATTCTGCCAAGACTGTATTTGACAACTTGATCACTGGGAATGACTCAAAACTCAGTGGCAGGCAAAAAGTTGGCAGGCTTTACTACAAATGGTTGAAGTACAAACACAGGTAAGAACAGTGGCCTTTAGATTAATTTGAAAGAGTACTTAGAGACCTGTTTTGGGTGTGTGGTGCGTTGCTCACAAATCGGACTTAGCTATGTCTCATTTGGAATCAGTTATCAAAATTCAGCACTAGAAATCAAAAAGCAGCATTTTATTGAGTTTCTGCTTCACGATTTGACGAACTTGAAAAAACAGCAGGAGCAGAAAATAAACTACCTTTCGTTCCCAGTTCGTTCTACCTTGTTTTGAAATACGGTTCGTGAAACATTTAATCGTCTCATGCAAAAACATTATGAATTATCAACCTAAATTATCAAACTTGAGCATGTTTCTGCTCGTGTGTTTCTTCGATTATAGATGAAATATGATGAACAAAAAAGCCTGACTTGCCTAGTGCCTATATCTCCTAAAACACTGAAAAAATTCAGAAAGCTAGTCTCATTGTACTAGCTAATATAGAATTCATGTAGAATTGTTAACGAATAATTTTTTGAAAGTTTTGATTCTTATCAAAGATGGGTGTTATCCTGGTGGATACAAAGAACAGTTAGCGAAAAAAATGCAGCACCAAGGAAGAAAGTGATTCGGATGTGTAAGAAAAACCTCACAGACATAACATTAGCAACTCATTAGTTTCTATCAAGAGATAGTGGTATGCAGAGAAAAAGAAACGGGATTTAAATGTAAAGAATTTCTATCCATCAGATTGGAAGAGTATCAAAAGAGTATTTCTAACGAGTTAAATATTTAAAAAAAAGCAAGAACACAAACAAAGGTTGTTAGTGCAATCCACCTTCGTGTTTAGAACCTTTTTGATAAAGAATAGGTCACCGATGGTGTAATGGTTTTGTATGCAAAACTGTATCCTTCTAACCTATATCAAGACTGTATTACTATTGGGTTGTTCGGAAAGTCCTTTCCGTTTGAGAAGATCAATTGGTACCGGAAAATTTTGTCCATTAATATCTAAGTATTAGATATCGGAAACAATAACTAATAATTAAATGAAAGAATTTTCCGGTACGAATTTTTTTTTTTTTTTCAAACGGAAAGGACTTTTCGAACAATCCAATACATTAAGACGTTTCAATCACATTCTGTTTTGAACAAATTGGTGCTGTTAAATGTTTGTTTGAATCTCACAATGATGGCAAGAAACAGCTGTGTCCATGCATACATCATTTAAATCCAACAAACAATAGGAACTATCAAGAGAAGTCTTAAACTCAAAGATGTCAGTTGCGTTAATAATAGAACAAGAATAGATTTTTTAATCGAAGGCATGTTGTTGCAAGATCCATAGAGAGAGAGAGGGGAAAGAAAAAGAAGAAGAAAGCTTCCAGATAAGAAAAATCTATGAGAATATTAAACTAGTTAAAATTTTAAGCTGACAGTAACTAGTAAAAAAATCTTTATCAATTATAATTATTGTCTTAGCATTTTGAACACATAAAAATTGAATAATTAAGAAAAAAATAAAACACAAAGATCAAAATCGTTTTCCTAGCCTGCATAATTCTACTATTTATATCAGACAGTCCTTTGTATAAAAATTTTCAACAACTGTAATTATTAGGTTGAGCAAAAAAGGTCTGAGAAATTTTTAATCTAATATTTACCGGAATTTGTATCGTATGTCGGAGTACTAGTGGTATGTCTGTAAGAGTTGAGAAATTTCGGTCTAGACGTGGCTATATATGATTATGGCCTTTCGATCAAAGAAACTTTTTTTTAGTCAAGGGCCATCGATTTTAATCCTTTAATGAAGTTGAAGAAGCATGTCAAGAGGTTATCGATTCTAAGAAGCCGCCATGGTACTTCCAGCAAATCCGGAATCGGGCAGAAAGTCGTGGACTAGGATGGTCTCTATTTGAGGAATAGGCTTTGTTGCTTTTGTTGTTAATTTGCGCATAACAACGCAACTTTCACAAATTTCCCAGAACTTCTTGCTCCACCTAGTATAGTTGCATCATCTTGGCTACATTTTAATGGTAGAATTTGATTTTTTAAAACATAAAGAGCAAAATCTAGTTTCTAATTAAGTTCCACCCATTGCAAAATGAGTAAAGTCAAAAAATACCTAATCACTATAAGTATTATTGATTTGGTATTATGGAAACATGTTAAAAATGTAACATGGTATTTGTATTTTATTTCGAATTTTTTAAACATGAAGAGAAAAATCTTTTCATGATTAGTTTCACTTTGAATCTAAAACTATAATTATAATACCATTACACTAAAGAATATGTAATGATTCTGGTCGAATTTATTTTTCGAAAATTATTACAGGTTCCAGTTTTCTAATTAGTCTGATGTATTGTAGTTATGAACAATAGTCAGTTGAGTTAATTAATAAAAGGTAACTAACATTGTATCAACAATTTGCCTGAACTGAGAATGCAGCCCTTCTTTAATGTTACCTATCTTAAAATTGAGGAGTTTGGATGATTAAATGAAAATTGTGTTGATAACTAACCAGCAACAGAAGTATAATGAACATAATTAATAAGGTATAAAAGTTTGTCAGCCAGTCAATATTCTTATGATTTAGTTTTCTATTATCCTAATCAGAGAGGAGGTGGGGATTAATGAACATTTGTTTGGTACAAAATACCAAACCTATTGTCGCCCAGTGAAAATTTCTTAAAAAATGCTCTGTTGCAAATCGTTCCAATAGCAAGCAAATGTTTCACTCTTTTCCAAGAACGCAAGCTCACCTTGGCTAAAACAAAATAAAGTATAACCATGCAATTTTTTTTTTTTTGGGGGGGGAGGGAGGGGACCTTTTTTGGACATAAGGAATAAGGTAGAGGATGCTATGTAGCTATGACTTATAAACGAGAAATCAATGAAAAAAATTTACTCTACAAATAATTTGAAGCGTTTTCAGAACATATAAAAGAACATTTTTGAAAAAATTCGTTAAATGGAGATATATATTTCCCTATATGTAGATTATTTTTAATGTAATCATGAAAAAAATTGACCGTTCCTACAAAAAATTCGTTAAATAGAGAAATTCGCTGGATAGAGTTTCATTGTAGAGAGAGTCAACTGTATTAATACTACTCCAATATTGTTAGTTCAGTTACAGGGTTGGGAAAAAATCGTGATTTTTTTAAAAAAAATCAAAAAAATCGGATTTATTTGATTTAAATCAGGTTTTTTTTATTTAAATCGGATTTATTTGATTTTTTTAGAATTCTATTTTTAATTATTGTGTTTTTATGTTTTTACAATACATGGAGCAGTTTTTTATAAAACTAACTAAAAAAAGAATAAATAATATTTATAATTTATAAAAATAATATAAGAAATAATTATATAGTTTATTAAATACTAAATTCTAGTTACTGATTTGTACTAAAAATTAAATATCTAGGCTTTAATCTAAAGCCATTCTATTATTTTGTAATTGATTTGTGTACACTAAATAAGAAACAAACTTAAATAGGTTGTAAATGAATAAAAAATGGTAACATTTAAAGAACAAATTAAATATTCATTTAATGCAAGCTATTTATTAAGGGATAGAAAATCACAATTAATTCAATAGTTTTTAAGCAAATAGAAATAAATCAGGGATTTAATTGTTTGAACAAAAACACTAATTTTGAAGCTTTGTCCACTCATAATTTATTATGAAGGCTTGGATGAACTAGTCCAAAAGAAGAAAATTGTCTTTCTACTCCAGCAGATGAAGCCACGTCTGTTGTTATTTGGTAAATAAATTCAATTTTGCTGATTATCATTATCTTTTTACCTCCCATTATATAAAACGACTTTCACCAATCATAATCTGTCATAATATCTAAAACTTTTTTCTCAAGCAATGGTAATTTTTGGAATGGGCCATTTTTTGCTTCAAAATGTGCTACAAAGGTGAGAAGATTTGGACAATTTTCTTTAATGAATGCCAAATCTTCATTATTTTCCTCTACATTAAGTGAAATTTCGTTTCAATTTAAAACAGAGGGACTTAATAAAACTCCAGCAAAATGAAAGCCATTAATAGCTTGTTCATATTTTGCTTTAAATTTTTTAATTCTATCTCGGACTTGACAAGTTCTGAAAGTTAAAAATCAGGAGATTTTATTTCGAAAATCAGGAGATATTTTTGTCAATGAAAACTTGTTAATTTGTTGATGTAAACATCTTTAGTAAAAGTTTGTTTCAATATTGCTTGGTTATTACTGAAGATTAAAAAGAAATGTATCACTCTTACTCAAATAAGGAAAGTATGTATTCTTTACAAGTAGAACACATTTAAGAATATAATATTTAGGATATTTTAACATATTTTTAATTTGACTAAATATTATAAAAAGAGGGATGTTTTTTTACTCATTAACTTATATAAAACTATAGTATAGATCATAAAAAAGCCTTAATAGAGACAAATTATTATTAATTCAATACACGACCATAGTAACAATAACAAACCTTAATTCATAGTTTATAATGAATGAGGGTGTAATTCATCACATAAAACACTAGTGGTCAAACATACTAAAGAACAATTACACCTGTACTAGAGCTTTTCTCACTGAATCACAGCACATTTGATTGTTAAATAACAGAATATTTTAAAAGTGTAAAAAATTAGGAGAAATATGTCAAAAATAAGGAGTATGGAGAAACATCTGAAAATCAGGAGACTTGGCAACTCTGCTCTCTTTATCTAATACATTTTCTAACGTTTTACCCAAAAATTTTAAAAATTCGTAAGCTTTGATTGACAGTGATTTGATTGACAGCTGAGTGATTTGATTGACTTGATTGACAGCTTTGGTTGACAGTGAAATATGGCAAGTTTTAAAATTTGTTCCTTGCTTGCAGTATCCGATTTTTTGGTGAACATTAATGAATTTGTTTAATTATTAACTTGTGAAACAAAAAAAGATTCAAATCCAAGATTGGCAAACGAAAAATGATTTATAAAGTGTCTCTGTGTTTCGCCTCATCGTCTAAAGTTTATTACAAAAGAACAATTAAAGGATTAGGAGGGGGACACCTGGACTTAAGGCCCCTGTCCTCGCTCGAGGAAACGTTCGCGAGCTAATGCTATTCCTATGGGGAAGCATTTTTCTAATAACTCTTTCGCATTTTAATATTTTTGAATAATTTTTTTTTAAATTGGATAGCTGAGGTACAAGCTGACAGTGCACCTTTTTTACTTTTTGATTTTGGTTGAAGATATTTTTTACAAAGTTAGTTTCACTTTCAAAACCGGTTTCGAAACTGAAAGTGCTTTTTAAAAAATATATCTGCAACAAAAATCGAAAAAGTAAAAAAGGTGCGTTGTTGGCATGCACCTCACCTATCCAATACAAAAAAAAAAAAAAAAAAAAAAAAAAAAAAAAAAAAATCAAAAATGTCAAAATGCGAAAGAGTTATTAGAAAAATGCTTCCCCATAAGAATAGCATTAGCTAGCGAGTGTTTCCTCCAGCGAGGACAGGGCCTTAACCTGTACCTGCCACATTCTTTCTGATAGCAATCCTGATCTAGTTATTATCAGAAAAACACCTGTTACTTATTTACACCTATTTCTTACTCCTCTGCTGACTAATTTCAAATATGAAAAAAAAAATGATTTAAATCAAATGATTTTTAAAAAAAAATCAGTTGATTTAAATCTAGATTTAAATCGGTTGATTTAAATCATGCCAACCCTGGTTCAGTACTATACCAACTTTTATTTTCATCTAGAATTTTTGCTGCAGTCAGTTAATTAGATTAAGAATGAGTTAATCTCGATCATGATATTTTTTAAAATCAATATTCTTTTCTGTTCTGCTATACATCAGTTGTTTGCGAATAGCCAGTTTTAGAAAGATACGAAGTTCGCATCACTGCACGAACCACCAATTCTCTGTAAGGATTATGAAAAATCAAAATAATTTTACAAAAATCATTATTACAGTGCCATCTTTAGGCAAACTATTTTCAAATTGAAGGAAGACCAGACAGTCATTCCCAGAAATGTATCCAAAGAAATTTGGTTCAATTCTATGCATAACTTCATACAGTATTTGATGGTAGAACAATGAAAATGGCACAAAAATTGCGATTACAACACCGCCTTACAGCGAAATGTTTCCATAATGAAGAAGAACCTGCTGGTTACAGTCAAAAATATGCACAAAATATTTGGATCATTCTATGCATAACTTCATACACTTTTTTATAGTATGATGGCGACACTGGGACAGACAGATGTTTTGAATAAACATGTTTTTGGGGATATTTGATCCCTAAAACATGCAAATTCGCAAAAAAAAAAAAAAAAAAAAAAAAAAAAAAAAAATGATTACAATAATTTCTTTTTTGAAAGATAGAAGAAATTAAAAATAGGTTTGTTTAGTTGTGTAACTTAAAAACCCATTGTTAAATTAAAAGAAAGAAAGAAAATTAGTAAAATCAGTTTAATAAACAATTTCAAATTTTATGAAGATAGAAAACCAACGATTAGAAATGCATGTAAGGTAGCAAACAGCTGTTTCAAATCTATTACCATTCGCTCCCGTAATAGGTATATAAGACTGTGCTTCCCTGTCGCTTTGCTCAGCTTAGCTTTTTCTAGCACGCTGAGTTTTATACTGATGAAGAATCTCGATAGTAGATTCGAAACGGCTGTTTTCTATTCTTTTCATGCATTATCTGTGCATTTCTCAATGTTGGTTTTTTATCTTTATACATTTTTGCACAAAAGCTTTATTTGCTATTTTGACTTCAAATTTTGTTTTACAATCTGAAAGTAGATACAATTTTCTAAAAGATGTAAAGGTAAATTTTTAAATTTGTTACAGAATTTAAATATAAATAGTTGGAAAGCTGGCAATTCTTTAAACTTTTGAGAATTACCTTTTATTCATGGATAGGGAACTTATAATAATATGTCATCTTTTGCATTATAAACAAAAGTTTTTCGCATTGTTTGGGATCAAACGATTACTGCTATTAATATATATTTGGTATGTTGCATTCTGCCGGATATCCGATAGAGAAGTCGGATATCCGGTGACTGTGATTCGGATATCCGATGATATTTCGGATATTGAAAAATCAGCCGGATATGCCTGGAATCGGATATTGGCCGGATATCCGTTGCATCCCTAATTTTGTCAGCTTTAGTTTGTTTTAAATAAAATTTCGTTATATTGATATTTATATGCATTTATATTCAAATTTAATCATCAAAATTTGAGATTTAAAACGAAATTAAAATTTAAATTCATTAAAATTCTTTCAAGTTCAAGGTCCAGTTCAGCATTGTCAATTCGTTTTTGTTGCTATGGAAACACTCTTCTTTTATTTGCGCTTAAATGTATGAAAATAATTTTACTGAATAAGAATTTTTTGCATATGAAAATATTTTCCCAGCGGTAAATTAAATAACTACAGCAACAAATAATATACATTTATATGCAACTGAATATATATATACATATACATATCTTTATATATAAAAATCTTCTGTGCGTGTGTATGTAATTGAACTCCTCCCAAACGACTGGATCGATTTTGATGAAATTTTGTGTGTGCGTTCCAGTAGATTCGAGAATGGTTTAGATTCACAATTCGTCGAAATTGATTCAGTACTTTTTTAGTAATTAGGAAAAAATTAATAGTTAGTGATTTTTCGCTAATTAAAAGTGTTATATATATATATATATAAAAGAAAATTTGGATTTCGTATTAATCACAGCACAAAAAATCTACCGAACCAAAAATCTTGAAAATTGGGGGAAAAATACTTCTTATAATATCGAGTGCCGCTAAGAAGGGATTTTCGAAAATTCCTCCACTAAGGAAGGTAAAAAAAAAGAACGAACTTTAAAAAAATTCCTTTAAAATCGGCTTTTTTAGAAATTTTTAACTGATAACATATTTTAGTGTATTTTTTCATGCTGACTCTGACGGTACTAAGTAAATTCGTTTAAATCCAGTAGTTCGTGAGATAATTCACATTTTCCTAATTTGGCGGTGTCTTCGGCGCAAAAACCTGAAATTTTCAATGCTCATCTTTATATATAAAAATCTTCTGTGCGTGTGTATGTAATTGAACTCCTCCCAAACGACTGGACCGATTTTGATGAAATTTTGTGTGTGCGTTCCAGTAGATTCGAGAATGGTTTAGATTCACATTTCGTCGAAATTGATTCAGTACTTTTTTAGTAATTAGGCAAAAATTAATAGTTAGTGATTTTTCGCTAATTAAAAGTGTTATATATATATAAAAGAAAATTTGGATTTCGTATTAATCACAGCACAAAAAAATCTACCGAACCAAAAATCTTGAAAATTGGGGGAAAAATACTTCTTATAATATCGAGTGCCGCTAAGAAGGGATTTTCGAAAATTCCCCCACTAAGGAAGGTAAAAAAAAGAACGAACTTTAAAAAAATTCCTTTAAAATCGGCTTTTTTAGACATTTTTAACTGATAACATATTTTAGTGTATTTTTTTATTTTATGCTGAATCTAATGGTACTAAGCAAATTCGTTTAAATCCAGTAGTTCGTGAGATAATTCACATTTTCCTAATTTGGCGATGTCTTCGGCGCAAAAACCTGAAATTTTCAATGCTTATCTTTATATATATAAATCTTCTGTGCGTGTGCATGTCACTGAACTCCTCCTAAACGACTGGACCGATTTTAATGAAATTTTGTGTGTGCGTTCCAGTGGACTCGAGAATGATTTAGATTCACATTTCATCGAAATTGATTCAGTACTTTTGTAGTAATTAGGTAAAAACTAATAGTTTGTGTTTTTTCGCTAATTGAAAGTGTTGAATAAGTTCGAATAGAGTGCGGACGGAATGTCCGAGCGGTTTAAGACGGCAGATTTAAGATATGCTTCTTGAAGAAAGAGGTCGCGTGTTCGATTCCCGCTCCTGACAAACGTGTATGCTTTACAATAATATTTCATGTATTATAATTTTTCTTAACCAACTTCAGAAAATCGTTAACTTTTAACTAAAATGAGAAAAATAAACTTTTCTGCCAAAAATTGAACCGAATTCCAAAAATACTGAAGAGTGAAAAATAATTTCCTTACATAATTGTGATAAGAAATTAAATTAAGAGCGTAGTGTTTATCGCGCGTATTACTATATTTACGTACATTACGTTATTTGATTTTCTGGAGTTGGTGCCAGGAGGACAACGTCTGTCGGGTCCGCTAGTGTTCATATGAAACTCCACTATAAATGATAAAATAAAAGAGATGGTGCTTAATTGTCCAAATTTTCGCCAAGACATACAATAGTACAATATTGCAATGGCGTTGGCATGATTTTCAGCAATACGGAAGAACTTTCCAGGGTGGTCTATACTGCTTTAAAATAAAATTTTTAAATCACCATTTTTTTTTTTTTTTTTTTTTTTTTTGAGTCAAGGTTCGTTTGGAAATATGGACCAGCGAAGCGGGCATAGCCTGCTAGTGTGTATATAATATATTAAACTCGCTTATTGTTTATGTTTAAATTCATTCACACGGATTCTAAAAATCCAAAAGTTTTTAGTTGCATTAAAATCGTTTGCGTTTGGCAGAGAAAAGTGCTCCTCGCGAAATCGTGTGACACTTTCGTCTTTTCACGACAAATATACGAAAGTTTTTTTTTTTTTTTATATGTTTTCTAATGCAATTCCACCGCTAATTTTCACTGATCCTTTATTGTCAGTGGCGCAGCCAGAATTCGGTTCTAGGGGGGGGGGGGGTTGATTTTTTGATAAAGGTGATTGCCGGTTAATAGAATCAGTACTAATTAGAATCAAAAAGCATCTGTGTGGCAGGAAATCATCGTTTTTTTTAGCATAATATATCTCTGAAAAGTGATTTAGTTCAAATAACCAATTTTTACTTAACTAATCCATGTAATGCGCAGTTTCACAATTTAAAGTAGAATTTTCGCCATTTATAGAATATAGAATGGGATTTCATTGAATAAAGTTATAGAATAACTTTATTCAATGAAATCTCATTCACTAAAGCGGTGGATTCCGAAAAGCGCCATAACAATGAAATATTAAGTTTGGTTTTGATTCATATAAGCGGAAATTATAGCGATTTTTCTTAGCTCTGGGAGGGGTTTTAACCCTAAAACCACCCCCCTGGCTGCGCCACTGATTACATACATGAGTAGTTTAATTAGTTTTTTTTTTTTTTTTTTTTTTCAAAAAAGTCTGAGTATGCCAAGTATGGAGACCTTCCTTGTAAGCCTCATTGTCATATTTTATAGAATGCATATTTAATGCACCTCATAAAAGCATATAAATTTTAATATTCTTGACAGGGTATAACATCTTTAAAATTCCTTTGAAACGATTTTCCCCCATAGGCCGTAATGTAATTGGAAACTTTTAATTCTCCCTGTAGATAAACTAATCATGGTAGAAAATTCATTTTCAATAGGATTCGTGCTAGGGTAAACGTCAATAACGTCCTTAAATTTCATGGCAATCCGAGTATATTTACGTGAGTTAGAACTTTTCAACTTTGTTGTAAAGTGCTAAAAGGAAAGAAAAATCAGAGTCATGGAAATCATGAAACGTTATTTTGGGGCACGGGAAGTACTTTACAATTAATAGTTATTTCCATCTAAGAGAAGATTTTTAAATAAAAGAACTTGAAGCAACTTTAAAATGCTTTTAAACATTTTCTATCATCAGCATGTAGTTTTTGGTATTGGATCTACAAGTCTGATTATGACACAAAAAGTTTCGGGATCGAATTTCGAGACAAAGAGCAAAGAGCAGCGAGAACAAAACCCGAACCACAATTTGATTCCGATAAGAAGAAAATTTATTTAAAATGTTTTTTTTTTTCGATTGATTTTGTTGCATAAGACATAATATAATTAAAAAAAAATAATACGGCATAAATTAATGATGGTAACGAAGCGTGAAAAATGCATTTATGTTTCGGTGTTGCTCTGTAGAAAGAGAAGAAAATGCTGGTGATCACTAAACAGAATATTTAGTGCTGCCATCTATTAATAAAAATAAAACACATTTCGCGAGTCAGAAATGATAGCACAAATTATCTAGGCTAAATCATGATTTAATAATTCCTATGAGAAAATCCCAGGAGATTTGGATTTCTATAAGACTTATGTGAATTTTTAAAAAGTATGTTATCTAAATAAATGAACATCTTAACGAGAAATGAACATCATATTTTACTAGATAATATTTAGAAAGCAAAGTGAAACAAAAAAAACTAATTTTTTAAGGGGACACTTTACCCCAAAATTGGTCAAAAAATCATTTTTCTTATAGATATATATATAAGGAAAATTATATAATTATAATATATATATGCATATACAAATATATATAATGAAAGTTTCTTAATTGTAAATATTTTAACACCTCATTTTTATCCATACGACAATTATGTGGTGAAACATTGTAAATTTCATTAGTAAAACCAGCGCAATTACCCAAACAAATTAATAGTTCAAGAGCCGACAGCACAAAAACCTTAGGTATCGCGAACAAGAAAAAAAAAAAAAAAAACCTTTATTTTATGGAAGAGTAGTCATAGGGGAATCTAATGATCTATATCTGCCGGAAGTGAAGTTGTGCATAAGCCAAAAATCAATACCACTAGTGGTTTACAGTGTTGAATTCAGACCATTTTTCCGGAGGGAAAATTGCACTTTTTGACCATAAAAAACACAAAATCTCAAAATTTCCAGGGGAGGACATTACATTGCCTCGGGGTGGGGGGAAATGTCCCCTTCCCTCTGCTGAATTCAACACTGGGTTTTACTCGTTACTTGTGTTTGGCATATACAGTCAAAGGTATGAAATGACTGTACAGCAAACACAACGATAAACCTACAAATAAACCAGTAGTGGTATTATTTTTCGGCTTATGCACCACTTTACTACCGGAAGACATAGTAAATATGGGCTAGGATCGCTTAGAAAGAGCCCCACGGAGGGCACTTCGCCTTGGACCTATATCCCTCGTGCAGATTATCGACCGTCATAAATACACACCGGCAGACATGGATTATTTGATACCCCTATTACTACTCTTCCATAAAATAAAGGTATTTTTTCTTGTGCTCAACATCTTAGGTTTTTGTGCTGTCAGCTTTTGCACTATAAAGCTTTAAATGGCTTTTTTTCCATCTTCCTATTTTCGATCCTTTCCTGTTTTAAAAATGTTAAGGCTTTTTTGTATTGGAGGTAGAGATTTAAACTTTTTTGTGTATGTTCCTAATTATATAATTGATAAAGCTGCACATGGAATTATTCTTCAGGTTTTTTGTTATTATTATTATATTTTTTAAGTATGTATATGAAGATGCGTTAATTGCCTCATTTTTCACTATATAAATATCAGTAATTTTTTTTTATATTAAATGTACTGTTAGATGGTCAAAAAATCCATGTGTATAATACATATTTGAAAATTTTTTAAATAAATTTAAAAAAGAAAGAAAGAAAACATTGCGCAAAAATATCAATACTTAAAAATGTAGTAGATTTTTAAAAACTCAAATTAAAGTTTTAAAAATTTAATAAAAAATGCCATTAATTTTTTTTTTTTTTTTTTTTTTTTTTGCAAAGTGGTGCTTTTCTCTTACTTAAAAAAATTCGCAGCTAGAAAAACCTTTTCGTTTACAGATAGACATTGCTTGATTATCACAGATAAGAGGCACACGGCATACCTGTTTTTCTATTATGAGGGGCACCAAATGCATTTTGTGTACTCTTTTTGTTTGCAGCTGATATTAGAATTGTATTTCCCTTATTTGTAATCCAAATGAGTTAAAAAAAAAAAAAAAAAAAAAAAAAAAAAACTGCCAAAATCTTGAAAATTTAATATTGGTTCTAACATGCGAGTAACTTAAGTCTTACAAACTTTTATTAATTTAAAAAAAAAAAAAAAACGTATAAAACAATTTTGGATATATTTTTTAAAATGTGCCACAAGTTTGAACAATGTAGTTGTATTACACTTGAAAATAGAGATTATTTTGATAAGGCTTTAAGTCAAATAGAGCTGGTCATACTTTGCAGATGGGATCACGGTACATTTATTTACATTATTTTTTTTTTTTTAATGAGAATCGTGAGTTTTCCTTAACAATACATATTAATTTCTTGCTTATGAACAAGGAAGGTGATCTTCTTGACAAGGGTGGGGGGGGAGGGGATTGATAATGTATACAGATTTGGTTATTTGGTACTATGTATCTATATCTATCTAAATATATAGATTAGAGCATTACACATTTTGGATTATACCCAATAATTTTATTTCAACCCTATCCGAGCTCCCCAGCAGCAGAATTTTTTTCTGCTGTCAGCAACACAAGAATATTTTTTAAAAACAATCTGCAAAACTTGAGGACAAGTGCCGTCTTTCCAGACCCTCGCATTACATTATATGCACTCAAACCTCCCAAGTATTTATGAGTAACATAAAAGGAAACTACTTAAAAAAATAAGTTACTTTTATCCTTAGAAATTTTAATACCATCATACATTGTTCGAAAGGGGGAGAAAATCAACATCCGGCACTATTTTTTCTTCCCGCATCCCATTACGAAATTAGAGTTCTTACGTGATCTTTTGATTGTGGCTTTTCGCAATCTTTTCAAAAAATTGCCCATTCTTCGCGTACCTTTGACAAAATTTACATATTTTTTTGGAGATACATTGACAAAATTTGCCTTTTTTTGCGATCTTTTGACGAAATTTGTCATTTTTTCGCAATTTTTTGACGAAATTTGTCATTTTTTGGAGATTTCTGACGAAATTTGCCGTTTTTTTGCACTTTGTTTACAAAATTTGCCCCCTTTTTTCGGAATCTTTAGACGAATTTTTTTTTGCAATCTTCTGACGAAATTTGCAGTTTTCTTTTTTGTGTCTTCTGTCCAAATTTGCTGTTTTTTTTAGATCCTTTGACCAAATTCGCCGTTTTTTCGTGACCTTTTAATGATTTCAGCGTTTTTTTCACGACATAGTGACGAAATTAGTCGTTTCCTTGTGATCTTTTAACAAAATTTGACCTTTTTTCCCAATCTGTTTAAAAAATTTACCTTTTTTTCGGGATCTTTTGTCGAAATTTGCCATTTTTTTCGAAATCTTTTAAACAAAACTTGCAGTTTTTTTGCAATTATTTGACGAAATTAGTGAGTTTTTTTTTCCATGATGCCTGGAAAAAATTTGAGTTTTTTTTTCATAATACCTGGACAGAATTTCTCGTTTTTAATCTTTTGACAAAACTTGTCATTTTCTCGTGATCTTTTGATGAAATGTGTCGTTTTCTCGTGATCTTTTGATGAAATTTGCCGCTTTTTTGTGATCTTCAAATTTAGCAGTTTTTTCATGAAATTAGTCATTTTCCCATAATCTTATGAAATTTACCGTTTTTTTCTGCCCTGTTTACATTATTTCTCTTTTTTGGGATATTTTGTCGAAATTTGCAATTTTTTTCGCAATCCTTTGACGAAATTATATATATATATGTATATTTTTTTTCCGTGATACTTGGACAAAATTTGCGCCTTTACACAGTCTTTTAAAGAAATTTGTCATTTTCTCGTGATCTTTTGATGAAATTCACGTTTTCTCGAGAACTATGGCAAAACTCGAGATTTTTCCTGGAATGATTGTCGAAATTGATTTTTTTGGAGTTCATTTGTTGAAATGCACAATGCACTTTATGTTTGAATTCTTTGGATTTATGGCGATTCTTTTTTGTAATATTTAGAAATGATTGCATTAATTTTTTGGAAAATTCGGGACAGAATAGTCTCCAATTTTTAGTTTAAAGTTAATTGGAGCTTCGTCAATCGCATATGGTGCGGATCATATTATAATGGCAAATAATTTCTAGCAATTCCCCTCACCCCCTAAATTTTAACAATTGAAAATTAGTCTGCAGACGCTCTCGAGTCTGCGACGTGCGTCACAGCGTTGCGCCCGGGCCGAGCCCTACAAATTTTTTTTTATCAAAACATAATCCGATACATTTCAACTTAACCCTTATCAAGCAACCCATTTCTGTCTGAAATTATTAACAGCCACCAGAATTTACAAAATAAATAAATAATAAAATAAAATAACAAGAGGTTTTTTTATCATATGCATTATTGTATACAAAATACTTTTTTCAATAAAAATTAATTAAGTAGGGAAGTGAGACATTATCCATTGTCTGTGTATGTGTTAAAACTGACCCAAGCCTGAAATGACAGAAAAATTAATCATATTTTAATATTTTTTTGAAATATAATCTTCAATTATATCTTTAGTTTTTGAGCAGAAAAGTCACATACATATACTTATTAACATTCAAATCATGATTGATTTCAGGGGGTGTCCCGGGAGGGCATTCACCTCCCCAGAGCAATGAGATATCACTTGAAATTTCAAGCATGTACACAAAACGTTGATTTTGTATCAACATTTAACAGACCACACTAGTTGATCCAAAAAAGCCAGATGATAATGTTAAGTATATGGGGGCGTCATTTTCAAATGTCTCATTCAAATTTTAAAAGAATAGAACCCCAGTTATCTGAAAATCAGCTTAACTAAAAGATCTAAAAATTTCTTAATGTCATTTTAAATGTGAAAATTTTTACTGTCAATAAATTTTTATCGATGCCAAATGATACCTTTCAAAATACTTTGATTTACAATTACTATTTTACTTGTAAGTTTTTGATCAAAACAATTCTGAATCACTTTTAATACATTGAAAAGTTGGTTTAATACGTATTAGCTTTAAAAATTAGAAGTATAATGATTAAAAATCAAAATTTTGAAAGGGTATTATTGCACACTGGTAGAAATAGTGCTAAAAAAGCATATTTTTATGAAATAAACAAACACACTTATTTAGTCCATTGCATAATTTTAACACTTTATTAAATAGTCACATACAACAGTTCATTTTTTACTAAATATGTTGTGCTTTTCTTTTGTTATTCAATTTCAGGGTGCTTTGAATACAGTATGATGACATTTTTATTACAACTATGTTCTAAATTGCAATCACAGCTTTTCATCAAACAAGTTTTTACCATAAGTCTTCTGGTTATTCAAAAAATTCCATAGCACCCTGGTTTCTCCGAAAATGCTTTGGTCCCATGCTTTTCAGATAACCGGGGTTTAACTGTATTTTTAGCATAGGATAGCTGAGGACGATCTACTAGTGGGCTAGTTTTTACTTTTTGCAATTTCGGCTTCAGATTTTTCTAAAAAAATTACTTTAAATTTTGGAACTGGTTCTGAAATTGAAACTATCATAATACATAATAATAAAAAAACCAAAATTGAAAAGGTAAAAACTAGCCCAATTATAAATTGTCCTCAGCTATCCTATGCAAAAAACCATGTAAAAATATTAAAATTTGAGCGAGATATTTGAAAATAATGCCCGCATAGACTTTACATTATCATCTGGGTTCTTTTGATTGATTCGAATGGCATTTTAATGTACATTTTTATTTAGAAATAAACAATTCTGAAATCTATTACTTTGCTTTTACTAGTAAATGAATATGATCTACTTATATGATGATTTTCAATAAAAGCCGTGACATGTCAGCCACACCCAGTGTTCTCACTGACATTTGATTAACGTTAGTAATTTGGCAGATTAAAAATAAAAAACATTCGCAAAATGAAAAAAGTACTAGCAAAATAGATTCACCGTGTAGCACTAAAAAAAAAAAATCTTTGATCCTTTAATGTACCCTTTTTTTTTCAACATGTTCAAAAATAACTAAAGTTTTTATAACTGCGAATGTTATTAATTTGATTTCAGCTATTCGCTACAAATATATTAAAAAAAATATCTATTAAAAATTTGTATCTATGCATATGTATGGAAAACGAAAAAGGAAAGAAAGCAAAAGCAAAAATAGAACAATAGTAATTTGGTGAATCTAATCCCTTGTTTACTCGCCAAATGAAGAATTTAGCGCAATTTGGTGCAAAGGCGAGCGACAGCGAGAACCCTGGCCACACCTGATTTAATTTACAGTAAGACCCCGATAATTCGGATTAACTGGGACCAGACCCAATCCGGATTATCCAGAGAATTAAAAAAAAAATTAAATAAAATATACTTACAAAAAATCACCTTTATGTTTAACTTATTGATTATATACAGACAGTAAAAATGTTTAATTTGTAATTTTTTGATGAAGCAAACGTTTCTTTTTGTAAACTTTTTCCATGAAGCATTTTCACTAGGTCATGATGTTTACATAAATATATATATTTAATAAGCCAGTATTAAGCACATTGGCATTAATTTGTCATTTCTAGTGTTCATTCTAGATCATTTTTGAAGGGTGCAGCACCCTGCCCTTTTTCAAATTTGAAAAATGCACCCTGCCCTTTTTAAAAGTAGCAAAATGCACCACTGGTTTTACCCAGAGACTTTTAATAAAATATTTATTTTATTCCATAGTATTTCTACTTTTCTTTTTAATTTCTTTAAGAAAACGAACATCAAACTACTTAATCATGGTTTAATTTAATTATATTTTTAATTTTTATATCATAAAATCATTCAAAATTAACATTACTTGGTTTATCTTACTTAAAAATTGTGTATCTTCCCGCTTTCTTTTTTTACCTTTAAAAGGCAATAAAAAAAAAAATTTCTTGCAAAAGTGCCCTTTTCTGCTGCAGTAGTGCCCTTTCTAGCGAATAGCACCATGCCCTTTTTATTTCTAGAGTAAACACTAGTCATTTCATTATTTAAAATAAAAACTGTGAAATTGGTCGATAGAATAACCAAATAGTACCAATAAAAAGAACTTAATACACTTTAATATCACATGGAACAAATGTATTTGTGAATGCAGATTGAATTCACAATTCTTTTCTCAAAATGCATCATAATGCCACTTTTAAAAATGATTGGAAATCTGAAACTCAAAGTAAAAGAATAAATATGACTATTTTGTATTTCTTAAACAAAAGTAACTTTATGGCCAATTGGTTAATGTTTTAAATGTGAAAAAAAAAAAAAAAAAAAAAAAGGTATAATTTGGATCTAAGAAAAAAGAATTGGAAAAATATCTATCTAAAGGATATGGAAAAAAAAAGGAACAAAGTACAAAACAAATTAGAAAACTTTTATATCCTTCCAAAAACAATCCAGTGCAAGTTGGCACAATTAAAACTTGATTATCAAAATTGACTTATTTTTATTCATTAATTTTTACTTTTTTTTCTGAAAATAAAAAAAAACAAACACATATGTTCCTGTAGTGCCTTATCTATCTTTATCTACATATTTAAAAACAAAACAAAACTCGAATATACATAAATCTTTTATTTGTCGGATAAAGGGAAATACACACAAAATTTATAATATCATATTCTATTTTAACATAACAGTCAGCAGATACAGATTAAATGTCTTGATAATAAAATATAACTGTCTTAAAACTTTCTTCTTACTACACAATACTAATTACTATTAAATAGTAAATTAATCTATTTTAATGTTAATGTTAGTAATGTAAACAATGCTTTTTAACAGTTAAGTGCTTTTTTGTTTAATGTATAAGATTTATATAATAATAAAAAAAAAACTCATAACGTATCTGTCAATTTTACTCAATCATAAATTAACTTTTAGATGTCTCATTCCAGACAGAACTGCAATTAAAAACTTAAGTTTCTATTATATTAGAAACAAAATATAAATGACAGAGTTAAAGTTACCGGAAACATACTGCTTTGATAACGACTCTAAAAGAATAAAGAATGATAAGCTGCAAACAATAACTTCCAATGCTACACATAAGGAGAATTTAAATTTAACAAACTATGTTTAAACAAATCATTTAAACTTACTTTCTAATCTTTTAGTAAAAATGAAAACTGACTGTCGAACATCATAACAAATACATTACTTCATTACTAACATTCTAAAAAAAAAAAAATCACATGTGTACAGTATATTTAATCAAGTGTACAACAAATCAGTTATAAAATCACGCATTTGAACTGAAGCGATTGAAAGGTATTTGAAATATTTTCCGTTCTATTCTTGAACAGATTACATTTGAGGCAGATGCTAAAAAAGTTATTCTGAATCAGAAGCTTTGTCACTGTCATAGCTTTTTCTATCTCTAGGTAAACTGGCAGTCTTTCGAGGACGTGCTTCACTATCACTCTCTTCTTTAATGGATGAGCATCTTGGACTTCTGGATTTAGATTTAGATCTCTTGTCTGGAGTAATAGAACGAGACTTCTTTCTGGAATGTGAACGCTTGTCACTCCGAGATTTATATTTAGAACTGCTGGGAGTAAGGGATCGTTTTGAAGAGCCTCGTCTGCTAGACTTTCTAGGTGATCTAGAACGATGGCGTGACAAACCAGATCTACGAGACCGACTATAATCTGGACTAGAAGATCTGTCGGATCTGGACATGCTCCTTCTTTTTCGAGGTGACCGAGAATGGCGTCTAACTCTTGGTAATGAATCCCTTTTACGAGAAGACTTGCGATCAGAGCGGCTGGACAGTTTACTGCGACTTCGAGATCTTGATCGACTTTTAGCTCTTTTACTTCTGCTACGTGATCTTGACCTGCTTTTGATTTTTTTGCCTCTGCTACGTGATCTAGACCGGCTTTTAATTTTTTTACTCTTGCTGCGTGATCGAGTATCTCTGTCACTTTTAGGTATAACTTTAATGTCTAAAGTGTCTTCATTTTTCTCATCAAGTTGCTCATCAATACTTTGCTGAATGCTACTGCTTTCCTTTATCAATTCAGAAATATTTGAAATACTCATTTCAGATTTAGAATTTGTATCAACATCCATGTTTTCGACTGGATTAATTGTTGCTTCTTGTGTTAGCTCGGTTGTGTCACCTGGTGATTTTTGATCCATACTTGGTTTTGAGACACTGTTTTCATCTCCATCAGTGACAATCTTTTTTAATGTATCTTCATTTGCTGACAATGGGGATCTAGATCTAGCAGGAGAAATTTTCGTTGAATCATCCTTATCAGGTTTCTTTGTAATTGAACCATTCTCTAAGTCAGAAACTTTACTTCTTGATCTTGAACGAATGGATCTTTTACTTTTAGAAATAGATCGCTTGCTCCTAGACCTGGATCTTTTACTTCTTTTCGAGTCACGACTACGAGATCTAACACTCCTTTTTGATCGAGATGATTTACCCCTTGAAAGTGATCTTTCGGTTCTTTTGCGACTGCCTGATCTTGACCTACCAATTCTTTTTCTACTTGATATACCACTTCTTGAACGAGATCTTCTTCTAGAACGTGACCTTCTACTTCGAGATATAGAACGCCTTCTTTTGTCAAGCTTACTTTTTGAACGTGACCGTCGACTACGAGATCTATCACGTCTCTTTGATCTTCTAGATTTACTTCTTGATCGTGATAATCGACTTCTAGAATGAGAACGTCTTCCTTTACTTCTAGACCGAGAATGTCTGGCACGAGATCGAGAAATTTTACTCCTTGAACGAGATCTTCTATGTCTTGATGATGATCTACGCCTTTTTGAACGAGATCTTCTATCTCTAGACCTAGACCTTTTATCTCTTTTGGGTGATCTGTGAGAGGAGCGAGATCGTTTTCTAGAACGGGAAGATGAACGTCTATGTGATCTTGATGAACCTCGGATTTCAGGTTCAACTACTCGAGCAATTAAACTTTCAGCCTCTTTTAATTTCTTCATAGCTTCTTCAGTTTCTTTCTCTGATATAACATCAGATTCCTTAGGAGGTTTCACAATAGCAGAGCTTGAATGCTGAATTTTTAATTTATTACCTTTTAAAGTGATTCCATCACACTGGAGGGCTTTAACAATTGATGCTCTGTCAGTGAATTCAACAAATGCAGACTGTGTCATATTAGGTTCATTTCCTGCCATTCGAAGGTATTTTACTTCCCCAACAACTCCATTAATAAAATCAAGCAGCTGTGAAGCAGTTACTTGGGGACTAATATTTTCAATATACACAGTACGACGAATTTCTTCAATTGTGTTTGGATCATTATCAGCAGATAGAGGTGGATATTGTGGAAGTCCTAATATATCCAGATTTGAATCAATAGAAGTAATAACCAAATTACCATTAACGGCAGCAATATCATTACTCACATCTTTAAAATTAGATGTCAGCAATCCAGGTAAAGCTGATGTTGGATTCAACAAATCAAATGATGTATTATCTTCACTAGGTATGGTGTCACCAGGTATCGCAACTACAACTAAAGCTCTATCAATGAATACAGTATTGGTCAAGTGCAATGCTACACGAACACTCCATGAATCAGTATACTTGATGTAGCAAACTTTAAATTCTGGCTGAACAACAGACATAGTAGGATACATTCTTATATCCTTAATCTTTCCCATATAGCCAAACAATTTTTTCATTTGTTCAAGGGTAGCAAGACTAGAAACATTGCTCACTTGAGCAATTAGAGGCATGTCCTCAGCCATGTTCAACATAGAGAATTCCGGTGATAATCGAGCAACACAAATTCAATCAAAATAATAAATAAAACCCAAATCTTAGGTATTCAACACTTTAAAAATTATCTCAAAATAATCTAAGCAAACACTACATAAATTTAGCAATACGAGAACATGATGAAAACTCTTCGATTATCCACTCACAACATTGCATTCAAAACATTAGAATCTATTAGAAATATTAGCAACTAATAATATTGCTAGGGTAAGGATAAATTAAATTTTGTAAAATGTAGTTAACGAGGCTTTAGGGCAAAAAATATCATCAAGTAAACATAAATATAATAACCGGAACACAAACCACAAATGGTGGTAGTATTATTTGGATTTCAGATATTAATGCAAAGTTGAGATGTTTTGTTCTTGAATTCATGGGCGTGTTCAGCACAACTTACCGGTGATTTACCGATTGTAAATAAGTACAAAATGAAAATCATGGCGAAGTGTGACGTCACTACAATTCCACAGGATCGTTTTCATTGGTGCCACAATTCGCTTTCGTACTGGACTACAATCGGTCGGTAACATTGGTTAATCCGGTAAGTTGCGGACCACCCCATGATACATCAGATCGGAACTTAACATAAATATCACTCCATATGCCTCAGTCTCCTTCATGTGTAGGCGATGTGATCATCGTCCCTGAATAAGCTCATGTTTTTGTTTTCCGGGAAGCTGAAAATTTAAAAGTTCTTCATTCTTCGAAAAGTTCGCATCGCGACTGGGTGGAAATACTTTTTTTGTTAGAGTCAGATGTTCTAAAAGTTTCGGCTGATAAATAATTCAAAATTTTCTTCATTTTTTCAGATTTTTCTCGTTGTAAAATATGAATGCTGTGTGTGTTCTTTCTGGAGAAAAAGTCAAAGGCACAATTTTCTTTACGCAAGAGGTAATTTTATGATTAACAGCTCTCATAATAATTTACTTTTACATTCCTCTTTTGAATGTTAAGTGTTTGTTTATTGAAAATATTTTCTAAGCGTACTTATATAGTGTTCTTAGTTACGTGTAACAATCAATTTACAAATTAAATAGAATTGTTCTTATTGAATTCATAACTTTTAAGCTGTAAACTATGTCTATGGCGACATCGATTGGAATAGTATTCATTTTCCATCGGAGACAGTACTGTGCCGTATGCAAAACAAAAACAATGGGCAGAGATGTCATATAGGCCAGGGATGGCAAGGTTTTGGACACAACGGTAAAATCCATGGTTTAAACCGTACTGTCCAAAACCCTTCTGTCTTAAACTGTCCAAAACTTTATTTTGTAGTAAAATTGTATTTATCAGAACATTGCTAAAAGTTTAAAAAATTGGCAAAAAGATTTACAATACAAAAATACCATTTTAGTATTAATAACCTAATTACCCTACATTATACAACCTAACAATTTAGTAGTAACAACTTAATTGCCCTATGTAATTACATTGGAAAGAAAAATTTAATTATGTATAATCATTTTAATGGTTTCCTTTAAATAATAGTAATTGATAGAAGTACTAACGATTTTATGACTAATACATTCAGATTAGTGTTCACATTTCTTTTGAAAAGGGGCAGGAAGCATTTACTAAAAAGGGCACTTTTTTTTTATCAAGCAAAAGAACAGTTTTTGATAGGAGCAGTGATGAATTCAGGGGGTGGCCCGGAAGGGGCATAACCCCCGGAACTATCACATGTCTCCCACCGGAAAATTTTAGGTTGTGCTTTCAATGGTAAAAAATATAATGTCTCCCTCGGAACTCTGTGGTATCCACCCCCAAGCCACAGAAGTCCTTCCCAGAGAATAGTGTCTGAATTTAACACTGGAAAGGGGACTTTTAAATCAACACAATCTTTGCCTTCAGCTGGATTATTTTCAGTGCAGCATCAAAATGAACTGGAATTATGCTATATATACAAGATTTCTAGCACCATGGAAAATTTGGACAGGGAAAAGTTTGGGGTACAAAAAAATGAAAAATGATACAAAATTCATCAAAATCGCAAAATTTGTCAATTGGGAAAAATCAAAGAAATTTAAAGAGCGACTATAATAATTCACTAATATTGACAAAGGATTGCGGAAATAAACAACAAATCTCTTTGAATGCCCAATTGTCATGGAATTTTTAAAGATCTGGTCAAGGCAATTGTAAAATATTTTTTTGCTGGAAACCCTGATTTATAACTTCACTTTCCGAACATCCTACCTAAAATCTTAGCTTGTTTCTAAAAAGTGAATATATTTCTTTTACTAGGGCAAACCAAAATTGCAAAAAAGGGCAGCTAAAATTAAAAACCGAACCACTGGTTTTTATTGGTTTTAAACTTTTTTATTTTATTTATTTATTTATTTATTTATTTTTTTGCTATAATTAGCTTTTATCTCTTTACTTTTGGTTTTTATATCCTTTTAATTTTACTTTATATCCTTTTAATCATTGCTCCAAATCACGCCAAAACGTGCTTTGTACCAAAATAAAAATTTAGTAGGATTTTGTCGATCCGAGAAACGAAGAAAAATTTCTTTTTTAATTTTCTCCAGATCGCAAATGTCGCTAAATCGTCAAAAAATTAAAAGATCGCGTAAAACACACAGTTTTTGTCAAAAGAAGGTAGCTAAAAACACATGGATTTTGGCAAAAAATTGCGAAAAACATCCAAAAGTCTTGAAAAAATTCTGATTTTGTGAAAAGATCGTGAAAAACAGGCCATTTTGGGGTAAAGATCGAGAAAATAACGTGAATTTTGTCAAAAGATCGCGAAAAAACAGCAAATTTCGTCAAACGTGAAAAGCAGAAATTTCCGTCAAAAAGATCGCAAAAAAAAACACGCAAATTATTGAAAAGTGACGGAAAAAAACGTGAATTTTGTCAAATTGCTAGTTTGTGAAAAAACGAACAAAAAATCTAAAAAAATAAATAAATCCATAAATTTCGTTAAAAGGCCATCAAAAAGCACAACTTTTGTCTGAAGATCGCAAAAAGACACAAATTTCATGAAGTTAGTGAAAAATCTGGATTTTGCTACTAATTCATGTTTACTACTACAAAGTCAGATTTTTGTAGCAACAAAAATGATTTTTGCTGCTCCAAAATGTGATTTTTGTTTCTACAAAATTGAATTTTTACTTCTCTAAAATCAAATTTTCGTTGTTAAAAAAAAAAAAAAAAAAAAAAAAACGAGGTTGAAAGGTTTTGACCTCTCAATTGGTAGACGGCAGGTGCTGGGTTCGAACCCCATCGCAGCCATCAGCCTAACCGTTCGGAGTTTTCCGTGGTTTTCTTCGAACCGTTGATTTCTTTGCGTAAATACGGGTTAGGTTCCCTTAGAAAGACTCCCACGGAGGGCATCTCACCCCTTTAGGACCTATATCACGTGTAGATAATTAGCCAACCTAAAAATAAACCAAACAAACAAACAAAAAACCTGAATTGTTCAAATTCTGTTTTTGCTGCTGTAAAACGTCTTTAGTGTAATTTCATCTATGTCCCCTCTCCCTCCCTACATTTAAAGTCGATCACTTCCAACCAATTACCAATTAATCATTTTAGGCACATTTTAAATCAATCCGCGCATTGCAGACGTATTTTTAAAAAAAGTTTTCTAAATCTAATTATTATTATTTATTTATTTTTTCATTCGTTTGAGATTGCAACAACCTAAAGCAAAAAAAGAAATAAAGACAGCGTGTGAGCTATGATTCAGCACGTGAATCCTTTAGTTTAGTTTAGATTGAGTTCTTGTATTAATGGCCTTTATCTCTGCACAGTGCAGAGGAGAGGGGAGAAAATATAGGTCATGCGGTTTTTTACAAATGGACGATTTGAACTAGGCTTTTTTTTTTCTTTTCTTTTGCAAATTTTGAAAGATAATTATGGAATAGAAAGGATTTAGAAATTTCCAATGTTTTTAAAATTCTTCTTTTTTTTTTTTTTTTTTTTTTTTTTACAAAACTATTGCAAGATTTTAAAGATCTGCACGTGCTGGGCCTTGGCCCGAAACCCGACCCTGGTCCGGCCCGATTTTCATTAACGGTTTCGGGCCGGACATGGGATTTACTTTTTTCTGAAGACTCGGGCCGTGCCTAATCACTAATCTTGCCGGGCCGGGCTCGGGCCTTACTTTCTTCTGAAGAATCGGCCTAGCTTTTTTTTTCTGCGCGAAGCCGGGAATTATTTAATTCTTCCTTATCTTCAGACGGGCCAAAATATTTAGTCTTGGTTCAATCATCCTGTATGAAAATCATTTATTCGACATGGCCAAATCTGTTAAAAAATCTAAAATTTTGCTTGGTCTAAAAATTCTCACAAAGTCATTGCATGCTTTTAAATGCCATTGTTCTACAATTAAACATTAAAATTTATTCTTTTTAAAGAATCATAGATTTCTAGGTTTATTATAATAGAGTTAAATGCATGAAACAAAGAATCTATGACGAAATCTTCTTTTAAACTGAAAATGAAATTTTTTTTAAAAAGCTGTTCGTCCATGCAAAATGACTAGGAAAATGCGCGAGAGGAAAAAAAAAGTATACATTTACACCTGCTAAGAAGGGAGCTTGTCTATAATTTTTTTTTCCTTTCCAATGCCACACGTTCTTAGAAGATTTTACTTTTACCATACATCATTTTTTAGATTTTTATGTCTCGATCGCATGGAATATGGATTAATAATATTAATGATAACTGAAACATTTACATACAAAAAACAGAAGTTCATTAAAAACATAGAGCTGTGCAAGGTGACGTCACGAACAGGTTTTTGCTGCTGCTGTAGGACAAGCATCGCTACCTTTATCAATGCTTTTTTTGTTTGTGTGTCCTACAGCTTTCTTCATTGTTCTCCGGTAAAAGTCACGTGATATGAACTTCTCTATAAATATCGCAACCTACTATACTTCTTCATAAATAAAGATTATAAATATGGGAAAAAAGGACTAAGTTTTTTTTTTGGTCAGAACACTTTCAAAAGAGTAAAAATCAATGTTATGTAGAAATTCACTTAGGCTGGGCGGGATCGGACCAAAATTTTAACTTTTTTCCGGCCAGGCTGATTTTATTTTCTATGGATCGGGCCTGGAAATTTCGGCCCGTGCAGACCTCTTTCAAACCTACCCTATACAAAGTATGATGGATAAATAATAAAGAATAGAAAGCTAAGCTTTTATTTTCCATACTATTAATATGTATATCTTTTGTTAATTATCCGATTGCGTTCAAATTTTCAGTGTTCAAATAATAATAAATTAGGCCGCTTACCAAATTTCCGTTAAAATATAATAAGTTTTCTGATAATTAGAACCCTTTAAAAAAAAACTTCACTGTTAAGGTTACTTGGATAAAAAAGACAGCTGCAGTTTATTTGTTCAGATAACAGAACGGGCCGTTAACAGCTTGCATCTGATGATGTACTATGCTATGTTGAAAGGATTTATTTTTGTTTCATCACAAGCATAATTTGTAAATATAATGCAATAAAAGTTAAGGTAGTTATTCATATTTTCAACACAAACATTTAAATAAAATAAATCTGAAAAAAAAATACTTATTTTAAACATATCCGCTAATTTTTTGCATGATTATCACTCCTTTTTTCTTAAATCTTTCGATAATTTTCTCTTACAGTTCGATGAAGGCATATCTAAATGAAATGTATGTAACAAGCACGTGATCTATGGGGAGGGGGGGGGGAGAGGATTTTAAAACTGCAAATGCAAATGTATGCTTTGGAATCTAGGAAGAAAGTAAAGGGGAAATATTGATTCTTTGAATACACAAAGATCTGGGGTTCCTGCACCTTTTCTAGCTTTGAGTAGGGAGGGTCCGATTGTCCGATTATCGTCACCTGTCGTGAACAGGTATTCATAGCGTGTTGTAATCTGGAAATATTGAACAGAATGCGGAGGGGAATGTTGAAATCTTGAATAAACAATGAATTGGGGCACCTGTTTCGGCTATGCATAGAGTGGGGAGGTTTCGATTGTCCGATTATAGTCACCTGTCGTGAACAAGTAATTACAACATTTGAATGACTTGTTTCTCAAGCATGAACATGTTTTTTTTCATAAAGAGAAGAAAAATAAGACTTTTTTCAAGAAATTACAGGGTGCAAAATACATGTTTTGAGAAATGGGCAGGGTGCATTTTCACTTATAAAATGGGACAGGGCGCGTGTTGTGTACAAAAGGGCAGCAGGGCGCATCAATAATTAAATAAGGGCAGGCAGGGTGCGGCGCCCTTCGAAAAACGCATAATGGGAACACTAATTCAGATTAACTATTAGAGCCGTACCGAGTACTCAGTATTCGGCCAATTTGCTGAGTACTCGTACTTGGCCAATACCGAGTAGTTGTAAGAATTTCATTTTTTAAGCATATAAACTTATTAAAAAGTTATTTGAATATCAATGTATAATATATGCAGTAATTCATAAAACTATTTATTCGAAATTTAACAATATGTCTGCAAAATATAGTAAAAATTAAGAACAAAAATCCTCATAAAACAGCTCCAGATTAAAATTTAGATTCACATAAATATATAGGAAAACAGAAAGGACTATTATTTTGGATAAAGAAACTGAAAATACAATAAATTCAACAAAAAATTAATTAAATTTATTATATTTCAAATTATGGTGCAAAAACACTAAACGCTCTACATTATCAATAGACAAAGCATTTTTTAAATACTTTTTTAATTTGGCCTGTTTCTGAAAATAATCGTTCAGAATAAACAGTTGTTGAAGGTGCACATAAGAATTTTTTTTGCAAAATTGCACATAATCAGAAAAGTTTTTTTTTATTCCTCCCCCCCCCCCCCCCCCCCCCCCACCACCATGCAAATGGGGTGTCAGTCTTCTGTTAAGAAAGCCTGTATCTCTTTTTGTACCAATTCTTCATGCAGAGATTTTAAACTAGTACTAGTGCCACATTCCTT
Source organism: Maratus speculifer (assembly GCA_964019185.1). Lineage (NCBI taxonomy): Eukaryota > Metazoa > Arthropoda > Arachnida > Araneae > Salticidae > Maratus > Maratus speculifer. The sequence continues at coordinate 247,361,437 of OZ025290.1, read as the reverse complement.
TAGCTCAAGTAATTCTTTGCAATTTCCTCATTCGCATTATTCAATAAATTGTTACAGTAACCAATAAACATTTTTATTTTTGATAGGCAGATTTCAATGTTCAGAATAAATTGGAGGGTTAAAGAAAATTGTAATATTATATTGATTAATAATTGTACTTTTTACGTATCAATTCTCCTTTTTTATTAGTTTTGAACTGTCAAAAATTGTCTTTAAAACTAAAAGCTGCACAAATAAATTTTAAATTTAATGAGTTAATTTATATGTACTATCTATATAATTATATATATGTACATACAGGTATAGATATATGTCCAGAGGTATATTTATATATATGTGCATCTAAGCTCACATTATGCTCACATCAGTATTTTTTTTCTTATTACACAACTACTCTGTATTCGGCCGAGTACTTGGTACTCGGCCAAAGTACTACTCGGTACACCACTATTAACTGTTACTGAAAGTCCCAAGAGTTGTTACTGAAAATAATTGATAAATGAAGTTCAGGTTCAGCATACTGCACGACACGAAATTTCCCCTCGCCAGCTCGTCATTGGCAAGTAAATATTTAAGGTTGGCGAGTAATTTTTTTCTTTTAAAATGTTGTGCTTCAAATCATACTATGCACAGTAATACATGCAAGTATTTCAAAATGAAGTGATGGTATATATTTTCCGAAGGAAGTAAAAATGCTCTGTTGCTTATTTCTTCCTCTTTCCTCCAGAGGAATGAAATTCCCCTATTTCCATTCATCTCCCCCCTCCCCCCCACATTTCCGTACTGCGATCGTGCCAATACCTAATCAGATCGCTCTTCACTTCTGCTTGAAGGGATTCAGGTTTCGTCACCGAAGCGCAGTTGCTTGAAAGTTGGTAAAAAAATATGTGTTCTCTCTCAATTTTTTTGTTTCTTTCAGTATAACATTTTTTTTGTTCTGTGATAGTTGGCGGTATTTAAAGTGCTGCTTTAATTTTTTTTATTAATGCCATGAAGAAAAGACAAAGGAATAATATGGAATCCTTTTTTACTAAAAGTAATACATCAAACAAAAAATGTGATAAAGATGCAATCACAAATGTTGAAAGTGAACACGTGCCAGCTCAAGTTAAGCAAAGTGCGAATGAATCTGATAGTAGCAATAATCCACTTTTCTCCTTTTCCAGCTCTGCTAAAAGGAAATGTGGCCAATTTCTTGTCGTGTGATTTTAAGTCACCACTTCCAGTTAGAAGAAAATTTAACAAAGAATGGCTAAGTCATTTTGAATGGCCTTTATATGATGATAAAACTAGTCTTGCAAAATACGAAATTTGCCAGCAGTTGCCTTCCAGTAATGTTGATAAAAAGTGGATAAATGGTTTTTCTGGACAGTTTAAAAAAGTCATTTGTTTTTCACATCCAAAGCAAAGCTCACTGTGAAAATGTTGCTATTGTAAAGACAGAGTTTCCCCCAGGTTTAAAAAGGGGCAGGGCGCTACTGTTCTGAAAAGGGCACTTTTTACATTTTCAAGGCACTTTTTTGATTTTTAAGGGTACTTTTAAGAGTTGAATCTAGAATCTAGAGGTTAAAAAATCGTGCAAAAACAGGAACTTGATCAAAAAATCGAGAAAAAATAAAAAAAATTCGTCAAAAAATGAAAAAAAAAAAAAAAAAAAAGGCCGATTTTGCTAAAAAAAAAATCGCGAAAAAACGACAAATGTCGTGAAAAGATCGCAAAAAATTGCTATCTTTGTGAAAAGACCACAAAAAATAGCAAATTTCTTCAAAAGATATCGTTCAACTATTGTTGCAAGGCTGTGTTTTTTCAAATGCAGGGCAAGGAGGGCGCTATTTTTTGAATGAGTGACAAGAGGGGCGCTATTTTTTGGATGAGGGGCAAGAGGGGCGCTATTTCTTAAATTAAAGGGCAGGAGGGGCGGAGCGCCCTCCTGAACCCCTCTGGGGGAAACTCTGGTAAAGACAAAAACACACCTATAAGAAATGTCAATGTCTGAAGAAAATGGACTAACAGATGTTTTCTCATTTGAAAAATATATTCAATGTGGCATACTATGTTGCAAAGCATGAAAAACTGTTTAAAAACTTAGATCTTTGTGCTTGTCTGAAAAATTAAATGTGGATATTTTAATATAGCTTGGCAATGAAAAACAATGCAGGTATTTTATCCACTTTATTGCTGAAACTTTGATGTTAGATTTAATGGAAAACTTTAAAAAGTGTACATGTATTCAGCATTCTAGTTGATGGTTCTACCAGAGTTTCCCCCAGGACAAGGGCGCACAGGCCTTCGACCAGTAAATTTTTGATCTTCCACCAGTAAATTTTTGAAAAGAAATGTTCCCCTTATTTTTGGCATTAATTCTGTATCTTTAAGAATTTAAATAAGAAAAAACCTGCTAACATTTACCGGTGGACGTTTCCCCGAAGGCCTGTGCGCCCTTCTCCTGGGGGAAACTCTGGTTCTACAGATTGATCATCTGTTCAGCATACAAATGTATATGTTCGATACATGGATGCAAAAGATAATCATATCAAAGCTGACATATTAGGATTAATAGAGCTGCCAAATTCTACTTCATCCAGTTATTTCACAGCCATAACTGATTTTCTAGATAAGATTGTAGGTCCAAATGAATATAGAAACTAATGTTATATTGTAGGCTTGGGTGATGATTGTGCTCCAAATATGGTTGGATACAAATCAGGTTTAGCTATGAAAATGAAATCTATTTGTCCTAAATTGATAAACATTCACTGTCTTGCACACCATTTGCAGTTAGCTATTTTATTAATATTTTGAAGTTTAATATCTTAAAACATTTAATTCAACTGTTAGAAGTATTTTTAAATTTTACCAGCCTCTGCTAAAATACTTCACATGTTAAAAGAAAGAGAAGAAATTGTTAAATTGAGTGATATTCACAGTCTTAGATGGTTATCCAGCAAAGAAAATGCAGTAAAAGCTCTCTTGCAATCTTGAAATATTGTTGTAAGCCATCTTGAACAAAATTACCCATGGAAAAGACAATGACAATTCTAAAGCTAAGGATTTGCTGTAAAGTTTGAAGGATTATAAATTTCATAAAGTTCTGTACTTCCTTTTGGATTTCTACTGAAAATTGAACCCTTTAAGTGTGGAATCACAAAACAAGGAAATTCTCATTTCATCTTTGAAAATAAAAATTAAACAGTCCTAACAGATCTCAAATCTAGTGTTGGACCTAGCGAACAGGAATTTTCAGACTAACTATTCATTTCAGAGATGATCAAGGATGTTCAGCTGACAAATATAGAAAATGGGAAGGAAGAGCTTCAGGCTTTAAGAGGGACATTAATCTACAAAGATATACATTACAAAAGGACTGTAATCTATGTCATCAGATGTGTTGGCATGTCTGCATATTTTTGACACAGTGGGTTGGCCTCCCAAAGAAAAATTCTTGAATTCGGGATAGAAGAAATAAAGAAGCTCTTTCTATATTTGAACTCAAATCTCTTTAATGAAAATGTAGGTATTGTATTGGCAAAGTGGGCAAAATTTAAATTTATGTTCCCATCATTGACACTGAAAGAGATGCTGGAGCAAGTTTACAACACTGAAAAATGTTCAGCAAGATTCCCCAATTTCCTCCAGATCCTAACATTTTGTACTGTTTTACCAGTAAGCACAGCTTCATGTGAGAGAGGATTCAGCTGTCACAACATACTCAAGACAGCATACAGAAACTTTCTGAAAACTCAGACAATGAATGATTTGCTCAGAATTTCTGTTAATGGACCCACCCTGACAGAGTTTGACCCTACAGCTGCAATTAATAAGTAGTATTTCAGTGCAGAAAGATAGCGCTACACAAACATGAAGTGCTAATAGTACAGGAACTTATCATCATAGCAAATGCGGTAGCATTTGGTATAATACAGGGTTCGCCAAAGTGGGCCCAGCTCGAAAAAACCCGCCCGGGTTTTTTCGGGCGGGCCCACTTGAAAAAACCCATCAAAAACCCATTTGTGGGTTTTTTCAAATTTTCTCATGTTTTTACAACTGTATCATTATTTAATCTAAGATATGAGAATGGAAAGATAAATGCCAATTTAAATATATTTCAAACTAACCATATTTAAAAGAATTTCTAAGTATTGATAAAATGACCATAAAATAAATTAGTTTGTAAATAAGGAAGATTTTCATGGCTATATATTTTAAAATGCACCCAAGGGCTTTAAATCTTAATGTAGGGGGAACTGGGGCACATTGATACACCCCATGTACAGCACACAGGGTCATTACAGGAATTTTCACAATAGCTCCAAAAGGTGATACTAGTGAAATTAACTACCTACAGAAAGTTCTGGAATGATTCAATAGTTTGATGAAATGGGATGGGTGATTGTTTTTGTAAGTCAAAAGTAAATTTGAGTTGTACAATTGAAATGGTATTATACAACTGTTCCAGTATTTTCAACCGAAAAGAATACCCTCCCTGGCAAGTAAAGCTACTCTTTATCAGTTCCTTATTCTTGAAATTCAATGAAAGTTTATACAGTAATTTTCAACACAAAAATGGTGACAGATTATAATGGTTCCCAGCATCATGGAAAGTCAGGAAAATCTCAAAATACACAGGAAAAGTCAGGGAATTTACAAATAATTTCTAAAAAAGTCATGGAAAACATTTGAGTGAAAAAATGAAAAATGACACAAAATTCATCACAGTTGGGAAAAAAAAAAAAAGATTGAAGTATGATTGCAGAAAAACATTGCTAATTTTGGCAAAAGATTGTGAAAATAAGTATAAAATTTTGCTGTATGCTCGTTTGGTCAGAGAATTTTTCTAGATTTGGTTTGGGAAAGTCAGGGAATTTTTTGAGATTTGGTCATAGAAAGTCAAGAAATTTGCCAGCCATGTTTTGCTGGGAATCTTGTTGTAACAAAAAGAGTGAAAAAGTTTTAGTATAGTACTTTAATAATTTCATTGTTAAAATTATTACTAATTATTAATTTTTGTAAAAGCAAATTATAATGTTTATTATTGTCTTAACCTTTAACCTCATAAACTTTTTGTAATCAATTAGTTATTTTAAATTGTATTTAGTAGTATAAGTACCTTGTTTTCAAACATTCTGAACCATATTTCTTTAACATAAATAACCTTGATAATATCCAAAAACCCTAATAAAATCTAATCTAAAATGTATCCAGATCAGTGGTGTAGTCGAGGGGGGACGCTGGGGGACGGCGTCCCCCCTCTTTTTTATTTTACTTCAAGCGTCCCCTTACTTTTTTTTCTCAAGGGGGACGCTAAGGACGAGAGGGGACGCAGATCTTCCTGATTTATTAAATGGTTAAAATAGGAAAAACACAGAAAAAAAATTTATAAAATAAAGAAGTCATATTTTAAACCATTTTAGTTTTCTTTAACAAGAGCACTCAATAAACAAACTAAAAGAAATAGGGAAGAAAGGCATGTTCACTTGCTGTTTCATTATAATTACCACTAGTGAAATACCGCGATACGCTAACATTAGCTCCTTCAGAGGCATCCATTAGTTTTACCTGGAATTCCCTAATCGAAAACGTCTATCCGCCTCCCGTTTTGACAGAAAGACTACACATGCTCACCGAAAAAGATCTTGGCACACTGCAGTCTAGTTAAAAAAAAAATACGCAGGTGTTTGAATTATGAAAGCCTGGTCATTTTTTTCTCACCGGACAAATGAACACCAACTTGTTTCTATTAATCAGTAAATATGGTCTTTAAAGACATTCGAGGTAATTATCGTAGCTGCGACATACTGTTAGTTAGTAGGGGTCCTCAGCAATGAGCATTATCAGTAAAAGAGCATCAACGCAGACCAGTAACTCCTGATTATTTTTTAGTGAAAGAATAAACCAAAATCATTATCCTTCCTTCTCTCATTCATATTGACAATTATTTCCTGATTAGTTTCAAAAAAAAATTTTTTTAGACATGAAAAACTACAAGCATTGGACTAGAGTAAATTCTCTAAATTGCCTTTTCTTTCTTGCCGTAAATATTTTGTATCATAATTCAATTTTTTAAGTAAAAATAATAATTAAAAGATAGGCAGCCAAAACTGGAAAGTTTTAAAATTTCTTAAAAGTGTTGTCGTCAAAACCGTCGCTAGAGGGCTGATAAGAGGAGGGAGGGGGTAATCAGATCTCCTATAAACAGAACCTCCCTTGGAAAAGATTCCAAGGTCACTAAATGAATTTCTGTTCCGAAATCCAAATGAAATTTTGTTCAAAAATCTAATTTAGTTTTGGGGCCCTTTCACACTTTTGCAGAAATACTAAGTTATAACTAAAATAAGTGTTTCAACACTCGTTCATCCTATTTGCACATATGAAGGAAACATGTTGTTTAATATTGAACTAGTTATACGCTATATGGCCAAAGGTGACCGGCCACTTGCGATTTTAGAAATTTTATTAAATATCTAGAAAAATATATGAGAAATTATTCTGAAACTCTAAGTAAGTACGTAAACATAATAGTATAGTACATACATTTCCGTGAGGATTTATTCTCGAAATTCCATAGGGGACAGTCAAAAAATTGAAAAAGAATTAATATCTTTTGGATAATCCTGTCAAAACTAATGTAGCAAAAGCGTTCAAACTATAGATTATGATTAAATGGCTAATTGTAATAAAGTGTGTTTGTTTTTATGCGGTTAGCATGTATACTTTCAGAAAAATTAAGGTTTTTATAAAAACAGTCCCAAATTTTTCTTTTGCTTAGTTTTTTGCTTATAATTCAAAGAGTTCTTAATATAAATTAATGTTCTTTTCCGAGAACATGACAAACAACATTGTCCACAATATCCTGTAATCAGAATTTAAAAAAAATAACAAAAATTGTATGAAAAATGAGTAGGTTTACTAAATAATTCTTCATTACGCATGTATGAACGCTATCAAAATTTCATTTGCATATCGTGTTAGCTAAATGTATAGAGAAACTTTTATGAAAGTCACAAAAACATAGCTTGAAAATTATGAAAGTGATAAACGAGAGAATAAGCTCAAAATCAATTGTTTCCAAAATGAAGCGAAAAAAAAAAAAAAGAGGGATTGTATCCAAATATAGTAGTACGTGCCAAATTGTGTATTCTAAATTGACAATTATCAATGGATAAATGGATACAGTTCCTCATCTTTTTGCTTCATTTTGAGAATAACTGATTTTGCGACGAAAATAACAGACGAAATTTACGATTTTTTCGAATCAAGGAAATTTAAGATTGCAAATCAAGAAAATTCACAATCTTTCGCGTCTGATCAACAAACTTCGCAATCTTTTCTAAGCCGATTGACGAAATTTGTGATTATTCCTCGCATGATCGATAAAATTTGCAATTCTTCCGCGCTAGATCGACGAATCTTACTATTTTTCCGCGCCCGATCGACAAAATTCGTAAATTTTACTAACTAGATCGGCAAAATTTGCGATTTTTACAAAGCCGATTGTTGAAATTTGCGATTTTTTTCTGCATCCGATTGACGAAATTCGCGAATTTATTTGAGCCTGATCAGGGAAACTTGTAATTCTTCCGCGTGTGATCGACAAAATTCGCGATATTACCGTGTCCAACTAACAAAATTGGCGATTTTTTGGAACCCGATGAATAGAAATCGTGGACGATGGACGAAAATTTGTGCTTTTCTGCCTTTAACAGACGAAATACGCATTTTTCTGTGCTCAATCTTCACGTTTTTTAACCAACTTTGACGAAATCTGAATTTTTTTACGAGCCGAGATGAAATTCTCCATTTTTTTCTGTTGATAAACTGAAAAAACTCACGATTGTTTCGCGGCCAATTAAGAAAATTTTCAATTTTTTTCGCGCATTATCGCAAAATTTACAATTTTCTAGTACCTTATCCACGAAAATTGCGATTTTCTCTAATCGACAAAATTCGCGGTTTTTTCGTACCCGATCAATGTAATTCGCGTTTTCTACGAGATAAACCACGAAAATATGCGATTTTTCCGCAGCCGAAGGATTTAATTTGCAATTTTTATGTCCATCATCAATGAAACTGACCTTTTTTTTTTTTTTTTTTTTTTTTTTTTTTTGCTCGATCAGCGAAATGCGCTATTTTTTGCACCAGACCAACAAAATTCGCGTTCTTTTCCGTGCCTGATCGACAAAACTCGTGATTTTTCTGTGCCTGATCGATAAAACTCGCAATTTTTTCGTGTCTGATTGGCTAAATTTGCTGTTTGAAAAATTTGTGATTTTTCCATACCTGATCAACGAAATGCGAGATTTTTCTCATCCGACAAACAAAATGTGCGTTTTTTTTTCGTAACTAATCAACAAAACTCGCGACTTTTCTGTGCCTGATCGATAAAATTCGCGATTTTTCCCGTGTCTGATTGGCAAAATTTGCTATATTTTCCGAGCCGCATGGGAAAAATTTGTAATATTTCCATACCTGATTACCGAATTTTGCGATTTTTACAAGCCTCATCGGCAAAATTCGCTATTTTTCTGCACTTCATTAATTAAATTCGCGATTTTATCGTGCTGAATTTATGAAATTTGCAATTCTTAAATGACTAATGAAATTTTATATTTTCCCAATCAACGAAATGCGCGATTTTTCGCATCCGACCAACAAAATTTTTGCTTTTTCTTCCGTTCCTGATCGATAAAACTCGCGATTTTACCGTGTCTGATTAGCGAAATTTGCTATTTTTTTCCAAGCCCCATGAAAAAAAATTTTGACTTTTCCAGTACCTTATCCATGAAATTTACGAGTTTTTTGTCTCTAATCGACAAAATTCGCGGTTTTTTCGTACCCGATCAATGTAATTCGCGTTTTATACGCGATAAACCGCGAAAATATGCGATTTTTCCGCAGCTGAGGGATTTTATTAAAATTTTTTCGTGCATCATCAATGAAACTGACGGGTTTTTTTTTTTTTTTTTTTTTTTTTTTTTTTTTTTTTTTTCCCCCGATTAACGAAATGCGCTATTTTTCGCACCAGATCAACAAAATTCGCGTTTTTTTCCGTACCTGCTCGAGAAAACTCGCGATTTTTCCGTGTCTGATTGGCTACTTTTGCTGTTTGAAAAATTTGTGTTTTTTCCATACCTGATCAACGAAATTCACGATTTTTACAAGCCTCATCGGCAAAATTCGCTATTTTTCTGCACTTCATTAATTAAATTCGCGATTTTATTGTGCTGAATTTATGAAATTTGCAATTCTTAAATGACAGATGAAATTTTATATTTTCCCAATCAACGAAATGCGCGATTTTTCGTATCCGACCAACAAAATTCGCGTTTTTTTCCGTGCCTGATCAACAAAACTCGCGATTTTTCTGTGCCTGATTGATAAAACTCGCGATTTTTCCGTGTCTAATTGACGAAATTTGCGATTTTTACAAGCCTCATCGGCAAAATTCGCTATTTTTCTGAACTTGATTAATTAAATTCGCGATTTTACCGTGCTCGATCTATGAAATTTGCAATTCTTAAATGACTGACGAAATTTTATATTTTCCCAATCAACGAAATGCGCGATTTTTCGCATCCGACCAACAAAATTCGAGTTTTTTTCCGTGCCTCATCGATAAAACTCATGATTTTCCCGTGTCTAATTGGCGAAAATTGCTATTTTTTTTCGAGCCTCATGGGGAAAATTTGTGATTTTCCCTTACCTGATCAACGAAATTTGCGATTTTTACAAGCAACATCGGCTAAATTCACTATTTTTCTGCAATTGATTGATTAAATTCGCAGTTTTACAGTGCTCGATCTATAAAATTTGCAATTCTTAAGTAACTGACGAAATTTTATATTTTCCCAATTGGCGAAATGGGCGATTTTTTGCAACCGACAAACAAAGCTTGCTTTTGTTTTCCGTAACTGATCAACAAAACTCGCGACTTTTCTGAGCCTGATCGATAAAACTCGCGATTTTTCCGTGTCTGTTTGGCGAAATTTGCTATTTTATCTGAGCCCCATGGGAAAATTTTGTGATTTTTCCATACCTGATCAACAAAATTTGCGATTTTTACGAACAACATCGGCAAAATTCGCTATTTTTCTACACTTGATTATTTAAATTCGCGATTTTACCGTGCTCGATCTATGAAATTTGCAATTCTTAAGTGACTGACGAAATTTTATTTTTTCCCAATCAACGAAATGCGATATTTTTTTCATCCGACAAACAAAATTTGCGTTTTTTTCGTAAATGATCAACAAAACTCGCGACTTTTCTGTGCCTGATTGATAAAATTCGCGATTTTTCCGTGTCTGATTGGCGAAATTTGCTATTTTTTTCCGAGCCCTATGGGAAAAATTTGTGATTTTTCCATACCTAAACAATGGGATTGGCGACTTTTACAAGCCTCATTTGCAAAATTCGCTATTTTTCTGCACTTGATTATTTGAATTGATTATTGCAATTCTTAAGTGACTGACGAAATTTTGTATTTGCTATATTTTCCGAGCCGCATTGGAAAAATTTGCGATTTTTCCATACCTGATTACCGAAATTTGCAATTTTTAAAAGCCTCATCAGCAAAATTCGGTATTTTTCTGCACTTGATTCGTTAAATTCGCGATTTTACCGTGCTCAATCAATGAAGTTTGCAATTCATAAGTGACTGACGAAATTCTATATTTTCCCAATCAACGAATACACGATTTTTCTCATTCAACCATCAAAATTCGCGTTTTTTTCGCGCTTGATCGATAAAACTCGCGATTTTTCAGTGCCCGATCGATAAAACTCGCGATTTTTCCGTGTCTGATTGGCGAAATTTGCTATTTTTTTCCGAGCCCTATGGGAAAAATTTGTGATTTTTCAATACCTAAACAATGGGATTGGCGACTTTTACAAGCCTCATTTGCAAAATTCGCTATTTTTCTGCACTTGATTATTTGAATTGATTATTGCAATTCTTAAGTGACTGACGAAATTTTGTATTTTCCTACGGTAAATCGACAAAATTTACATTTTTTAATTAAATTAATTAATTTATCTATTTTTTCGATCGTGCTATGCACAAAAATTTTAATATTTTTTCAGTTGTAAATTGACGAAATTCACGGGTCACAGCTTAATCCACGGGTCATAGATTGTACATCCTTACTATAGAGATTATTTAATAAAAATTAAGTATGTAGCAATTTTTAAATGTAAATTTAATTAAATTTGAATTTTTAAATTTAATTAATTGTTAAATGTAAATTAAATTTAAATTTAATTTTTCAAGTCAAAATCAAATTAGTTTTATGGGTGATAGAGAGCCTAATATTCGAGAATATGAGCGTCCCCCCACTTTTTTTTCCGGGACTACACCACTGATCCAGATACTTTAAAAGATTGCTTACAGATGGCATACAAAAGCAAAACTAAACTAGTAAAAGTGTATTGCCATTTACGATCTAACTTTATAGATATGACTGACATTGACTTTTAGATAATCCAATTTAATACTATTGCAATATAAATGTTGTTTAAATTGTAGTAAATATATATATATATGCATACATATGTGTGAATTCTATTTTTTTCTTCACAAAAATAAAAATATTTACATAAATGTTGCTGCTTTAAACTGATTTCTATTGAAGTAAATTAAAGAAATTGTATAAATTAGTCTGTTTAACTTAAGATTTATATAAAGAAATTCAGTTGCACTTGATTTAATATATCATTCTTCCAGTAATCTAGTTCTATGAGATACAAAATAATCTTTTTAAATATATTTATATTTTCTTTTTATATATTTATTTTTATTGTTAATCTATACTTAATGCAAAATTATACCTTTGTTCCACTGATAAATGAAAAATTTAGGTACTATGCATGTGAAAATTAGAAATGTTAAGAGGTCTCTAAAACATTTTGATAAAACCCGAAAAAACCCGGATTTTAGACTACTGGGCTCAGTGGGTTGGGCTTTTTCAAAAAAACCCGGGTTTTTTCAAACCCTGGTATAATATGTTTAAGAAATAGAAAATGCAAATGTCTTTTTGAAATTTCTGGCCAACCAGTTGACGTATGGCAGTGAATTTTTTTCAAAAGAAAGATATCGATGAGACGAATAATAAAATAATAGCATTAAAAAAATTATCGTAGTTTTTTATTTAACTTTTAACGATAAAATTAAGACCTAAAATTCAACAAACGATAGCTAACGATGCTATGGATGGATTAACTTCCTTTTTGGTTTATTTTAATCCTTTTGGTAAAACTTAAAATAGATTTTTTTTTCATCTTTGTATGTTTGACGATCACTAAGAAAATCAAATTTATGTCTTAAAGCTCCAGTCGAATATTGTTTCTTGTTGTTGCTGTTGTAGTTTTTTTTTTAATTAGTTGCCACCAAGTTTAAATAAGTATAAATTTTTTATTTAACATAATTCATTCAAATTAGATAAATCACTTGAAAAACATATTTATTTGTTTTTATTGCGAAGCATTTAGTTTCAGTTCTTTGAATAAAGTTGTGAGCGCACTGTAATTACTTTCATTCGACTCCTTGGTTTATGATTCAGACATCATGCATTTTATATGACAATGCAATAACTTTCTTAATTATTCTAATAGAACTATAATATTTTGACCGCAAATATTTTGTTTTTCAAGATATAAAAAAAATCTTCATTTTTTATCAAAAAATTTTAATGACAAGCATTAAAAAATGTTCTGGTGAGCAACAAAAAAGTTTAGTATGTTTTTAACTATGAAAAAGTATTTGACTAGTGCTTCTAATTGAGCATGAGAGAGGACAAGGGGTTCCTTCTTGGGTGAAGCTCACTGTCAATGCCAAATTTGAAAAAGCCATATTTGCGCTTTTTCCATATAAAAAAAATTGCGTAAAACTTTCTTTTTAGTAAAATTTTCAATCCTGCTTTACATGTGAAATGCACTGTTGACTCTGCACTGCAAACTGCGCTGTTGACTCTGCATTGCAACTGTATTACAAATCATTTTTCTGTATAGTTCTATGCTACGGGCATGCTTGATGTCACTGCATAAGTATGCTACAGGAACTAAGGTTTCTGGTACTATTTCACCTTACATTCATGTTTAATAATGCTGATTTTTTTCTGGCGATGTCTTTGCACTACACATTTTTCGTAATTGTGACTGATTTTTTTCACACGGAAAAAAAAAGGCAAATATGGATTTTTCAAATTTGGCATTGACAGTGAGCTGCAGCCAAGAAGGAACCCCTTGTCCTCTCTCATGCTCAATTAGATGCACTGGTCAAATACTTTTTCATACTTAAAAACATATTAACCTTTTTTGTTGCTCACCAGAGCATTTTTTAATGCTTGTTAGAATATATTTCTGTAACCTCTTATGGCAAGCTTATTTTGAGTTAATGTTATTTTTTCTTTTTGCAGTAAATATGTTTCGTTATCAAATTCTGAAATTTTTTCTTTTTTTTCGGTCAATAGAAAGTTTTACATACTACATCTGTTAATATTTTAAAAATATCATATTTTTTATAAATCAGGGTTGAAATTCTTTTTTTCAGAGGAGGGAAGTCTCCCTCCCAACATTTATAAATGGAGGGGAGTTCAGCTGCTTGGGAAGGAGAAAAAAAACATCTTTAAAACCTACTGCAGGGATGATTCTCGTCCGAAAATTCCGAAAATTTAAGGCATCCTCTTCCGAAAATTAGAAATTCGGTTAACAGTTCCGCATAGTTGCCAACTTGTACGGTTTTGCGCGCCGAAAAAACAATTGCGTAGAAATGCAAATTTCGTGATATGATCGCCGAAATAGCATACATTTCGTGAATATTTCGTGGAAAAACGACGATTTCGTCAATGTTTTTGTAAACGAACTTTGTCAAAAGATCGATGAAAAACGCGAATTTCCTGTGCGGATCGCGGAAAAAACGGCAATTTCACCAAATATCGCAGATAAACACGCTGATTTCTTCTGAAGACGGTGGGAAAACGCCGATTTCGTCTAAAGATTGCAGATATAACGCCGATTTCGTTAAAAGATCGCTGGAAAAAACGCCGTTTTCGATAAAAGATTGCTTTAAAATATTTTGTCAAAAGAATATTTAAAAAAAAAAAATACGCTGATTTCATCAAAAGATCACGGAAAAAACGCTGATTTCGTCTAAAGATTGTGGATATAACGCCGATTTCGTTAAAAGATCGTGGGAAAAAACGCCGTTTTCGATAAAAGATCGCTTTAAAATATTTTGTCAAAAGAATATTTTTAAAAAAATACGCCGATTTCATCAAAAGAACACGGAAAAAACGCCGATTTCATCAAAAAATCACGGAAAAAACGCCGATTTCGTCAAAAGATCGCGGGAATAAAACGCCGTTTTTGAGAAAAAATCGCGTAAAAAAAGCAAATTTTGTCTAAAGATCGTCGAAAAAACGCCGATTTCATTTAAAAAAAAACATGGAAAAATGCCAATTTCGTCAAAAGATCACGGAAAAACCGCCGATTTTGGCAAAATAGCGCAATAAATCGTCGATTTTGCTAAAATATTGCTGATTTCGTCTGAAAATAGCGGGAAAACGCCGGTTTTCTCCGAAGATCGCTGGAGGGGGGGGAACTCACGACCCCCCCCCCCCCCCCCCCCAGAAGAATTGAACGAATACAGACATGACAAAATACCACTGAAGCAATTTTTACCAACAAATCTGAATAATTATGCAAAATGTGTTCTTTATTTAAAAAAGAAACTAAGTCAAGCTTTTATGTAGTCTATTTAGTCTTTACAGGGGATAATTTCCCACCCTGTGCTAATTACTTTTGTTACAGGTTTAGTAAAATCTGTTTTTGGTTCAGGTTGATTTTAGGTTGAGTGTATATTCCTGCAAGTTCAGTTCGGGTTAACTTATTTTTTCAAAAATTAGTTCAGTATATATTTTCAATTAAAAATTATACCTATAATAATAATAAACATATATGTTTGTGTGTCTGATAAAGGAAAAAAAAAGGGATCTGAGGTGCAAACTATTCACCTCTGGTGATAACATCAAGCTGTATATGTGGAACTAATTCACATTGCAGCCCCAGGAATTTTACGAGACAGCCATTCACCGCCTTGTGACTCAGTGGGACAAGTGCCTCAACAGCCATGGCCAATACTTCTGAAATACATGTACTAGTTCCTGTTCCTAGGCCTCCGGCTCATTACTTTTTTAACGTTCCTAATAGTATCATCCTTTCCTAAAACTATATCTCTCAAAATGCTAATGTATAATATTGTAGATGTTTCACTTGTTTATTTCTATTTTAAAATAAAAATGTGCATGTCCTATATCTAAATGTTTAAAATTACTTCCACCTATAACTCATTTAAAAGTGTAAATGTATGTTACAAAAAGTCTTCAAAAAATTTTTAATAAAAAAAATAGCTAATTTATAGTTAAATAAATTTCCTAAAGGTATTTTTGATTGCTTTTAAACTTTTCACTGTTTTTGACACACAAATTAATTTTACAGAATGCTGATAGTCCAGTTGTAGTTACCGGTGAAATAAACTCTCTCAGCAAGGGCCTTCATGGTTTTCATATTCATGAATTTGGTGACAATACTAATGGTAAGTATATGTTTCTTTTTAAATGTTTATATAAATCCCAAATAAAATTAAATATTATGCAGATAATTTTTTAAGTGAGGGTATATGCAATTTAAAACCCAATTTAAATCACTCTAAGTAAAAAAAAATATCAAGTATCAGGGATGGCAAGTTTTTTGATAGTGTGACATTTTTATCTGGTTTTAACTATGATTTTAACCATCATGTCAAAAAACACCTTTTTGATGTAGTTTTTGACAATGACTGTCAAAAACCAAAAAAGAAATGAAAAATATTTAAATATTTTTACAATAATGTTAAATTTACAATTTTTCATAATCTTTAGTTTTAAACATTAAAAACCACATATCCTGTAAAAAAACTGAAAACATGTTTTTTATTCAACAAGTTGCTTAGAAAATACAAAATAATTATAGGGTCATTCCAGGTCAAATCAACAAAAAAAAAAAAAAAAAAATTTCAACCAGACTCTTTCAGATTTCAATGAAATTGCCAGGGACATTCTCTATGATGATATAAATTTCAGCATGTTTTTATTTTTTATTTACTGTTTTAAATTTTCATAAAATTATTTAAATTTTGAAAAATTATCATTTTTTTTCACTTTCATAAATATTTTCAATTTCTCAAGTTCTATCAAACATAGAAAATTGTATGACCACTCATTTTAAAGAGGAGTTTATACGGTTTATTTGATATACAAGGTAACTATGCATAGTTTGAAAAAAAAAAAAAAAAATTAAGTTTAAAATTTAATTTTTAGATAGTCTTTTAAAAGTTGTATGTTTGTTGTAATATTATAAGCTTAAAATTCTGAAATTTTTAGAGTGGGATTTCAATGGAATCAAAAGTTATGAAATAAAAGCTGAAAATTACTATAAAAATTATAAAACTAAATAACAAAATTGATAGAATTAAATTTTTATTTTAATGGTAATTTTTAGCTTTTATTTCATATCTCCTGATCCCAATGAGATTCCACTCTAAAAATTTCAGAATACTAAGCTTATATTACAACAAACATACAATTTTTTCAAAATTTTTAAAAATGACTATTTAAAAAATTTTCAAATTTAAGAAAATTTATTTCAATTATTCATATTATACTACAGTAAAATCTCTAAATAACGGACACCTCGGGAACGCAGAAATTGTCCGGTATTCCGAGATGTCTGCTATTAGGAAATCCTCAGAAGTTCAAAAATCTCTAAGAAATGCTTAATGTTTCATTATTGTTTCGTAATTGACTTTTATATGTCCTAAAACCTCTATTATATGATTTATCAAAAATTTAAATTATCTTTTAAGTGTTAAAGCTGAAATAAAATTGTGCACACCTTTATCTATTGTTTATTACATTCTTATGAAAAAAATCTGTTGCAAAAGTTTACTTTTGCATGCTATTGCGTGTGATTTATTTTTCAATGTGACATTATTGCGGATATTATAGTATTCCGGTCGAGGAGAGAAGATTGCACTTTTTAACCATTCAAAACATAAAATCTGAAAATTTTCTGGGGGAACATTTCACAGCTTTAGGAGATGTCCTTCCCGTGCAACTCCCTGAATTCAACGCTGAACCTGAGGAGAGAGGGTTTTTCTCCAGCCCACCCTCTACAGTTATCTGTGATCACAAAATTTGTGATACATTATCCTGATAAATTTAAAAGCCTTTTTACTTTTTTTCTTTTTCATTCTTTTTCTCGTTAAAAAATACTTTTTCATTCTTTATCGCCAAAAAAAGTGTCCGCTATTCGGAATGTCCGTTATTCAGAGGTTAAACATACAAAAATTTAGGTTTTGGGAGTGGGGATTGGAAAGCTGTCCGTTAAATAGAGGTGTCCGCTATTCGGGAGTGTCTGTTATGGAGGTTTTACTGTAAAAATATATTTAGTAGATTGATTTGGTACAATATTGAATTAATTTGAAAAGGTAATAAATTATGCAGATTTTATGAATGTGATGCACAAGTATGATTTGTTTGAATATGAACTATGGCTGGATTTCTAAAGCTTTTATTTATTTTTTCTTTTAATATTTTAGGCTGTATAAGTGCTGGTGCTCATTTTAATCCGCATGGAAAAGAACATGGTGCACCTGAAGATGAAAATAGGTTTGTATGTTGATCAAGTATTTTGTAATTAGCTATGGTTCTATATTTCCCATATTTTAAATTCTAAAGGTGTGAATATTATTGGTGAAGAGGAAGATATATTTATTATATTAACTTCCATTAATATAAAAATAGTTTTTAATTTTTTGTTAATTGTGTTTATTTGAAGACATCTTTGTCAACATATTCCTATTCATTTAGATGGTTTTCAAAAGTATTTTTAAAAACATCTCTGTTCAATTATGCCAAACTTTGAAGCAGCTATAGACCCCCCCCCCCCTCTCCTCCCTTTAAAACATAAAAGCAAGGCCATTGCATGTATTAAAAGTGTTTAATTTTATATGTCACAAACTGAATTAAATTCAGAAATGT
This sequence comes from Maratus speculifer, assembly GCA_964019185.1. NCBI lineage: Eukaryota > Metazoa > Arthropoda > Arachnida > Araneae > Salticidae > Maratus > Maratus speculifer. The sequence continues at coordinate 247,343,366 of OZ025290.1, read as the reverse complement.
GTCAAAAAGTAAACAGTTTGTATTTAAGAATAGCTTTAGGTATGAGGAAATAAGTTTCTATCTTGTTAAAAATTACAGTATTAGATATATTTATCTTTTTAGATTTTATATTTAGAATTCATTATTCATTTACTTACATGCAAAATATGTAGAAAGATTATATAATTTTTTATTAAAAATATTAATCTGTATTCTATCACTGCTTCTTGTTTTAAAACTATAGACACAAATTGAACGAATATATTCAAACTACAGTATAATTTATGTATTTGCAGAATTTTTAAAATGGGTTTATGACATAAAATTATTTACTAGATAAACTGTCAGAATTTAGATATCTTTATTATCTCATTTTATTTAATATCTAAAAATCTGCAATCTGCAGTTTCATTTCGTTCATATTAGTGCAATCAAATAGTAGCTCAAGAAATTTAGTCATTGTATACGGTTGTGTTAAATATCTAAAATATGCTAATGTCCACATTTTTATTTTGGTGATTTTTAATACAGTAGACTCCCTAAAATCCGCGAACGCCAGAAATCCGCGCATTTTTTCAGATGTAAACAATGAAATTAAAGATGGCGCTGAAGTCAGCGGTTAACGCAATACAAATAATTCTTTAAATATATACATTTTTTTAAAATTTAATTTAACTTCTTCCTTTTTTTAATGTCTTTCAATATAAATTCTGCAGTGTTAAGTAATACATTTCTTGGACGCACAGTGATCGATATTTAATCGAATTAATCATTATAGTAATGTAGTTGCAGCGTAATATAACTTTCAATGGTCGTTTGGTAATGTTTGCAATTCGCGTAGCAGAATAATTTTTGTTATATAAAAGTATTATTTTAATAGTTCTATTACTATTTTTGTATCTCTGCTAGTTATGAAACGAATTTGAGATCTACACCTGGTTTACTAATTACGATGATCGATATTTAATCGAAATAATCATTATCGTATCGTGGTTTTAGCATAATATATCTTTCAGTACTACAGGGTTCGCACGGACCTTAAAAGTCCTTATAAACTCCTTATATTTCGATAGTCCTTAATAAGGATCCTTAAAGTCCTTATTTTTTATTAAAAGTCCTTATTTTTTATTAAAAGTCCTTATTTTTTATTAGAGCCTGATATTAACGCGATCCGTAAAATGTTTTTAAAAAATCGCCAAACATTCAAAAGGTGATTCTCGTCCGAAATTTCCGAAAATTTAAGGCATCCTCTTCCGAAATTTTGAAATAGGATTATCAGTTCCGCGTAGTTGCCAACTTGTACGGAAACTTTAGCGCGCGGAAAAATGCAAATTTTATGAAAGGATCGCCGAAAAAGCACACGTTTCGTCAATATTTCGTGGAAAAACGACGATTTCGTAGATGTTTTTGTCAACGAACTTGTCAAAAGATCTTGAAAAACGCGAATTTCCTGTGCGGATCACGGAAAAAACGGCAATTTCACCAAATATCGCAGATAAAACACTGATTTCGTCTGAAGACCGCGGGAAAACGTAGATTTCTTCTAAAGATTGCGGATATAACGCCGATTTCGTTAAAAGATCGCGGAAAAAACAGGGGGGGATAACTCGCGGAATCCCCCCTCTCCCCGCGCCGCCGATTTCTGAAAATGCGATGTGAATTTCCGAAAAAAATGTTCACCCAGAATCACCCGTGAAACATTCATATTCTGCCAAATATGGCAGTTGAAAAAAAAAAAGTTTCTTTGTTATAATTCTCTTATTTCTGATTGGATATTAAAGCTGCCTCTTTTGTTTCCCGATTGCGACGTAGAAACCCCGTATTTACAAACACCAATATTCACCATCTAAAATTTCCTTTTCTTTGAAATAGAGAAATGAATAACAAAGAAAAGATATTTCGCCAAATAATTGCGTCAATCTGTTCTATGACGCAAAAAGATGCAGTTTACGCGTCCCGTGGGACGCGTAATTTTCGTCAAAAAAATCGCATAAAGGCAAATTTAGTTAAAAAATCGCGAAATAACGAATAATGTTCGGCAAATTCTGTCAAAAAATTCGCGAAAAAAAATGGCTAAATTTGTTACAAAATTCCGATAAAAGGCAGATTTCCTCGGAAAAAACGACAAATTTCGTTCAAAAATTGCGATAAAACGGCAAGTTTTGTCAAAAGATTCACAAAAAACGACAGTTTTCATAAAAAAATCTTGATAAAACGGTAACTTTCGTTAAAAGATAGAGAAATACCGGCACATTTCGTTAAAAGATCGCGAAAAACCGGCACATTTCATCAAAAAATCGCGAAAAATGGCTAATTTTGAAATAAAATCCTGAAAAAAAGGTAGATTTCCTCAAACTCGCGAAAAATTCGTCCAAAAATCGCGATAAAACGGCAAATTTTGTCAAAAGATTTGCGAAAAACGGCAATTTTCATCGAAAAATCGTAATAAAACTGTAACTTTCGTCAAACGATCACGAAAACCCGGCACATTTCGTCAAAAGATCGCGAATAAACGGCAGATTTCGTCAAAAAACCCCGATAAATTTCGTCAAAAGATCGCTTTAAAATGTAATTTTCGTCAAAAGGGTACAAAAAAAAAAAAAAAAAAGTTATTGCCAGGATAGAATTTTTCTGTTCCAAAAGCTAACTTTACTGCTTCCAAATTATTTCTTTTTGCTGCTTCAAAAACAGATTTTCCTGCTTCACAATCTGTTTTTGATTGTTCCAAATCTTTCTGAGTGAATGTAACTTCTGAAAACACCCATTCATTAAACAAAAAATACTCCTTTACTCAACAAAAGTATTCTTTTTTCAGGAAAAATGTCTTTTTCAATAAATCAGTTTTGCCCCTTTTTAAAAGAAATGTGAACAATAATGACACTTGTTATCTTCTACAACCAAATAAGCAATATTTTATAATTCAATTTGTATCTTGCACTTTTATTTTTTTTTTAAAGTAAAGAAAATTTCTCTTAATGGTTAAAAAAAAAAATAATATTGGCTTTAATTTTTTACATATTATTATTATTAAAACAATAATTATTGCTTTTAATTTTTCTTTTGAAAATGAACAAGTTCAAATTTTGCGTCTAGCAGTATGACTTATTAATGGAGACCCGCTTTTGTAAAAAAGGGACCCAGAATTTTAGAAGTCCTGGGTTTCCGGGACCCAGGATTTTTCAAGTCCAGCAGCATCCACTGATCTGTGTTTAATCGTAGTCTTATTATTTCACTGGATATGTGTAGTATGGTTAACAGCAACAGTCTTCCTCTGCAGGAAATAAAAGGAAATTAATTAAAGATGACTTAGGTTTTATAAAGAAAAAAAATGGCTTCTTGAAAAAGAAGTATCGGAGTTAGAAAATAAGGCCAATGAATTAGCTGATAAAGCTGAATCAACTAAAGATATTCAATTATTTATAAAATCGAACAATTGTAGAAAATAAAAAAAAAAGGCAGAAATTTCCTCCCTGACCAACGAAATAGATGCTAAAAAACAGCTGCTAGCCAACTAATGTTATATATTTACATAATTATGTTTTATGTAAAATTTCAATCTATTACGATTAAAAATTTAATGTAAGTAATTATATGTACTGTTCTTTTCAGGGGTGATTCTCCTCCGAAATTTCCGAAAATTTAAGGCATCCTCTTCCGAAAATTTGAAATTGGGTCATCAGTTCCGCATAGTTGCCAACTTGGACGGTTTTGCGCGCGGAAAAAACAATTGCATAGAAATGCAAATTTCGTGATAGGATCGCCGAACTAGCATACATTTCGTGGAAAACGACGATTTCGTCAATTTTTTGTAAACGAACTTTGTCAAAAGATCGATGAACAACGCGAATTTCCTGTGCGGATCGCGGAAAAAACGGCAATTTCACCAAATATCGCAGATAAAACGCTGATTTCTTCTGAAGACGGCGGGAAAGCGCCGATTTCGTCTAAAGATTGCGGATATAATGCCGATTTCGTTAAAAAAATCGCGGGAAGAACGCCGTTTTCGATAAAAGATCGCTTTAAAATATTTTGTGAAAAGAATATTTGAAAAAATACGCCGATTTCATCAAAAGATCACGGAAAAAACGCCGATTTCGTCAAAAGATCGCGGAATAAAACGCCGTTTTCGAGAAAAAAATCGCGTAAAAAAACAAATTTTGTCTAAAGATCGTCGAAAAAACGCCGATTTCATTAAAATAAATGGGAAAACGCTGATTTCGTCAAAAGATCGCGGAAAAACCGCCGATTTTGGCAAAAGATCGCAATAAATCGGTGATTTTGCTAAAATATTGCTGATTTCGTGTGAAGATTCAGGGAAAACGCCGATTTTGTCCGAAGATCGCTGGAGGGGGGGGGGACTCACAATTACCCCCCCCCCCCCCCCCCCCCCGCGCGCCGATTTCCGAAAATGCGATGCGAAATTCCGAAAAAAAAAATTTCATCCAGAATCACCCCTGGTTCTTTTTTAACTTTAGGATGTCCTTATTTTTCTTTTAACGAAGCCCTTACAAAGTCCTTACAGAGTCCTTATTTTTCATTTAGCAAACTCTGTATGAACCCTGTACTAATTATCTGTGTTTATAATTCGAGGTGTGGGATAATTTTTGCTGTGTAAAATGAATATTTTTTAATTAATCAAGCTTTTTTTGTTTATTAACAAAGGCAAATATTTTTCTTTATAAATAAGATTGATTTTTTCTCATCATTATTTATATTTAGTATTGAATCTGAATTATTCACTTTATTTTAATATTTTTCTAAAATTTTATTTTACTTAAATTTTTTTGTAATAGTAACTTGCTTTTTAACTATTTATTTAATTAATTTACTTAATTATTTTAATGTTTCAATTTATTATATGCATTGATTACAATGCTTAACTACCAATCAAATTAATGTTTCAAAAATTTAAACAAATCAATGACCAGAAATCCGCAAAATTCTAAAATCCGCACAACCTCCGGTCCCAAGCTTTGCGGATTTGAGGGAGTCTACTGTATTTTTTTCTTTTCATCTCAGAAGAGATATTTCCTCTCTTCCTTCCTCCAGTTGTCTTATTGTAATCAGGGTTGAAAAAAAAATCATGATTTTTTTTTTTTTAAATCAAAAAAATCTGATTTAATTTAAATCAGATTTTTTCTATTTAAATCTGATTTATTTGATTTTTTTAGAATTCTATTTTTAATTATTGGTTTTTTATGTTTTTACAATACATGGAGCTGTTTTTTATAATAAATAACTAAAAAAGAATAAATAATATTTATAATTTATAAAAATAATATAAGAAATGATTATAAGTTAAGAAAATACTATATTCTAGTTACTGATTGGTACTAAAAATTAAATATCTAGGCTTTAATCTAAAGCCATTCTATTATTTTGTGATTGAATTGAGCATACTAAATAAGAAATAAACATAAATATGTTGAAAATGAATAGAAAATGGTAAAATTTAAAAAACAAATTAAATATTCATTTAATGCAAGCTATTTATTAAGGGATAAAAATCACAACTAATTCAATATTTTTTAAACAAATAGAAATAAATCAGGGATTTAATTGTTTGACCAAAAATACTAATTTAGAAGTTTTGTCCATTCCTAATTTATTATGAAGGCTTAAATGAACTAGCCTAAAAGAAAATTGTCTTTTTACTCCAGCAGATGAAGCCACGGTTTTTGTTATTTGGTAAATGAATCCAATTTCAGTTTTGCTGATTCTTTCTTTACCCCCTATTACATAAAAGGACTTCTATCAATCATATTCTGTGATAATATCTGAAACTTTTTTCTCAAGCAATGGTATTTTTGGAATGGCCCATTTTTTGCTCGAAAATGTGCTACAGTGGTGAAAAGATATGGATAATTTTCTTTAATGAATGCCACTCTACACTAACAAGGGCACCACCAAACATGGTGCTCACAGACTTTGATGATTTCAAAGTATGTTGTAGGGGTCACACCACTAATTATTCAGCTGAAAGGGTTTTTTCAAATGGGCCTTAGTTTTTGAGAAATTGGGGGGGGGGGGGTCAAAGTTTAGCGCTCATTTCAAATAGCCGTTCGTATTGCAAACAGATTGTGGCTGGGTGGCGCTGCGGTAACATTCGAGACTCCAGACCCGGAGTTGGCGGGTTCAACCCCAAGTTAGAGCTTTTTTTTTTTCCTTTCTTTATATACTTTTTTACACGTTGCATATTTAAAGCAAAATTGGGAATTCTACAAGCTTTGAACTTTTTAATATTTTCTTAATAATTTAAATTTATATTTTCGAATTTATTTCATAAAAATGTATTTTTTGTGCAATTTTTAAACTAATATTTTTATTGACAAAACTGCAAAACTAATTTATGCCTAAAACTCCTTTTTATTAATTATTATGTAATTTCTTTTTTTATGAAGCACAATTCTGAAATAATAATTTTTTTTTTCTATCGCCTTTTTTTGTAGAATTTTTTAAATGAAAATTTATCCTTTTTTGTATAAATTATATAAAATAATTTTCAGGTGCAATTTCTCAAACACTTTTAGGATTAGTTAATTCAAATAATGCATATCTTCGAAAGTGTAATAAAATATTAATGCAGCAGTGCTAAAATATTATCCAAATTTTTACTGATCTTTAAATACATTCATCTCTAATGTTCAACCTAAACATTATTTATTGTTTGCACAAATAAGAAATGACAGATTACATTAAAAAATTATATATACATTTTTATTTTAACAAACTAAAACACTATTCATAAAAAAAAGTAAACTAGATCAGAAAAATCGTCTGCTAATGATTTCAATAAGATAAAATTTACGATACATAAAAAAAAAAAAAAAAAAAAAAAAAAAAAAAATACATATGTGTTTATTTTATTCGTCTGCTTTTATTTATAATGTCATTTAGCTTCTTTTGCAGACAAATAAAAGATTTGCAATATTGGTATGAAGGCGAAATTATGAATGCATTAAAATATTGCGAGACGTTGTTACAAAATGTTAATCTGCTTACAAATTCTCTACCACATGATATTTCCTGTGCTTCTATTGCTATGGCTGAAGAATTTCATAATTCAATATTAAAAATATTAGATGATCGACAAATTATTGAAGCAGATGAACTGATATTGAATGAAGAATATGAATTAAATGAATTTACAAAGGTATTAATTTTTTTTACTTAGCAATATATATATATATATATATATAGATGTATTTATACGTTATATTTCATTCTGAAAAAATCGAAAAGTAAAAATTGAAAAAATAAACTATCCCCATAAGAAAATAGTTATAAGTTCAAAGCTTGTAGAATTCCCAATTCTGCTTTAAGTATGCAATGTGTAAAAAAGTATATAAAGAAAGGAAAAAAAAAGCTCTAACTTGGGGTTGAACCCGCCAACTCCGGGTCTGGAGTCTCGAACGTTACCGCAGCGCCACCCAGCCACAATCTGTTTACAATACGAACGGCTATTTGAAATGAGCGCTAAACTTTGACCCCCCCCCCCCCCAATTTCTCAAAAACTAAGGCCCATTTGAAAAAAACCTTTCAGCTGAATAATTAGTGGTGTGACCCCTACAACATACTTTGAAATCATCCAAATCTGTGAGCACCATGTTTGGTGGTGCCCTTGTAAGTGGAATTTACTACGCATGTACGTTTCATCTGCGATCTATGACTACACTAAACAAACTAGATGATATACAGATTTATATACAGGATGATATACAGGTTTCAGAATACTTTTTAAAAATTCGTAAGCTTTGATTGAAATTTGACAGTGTAATATAGCAAGTTTTAAAACTTGTTCTTTGCACGTGGTATCTGATTTTTTGGTGAACATTAATGAATTTGTTTAATTATTAGTTTGTGAAACAAAAAAGATTCAAATCATTTAGTTGTCAAGATTAGCAAACGAAATATGATTTATAAAGTGTTTCTGTGTTTCGCCTCATTGTCTAAAGTTTATTACAAAAGAACAAAGAATTAAAGGATTAGTAGGGGGACATTTGCACTTAACTTGCACCTGCTACATTCAATCTGATAGCAATCCTGGAAATACCAGAACTGCTACTTATTTACACCTACTTCTTATACTTCTTATTTCTCTGTTAACTAATTTCCAACATTAAAAAAAAAAAAAAAAAAAAAAAAAAAAAAAAAAAAAAAAAGATCAAAATTAGATGATTTTTTAAAAAAAATCAGTTGATTTAAATCATGTTATTTAAATCATATAATATCTTGATTTAAATCATGCCAACCTTGATTGTAATAATTTTAAATCTCCTGGAATTTCTTTCAGAAAATGCTGAATTTATATGCAAGATCAAATAGCACTTTAACTACTGAAAACTTTGAATGTCTCATAAAATATTTTAAGATTTTTTTTATTAAGTATGACTGCCTAAGTATTTCAATAAGTAAATAAAAATGACAGAAATTTCTTGTTCTCCTTTTTATGATCAATAGGGTTGGGTTTTTGACATCAAAAAGTGGTTTCTGACATATGTCAAACTTTACACATATATTTTTTTTTAGTCATCATTGGTATTATAAAATCAACTAAAAACTGATTAAATGATAAATTATTTTTATTTAGTTGTACTATATTTAAGTTGTTATAAAATTATATTATAATTTAAATTATTTGTCAATTGTCATATTCAGGAAAAATAGCTTAAATTATTCACATTGCTATTCTATGCATTTTTCAAAGTACTATTTATATCTTTATCATCTATACTAATAAAAGAACAAAACGCTCTGTCTGTCTGTGTGTGTGTCTGTGTGTCTGCGATGGCTAGCAAAATCTACAGCACGTACGAAGCTCAAAATTTTTTTGAGAGTAGCTCAATGTCTCTCCTGATGCACCTGAAGCTCAGAATTTCAAAATTCTATTTATTAACTGAGTAATTAATTAAATTCCAAAGCTCACTCTCATAAAAAATCTCCTTTTTTCGCTTTTTTTCTCTTTCATTTTCTTATGGTTGATTGGTTGCATAAAATTTTTGCAGAAATAATTAAAAAAGCTGGGACAGACCTTTAAAATTCATAGACTGGCAAACTGTCAGTTTAAATGAGGATTTTTTTTAATCACAGCTGCTGTACACCATGGAGAAAAAGATATGTGGAGGCGAAGTAAACCGAAAAAAAAGGTTTGCAATATTAAACCATTTATCGCTGAAATTTTAATGTCTCAAACAAAAGCACGAGGAAGGAATTTTGTATTAATAAAACGAATTGAAAGAAATGAATTACAGCTGAAGCATATTTTAAGAAGAAATTTTTTAAAATGGTTTTTTTCTATTATATTATTTAGGTTAAAGTTAAATTGCATTTATGTTATGGTTAGAATAAGGATAATATGTTACAATAAAATGAAGGCTAGGTTACATTTCTGTTATATTTAATTTACGGTAGGGTACTGTTAAGTGGCTGTTAGGTTACAGACAGGTTCTGGTTACGGTACAAAAGTTTAAGGTTAGGAATTTATACACAGAGTGAACATTATGCAAGATTTGATTAAAAATAACACTTACTTTTGTTAAATAGCTCTGAATTTATTATACTATATACCAATCTTTTAGCTACCATCGTGTATCGATTTCATTCATGGTATATTTGGATTTAAGAGTGATATAATTAGTTTGAAAGTCAAAATATTTCACTTGGGATTTGTATGTGAAAATAATAATTAGTTACGTGACTTAACAGTGATTTTTACGGGTAAATATCAACTTTTTAACACGAAAATCATGCAATCGTTGGATACATATTCCCTCCCGCGTTTTTCATTGCTCATTTTGAGTATTTTTAGAGCTTAATATTAGTTGTTCTTTTTAAAACCGATTTTTCACACAATCAGAGGCTCATTTTTCAGACAAGGCATTTCTGCATGTAACGAGTTAATGATAAAATCATACAAATTTCAAGTTCGTTTAATATTGTTAATATGGACCCGGGCAACGCCGGGCGGGTCAGCTAGTATGTATTAAAGAAGCAAGGATATTCCCGATTAAGAATGATATGTCATTACCGGGACAATTTCCATGAAACTTGTTACTTACATTAAATCAAGCACGAGAAAAAGGTTTTACTTAATCTGAAATTAAAGAAATTTTGTGTATACAGGATAAATCACACTTCCCTGAAATGTCTGCTTGCTATAGATCAGAAAATTTTCATGCATTTTCCATTGCACAAGTTTTTATACTAATTCAAGCACAAGGAGTTTGTCTAGCTAAGTTTCGAATATGAGAAAGTTTGTTTTAGCTAAATAAAACAAATTCAGCTCTGAAAATGATAATATATCTCAAAGAATCTTTAACAATTTTCATAAAACTTGGCTTCTTTACCAATTAGAGCAAGAGAAATCAATCTTGGTCACTAGTTCAGGAAAATTTGTTTTGTACTGTTAAAGTGGCACTTATTTATTATCCGGCAGTATCAGATATAACTTCTCCAAGCATGATGCCAAAAATATTAATTATATTAACCCTTATTTTTTTACTATCATTTAGTTTAACAACTTATTGTTGTTCATAATTTACTTATTAATTATAATATTTATATTTTATTTTTATTACAATTCATATTTTTATTATTTATTTATTAGAGTATATTTATTATTAATTATTTGCCTTTTTTTAATTCAATATTAAAAATATTTATCATTTTGAACAATGTTATGTATTTTTTTTGGCATTGATAAACAAGATTGGCAATTGTCAACTATTTTTGGCAATCAATCACTTAAGGCCTGGGTAAAACATCAGTATATTTAAAACAAATAAGATAACGCCAACGGTTTGCCTTCTATAATAAATCAGGACATAGATGTCCTGATTTGCACCAGGTTTCTGTTTTGTGGCAGAATGGCGTTATTTAGCCTTGACATTATAACCTAACTTAATAAATTTGTTTATATGCTTATAAATATACTATATATATTTTTAAATTGTTTGGTTCTATATTTAATATTAAACTGATGTTTATTTATTATTATTATTATTATTATTATTATTTTTTATTTTTTTTTATTTATTTTTTTTTTTTAATAACATTAAAATATATATTAACTGGTATTCATAATTGAAATTTTCCGCAAATTGTCATAAAAAAACAAATTGTGCCAAACCTGGTTCATATTTGATATCTGTGCATAAATTGGACATGAAATAAAGGCCTGTCAAAGTATCAGATACAATAAAATTTGTCTTAATTGTCTAAATAAAATTGGACATTGTAATAAATCATACAGTTAGAATTTGATACCGTGTCGGTACATCCTGGGACAAAATTAGCAGCAAATTTAAATAGGTGAAAATTGTCTGTCAAAGTTAATCACATCTTTGCCAAAGTAGCTCATGTTTGCTGCCAACTATTTAATTGGACAACATTTGTTGAAGAATGATAATCTTAATTATTTTAAAACATAAAGAATTGTAGGATATACTTAATTAAATTCACATAGAAATGTTTATTTTTATTTTATGGCAATCCACATTTCTTGGTTTATATGAAGATTTTTTTAATGTTTTTATGTACTCTAACAAAAGCTTTGGAATAAATTTTAATTTTGTATTCCCCTTAAAAAAAAAAAAAAAAGGCAATGACAACATATGTAAAAGTAAACAGGTATTTTTTTTTTATCTAAATGTGAAACATGTATTCTAATGATTCACATGCCTTCATTTGCTTATAACATTAACCATTTTACTGGCAACAGGTATAAAAAAAATTGTTTTTACCCTCGACTTATCTGGGGGCAAACGTTTTGAAAATTTGAAATTGAGTTATCAGTTCTGCATAGTTGCCAACTTGTATGGTTTTGCGCGCAAAAAAAACAATCATGGAGAAATGCAAATGATGAAAGGATCACCGAAAAAGTGCACGTTTTGTCAAAAGATCACTGAAAAACATGTACAGTAAAACCTCTAAATAACGGACACTTTGGGAGCACAGAAATTGTCCGCTGTTCGGAGGTGTCCGCTATTGGGAAAACCTCAGCGATAGAAAAATTGCTAATGAATGTTTAATGTTTCATTAGTCGATTTAAAAATGTCCTAAAACCTCTATTATATGATTAAAACAGAAATTAAAATAATTTTTAAAGCAATAAAACTGAAAAAAAAAATTGTCCTTTATCCTTTGCTTAATACATTCTTACAAAAAAAAAAAAAAAAAAAAAAAAAAGTTACAAAAGTATGCTTATACTTGCGATTACATGTAATTTGTTTTACATTGTGAAGTTTTAACTCTCAGTAATTTTAATCCTTTTAAATCCTCTTTTTCTAAAAAAAAAAAAAAAAAGAGTATAATTGTTTATTGTAATTTTCTGCTTCTTAAAAGCATACAATCTCCTATCATCCGAGGGTGGGTGGAGATATGGTAGGGAATAAATGTAGGGAAGAGAGAGGATTTTCTCCAGCTCATCTCCACATTTATCTGTGATCACAAAATCTGTGATACATTCCCCTGATAAATTTTTTTCCTCGTTAAAAAATAATTCTTTATTCTTTTTTGCCAAAATTACTGTCCGCTATTCGGAATGTCCGTTATTCAGAGGTTAAACATATAAAAATTAAAGTTTTGGGAGTGGGGATTTGAAAACTGTCCGTTAAATAGAGGTGTCCGCTATTCAGGAGTGTCCGTTATAGAGGTTTTACTGTATTTCCTGTGCAGATCGCTGGAAAAACGGCAATTTTACCAAATACCGCAGATAAAATGCTGATTTTGTCCGAAGACCACGGGAAAAAGTCTATTTTGTCTAAAGATTGTGGATTCAACGCTGATTTCTTTAAAAGATTGTGGATATAATGCTGCTTTCTTTAAAAGATCGCAGAAAAACACAGTTTTCAATAAAAGATTGCTTAAAAATATTTTGTCAAAAGATCATTGAGAAAAAAGGCTGATTTCATTAAAATATCACAGAAAAACGTAGATTTCATTGAAAAATTGCATTGATAAAACACCTTTTGGAGACAAGATTGCATAAAAATGCAAATTTTGTCAAAAAACATCGACTTCATAGAAAATTAAAACAGGAAAACGCCGATTTTGTCAAAAGATCTTGGAAAAACCGTCAATTTCGACAAATGACCGCAATAAATTGCCGATTTTGCTAATATAAAAGATAAATCGCTGATTTTGCTTGAAGATCGCAGATCCCCAGCCGCCAATTTCTGAAAATGCGATAAGAATTTCCGGAAATTTTTTTTCACCCAGAATCACCCCTGACTGAAGTATAATTATTTATAATAAATCCATGTTTTATCAGAAATTATTCAATTATATTTTTTCCAAATTCAAAAAATGCTATTATATGTAGAATAACAAAATTGCATTCTTTCAGCTTTTTGATCAGAGTTAAAAACGGAGGAAATAAGTCACACAAATATTCTTTAAAATACATTTTTGTAAAGAGAAAGTGTTATATCATTTGTAAAATAAGTCTGAATAAACTAAAAATTATTTTAATTGATAAATAAAAGTGAAATAAAACCAAAAGTCAAAACATTTTATAACTGATGATTTTTTTGGCATATCATGTACTTTAATTACATTTTTTTCCCCAGTTATTATAAGAAAATGGCAAAAAGGTGTAAAATAATTTACTATTTTTCCTTTATTTTCCTACAGAAATGGACTATTTCAGTTGCCACCATTATTGAAATAGCATTAAAATTTACAAATAAAATAATACATTAACAATAAATTGAGATGCTGTTTTCAAACAAATTTCTTTTAAAAGTATTTTTTTTTACTGTACTTAGGTGCAAAAATTAAAAAAGCACAAAATTTAGAAGTCTAAAAAATTACAGTAGACTGTTAATATTTATTCAAACAATGATAAACCTGCTTTCTTTTGCGGATGGTTTATGATCAGCTGTAATTTATTTTTTCAGTGACGACAGTTTAATTGTTGTCGGAAAAATATAGAATTGGAGGCTGAAGAAGTAAAAATAGTTTTTCTATAAATTCTTCTTTTATAAGCACTTGATGGTCATCTAGAAAATACCATCTAGATTTTTTATGTCATGTTTTTTTTTTTTTTTTTTTTTTTTCCCTCTAAAAATTCCTGAAACAAAACCCAATTATGAAAAGCTCGTATTTTTCTTTTTTTAATAGATAGAAAGCTCTAAAATATTAATTTATTTAAAAACTATATAATTTTCATTCTGTTTCTTTCCTTTTTTTTTTTTTTTTTTTTTTTCTTTTATCTTTTTTTAGGGACCAAAAAATAAAAACTAGTTGGATGTGCCAATCCCAAAACTTTCTCCTATCTCATGCGTACATTTTAATTTAAAAAGATTAGTTACTCATTTTAATGCTTTAATAATTTTAATTCAATATCATACTGACTTTGATTTTCATTTCAAATTTCTGTTTTGGTCAATTAATCGGAGTAAAAACTAATTTCTGTCTCTGCACGAGCCGATGGACAATAGAATAATAGGGAGATTTTTTTTTTTTTTCAAATTTAGTAAGGACCTACGTGCTTTACCAAAAAATAATCATATACAAAAAATTTAGTTCTGTTCTAGAACTAACTACATACTTAGGTGGTACAATATTGAAAATGGCATAAAATTCGTATTGCAGCGCCCCCTTCTGGCAGATTTTTTTCAAATTCAGGAAGACCAACTAGCCATAGCTATACACTTGCACAAAAAATTTGATTCAATTCAATGCATAACTTCGTAAACTTTTAGGTGGTGCAATATTGAAAATGGCACAAAAGGCACTATTGCAGCCCCCCCCCCCCCTTCTAGTAGATTCTTTTCAAATTCAGGGAGGAAGTACGAACCATAGCCATACACTTACACAAAAAATTTGGTTCAATTCTATGCATAACTTCATACACTTTTAGGTGGTACAACATTGAAAATTGCTCAAAAATCGCTACTTCAGCGCCCCCTTCCGGCAGATTTTTATAAAATTCATAACGGATCTTCTAGCCATAGTCATATACTTACACAAAAAATTTGGTTTGATTCGATGCATAACTTCATATACTTTTTGGTCGGTACAATATTGAAAATGGCACAAACATCGCAATTGCATGGCCCCCTTCCGGCAGAATATTTCACAACTGAAGGAGGACCTGCTTGCTACAGCTAAAAACATTCACAAAAAATTTGATTCAATTCTCTGCATAATTTCATACTTTTTTATAGTAGAATGGCAACACACAGACACATGGATAGACATTTTGTAAAAACATGTTTTTTGGAATCTAACACGTGTAAATCTGTCGAAAACCAGAAGTCGAAAAAAATTTTTATTACAAAAAAGTTTCATTTTTACTTTCTTCTATTGAAGAAAGTAAAAATGAAACTTTTTTAGCTATCCTTTTAGGATTTCTAAATTGATTTCTTAGCATATACAAACAATCTTAAGCCTTTTAGTGCCAAGGAGCGCTGCTCTGAAAAGTGCCAAGGAGCGCCGTCGTGCTGCTCTGTCGTTGTGCTGTATCTGAAAATTCACTTGTGTCCGACATTTTAAAATCAAAAAATTTGCAATTAAAAAACTTCTTTCATTTTAATATTTCTGTTGCTAGGTGACAATAAATTAAATAAACTTAAATAGCACTATATCAAACACTGCACGCGGCAAAAGTGAACTGTCAAAAGGAGCGCTATCGCGATGCTGGCATTTCTTGATGGGAATATCAAACCTGTTCTCATTGCCTCCATAAACTTTTTACATGCTTCATTTCAGCCTAAATTACTAGTTTCTTATTTCCTTTGTTTACATAATATTTATTACAACAGTATTCAAAATTCACTTTTACTTTTATTAAATTACTTAAATATAATAATTACTTATCTTTTCTAATTAATTCTAAATTCCACTTGTTAAATAACTTTAAATTACCTTTTTCATCTAAAATAAACTTCGTTACTTTTGCCGTATTTCACTCGTGTATTTTGCTCTCGCGTAACATCAAGCGATAAGATTAATTTAATCGATTGGCACTCTTTTTCTCACTAGATGGCAGCATACATCTCTTTTTAATCGAACTTAATCGATTTATCGTTTTTGATATTTGCATATCAAAAACGTTATCGTCCGCTCATTGGCTCCTGTAAGGATTGCTTTAGCACGTGCCGATTCGAACAGAGTATATATGCATTGCAATGTTAAAACAGTTTGTCTTTCTCAGTTTTCCCTTCTCATATGAAGGAAGCATTGTTTTCATGATGCTTGAATGTACGAAAGGTGTCGTCATTCATGGAGTTTTAGTTTATTTGAATTTCTAATAGTATGAATGTTTTTAATATATTATAATTGTGTTTTTCTGACCTTTTACTGATGTCAACTTTATGCAACGCTGTCAGTTCCTGCTGTTATGAAGTCTGTTAAAATGTGTGAGTTTACTTTCATGATGTTCATCTGAAGCCATAAATAAAAAGTGTCTTGAAGTCATTTACGAACTCTGTTTTCATTTTAAAGAAAATCCACATGAATTTACACTCCTTTTTTTCCAGACCAAAGTTTCCACTGTGCATCTCTGTTTTATTTTAGCTTATTTTTAAGACACTAACTTAGAGTTAGCTGTCATTTTTCACAACTAGTGAGAGCAGTGCGATGGTGCTCCTTGACACTAAAGGGGTTAAATTATTGATAAAAGCGATATTTTAATATTAGTTTTCATTTTTTATTTATGATATTTTAATTCCTACCTTTAAGTCTTTAAAATGTTTCATTTTTGCTTGCAGTTCCACATGGCTTTGGCATATTTTGGCAAGCCTTTATTGACAATTAAAGCCATTATTTTTTCAATTGCCATACTATTGTTATTGTATGAGTTATAGATAGAGATGCACCGGATGTGGATTTTTGCCGGATACCGAATAACAGATATCCGGCACAAAATTTTACCGAATATCTGGTATCCGGCCGAATAATTTCTCATTTTTAATTTTAATAATATTTCAATTTTATGCTTGTTTAAAGAAAAAAAAATTATTGTAATTTTATATTATGCAAGTATTAATAGATTTCAATTCACTTATTAAGTCAAAGTTACTTAAAAACATAGTAATAATTAAATATTGAAATGTAATAATATTTTGCCTTTTCAATATTACTTATAAAACTTCTAACTTTACATGCATATTTTTTTTCTAATCTTTCTTTAGTCTCTATCACCAGATTTAGGTAGTGTCTTGATGTTTTTATAGATGCATTGTATCGATTAACTAACAGAAAAAAATATTTTTACCCTGTTGACACATAATTAACAAAAATGGGAAAGTTATGTATGTTACTCCTCTTGACTCTGAGTGAGCATTACAGTTTTCCTATTAAGCTCTTTTTGCATTGTAGAGCAAGTTTCAGAATGAACTTTATTTAAAATATCACTTGCAATTTTAACATGAGCGGGTGACTTATATAACAAGGCGTAGTTCAATTGTTTTGGAAATTTTTACTAAAATATGTTTTATTTAAAAATGCAATTTGTATATTTAATGATTTTTTTTCTTTTGTTTTTACATTTTTTTCTATTGTTGACTGCTTAACTTGTGCAATTGATGTTCCAGCAAAAATTGAATGGTTTCTTTATTATCAGCACCATTTTGTTCTTGATTTTCTAAAGAAACACACTTTGAATCTGGAGTATGAATATTCATAAATAAACTCTTTAGTTTATTGGAAACTTTATTTTTCTACATAGTTTTTAATCCTCAATACTTTAGCACTTATAAGATGGCCCCATTGTACACATTTCAGACTCGGATTTTTGATGTATTAACAGCAACTTCATAAAACTTTTAGATTAGATATTTATACCTTTCTCTTTTGTTGATATTAATAATTCAAATTAATAATAAAGTTATTAACAAAACACCAGAGAAGAACTATAAAAGTCTACTACTTTATTACAAAAAAAAAAAAAAAAAAAAAAAAGAAAGCAAAACAAAGTTGAAATTGTAGTTGATATTCTAGTTTTGGTTTTACAATTACAGTTATGACAGAATTATTGAACACTGCAGTTAAATTTTGACTGGTGAAAATTACAATAAAACTTTTGAGAGGTGTAAAATTACTTCATTACTGAAATTTAAGAACAATTTTTAAGAGAAATAAAAAATGTGAAGTTGAAGTACATATTCTAGTTTTGTTTTTACAATTGCTGTTATAGGTTATGACAAAATATTGTCATACTTTAAATATATCTTCATTTACATATAAACATTATAATTTCATAATTGTGAAAATATACAAGTATTTATTTTTGTTAACATTGCTTTTTAATAAGATAAGGTATGCAAGGAGCAAATTAGTTTTACATTTGTTTTTAAATATAAAAAACAGAATTTAAAAAATGTTTTACTATCCGACAACCGGATATTAAAATATTCGGCCGGAACGAATATCCAGTTCGAGTGCCGAATAAGCAGCATATCCGGCAGAAGCCGGATATCCGGTGCATCCCTAGTTATAGAGAATTTTTAGGGATTTATCAACTGTGGCAGGCGAATTCAAAAATGTCTGAAAAATAACGTATTGAGTTCTGGACATGCTAAAATTTTGTGCTATCATAAGAAAAACACCTTTGTATATAAATTTTATACTTCTAGCATATCAGGATGTGGGTTAAAAATATATTACAATCAATACATCTTTACTTATAAAAGCCATGCTATGCTAAATAAGAGTTTAATAAAATACTGAGTGAGTCTCGGTCTACCTGGTGCTTACTGTTCTATGTTCAGTTTGTTGTTAAAATTTTTTTTGCTAACTAATCATAGGTAAAGAAAGCTTGTGTTAAGCTAAAGTAGCCATTATTCAATGGTTTACCTAGCTTTTCAATAGTTCTAAAAATATTTGTCAGATATAAACCACAGTTGCAATGCAAAAGTTCTGAGTAATTAAATTATAATATGAAGTCAATACATATATTCTTTTAAACCAATAACTTAAAAGATGGTTGTTAATTTCAATATTTACACTCATATATCATCATTTTATTATGCTAGTTTCAGTATTTAATTATTTAGAAAAATTTGTTTATGCTAAATTTTATTTTTTAAGCATAATATTTAAAGTTTTTAGCTGTAATAAGTCTAGCCTTAATATTTTTTTGTGTAAAAGTTTTAGATTGAGACTGAAATTAAAACTATATAAAAATATGCGTATTATTTATATGTAATTTTATAACATTAAATTATACAAGTATTTACACCATGTATTTTCATTTTTAAACATAAAGATATTTAATCATTTGATTAGTTTATATTTTTAATGCAACAATACTTTTGTTTTCTATTCTATATTTATAGCTTACAATTATTTTTCTATTTTCTAAGCAAATTATTGAGCCTAAAACATATTTTTACAGGATATCTGGTTTTTAATGTTAATACTCTCAAAAAGTGTATTCAAATGTCTAAAACTAAAAATTATGTAAAAAAAAATTAATTTAATGTTTAAAATTATTTTTAAACAGTTTTTGGTTGAATTTTAGGTTTTCGACAGTCATTGTCAAAAACTGTTAAAACCTTCACATTGCCAAAACCTTGCCAATTTTATAGGTTGATTGGTGGATTTTCTATTGGGTTTTCAAAAACATATCCAAAAAGAAAAAAAAGCACTTTTTATGTAGAAGAATCTTTATAAAAAAATATAGTAACAAGATTTAACTCTTGTTTCATTCTTATATTTCTGAATAAGAAAAGTGAAAAATTCATGTGTATAAGAAAATTTATGTCAAAATTAATACTAATTTCCTGTTTTGGGAATCCCCTTGCAATTTGGTTTGGTATTATGTTCATGAATATTAGGTAGGTAGAAAACTCAACATATTTGAATATATACATATATTTGCAATCATTAAAATCAACATTTGACCACACAATAATTAAAAACACTTAACAGATGTATACGTTTTGCAAGTACTAGGACTCGCTTCCTCAGTGTTCAAGTGATAATATGTTAAAAAAAACAAAAAAACTGTCAGCAAGTCAGAAACCCAAATGATTGCAAACACAGAATCAAAATACCACCAAGCTTCAGTAACCAATAGAATCAAACCAGAAATGAAGTTTTGTGACTTAACAAATCTAACCAGAAAGTTGATGTATGGTACGCTAGATAAATCATTAACCAAGGAGTTTTTTACTTTATTAATATGGAGTGCTTCAAAAAAGTCTAAATCAAGCGGAGTAGTGCACTTTTGGATAATCGTAGCTAAGGTAAAATTGAAATTGTGACCCTCCTTCCAACAATAAAAAGCAATAGAGCTCTTTTATAGCTCTTTTCTCTTTACATAACCTATGTGTTCTGAGACTCTTTTTCAGAGTTTACGTTAGATCGACATATTTATTAAAATTATGAGAAATTAATCTGTAAATGTATGATAAACTGAAACCATGATCTATAACAACTGATCTAATGTAATTTAACTCTTCATTGAGAGAATTATTATTTGAACAAATTAAGTGAGAAAAGCAGAAGCTTTTTGAGAAAGGGGGTGACATGAATTAGAACGAGGGGGGAGTGTGATAAGGGTTTATGGTAAATGTGAGTGTCAAATGAGGTTAACTGACGAATAACTAAAACATCTAGAAATGGTAATTTATTGATTTCGACTTCATTAGTGAATTGGATGGCAGAATTATTTGGTTTAATATAGTAAAAATATTTTGACTATTTTAAACCAAATAGAAAATTAAATATTGGGTGAAATGTTAGTGTCTGGTATGGCTCAGTTGGAAGAGCATTGTCGGCTTCAGCTAATACATCCCTGGTTTGAATCCTGGCTCGAACTTTTTTCACCCACATGGAAAATTTACATTTGTTACAGTTTATTTACATTTGGTATACAAATTTCTTTTTGTAATGTAAAGAACTTTTATAAAACCTTTAAAAATATAATTTTCAGAAATAATTATGGTTGTTTATTTCCTATTTTAGACATGTTGGAGATTTAGGCAATGTAGAAGCAGGAGATGATGGAATAGCTAAAGTTAATATAACTGATAAGCTGATATCACTTACTGGCCCTTTATCGATAATTGGAAGATCTGCTGTGGTGTGTATGACTTATTGTTTCTCATTGAAATTGCTTTTTAAACAAATTGCTAAAAGAATGTTTTAAATGTAAACTAGGAGTCTTTAACTTTTCAAGCTCAAGATTCACATCAATTAAATTTTGTTTCAAGTTATCCATAAGCCAAAAATACATGCATTCTAGGATTATAAAAGATTTATTATTTTAACTATACTATATCATCCAATTATGGTTTAAGTCTACAAGTTTGTTCCGGTCTCAATCTATCTCTTTTGTGACCACCTTCTCTTTTACTACTTGGATTAAAATTCAAAGCTGCTTTTGGTTTGTGATCAAAATTCATCCTTTCCTAATAGTCCTTTTATATCATTCTGTAATTTTCTGTTTTATTTAATATTGGCACAACCTCAAGTTTTCTTATGATGTAATCATTTCTTATTTTGCCCATTTTCAGGCATCCTTTCACACTCCTTTAAAAAGGTTAAGGGCTGTGCTCAAGGCTGATTCCCTAGCCACTTAAAAAACACAATTTCTCAAAAGCCTCAAAGAGAAAAATGAAAATTTCACCGGAAATCAATGAAATTTTTTTAGAAAATATTTTTATATTATACTATGTAAGGATATTATTTGAACCAATTTATGTTTAGTTTTATTATTAAGAATTCATTTTCTCAGTGTGAAAAATTTATCTATTTCTAAAACTAAAAGAAATATTGTATTTAATTGCATGTTTTGCACACAATTTTTAATTTCTTGAATGCCAAGTGGAGGGTGGAATATTCATCTTTTATTTCTTTTTCTTTTTTTTTCTTTTTTTTTAATATATATATATTTATTGCCATTAAATTTCCTTAGAGAAAAACTTAAGAATAATTTAAAACTTTAAAGTAATTAATATTAAAAAATAAATTGCAACTGTATCAGTTATTTAAATGTTTTTAAACATGGCAAGCACAATCCGTTGATAATTATAGTAAAATTTTCAAACAATTACAAATCTGAATTAACACACCTTTCAAGCCAAAAAAAAATAAAAAATAAATTTAAAGTTTTTTTTTTTTTTTTTTTTTTTTTTTTTTTTTTTTTTGTAAGATTATATCAGTATGTATATATTTTTCTTTGTTATGTATTTTTAAAATGTTTAATAAAACTTATGACATCTTTATTTAAAGCCGCATTTATTCACTTAAGTTATTATTTGAATCTAATTTTCACTATACAGTAAAACCTCCATAAGTTGACCACCCAAGGGACTGGAATTAAGTGGTCAACATACGGAGGTGGTCAAGTTAGGGAGTTTTTAGAAAATATTTGGTACAATATTAGAAAAAAATTAGTAAACTTTTTAGTATTTTTCAATTACTAATGAATTGAGACGAGACCCAATCCGGATTATCGAAAATCTGGATTATCCGGAGAATTAAAAAAAAATTATATAAAAGAAAACATACTTACAGAAAATCACTTTTATGTTAAAATTATTCAATATTTATAGGCGGTAAAACTGTTTACTTTGTTTAATTCTTCCGAAAAGCTTTCAGAAAAAGTTTTTTTTTATTCAATATACGATGAAACAATTTAATGTTATGGAAATTCGGCAGTCGCTTCTCAAACTTGAAAAAAAAAAATGCCCAAACTGTCCTGGATTATGCAGAGATCCAGATTAACGGGGTCCGAATTAGCGGTGTTTTACTCTACATTAAGCATGTTTGGGCATTTTCTGCAGCGAAATCTTTAAGTTGCTCAATCATCATCTTCCTTCAGAGTTGAGTACTTTCCAGTTTCATAGGCACTTGGATCATTATCTCCTTCACCATCCATTTTGTATT
The DNA here is from genome assembly GCA_964019185.1 of Maratus speculifer. Classification (NCBI taxonomy): domain Eukaryota; kingdom Metazoa; phylum Arthropoda; class Arachnida; order Araneae; family Salticidae; genus Maratus; species Maratus speculifer. The sequence continues at coordinate 247,320,545 of OZ025290.1, read as the reverse complement.
GTAGAGTCCTCGCTGTGCTTAATTGTAGGGAGTATCTCATTAAAGATTGCTTCTGGGTCTGGTTTAGTTAATGTTACTAACTCATCATCCGTGGTAACATAATCTTCAAAATCAATTCCATCAAAACTGGCAAGGAAGCAGGGGATGATTCTCGTCCGAAATTTCTGAAAATTTGAAATTGGGTTATCAGTTCCACATAGTTGCCAACTTGTACGGTTTTGCACGCGGAGAAATGCAAATTTCGTGAAAGGATTACCGAAAAAGCACGGATTTCGTCAATATTTCGTTTAAAAACAACGATTTCGTCAATGTTTTTGTCAACAAACTTTGTCAAAAGGTCTCTGAAAATCACGAATTTCCTGTTCGAATCGCAGAAAAAAAAGACAGTTTCACCAAATATCGCAGATAAAACACTGGGGGGCAACTCGCGGAATTCCCCCCCTCCCCCGCCGATTTCCGAAAATGCGATGTGAATTTCCGAAATTTTTTTTTCACTCAATCACCCCTGCAAGGAAGATTAGAGGAAGCTAAACCCCTTGCACCAATGTCGTAGCTTAACAAATCCAGCTTATCTCAAGCAGTTCTTAACAACGGTTTGCACAACTTTATTTTAAGGGTGTTCATTTTCATTAATCAAAAAGGGCAACTTTGTAAAAATATGCTTTAATTTATTTTTGTTCGGAAATGCATGAAAATAGCAGGTGTTGTTATTCAGAAATTGTGTAATTGCAATCAATTTTCTGTTTTTTAAAAACACAATAAATCTTTCCTAACAAGCCTTCAAAGTTGACCTTTTTGAGCACATTTCCCGACGAAAGCAGAAAAACAAGTCAAAAAGCTGGAGAAAGACAAGAGATCACGTGATTGAAACAGCTTAGAACTGGATAGATAATTTAACTATCATAAAATGGAAAAATAAGTTCGATTCGAAATCGCTTCCTTTGCCAAGCATTCCAATTTCATATTTTTCCGTTAAAAAATGAATTTGTAAATGTGTCAAAAAGTCTTGGCATTGTTGAGCGGAACCCTTAAGCAGAAATAATCCAAGGAACAACATTTAAAGCATTTACTGAGCTGCTGTTGACGATGCAAAATGCAGAAGAACCACAAATTTGAGCTTTCATGATCACCCATTCCTGAAGTGGAGCTCTTTAGTGCACTTTGATGGATTCAATAATGCCTTGATTTAAAGGTTGTGTTTGGAGGCAAAACTTTTAGTTTCACATTTGTCATATTTTTTACTTTCGGGAGGCGGCAGTTGTCTTCGATAAACAGAATAGACTGCTTCTTTTTCCTCATTTTTGAGTCAATTCCTTTAAACCATTCTTCGAACAAAGCACTGGTCATACAAATAAATCTATTCGCTCTCAAAAAAAAAAAAAAAAAAAAGCAGGTCGTCTTCAATTTTTCACCTGTCATACTAGCACATAGAAGAACAATAAAATGCTGTTTTGAAAGTTTTCCTCCTTTACAAGTTTCCCCCTTAATTAATAGACTTCTATCAAGCATTGCTTTAAAGAAGAGATTGCACTCATCAGCATTAAAGATATCCTCATCTTTTAACACCTTTTGCAAACACTGCAAAATTTTCAAGAAACTTCTCCATCACTTCAGAGCTATAACTTCATTCAATTCTTCACACAAAACTTTTTCAGAAATCTCGTATTGTAGTTTGAATTTTTCAAACCAACCTGCTGACACTTGGAAGTCCATTATTTCGAATTCTTTTGGAAATTTTTTGCTACTTCCTAAAGCATCATTCCCAATATTCTTGTACTAATTGATCTCATCATTCTAATGCTTTTCGGCACGTGCAAATTCTGTTAGTAAAATGAGAAATTATCGATTGTCGTTGGAATTTACAAACGACTTTTTTAGAAGTTAAGAATCCTTTAATTTAAGCTTTCATTATAAAAGCAGAATTTTACTAAAATATTATTGATGCTGTTAAGAATTAAAATTAGATATCCGGGACTGGGCACAGTGTGATGGAAAGGGTTAAACCAATGAAATGTGGCTCTGTTCTTAGGGTCGAAATGCGTTCTTCTGTGCTTTCTTTGGCGTCCCTTGTTTTGAGAAGAATATCGTTCCAGATAATCTTCCTTGCGTTTTATAATGTTGCATACAGTTGTTTTGCCCACACCAAATTTTTCCACTGTTTCTCTTTGGCTGCTGCTTTCCAGAAAATTAAGAAGATCCACTTTCTCTTTTAATTTAATTTCTTTTACAGCTTTTTTTACTCCATTTTTAATGAAAATTAAGATAGAAAAATGAAGATAGCAAAAAATGCATGTTCATTAAAACATTGTGAAAAAAGTGTGAATTTTCTCAAATGTTGTCAAAAGATCACAAAACAATGTGAATTTTATCAAAAAATTGTGGGGGGAAAACTGGAAAATTCGTCAAAAAATTGGGAAACAATTTTGTCAAGATTACTTTTCACTTATTGTTCTTTTCAAGATCTTTTCGTGAAATTTGTGTATTTTTCATTACAAATTCCATCAAAAGGTCTCGGGAAAAAAAAGTGAATTTTGTCAAAGAACTGTTAGTTTGTGAAAAAAAATTAGCAAAGCACAAGCAAAAGATAATTTTTTTTTGTGGAAAAAAAAAAATAAAACAAAAATCAACTTTTGACAGTTTTAAAAGTCGTATGGTAAAAACTGCAATCCAATTTTTCAGTTGTAAATGACGGGAGTTTTTGTGCTCTTCAGTTTTTGCATTTGTCATAAAAAAATCATTTCAAAAGCTTTGTTATACTAACTGCATGCTATTACAACTTCTTTAAATTTTTGTGAATATTTTAAATAACAATGTTACTTATGTATCTCTCTTTAATTTTTTTTTTTTTTTTTTTTCACACAAAAAATTTTACTCTTTTTGGAACATTTTGCATTTGTCACATACATACATAGCTTAGTTCAGTGTTAAATATGTTTAATCTTACCCTTTTTTTAATGTTACATATACAGTTGAGTCCTGGTTATCTGAAAATTGGCTTGACCAAAAGACCTTAAAATTCCTTAGTCTTTTTAAAATGTGAAAAATTTTATTGTCAACACTATTTTTACTGATTTCAAATGGCAGCTTTCAATACAGAGTTGGGGAAAAAAAAAAAAAAAAAAAAAAAAAAAAAACTTTTTTTGGTTTAAACCGGGTTTTTCTTTTAACATCCTTTTTTAGTACATATACATGCATATTTATTAATAAAAATAGACATTGTTGGATTATAAGTAGTATAGATTCTTTTGAAAATAATTTAAATAATTACAGTGAATTATATAGAAAATTGAAAAAAAAAAATCATTTTAATTTAAACAGTTATTAGTAAACAGCCATGTCTAGATAATAAACTACTCTACATAGTAAAACATTGATACTCTGAAAATCCTTATAAACAATCTTTTGATTACTTATAATAAGCATCTGATGTAGTTTGATGAATATAAATATTATTTTCCACAATTTAAAATAAAATAAGTTTGGGATACTTCTTGGGGGTTTTGTTTTCTGAGAGACAATTGAAATCAACATTTATGGTAATTAGATTTAGCAGATAACAAAGGAGAAAAAAATTAGTTTGTTATTGTTAAAATACTACAATTAGCTCCCCATTTTTGAATACTATCTTATATAACTTCATATTTTGATTTTAATTTTTAAAGATTATCTACCTAATCAGAAAAATTTCTTTTATAGTTTTATCAAAATCTTAAAGATCATCAAGTTATGTAGCTCCTTATTCAAAAGCTTGTGCATGTTATGATAGATTGCTTTAAATAATCTGCATTTTATTAATGTAAATACTTTATACTAAATATTGAATATTTTTAATCTATTTTATCTTTGATCAATTCACATGTTCTAAGATTTTTTTTTTTTTTTTTTTTTTTTCAGTAATGAAATATGCTCAATGCATAATGATTTTCATCCTATACTTAAAAAAAAAACCTAAGCCCACTATATCTAATACTTATTGCTGAAAAAAAGTGTTAAAAGTAGAAAATATTTATATATAATAATTTGTAAGTCTTAAATTATAAAGAAAAATTAGAAAATATCATTAGATTTTTTCAAAAAAAAAAAAAAAAAAAAAAAAAAAAAAATTTTTGAGAAAAAACTAGTTGGTTTAAACCATGATTAAAACCAATTGGTTTAAACTGTGCCAACCCTGTTTCAATATATTTTGATATATGATTACTATTTTATTTATAAGTTTTAGTCAAAAGAATTCTGAATCCTTTTTAATATAATGAAATTTGAAACTTATTAACTTTAAAAATTAGAAACAAAATAACTAAAAATCAGAACTTTGAAAGGTGTTATTGGACACTGGTAGAAATATTGTTAAAAATGCATGTTCTTCATAAAATAAATAAACAGTCAACTTAATTGTTTGGTTCATTGCATAATTTTGAGCTCTTTATTATATAGACACATACGATATTTCCAGGGACTGACAAAAGTTGAAAATTCTTAGGCGCCAGAAAAAATTCTTAGGAGCCAGATTGAAGAATCATTTCTCTGACATTAACGCATTCACGGCAAAATGGAACACTGGCTACTCATAATTGTATTCGGCTATTTTTGAGTGATATGTGACATTTCGCAGTGAACAAGTTAACTATTCAATAAAAAAAATCAAACTGAAATTTTTTTTAAAGATAATACCACTTTTACATTGTAAAAATTAAATTTAAACAAACTATGAAATTAAACATTAAAACAGTAGATAAATATCCTTACCTTTAATTCCCAATAAGAAATTATATACATAAATTAACAATGCCTTTGAGATTTTGATTTAAAATACCATTTATCAATTGATTTTTCAGGATTGAAATCCTTTAAAGATGGTCCATTTAAATTTATAAACAATAAACTGTTCATACTGTCCTCTTTTAAGTTTGAACGGAGTTTACTTTTGATAAGGTTCATTTTGCTGAAACCTCTTTCACAAGAAGCTGTTGACACAGGAAGTGTCAGCACAATGGCAAGGAGATTTACCAAATGTGGGAATCGATCCTTCATAGAAAAACACCTTTCAAAAAGAGAATTAATTGTTAAATTTCTGCCGAGAACTTTAAACTCATACCATTCATCTAAAATATGAGTAATGTCATCTTCTTTGATACCAAGACAACTAGCAAAATGTTGCAAAAGCAATGTTATTTTTTTTTCTCCAAACTTGCATAGTCCTTTGCCTTCAGGCCAACTGAAAGTATCAAATATACCAGTAGCTGTTATTATTCCTGTTTCAGTTTCTATAAATCTTTCTTTCAAATGCCTTATCCCTGCTTCAATGAGAATACTTTTATCATTGGAAAATTTTTTGTGAGATATATCTGACAACTGCACATTAAGGTACATTCCACTTAATGAAACATCATTTAAATTTTTTTTTTCATTTTCTGCTGGAGTGTTTTTAAGGTTTTCTAATCTAAGCAGTGCTCTTTCAACATGCACTTTAGTTTGGCTTAGCAAAAACTCTGATTTCTGAAAAATTAGAGTTGTTTAAAAATGCTCAAATAGTCACATAAAAAGTGCATTGTTATTAAAAGTTTGAAATCTTTTAACTTTTTAAGCAGTCCAATGGCCATGTTACTATCTGCACCCTTTGCTTGAGTGGTACTTTCCAAATTGACAACAATGGATTTCCAATCCCTGATTACAGCTCTGAGTGTTCCAACTTTGCTTGCAACCCACCTTACCTTGTGCAAATACATTAGCTTCACAAATTTTTCTTCTAGGGCTTCAGAAATCAGCTTTAACTGTCTTAAACGTTTAGGAGAATTCATATAAAATTTATAAAGAGTTATCAGTGTAGCATTTATATCATTATTTTACAATCTTTATTTGATTGTAAAACACTCAACTGAAGTTTATGGGCTGCACAATGAACTGCTACTAAATGATTCATTTGTTTAGCTAACTTTGTTGCTACACCTTTGTGACCCCCTGTCATTGTTCGAGCTCCATCAGTACCAAGACCTACTAAAGTAGTAGAATTCAAAAGGTATTTCAAACCTAATCTTGAAAATTCCTCAGTAATAGCTTGGAGGTAACCATCTGCTGAACAATTTTTGAGTGGAACCATAGTTAAGAAAGACTCATTTACTTTTGTTTCTACAATGTAACGCACATATATTATGAGTTGCTCTTCATCAGATTTGTCAGTAGATCCATCAATTAAAATGCTAATAAATTTAGCACATTTTAATTCAGTAATAAATGTTTCTCTCAGATGTTCAGAAATTACAGAAACGAACTCTTGACACCTTTTTTCATTAGTGTACTTGTCTGAGTCAGTCGCATCCAATTTTGATAGTAACATCACTAACTCTTTAAAATCACTAAATGGCCTGTTATTTTTTGCCAAATAATAAGATGCATTGAATAATGCAGATAAGTGTTCAAATGATTTTTGATCTGTAGTTTTAATGCATTTTGCTATTGGCGTGTCATAAGGTTTTTCTTTGGCTCGTTTTGCCTTCTCACACTGAATATGTTGTTGGGATTTTCCATGTTTTTTAAATGTTTCCAATTTAAAATTTGAAGAAAAACCTTGAACAACTTTAGAGTTACTATCACTGAGATTTGGAAATAAATTACAGACGTGACAAGTTGCAATCCCTTCTTTGCATTCCAGCCAGTCCAAATCTTTCAACCATGTTTGTTGAAATTTTCTTTTTCCATTTCCTAACTTAACAGGTTCAGGTTCAACACACTTTTTGGTCTCAGAATAAAAATTTTCATGAACTTGATTTTCGCAGAAATCCGATGAACACCCACTTTAATGTTCTTCCGCACTATTCTGATTTTCATTATTTGTAATCGGAAGTTTTTCAGATTTATTAGCAAAGAATAAGCGATCAATTTTCAGTTGTTTCTTTGGAAGTGAATCTTCTTTCACACTTCTCTTCATTTTTTAATCATATCTTCATTAAAAGAAAAATAAATATTGTGCCAAAAAAACGTAGATCACATGGAAAAGAACAAAGTACGCGGACGCCACCTCGAAAAACAAACCAGTCTGTTGTCTCGGGAATGAATGAATTACGAAGTAAGAACTAAGAGTACATTGAGCGGGAAGGCCGAAAACCAGAGAGCTAAAACGAACAGTTACTTGCCTGGACGAATCATGGTGCAGTATACGTCACAAAGCAGTAAGACACGCGCAGACAGCAGCGCCTATAGACCTTGGAAAAATGACTTGCCTCACGTTGAAGCAGCTGCGAGACAACTCAACTTAGAGAAAAGGTGTTGGAGAAAATGTAAACAAACAGCAATGGCACTGATAAACGTGCGTGCGTTTGCTGGCAGAGTGGACGAAATAATAAGTTTTTAAAGGGGGAAAACTAAACTTAAAATATTCTAACAGTAGGTAAAAAAGTTAGTCGCCAAGAGGAATTTTTTAGTCGTCCGGGCGACCTGGCGCCCGGGATTTGTCGGACCCTGGATATTTCATTATTTTACAAAATGTGTTGTGATTTTCTTTTGTTTTTCAACTTTGCATCGTTTCAATGCTGTTTTATTGTGGCCGCCAGCTTTTAAATTACAACACATCTGATGCAGTTGCATCTTTTGGTACTTCAATATACATGGTTCGTACGCTCTGGAAAAAATAGAAAAAGTGCTGGAAAAAAAAGTATTCATTTTCAAGGAATGAAAAGTGCTGGAAAAAAAAATATTAGTGCTTAAATTTTGAAATTTCCTAAAGAAAACCCTTCATACATTTTATTTAAAAATTTTTTACTACAATCGTATATTTCCTTTCCCAATGGAACATTGAATCACCTGCAGCCAAAGACTTCCTTCTCTCCTCTTAACAACCCTTTTGGCATCTTTCCTTGGCTGTAAAAATCGAATGCATGCAGTAGCCAGAAGTGTAATTTTTTGCCAATGTGCTCCTCCTGCCAGATGAGAGAAGAGAGCAGACGGTTACGTCACTTTTTACTACACATTAGCAGCTGGGAAGTGCGACTGAGGACAACAAATCAGAATGCACTAGCTTTGGAATAACTTCGCTTTTTCAACAGGAAGATATGTTTGTTTTTCCATGGGGCATTTGGGTCTTTTTGCTGAGTCGATGTAATTGGTTGCTCGTTAGTCGTGCTTTCCAGATATTTGACGTCAACAATTTTGCGCCTTTTACAAGTCTCTTTTAGTTTTTGTTTCAAACGTGTCTTTGTGATCTATTCCGGATTTTACAATATGATTTTTACGATCGATTTTATTATTTAATTTCTTTCATCAGTCATATAATCAGTAAAGAAATATGGCAGGAAAGTGCGTTTTCAATGATTTATGGATTGAAAAACCGGGATATAAACTGTGGCAAAATATACTGGAAGTTATTAATACATTAAAAGATTTGCAAAGAATTTAACTCAATTTGAATTTGGACTTATATTTTACTAAGTTTTATTAGCCAAGAACAATTTTTTTCCTTTTGATCAGGGGTGATTCTCGTCTGAAATTTCCGAAAATTGAAGGCATCCTCTTCCGAAAATTTGAAATTGGGTTATCTGTTGCACATAGTTGTCAACTTGTACGATTTTGCTTGCGCGGAAAAAACAATCTCTGAGAAATGCAAATTTCGTGAAAGGATTGCACAAAAAGCACACATTTCGTCAATATTTCGTGGAAAAATGAGATTTCGTCGGTGTTTTTGTCAACGAACTTTATCAAAAGATAGCTGAAAAACTCAGATTTCCTGTGTGGATCGCAGAAAAAGGGCAATTTCACCCAAATAACGCAGATAAAACGCTGATTTCGTCTGAAGACCGCAAGAAAACGTAGATTTCGTCTAATGATTGTAGATATAACGTCGATTTCGTTAAAAGATCGCTTACAAATATTTTGTCAAAAGATCATTAAAAAAAAAAAAGATTTCATCAAAAGATCGCGGGAAAAACTCAGATTTCATCAAAAGATCGCGGAAAAAATGCCGATTTTGTCAAAAGATCGCGGATGAAATGCCGTTTTCTAGAAAAGATTGCGTAAAAATGCAAATTTTGTCTAAAAATCGTCTAAAAAACACCGATTTCACAAAAAAAAAAAAAAAAAAAAAAAAAAAAAAAAAAAAACACGGGAAAACGTCGATTTCGTTTGAAAATTGTGGATACCCCTCCCCGCTGCCGATTTCCGAAAATGCAATGTGAATATCCGAAAAAAAAAATTTCACCCAGAATCACCCTTGCTTTTGATTTTACATTTTAATCTAAATTTACATTTAATCTTCATTTACTTTTTAATTAATATTTTAATACTTTTTCTCTTTTCATATTACAAATAAAACTTCATTAGATGAAAATTTAGGAAGTATCTTTACTAACGAATAATTAAACACACAGGTAACATGATGACTATTTCCTTTATGATATATTATTCTAGAGCCATTTTTATGCATGCATTAAAATAGCCCTTGAAAAGTCCTTGAAAAGTGCTTGAATTTTATTTGGTCTCATGTGTATGAACCATGATATATCAAGGTGTCGCATCTAAGATCTTAGTAGCTTCACTGTGTATAATCCTGTACCATATCTATCATATTTTGTAATATGTTACCACAACATTTTTATTACAACGATATTCCAAATTACTATCACAGCTTTTCACCAAACAGGTTTTCATATTAAGCTTCCCGGTTATTCGAAAATGTCTATGAAAATGAAATCCCAGTTATCTGAAAAATCCTATGAAATCCTGGTTATCTGAAAATGCTTTGGTCTCAAGCTTTTCGGATAACCAGGGTTTTTACTGTATTTGATTTTTTAATTGCATTCTTTTCTAAATTTCAACTTACAGGTCCATGCTGATCCTGATGATCTGGGCAAAGGCGGTCATGAACTTAGTAAAACAACTGGAAATGCTGGAGGAAGATTGGCTTGTGGTGTAATAGGAATCAAAAAATGAAATTAATGTTTAACATACTCGTTCCTGTCTTTTTTGCAGTGTCTCAGGAAATAAATTCTGTAACATAGCATTATACATTATGCAATATATGGGTTGTATTTTTTGTTCCACCCAGTCTTTGTAATAGAATGTATATCATAATTTTCTTAAGTAATAAATTCTTGTTACAGCATATAATTCATGTGTTATTAATCAAATAAGCAACAATAAAAATCTAAAGTTTATCACACTAATTAATATCTTGATTTATTTTAAAAGATTTGACTTTTTTTTTTAGTTTTAATCCAAACCAATAATTTTTGTATAAGATTAAATAACAATTTTAAGACTGAAAGATGTATCAGCAAAATCAACTATGCTGACATAGCATGCTATGTTTTAGATTAGAGCTTAATAAATATATACAGGGCTTGAATTTCAGGGCGGGATGGCGGGATTCGCGCCCAAAATTTTGAAATCCCGCCCAAAAGAATAACGTGGACGGGAGGCTCCCGCCCAAACAATTTTGCATTATGAAACTATGATCAACTCCCACGACCGTTTTGCGAATTTTATGATATTTTCGTGCGAGTAATCGACACATTTTGCGAGTTTTTTTACAGCGAAAAATCATTGAAAATCACGATTTTTTCCGCGCCGAAATAGAGGTGATTCTGTTCGGAATTTCCCCTCCCGCCCTCCCAAAAAAAAAAAAAAAAAAAAAAAATAACGCATTCAATTCCAAAAATTATGAAACGGATGCCGCTATTGCGCGTAAATTACGCAAAAGATCGGACATGACACACAAAAGAAACAGCTATTACATGTTTCACAAGACGCGTGATTTCGCAAAAGTATGCTAAAAAACGGCAAATATTGTTAAAAGATCGCGAAAAAACGACTAATTTCCGGCAAATTCCGTCAAAAAACTCACGAAAAAATGCCTAATTTCATCACATAATTTTGTAAAACGTCAAATTTCCTTCAAAAATCGCGAAAAAACGACAAATTTCCTCAGAAAATTCACGAAAAAAACGGCAAATTTCGTCCAAAGATCGCGAAAAACGACAAATTTCGACAAAAGATTCACTATAAACGACAAATTTCCCCAAAATATACGAAAAACGACAATTTTCATAAAAAAAATCGCGACAAAACATCAATTTTCATCAAAGATCGCGAAAAAACGGCAAATTTCCTCAGAAAATTCACGAAAAAACGTCAAATTTCGACATAAGATTCACTGTAAACTACATGTTTCCCGAAAATATCGCGGAAAACGACAATTTTCGTAAAAAAAAGCGATAAAACATCAGATTTCATAAAAAAAATCGCGAAAAAACGGCAAATTTTCTCAGAAAATTCACGAAAAAACGGCAAATGGTAGATTTCGTGAAAAGATAGCGAAAAAATGAAACTTTCGTCAAAGTGAACCTCTTCCCCCCCCAAAATAATATTACGGGGAGTTCATTTTTCTGTTCAACAAACTAATTTTCCTGCTTCAATATATTTTTTTTTCTTTGCTGCTCTAAAATCAGCTTCTGACAGCTCCAAATCTTTCTGAGTGAGTGCAATTCCTGAAAGCAGCCATTCATTAAACAAAAAGTATCCTTTTACTCAACAAAGTATTCATTTTTTAAGAAAGTCTTTTTCGATGAATTTGACTTACCCCTTTTTTAAAGAAATGCAAACAATAGTGGTATTTCTTATTTTTTACACTCACATAAGTATTATTTTATGATTAAATTTGTATCGTGCACATTTAATATACAGAAAAATAACATTAGTTATAACAATTAAAATTATAAATTTATTAAATTTATTAGAAGTTTTATTAATTATTATTAAAACAATAATTAGATCTGTGACAAAAATAATTAGCACCGGGAGGGAATTTACCGCCAGTAACAACTAGACAGTATAAAAGTTTTTTTACACATTTTGCATAATTATTCTGAATTGTTGATAAAAATGGCTTCAGTGATATTTTTTTATGTCTGTATTCTGGTAATTCTTTAAATAGCACATAAAATAATGGCGGGTTTTAAACATTTCTCCTCCCTCCCAAACAGTCAAACTCCCCTCCATTTATAAATGTTGGTAGTGAGACTCCCCTCCTTCGAAAAATTGAATTTCAAGCCCTGATATATATACAGTAGACTCCCTCAAATTCGCAAAGCTTAGGACCGGGGATTGTGCAGATTTTAGAATTTTGCAGATTTCTTGTCATTGATTTGTTTACATTTTTGAAGCATTAATTTGATTGGTAGTTAAGCATTGTAATCAATGCATATAATGAATTGAAACATTAAAATAATTCAGTAAAATATTTAAATAAATAAATGGTTAAAAAAGCAAGTTATTAAAAAAAAAAAGTAAAATAAAATTTTAGAAAAATATCATAATAAAGTAAATAATTAGGATGCAATACTAAATATAAATAATGATGAGGAAAAATCAATCTTTTTTTAAAAAGAAAAATATTTGCCTTTGTAAATAAACAAAAAAAGCTTGATTAATTAAAAAATATTCATATTATACAGCAAAAATTATCCTGCCCCTCGAATTATAAACACTACCAAATGGTCATTGAAGGTTATATTACGTTCCAACAACGATACGATAATGATCATTTTGATTAAATATTATCATAATTAGTAAACCGGATGTGGATCCCAAATTCGTTTTGTAACTAGCAGGGATACAAAAATAGTGATAGAACTATTAAAATAATAATTTTATAAAGAAAAAAATTTCCTGTCACGTGAATTTCAAACACTACCAAACGGCCATTGAAAGTTATATTTCACTGAAACTACGATATGATAATGATTAATTTGATTAAATATCGATCATCATACGTCTAAGAAACATATTATTTAACACTTCAGAATTTAAAAGACATTTTAAAAAAAAGGAAGAACTTGAAAAGGATTTAAAAAAAAATATATTTAAAGAATTATTTGTATTGCATTAGCCGCTGATTTAAGCGCCATCTTTAATTTCATTGTTTACATCTGAAAAAAATGTGCAGATTTAAGGGAGTCTACTGTATATATATACATTTTACAAAGTTTGACAATAAAGAACATAAAATATACATACACTCAAACTCTATAAATGTAAGTAGTAAAATAATTATGTCCTTGTGTTATGTTTCTTTGTAATACCAGTGAAGATTGTAAAAGTCTTAAGCCCATGAAAAGTAATTTCTGCTAAAATTAACTTACAAGGAGAGGGCCAACCTTGATAATCAGATTTTGATTATTTTTATATATGTTGTAGGGCAGAAATTCTTTAGTCTCAGGTTCAGTGGATTTTATACAATGCTCCTTAGTTCTCAAGAAACAGGGATGTCTGATATTATAACATAACTTAAATACTTAGTAAACAAAATTGTTTGATTGATCATAGCCCAATCGGTGTAATGTCGGTGTATTATTCTGGGTTCAATGCCAGAATGTGTTGCATCTGTTTTTCTAATTTTTTGTTTCATAAATATACACTGTATTTATAATTTGATAACCTCATTATCAATTGCAAATTGTGCATCAATCACTATTTTTAAAAATCATTTGAAAAAAATAATTTGCAAATACACATATTTTTTTTTTTTTCATAATTGTTGTACAAATCATCATAAAAATGTTAATTCTTTTAAAATCACCTTTAAAATGCATTTTATCTTATCTTTATCAATGCAATGATATTGAGTAATTGTGTCAGTTTGCAATTTTAAAGAAACATTTAGATATTGCCTTATTAAGGGAAGCCAAAAAGGTACTGTTATTAAATAAAAAGCGTAATTACACTGGTGTCCAAAAGTTAAGCATAATTGGTAATTAAGTAAGTAATGAAAGAAATGTAAATCGAAATGTGGTGAAACTCCAGGTGTGTAAACAAAATAGTACGCGGCATATATTTTTGCGAAGAGTTTTCCCTGAAATCGAACAGGGGACCGTCAACAAATTGAAAAAGAACGCGGATCTTTTGGATAACCCTGTCAAAACTAATGTAGCAAAAGCGTTCAAACTGCACATTATGATTAAGTGGCTTATTGTAATATACTGTGTTTATTTTTATAAGGATAGCATTCATACTCGTAGAGAAATTAAGATTTTTATCAAAACAGTCCTAAGTTTTTTGCTTATAATTTGCAGAGTTTTTAATATAAGATAATGTTCTTTTCTGAAAATATGACAAACATCATTCTACACAGTACCCTGTCATCACAATTTAAAAATAATAAAAATTATATGAAAAATGAGTAGGTTTAGTAAATAATTTTTCATTGTGCATGCATCAACGATATCAAAATTTCATTTGCATATTGTGTTAGCTAAATCTATAGAGCAACTTCTGTAAAAGTTTCAAAAACATAGCTTGAAAATTCTGAAAATTATCGTCTATAGAATCAACTCAAAATCCGTTATTCCTAAAAGAAAGCAAAATATCAGGGGTTTTATCCAAATACAGTTGTACGTGCAATATTGTCTAGGCACGAAACAATGGAATATGGATACAGCCCCTCATCTTTTTGCTTCATTAGGGAATAAAATATTTTGATCTCATTCTATCAACGATAATTTTCAGAATTTTTAATCTATGTTTTTAGACTTTCACAAAAGTTGCTCTACACATTGAACTAACATAATATGCAAATGAAATTTTAATAGCGTTAACGCATGCACAGTAAAAAATTATTTAGTAAACCTGCTCATTTGTCACACAATTTTTATTATTTTAAAATTCTGATGACAGGGTATTGTGTACCATGATGTTTGTCATATTTTCAGAAAAGAACATTATATTATATTAAGAACTCTGCAAATTATAAGCAAAAAACTTAGGACTGTTTTTATAAAAACCTTAATTTCTCTACGAGTATATATGCTATCCTTATAAAAATAAACACAGTACATTACAAAATTACAATAAGCCACTTAATCATAATGTGCAGTTTGAACGCTTTTGCTACATTAGTTTTGACAGGGTTATCCAAAAGATCTTTGTTTTTTTCAATTTGTTGACGGTCCCCTGTTCGATTTCGGGGAAATTTCGCGAAAATATATGACGCGTACTATTTTGTTTACACACCTGGAGTTTAACCACATTTCGATTTATATTTCTTTCATTACTTACTTATCTACAAATTATGCTTAATTTTTGGACACCAGTGTATGTTAAAATTTAGCATAAGAATTAAATTACAACATATGTTTTGTTGTAAAAGGTTTTAATTTTTGTAATACATTTGTTTCCATATTGAAATATTTATTCTTTCTGATTTATCTTCTTAATTTTTTTTTTTTTTTCAACTGTTTATTTTATTATGTAACTAGATGATGCTACAAAGAAACATTATTTCTTTAGTTTGGTGCTGGTAAGGGATTTATTTCTGCTTGAAATCTTTACAGATAAAGTGAGATAGAGCGCCTACAAAATTTTTGTCAGACAAACAAATAGACAGAAATTTTATAAAAATTGTCAAATCGTATTCAAGACAAGACCTTCTAAAACTATAAATCCTTTGAAAACTGGAAGTGGAAAATTTTCATGAATACATATCTTTATTTTTGGAAAGACAAAAGAAAGTAACAAACTAGTCAGATGTGGCAATCTCTAAACTTTTTTTATCTCATGCATATTTCCTGAAAAATGCATCATAGCAGTGCCACCAGTTAGGTGATTTATACCAAAATCTAATCAGCAAGAACTTACCTAATCTCCTGATTCTGAAGTTTGATGAAAATTTGCATATTAGTTTCTAAGATATAGCAATTTTGAAAAAAAAAAAAGCATAACAGCATCTCCTTTTGTGTGATGTACACCAAAAACTAATCAGTATCAATTTTTATCAGATACTAGCTGAATCTGAATTTTGATCAAAATCTATGCAATTGTTCGTGAAATATAGATATTGCGAAATGATGAAAACTATAACATCAGTGCCACGTGTAGGGCAATTTAAATCAAATACTAAACAACACTAATCTATATCAGGGACTTACTGAATCCAAAGTTTGATGAAAATTCATGAATTAGCTCTTGAGATAGAGCTATTGCGATAATCATGAATGCTGCAGCATAGTAATGCCACCTCTTGAGCAATTTCCATCAAAAGGTAATCAGCACCAAATTATATCAAGAATTTACTGAATCTAAATTTTGTGAAAATTCGTGTAGCAGTTCTTGAGATAAAGCTAGAAATTTTGGGAAAATGCAGCATAGCAGCGGCATCTGTAGAGTGATATGTACCAAAAACTAATCAGATTCAATTTATGTCAAGGTCAAACTGAATCTAAAATTTTGTGAAGTTCCATACATTTGTTTTTGAGATAGAGCATACAGACTCTGTGAGTCTGGCATGCATTTTCTAAAAACCATCAAATCATGTACAGGACCTTCTAAAACGTATAAATCCATCAGAAACCAGAAATCGAAAATTTTCATGAATTTTCAATACTTTCTTCTTGTAAAGGTAGAAAAGAAAGAAAAACTTAAAATCGATTCTGCCTGTAACATAGTATTGGAGTGACAGCAATGGCGGATCGATTTAGTATAGATTTGATATGAATATTTAGATGCGAGCAGAATCTATTTTATTGTGATTTACTTCAATTGAAATCACATTTTGGTCAATTCTTAGATACCAGTAGAATCATTATTTTTTGTTTTACTTCAATTGAAATCTCATTTTGGACGATTCTTAGATACAGGTATAATCGTTATTTTTTTTATTTATTTCAAATCGAATCGTGGTCGATCCATGAATCGGGTTGAATTAATTTCTCCAATTTTACTGTTTTAACTGTACTGTTTTACTGTACTGGTAGTATTAATGCAAAATTTCATATAAGGAAGGATTTTTTTTTTCTTTCAGGATTAAATTAGTGTTAAATGCAGGTGTTTTTCTCTGTAAGGAACATCTTGACTCCGGGGATGACATATTTTAGAGCCCCAGAAGGTGGTGGGGGGGGGGGCACAAATTTGTGTATTAAAAAACATAAAATCTCAAAATTTCTGGGGAGGGATATGTATTCCAGTTTATTATGTAGGAGCCCACATATAGCTCTTTAAGGGTCATTGTTCTTTACTGTATCAGCCCTTTTGAATTTACTTTACAAATATTAATTTATATATTAAGTAATTATATCGAATTTTTCTATTCATAAAGTATTCTTTTCTCAATTTAACTCTTTGACTGCAATCAATATTACGATTTTCATTTCAGACCAGATTTTTCTAAAAGTAAAAATTTTAAACTCGTCAAATATTAGGCATATTGTTGATTTTAGAAGGGTAAAACTTACAGATGTCAAGATATTCTAAAGTATGGACAATCGAATAGTGTTGACCATTGTACTTTAGCGGCACATAGGGGCAAAAAGCAGGGAGTGGGTAATATTCAAATACAGGTGTAGGTAGGTGGGTCATGTGACATCTTTGAAAGGTTCTGACCTGGGCTACCCATATCTGTATATCTCTTCATACTGTAGTTCAATTTTCAGCCTTCAGGGGGGCATTTTTTTGCCTTTACCCCCCCCCCACCCCCTGTAGTATATAATTTTAAAGGTCTTGACTAGTAGACATCAATTATAATCTTATCTTCTATTTTTCTTACTTTTCCTACCAGTAGAAAGTGTTTTTTAAGCACTCTGGCTTTTGTCCCTTCTTCTTTATGTATATCATTTTATAGATCTTTACTAGTATTTTTAATCCTTTATCATTTCACCATTTTTATGTGAAATTTTAGCCAGCTTGGACCTTTCTGCACTACTTTCAAATAGTAAGGCAATATTTGTAACCTATTATATATATATATATATATATATATATTCGTCTTAATAAATGTGTACCACCTTGCCTGCAGTGCCGGGCAGCACTTTTTCCCCTCGTGGACTTATTGTTCCTATACTTTGCAGTTGGCTGTCCACGAGTGGGCGATTTCGGTATTCCATGGGTCACCCCCTGAATTCAACACTAGGTTAAATTTTTATGCTTTCATTTAGAAGCCAGGTTATTTGGGTTATTAGTTTATTAATATTATGTTGTATTTTTCAAGTTCGCCCCTTCTATCCCCTCTCCTCCCCTTGCTTGTCAATTTTAATTTGCAGAGCCGCTCAAAATATGTATACAATTTTTTAAATATCGAATTCTCATAACTATTCTAGTACAAATCTACATTTTGAAATCTTCCCAAAAGATGCATTTGGAATCGCCCCTGTGTCTGCTTGGAGTTTACCTCCCCTCCCCCTGGGAAAGCATTTTTAGTTTCTAGCAAACTATCTTGAGTAAAATAAGTTGTTTGAAAGCTTTTTATCTCTTATCTCTCCTTTTTTTTCTGTCCCTATCCCTCCTCCCCCCACCTACTTACACGCTCTTGGCTCTTTTTTAGCTGGCAGGCTCTCAAAACCTAAAAACTTATGTGTCTGCCGCTTCTGTATGTACATACGTATGTATGTATACATACTTACATATGTGATAATTCTTGATAGAATTATGCGATTTGCTTCGAATTTTGGATATAGGTTTATTCTGATTAGGTGATTCCTTGATTAGTTTTAGTTTAGTTTAATGGCGCTAATTCCCCCTTAATTTAGATAAATGGGTTTTTCATGCAGAATTATCAAATTTCATTCAATTTTAGATATAGGATTATTCTGAAGAGGTGTCTCCAGGATTAGTTTGGGGTATTCATTGGTTACGCATAAAGGAGGGTTCGGAGGGCTATCCCCTTAATTTAGGTAAATGGATTTTTCATGCAGAATTAACCGATTTGCTTCATCTTTTAGATATAGATTTATATTAAAACGCTTCCCTTATTAGTTTTAGGATCCTATTGTTAAATACAATGGGAGGAACGGGTGATTAATCCTCTAAAATTAAATAAATGGATTTTTATGCAGAATTATTCAACTTGCATTGAATTTTGGAAATAGGTTCATTATGATAAGATATATCCCTGATTAGTTTTTTTTTTGGGGGGGGGGTCAATGATTTAGTATAAAAGGGGTAAATGGGAGAGCTAATCCCCTCCTTAATTTATTTTTCGAGGACATTATTCCTTTAAAAATATAAGACTGTAATAGGCAATATTCTTTTTTTATTACTATTATTCTTTCATTGAGTGCACTCTGCACGAAAAATTATCCAATATTTTGTGATTCCAAATTCTGGTATTATTTTCGGTGTCATATTAAGAATAGAAATAATTCTGCTTCATTAGTTTATTCTTTATAATAAGGTCATTCAAAATATGCGTAAAATGTTCACTTTAGCTCAATTTTATTGTAAAGCCTTATTTTGAAACCTTGTACAGACTAAAGGTATATTTGGTGTTGCAATATATTTTTTGTCCCCGGTTGCGCACTGCTCGACCATTGGAGACTTAGTTGTCCATTTATCCAAACTAGGGTCACTTCTGACTTCTTCAGATAATCTACGCTCTACTGTATTTTTATTTATTTGTTAACCAGACAAAAGTATGTTGTTTCACTGTTAATGATTCGTGTGAAGGCAACTTTTTGTCGTATTATTTAAAGCAGAATTTCTGCTTTTTAATTGTGGGATAATTTATAATTAGCATGTGCTGATTGTCTAATTAAATCATCCCAGCTATTTAAAAATAAGATTTGGAATATTCGCTTTTCCTCCACCCTTATAGAGTGCTCTAAATAGACTAAAATATTTAACTTTTTAAAAAAAAATTAGAGCTTTCAAAATTTTGCTTATATATAATTATATATCATATTTTAAAGAAGAATAACATTTATAGGGAATAAGTCCCAATTTGCTTGGTTGAAGGAATAAATAGGAAATACGGCTGTTCCAGATGATAAATAAATAAAAAAAAACATTTCTCCCTTTTATTTTTTAATCTGGCCGATATCTTTCTTAGTATATTGCATATCTACAACTTTCAGATACATTGGAGCAAGGGTGCAGAATATGCCCGATCTTTTCCCCGATTCTTTTATAAAGGTACTTTTAGTTTCAAATCTAGTTCCGAAAGTACTTAAAAAAAATATGCAGCCAAGCTCAAAAAAGTAAAAAAAAAGTCATACTAAACTATCCTATGAAAAAAAAAAAAAAAAAAAAAAAAGTTTAAAAATATTCAAATTTAAACGAAAAATTCGAAATTAATCTGCCCATTGGTTTAACTTTGCGGAGCAGATATTTTCAAGTGAGTGAAGGCTCCCCTTGAGACATTCGTCCTGAAATTAAAAAAAAGAAAAAACGGTCATCAATCTGAAAATTCAAACAAAAACACCGCGAATTTCGAGAAGTAATCGCCAAAAAAAAAAAAAAAAAAAAAAATCACTTTCAGAAAACTGTGTATTTTATCCAAGAAATACGGGAAAAAACACGAATTTCGTAAAAAGATCACGGAAGAAATGTCAATTTCGTCAAAAGATCTCGAGCAATTTTTGTCAAAACAGAGCAAAGTAGCCTCAAATTTCGACAAAGATGACTAAGGAATCGCAAATTTCGAAAAAGAAGCGCGAAAAAAACCGCGAATGCTGTTAAAAGAGGCAGAAGTAATTGCGACTTTCGTCGAAAGATGGCGAAATAGCTGGTAAGTTTGTCCAGTGGCGTAGCTAAGGGGGGCGTCCGCCCCGGGCGCCGAGGCCTAGGGGCGCCAAATTGAGAGAAATTGTTATATATCTATATTGGGGTGGGGGCGCAAAATTTCTTGCTGGCCCCGGGCGCCAAAAAATATAGCTACGCTACTGAGTTTGTCAAAGAAAGGCCAAAATCCAAAAATTTTGCCAAAACATCGCGAAATAATCACAAATTTTGCCGAAACGCCGCAAAATAATAACAAAAAATCGTAAAATAACCACAAATTTTGTCAAAAAATCACGAAATAACCAGATTTCGTAGAAAGATCGCGAAATAACCGCAAAATTGTGAAACGAACGCCAAATAAACCCGCAAATTTTGTCAAAAGATCACAAAATGAGCGCTATCTTTGTCAAAAAAAAATCGCGAAATGAACGTAAATTTCGTTGAAAAATCTCGAAACAACTGCAAATTTGATTAAAAATTCGCCAAAACATCGCGAAACAACCGTAAAATTGCATCTAAAGATTCCAAAACAATCTCAAACTTCGTTAAAACATCGTGAAACAATCGCGAATTTTGTCAAAAGATAACGAAACAACTGCAAATTTCGTCAAAAGATTGCACTTTTAAACTTACACGAGCGATCAGTCACTTCAAAATCCAGCCGTCTCCAGGTGAATAACTCGGAAAGCAAGAAATAAATCTCGCAAGCTTCAAGATTTATAGGAGCTGAATTTTTAGAAACTGTAATCAGATAGATTTTTTTCTGTTTCGCGAAACGAGATTAACCAATAAAAAAACTACATTCTTACAAAACAAAACAAAAAAAAAAAAAAAAAAAAGAGTACGCAAAAATGCAGGCTTTTTGATTGGTCAATTTAGTTTCGCTCAAAAGCGAAATTCCTCCCTGGATCTCAGCTACATTTCGGCAAACTATGAAATCATTAGTTTTGCCGGCATACTTAAAAAGTAATCAAATCATTTTGTGTTTTGTTTGTTTATGAAAAATTTCGATAAATTGTAAACGACTTGATAAATACTATATGGTAGACTCTCGTTTCGTAGCCAAAAGAAGTTCGCCAAGAGCGATAAACGCGAAAAGTCAACACCCTGCCAGCTGTAAGGAAAATCGCGCTACCGCTTCTACTCAACAATGGCGGCATTTGTGAATTATGTTTATGTAAATCGTAAAAAATATTATTATTTTTCTACTATATTTTTAAATATGAACAATACTGAAGACTTATGAAAAAAACTGTATGTGAAGTTAACGATTAAAGAAAATAAACGTGACAACGCACGTAAACTGATTGTAAAGTAATATGGAAGCAGATAAGACAAAAGTAAAATATGAAGATCTTAAAGTGCTGAATCCTATTTAATTGAAAGGTTATTGCTTGTGATATATGTTATAATTCATCATATACATTAGCAATATTCCTTCGATTTTACTACACGAGATGATTGCTGGATGAATCGACATTACGGGAAATGTTTTGCTAAAGTTGAATTACATTTAAGTAAGATAAATTTTATTATTATTGAATACAGTTCATGTTCATCTTTTGTCCTTTTGTACTGCTTACTATACTATTTTACTACGATTCTGACAAGGAACTATTGTTCTAACTAATTTCTTTCATAAAAATTTGTTTAAAGAATACTGCACTTGATGGAAAAAAAAGTATTTGAATCAAATAGTGATAAAATTGTATGTGAATGTTATATTGTGCAGGTATTGCAAATGCACCAGTTTCATAGCTTTTAGTTTTTTTATTATTATATCACTATTAATTTGATATGACTCTTAGCCTTTAAAAAAAATAATTACGGTTGCTGACAATAAGAATGCTATAAATTTAGAAATAGCAATTTGATATTTTTCAATTAGCTGGATTCCAGTGTTATATATACATACATATATATGCGTATGTGTAAACACATTTATATGTACATAAACACAGATATATCTATGTATGCATATGTTTATATATCTATATTTAGGGTGGATGTGCCAGTAATGAACACTTTGATGTTTTTGCTTCATAAAAAAAACTAACAAATATTTAGATTTCATTATTTTTTCCCCTCCTTGCATATTTTATAAATCTGGTTCATTGTTGGCACTTTTAATCAAACCAGCCAGGAAACAGAACATAATATTGCTAAGTTCTGCTGCTTTTCAGTGAAAGCCTTAATGAAGATGCTAAGACCTAGCTTTGTTTAATAAGTTTGCATATTCTTTACTTTCTTGCTAATTTTGAATGTTTTTGCTTGGGTAGCAATAGAAAGCTTTGAATTTTATTTAGGAGAGAGTTGGGTGGTGTGGAATGCTTTTTACAAAAGTAAGAAAGTCAACTTTTTTTTTACATTAAAAACTATTTTAAACATGAATGTAAAATTCTACAAGACAACAAGACAAAGGGTTAAAAAACAAAAGCTGGCTTTTTTCAATATGAGGAAATTAGTATTATTAAGTAATGCTTGTATTCTTGTCGTTCGGTTTATGCTATAGGGTAAGCTTTTATACTTAAAAACAGGGTTGGTTTTTGCCAGGACAATGGAAAAAATTAAGCAAAAACAGAAAAAAGTGATGATGAGTGCAAAAATAAAATTAGAATGGCACTATATGTTTAAATTTTCACCTTCACACTAGAACGCCCGGATGGAGTCGATTCGACTCCAGTCATGTAACTAAATTTCAATTCGAACCAGAAAAATTTTCTTGAAATAATTTAAATCTAATCCACGCAAATTTACGTTAAATAAATCAATTAAATAATTTTTAATAAAAATTCTGGTGAGAAATATTATTTTCAAACTTGAGTAGAATTTCCGGGCGTTCTAGTGTTAATGAAATTTTTGTTTTGGAGATTTTAATTTAAAAAGAATTTATAATCAATCAATAATATATGGCAACCACAAAAACAAAATTTTAAATTTACATTTTTTTGTTTTATTAAAACAAATGTGCAAATGAATTAGTTCATAAAAATTCCTTGATATGTCACAAACAGATTAAATACTTTCGCACTATTTGAAAGATGTAAGCTGATTCAACAACATTAGTCGTACAGTAAGTATGTAGAAAATATAATTTTTTTATGTCAAATTTTATAGAAAAAGGTTATTAGAATCTATTTTTCTTTCAAATTCTTTTCGTTTTTCTCTTTTTGTTCATAATTCAATAATCTAAACTGTGGTTAAGATGTAATAAACATGTGACTAATAAGATTGAATTTCTTGTTTGAAATGTGTTTTAAGTATGGTAATATAACTAAGCAAAATAGGATTCTATACATCACAAATAACAAGCATCTGCTAATGTTAAATTATCACTCTGAGTACTATTTACAGGGGTGGGGAATTTTCAGAAAATCTTACCAACCAAAGATTTAGTTTATCAGTCAGCATGATGCACAGTGTACAGTCATGGAAAAAAAAAACACCCACTACTAACTTTGCAAAAAATTATTATTAAAGAAAGTTACTGATACTAAATGATTGGAAATAGTGTACTTTAAAATGATACAAATAAAAATTTGTGTAGGGGACCATTTACATATTAAAACAAACTCTTAGTTTTTTTCAATAACTGTACCTAATTCTGACAGCATAAATGAATTCCACAGCCTTCAATTAGCCTTTAAAAAAATTTCATGCAAATTGTACGATTAATTTCTGGAAAATTGATCATTTTAAAATGAGCTTGTTTTAGGCATTGTATCGAAATCAAAGATTAGTATTTGATTTATGACTGAGAGAGCTTCCTTTATCCTCTTGAGCCTTATGCTACAGGATAGCATAAGAAATTAAAAAAAAATCACTTCCATCATGGATGGCCCCTTTAAACTATCATTTTGCCATTTTTTAAGTATAATTTGAAAACTAACAAGAAGAAAAATTAGAAAATTTTGGATTTCCATACAGTAGGACATCATAAATGTAAATCCATCAAAAAATATTGTGAATTGCAATTAAGAATTTTTTTTTAATATTCATTTCAGAATTCAAATTATAAAATTATAAAAATTGCAAATTCAACATATTTATGTTTGGTTATTAATATTATTACAACATGAAAAATCAGCACATTAGGAGTATAATTTCAAGAGATATTAATAAAAATATAACATAATTTAACGTGCACTAAATTTTTAATGTTTGTAATTGAAAAACTTATCATTCAAATGGCTTGAAATTTGGTGTCTAAGCGTAGTTTGAACTGAAGATTTGAAATATTTTGTTAAAAGTGGGTATTGTCATTGGAAAACAAAAAAATTGGGTTTATTTTAATATGTAGATGTTCCCCTAAACAAGTTTTATATACATCATTTAAAAGTAGACTTTAATTCCAATCGTTTTGAGAAAATAGACTGCAAAAATAGTTAATATCTGTTATTAAAAAATGTATGCAACATGATCTCCTTGTATTGTAATTACTCTAAAATTTTGAAGGGAATTTGGACAAAAAACAGTTAAAGTTACTCTTTCTAATGATTATGTTTATGAACAAAGTTGCTAAAAAACCTAATTCTTTTTTTTTTTCTTTTCGAACACCCCCCTTTCCCCCCCCCCCCCCCAAAAAAAAAAAACAGGGTTTTTTGTTAAAACATCCCTTCTTATTACATATACATGCATATTTATTGAGAAAAATAGGCATTGTTGTATTATAAATAGTGTAACTTCATTTTAAAATAAATTAAATAATTACAGTGAATTTATGTAGAAAATTGAAAAAAGAACATAATTTATATTTAAATAATATTAGCAAATAGTTTTATGTTCAAAGAATAAACTGCTCTACACACTGAAACATTGATACTCTAAAAATCTTTATGAACAATCTTTTGATTAGTTATAATAAACATTTGTATGTAGTTTGATAAATATAATATTCTTTCCCACAGTCAAATACTTCTTGAGATTTTTTTTTTTTTTTAATTACAATTTGAAGTCAACATTTTGGTCATTAGATTCAGCTGTTAACAAGGAAAAAATAATAATACTGTTATTATTATTTATTTTTTTTTTTTTAAATGCTATAAATAGCACCTGATCCTTGAATACTCTCTTATTTGACTTCATATTTTGATTTTAATTCTTCAAGATAATATAATCTCCCAAAATCAAGAAAAATTCCTTTTACAGCTTGAACAAAATCGCAAAGAACATCGTGATAAGTTATTAATTTAATTACATTGAATAATCTGCATTTTTTAAAAGTAAAATATTTTATTATATTAAATATTTTTAATCCATTTTATCTTTGATCAATTCACGTGCTTGAAACTTTTTCTTTAGAGCAATAGATATGTTCACCAATGCATACTGATAGGGCCCGATTTATGCAGGGCCATGCCGGGCAATCGCCCCAAGCTACCCATGAGAGTCAGGGCCGAAACTAGAGGGGGGCAGAGGGGGCATGTGCCCCGGGCGCCAACAGAACAAAAGGTGAAGGGGGCGCCAAATTAAGATTTTCTTTGGTGTGTTTGTTATAAAGAATGCATATATGTGGGGGGTGGGGGTGGGGGCGGCAAAATCCATGTTTGCCCCGGGCGCAAAAAAGGCTAGTTTCGGCGCTGATGAGAGTAATTAGGATTTTCACTAAAAAGTGCCAAGTGATTCAAGTTAGCCAAAAGGTATAAAAATTCATATATTTTCAAGCTTTAAAGTTTTATTTTAACAACTTAATATTCTATTATTTTCAAAAAAAATCTTTATTAATGTTTTCCTTGTAGTGTGGTAGGTTTACTAAACTATTAACTATGACCAATTTGCAACAATTTCTTTTAGCCATTTTATAACGTACATAGATAAGCAAAGAAACAACTTGAAAAGAGATACTTCAATCAACCAATCTATCTTTTTTTTTTTTTCGACAACTATCCTGCTAGTCCTTTTTTCTTAAAGTTGTGACTATATATTTGTTTTACGCCGTATACAGATGTGAACTGCACCGAATACAAAATTAATGAATGATGCAATGTACAGTAAAACCTCCGTTACAGACATTTTTCTTATCCCCACTCCCAAAATCTAAATTTTTTGTATGTTTAACCTCTGAATCACGGACATTCCATACATCCAATAGCGGACAGTAATTTTGGCGATAAATGATGAAAAATCATTTTTTAACGAGAAAAGGAAAAGAAAAATAAAAACGTCTAAATTTAACAGAGCAATATGTCATTTATTCGTTTATTAAATACACTTTTTGAGTATAATTTCATGGACATTTTCTGTTTTTGCTCTGATGTTGTTTAAATATATAGCATGGGATAAAACTACCCCGAACTATACCTTCTACAGAGCCTGACCAACTTGGACATTTATTTAACTCTTTCAGACATTTTTTTAGTTAATTGTACAGTTTTCAGCTTTGATTATACATTTTTCAGATTTAATTGTAGACACTTTAATTATTTTTAAAGTTATATATATATATATAAATTCATGGTACTTTTCGCTCGCATATGTAATATCATTTTTGTTTTCACACTGTACGTATCATTGATTTTTCATTTAATTTAGCTGCCAGATTATTGTATTTTGTAACTTGTTTGTACAATTTGTTCTCTGTATATACGATCATCAAATTAATAGACTTTTATGTATGTAAAATGCCTTGATATATTAAAAAAAAAAAAAAAAAAAAGAGTAAGGGAAGAGAAAAAAAGGGATTGTTTAATAGATTTTCTAAGTTGCATATAATTATTATTTCGTGCTAGGGCTTGTCTTTTAATTTTATTTTATTTTGTATTTTTTAAGGCTTGTAGTTTTGAGCCTATTGTCTTGGTTTTGATTTGTCTGGTGCTGACAGGGGTTGTTTTCCTCTGAGGGGAACACACCTATGCCATATTTTGGTTGGTGCCTCGGATGGGTGATCGAGCAATGTGTCACAGATTTTGTGATCACAGATAAATGTAGGGGATGGACTGAGGGAAAATCCTCCCTAATTCCAGAATTGAGGAGGTAGCCTGGGAGGGACATTCCTGAAGAACTTTGAAAATTCTCCCCCTGAAGATTTGAGATTTTATGCTTTTAATGGTCAAAAAGTGAAATTTCTCCATGGAACTCTAACATGTCCCTTCCCCTCGGAGCCACTGGAATTTCTCCTGCAGAAAAATGTCTTAATTCAACATTGCACACATCCGAGAAAGATTTAGGATTTTTTGCTCAATTAATCTCTAGAAGTATAATTTTTTTCATCAGCAGAATTCCATAATGCATACACCACTTTCTCTTTCGTTTCGAATTCATATAAGTTAACTTCGATTTTTTTTCGTTAGAATGTAATAAACAGTGGATAAAGGTATACAAAATTTTAGTTCAATTTTATTGCTTAAAAAATATCTTTAATTTGATTAATCATATAATAGAGATTACATATAAAGTCAGTTAGGACATATAAAGTCAATTAATTGAACATTGAGCATTTCTTAGTAGTTTTTGAATCTCTGAGCTTCTCCCAATAACGGACATCTCCGAATAGCGGACAGTTTCTGTGCTCCCTGGGTGTCTGTTATTTAGAGGTTTTACTGTATAAGAATATCTTTTGAGAATGGTTGCTGCCTTATTAGAGGAAAAATTGTGGTAGCAACTATTTGTTTTAAAAAGATAACAACTTAATGAATTTATGCAAGCTCGACAAGCAATGGTATTTACACGAAAAAATTCTGCTTTTGAAATGGACAACCCAAACACCTGAGATTAATCGTATAGAAAATCTATAGAAATAAGTTGGCAAATGTGTGCGGAGCTATAAATATTCAAACTTAGTCAAAATTTCCAAAAAATTTCAAGAAATATGGAAAAAACGTACCATAGATGATCTTTAACCATTGAATGTATAGTTAAATGTCACAAATGATTTTATGAAATTCGAATCAGTACTCATTACTAAAGACAAAAAGAGGAAATACTAATTGTAAATGTTGTTGATCACCGTAATTTTCTATTGCAGTATCATTTTTTTTCCAAACTTGCGTATGTGGCCGGAAACTTTTGAGAACATCCGTCTTCTTGTACTTAATTTTGTCAATTAAATTTATTAATATTTAAATGTTATTCCATAAATAGGTTCCTAATATTATGTCAATAAAATGTATAAGTATCACTTTGAGATTCCTCTTCATATGAGTATACTTACAAATTAACTAAAAAATTTTGCTGGCCGAAACTTTTGACTGCCACTGTAGCTATCTTAATATTTGTTGACTTTATATTTAATTATTTTTATATTAAAATTTAGAATAAGCTTCAGTAAAAATCTGACTTGTTAAGTCTATACAGGTAATGATTTTTATGTTTTGTAAAGGTTATGTATACTCTTTGTTAATTCAACATTATTCTAATTTAGGGAAAAAATATCCAACTCAGCATTTGAACTCAGGACCTTGGCTTCATGGAACTCTTGAGTCACACATTGATAATCTCATGTTAATGTTCAACACATGAGAAGGATTTTATACTTCCTGAAAAATGCAGCATAGTAGTATCACATATTAGGTGATTTACACCAAAATCTAGTCAAAAACAGCTTCTGTCAACTTCTAATTCAATCTGAAGTTTGACGAAACCCTTGCATTAGTTTCTGAGATTGAGCTGTTTTAGAAATCTTAAAAAGCAATCTGCATAACAGCACTACTTGTTGGATGATGTACACCAAAAACTAATGAAAATCAATTTTTATCTGATATTAACTGAATCTGAAGTTTGATGAAAATACGTGCATTAGTTCTTGAGATAGAGCTATTGCAATAATCCTGAATAATTCAGCATAGCAGCGCCACCTTTTGACCTATTTGCATCAAATTATATCAAGGACTAACTGAATCTAAAATTTTTATGAATAGAGCTATTGTGGAAAATAAGAATAATACAGTATTGCAGCATCACTTGTTGAGCAATATACACCAAAACTAATCATTTCCAGTTTATATCATGATCTAACTGAATCTAAAGTGTTGTCAAATTCCATGCATTTGTGAGATAGAGTACCTAGAAAAATTTTGTCCCATACACACTCATAAAGTGACACACAAACATTTTCTAAAACTCATCAAATCATGTTCAGGAGCTTTGTTAAAACGTGTATGTCCATCGAAAACTAAAAGTTGAAAATTTTCATGAATTCAATGCTTTCTTGTAAAGATAGAAGAAAGTAAAAAATGACTCTATCAAGTGATCAATATCAACTGTTCTACACAAGAATAATAACTGCTTAAAGAAATTGGAGTTGAAACAGAATTTTTTAAAAGAATCCTTGCCTATGTTCAACACTTCGCCTGACTGAAGAGGCCTCTTCAGCTGTTAATGCATTGCCATCTCAGCTATCCTGGATAAGTGTGATGGATATAATTCAATCAGATATCCTTTTCCAAAATTGTTGTCATAAAAACACCAGAAGGTACAGATAATAGGCAGAGAGTATATGCTGAAATCAAAAACGTCAAGTTTTGAATGTACACTAAAGTATTATTTGAGTCATAACAGAGGATATACGAGTTTCTTTAAAATTCCATTTCCACTATATTCCTGATCCTTTTGATAATGGCATCTGGTCTGCTATCTGAAACAATCAACAGATTGAATCACATGTAATGAAATTCTTAGTAAATGTCTTATATGTAATTACGCTTTATTTAACACAAACGCGGACTTTTACTTTTCAATTTTAAGTTACAGACAGATGGACAGACAAACTGTCTTTATTGTGTCGACACGGTATTTTTTATCTTTAATGACTTTTATGGAAAGAGGACTGATGTCTTGTAAAGCAGGAACTTTTGCCTCAAGTTAGATTGAGCTCCTTATCATTTGATCCATTGTTCATTTTACCTCATTCTATTGTGAATAAACTGCACAATTATCCTACATGAAAGATTTTGTAGAATTCAGTGAAAGGCTGGGAAAGCAAGCGTGTGTATGCTGCCTTAGGCTGGGATTTGTACCAGTTAGAAAAACTGTGTTGAATTAATGAAGTATAAGTGTTGAAATTTGTATTTTAAGTCTACTACCGAATACAAATAATTTTCTAGTGTGTATGTGTGGAAGTTTCTTTGGCCACCTGCTGAATTCAACATTGTTTGATATACAGTCAGACCTCGTTATCCCGACACCTGTTTTTCACGTCATTCTGCTTACCACGTCAGTTTTTCAAAGTCCCGATTTTCTGTATACGATTTTAATGTAAATAAACTCCGGATTTTACGTCGCTGAATAATTTTTAACTCCGGATATCCCGACGGTTTAGGAAAGCTGTCCATTTTTTATAATCCATCTTATAAGTGCATAAGTTAAGCGATAAGAAAAGATTTTAGCCAGACTTTTCTCAAAAGTGTCTTAAGTACCATTTGACATAAAGGAGAAACTTTTTTCAATCATTTACCTCATTAAAGAACCCCACACATTATGGATGACAGAATCAGTGAAGGAGAGATTTCTTCCTGCGCGTTCTCTATCTTTCAATCCACATTTTATCCGTAGTATTTTAAAATGTTTACGGCAAACTGGCATGTTGGTTTCATCCAAGTTAATCAGATGTTGAGAGTATAGAAAGTAATGAATAAGACATTCCTCTTCCAATATTATTTAAAGAGTTGTTAGATCGTGAAATAAAAATAACGGGGGCTGTCCAGATATATATCGATTTTCATAAGGATGTCACCCCATCACTCACTAGATGCAATGATTTCTAAAAATTCAGAAATTTCTTCAGACTTTTGTCAAGTATAAAGAGGGCTACGGGCGATTATCCTTTCTTAAATTTGATAAATGAGTTTTTGTCTAGAATAATCCGATTCGCTTTAAATTTTGGATGTAGGTTCTTTCTGATAAGGCTAATCTCTGAATAATTTTGGAAGTTCAATGGTTAAGTATAAAAGTGGGGGAGAACTCCTTAAATTATATAAATGGGTTTTTATGACGAATTATCCGATTTGCTCAAAATTTTGGATATAGGTTTTTTATATGATAAAGCATTTCCCTGATTAATTAAGAGGGTTCATTGATTAAGTATAGAAAGACGAAATGGGGGGAGCTATTTCCCCTCTTAATTTGTTTTCGAAAATCATTAACACTTGAAAATACAAGGCTGCAATATACCATTAGTATGCGTAGCTTGTGAACTCAATGCCATCAGTTTAACTGCGCAATATTCTTTTTTTTAATTTATTCTCTTGTGTTTGATACCTTGGGTTTTGTGCTGTCTATCTTACTAGGACTAACATAATCGAAAAATCAACGCTGGAAACAGCACGTAGAAGTAGTACAAATTTTGAGTTCACTTTTTAAGTAAAGATCGGAAATTTGTTTTTAATTCGTAAAATCGTTAAAACCAAGGAAGCAATCAATTTAAAAATTTCAAATATTTTATAAACACATCTACAAATGTTAAATAAGCCGTGTGAATTGGATTTGGGGCAGAATGGAGAGGTGAAGAAATTTGCAAAACTGATGCATTTCACAGAATAAATTCAGTTCAGATGTGTTTTTTTGACCGATCCCTTAGTTAAACATCATTTATTAAATATAACAATTTCAAGGAGGAGGGTTAACATGAATTAGGAGTCCATTTAAGGGAGAAAAGAGAGAACCCACTGGGGGAGAGGGATTTTCAAAGTTCCTCATGTGATAGAGAGTTAGAAAGGCCAGTGATCACTTAATCATGTTATGCACATCCCGTGCCCTCCCACCCCCTTTTGCCCTCTGTGAATGGACTTTTCTAAATTTTGCTGATGTCCTTAATGTGGTATATCATTGAAAAAAACCTGTGACCACTGAATCATGATATGCACCTCCGGTGCTCCACGGCCTTTCTTCCCTCCACGAGTGAGCACTCTTCTAAGTTTAGCCAATGCCCATAATGTAATGTATTATTTAAAAGGACTGTGACCACTTATTCATGTTATGCACCTCAGTTGCCGCCCGGGGGACTATACTAAATTTTGCGACCCCCCCCCCATGTAATAAATTGTTGGAAAAAAGTTGTAACCACTTAATCATGTTATGTCCCTCCTCCCACTTCGCTGTCCCGGGGGGCACCTTTTCTAAATTTTCCTGACACCACTCATGTGATATGTTGTTGGAAAGACCTGTGACCGTGTTAATCATATGCATATTCGGTTACCCCCACTTTGGCTCCCCAGGGGGAAGACTTTTCTGAATTTTCTCGATATCCCACATGTGATATATCTTTGAAAAGGCCTTTGACCGCTTAATCATGCTATTCACCTACAGTGCTCCTCCCTCTTTGTCTCTCTGGAAGCAGACACTTCTAAATTTAGCCAGTGTTCCTCATGTAATATATCGTTTAAAAGACCTGTGACCGCTTAATCATGCTATGCACATTCGGTGCCTCTCTTTTCCCCTGTTGCGGAAAACTTCTGAATTTTGTCAACACTTCTCATGTGATGTATTTTTGGAAAGGCCTTTGATCGCTTAATTATGATATGCACCTCCAGTGCTTCTCTCTCTTTTGTCCATCTGTGTGTATACACTTTTCCAAATTTAGCTAGTGTCCCTCATATAATATATCGTTTGAAAGGCCTGTGAACGTTTATTTATGTTATGCACATCCGTTGTCCCCCTGGGCATTTTTCTAAATTTTGTCGGCATTCCTCATGTAATAAATTGTTGGAAAGGCTGTAATCACTTAATCATGTTATGTCCTTTCTCCCAGTTGGCTCCACAGGTGGCAACTTTTCTAAATTTTCCTTAGACCACTCACGTGATATGTCGTTGGAAAGATCTGTGACAATTTAATCATGTTATGTACACCCGGTTTCCTCCCCCCTTTGTCTTCCAGACTTCTGAATTTTGTCGACATCCCTCTTGTGATATATCATTGAAAAGGCCTGTGATCGCCAAATCATGATATGGATCTCCAGTGCTCCTCCCCACCTTTGTCTCTCTAAGCGCAGTGTGTTCTTTTCTTAATTTAGCAAATGTCCATCTTGTAATATATCGTTCAAAAGACCTATGACCGCTTATTAATGTTATGCAACCCCTTTGTCCCCCTGGGCATTTTTCTAAATTTTGAGAGCGCTCCTCATGTAGTAAATTGTTGGACCACTTAATCATGCTATCTCCCTCTCCCCACTTTACCGTTCCAGGCGGCAACTTTTCTAAATTTTCCTGAGACCACTCATGTGATATGCCATTGGAAAGACCTGTGTTCACAAATCAGGTTCTTTTCATCCGGTGCCTCTCCCGCCTTTGCCCGCGGAGGCAGACTTCTGAATTTTGTCGATATCCCTCATGTAATATATCAATGGAAATGTTTGTGACCGGTTAATAATGATACGCACCTCCAGCGTTTCTCCCCCATTTGCTCTTCTGGGAGTGGGCATTTTTCTAAATTTAGCCAATGCTCTTTATATAATATGTCGTTTGAAAAACCTGTGAGCACTTATTCATGTTATGCTCCTCCGAATCCCCCTGGCACGTTTCTAAATTTTGCGGCACATCTTATGTAATAAATTGTTGGAAAGTCATTAAATCACATTATGTCGCTCATCTCTAATTTGCCGACCCAGGGGCCAACTTTTCTTAATTTATCCGAGGCCTCGTATGTGATAAATCGTTGGAAAGGCCTGTGACCGCTAAATCACATTATGCACATCCGGTTTCTTGCACCCCGAAAGGAAGACTTTTTTCATTTTGCCGACGTCAATCATGTAATATATCATTGGAAAGGCTTGTGACCACTTAATCATGATATGCACCTCCGGTGCTCCTTCCCTTTTTGTCCCACTTGGGCACTTTTTATAAATTTAGCCGATACCCCTCATATAATATACCATTTTAAAGGCCTGTAACAGCTTATAATTGTAATGCACCTCCGGGGTAACTTTTCTAAAATTTCCTGAGACCAAACACATGGTGTAACGTTAGAAAGCTCTGGGCAGTGGAATTGAAGAATTTTGCAGAGCGTGCGCGACAGGCCTACTATACGGTGCCAAGGGCAGCAGGAACCCGGTTCGAGGCTCCTTCGTTTCGAAATTTAATCTGAATTCAAAGCCCCCGATTAAAAATTTTATTTTACATGACCTTGCAGAGCATGCGCAGCACGCCTACTATACGGTATCGTATGCAGTGGGGATCCAGTTCGAGGTTCGTTTTTCGCTAGATTTAATATGTATTCACGGAACCCGATGTAATTATTCGGCAGTGAGTATGCAGCACGCTTGATCTACGTACTGTAAACAGCAGGGACCCGTTTCGAGATTTACAAATAAATTAGAGGCCCGGTGACAGGCGAAGCCATCTAGTACTAATATATAAGTGAATAGCATACTTTTAAAGAAATGAAAATATTTTATTTAAAAATGCAATTCATAAAATATTTGAACTTATATAACTTAGGATACAAACTGTACATTTTTAAAAAAAGAATGTTCGCAAGTCAGTACAAAAAATAAATATTAAAAGACAAACTTTCTACATTTCAGAGACCCTTGCTACAGTGTCTAGAAATATACAGTGCGGAAATCGCATATATCTGTAATGCTTTATAATGCATGACAATATTACATCCTTTTAGACTGTACTGCCATCGAATTTATTCCTTTAAAAAGTAAACATAAAGCATTAATTACAGTATCTAACAATATATTGGTGTTAAATAAATTAAAAATAACTTCCGTTCATTTCTAATAGTTCAAGAGCCGATAGTATAAAAACCTATGTCATCGATTTCAAGAAAAAACCTTCATTTTATGAAAGAGTAGTAATAGGGGGACCTAATGATCCATGTCTGTCGGAAGTGAAGTGTTATAAGCCAAAAGATATAAGTGGTATAAGCCAAAAGTTAATACCACTAGGGGTTCACTTGTATGTTCGACATTTTGCTTGTCCAATAAATAAAGGTATGAACACAGTTAAAACTGGGAGCAGGAATTTGAAGCGACTTTGACTCTTCGTGTAACAGTACTTTTAAAGTGCTATTACACGTAAAAATTTCAAGCATTTCATTGGCTGTTTGAGAAACAACTTTTCCATCTTCAGATTTCCTAGCATTTGATTGGCTGTTACGGGCCATAGGTTTCATTCCAGGCTTCAAAGACGCTACGGCACAAAAGAATCGCTTACTTTTCAAGTGACTCCCATGGAGTAATGGGATAACAGGGATAACCGCCGAGAGGACCCAGCTGTCGTTCCGGGGGGAAGGCGGCGAGATCATAGAAGATAGAATAATATAGACAACCCTTATTTTTGAAGCGAGTTTGACTCCTCGTGAAAGAGCACTTTTAGGATATCTAGTGTCAGTGATATTGCGTAGCGCTAGCAATAAATTTCATCCCCAAAAGCACTTGTTAAATCCAGCTATCACGATAGCAATCCCATTAAATGAAACAGTTGAAAAGGGATAACACAAGGCCCAGCACGCTGTAAAAAATTCTTCCCTTTTGCTGCATCGTCACTCCATCGCTCTTATACAGTATCTCTATTTTGACCAATGAGAATGCTCCATAATACATCGAAGTAATCGTTTCCTATAAAAGCGATGGAGTGACGATGCAGCAAAAGGGTCAAATTTTTTACGGTGCACAACAGATGACATCGAAATTCGAAGACCCTGATGAGGCATGGTAATTTATTACACACGGAATATTTTGGCGAATCCGATATTCAGAAAGATGTCTGCAACCAGAATGGTACGCAAAGTGACGTGTCCATATTAGCCGAAGCCAGTTCGAATTCACCATGAACAACAGATACTATAAAAACATTAATGGACCTTATGCACGTGACGTTACACGCCAGAGCTGGCGATATGCTAACCTGTTATTCTAGTCACTGCACCGCCAGAATGCCTGAATGCGCAGGCGCAAACATCGCTAGCAGACGATTTCAGCCTTTCTGGATACATTTTAACAGAAAATGTACAAATTTAGAGAATTTTCTTGCAAGCAGAACAACAATTTTGAATTTATATTATAATATATTAAGTATATGATGCTTCAACAAAGAATTTTTTCCGGTATTTCTAACAAAGAAGCATTAATAATTTACACTCCATAGACTGCTATGGTAAATACCGCCAGCAGACGAATTTTAGCCTCGACCTCAGGTTGTGTGCATAAGGTCCATTCTGCGTTCCGCATACAATATGTTACTGGCGTTACGCATACAGGGGATATGGCCTTATTCCTCGGGTACAAAGTTCGAGAGGTATCATGCATAAACAAGCAGAATGGAACAAATCGGATCTCCAGACAGATTTGAACACAATATCGTGTCTTTGACATTACGCATTGAAGGAAGTGAGTAAACCCCTAGGGTACCAGTCGACTTTGCCCACAAATGGCAACAGTGAACAATCACGCCTTTGCAGGTATATACCCTCCAAAATCGATA
Source organism: Maratus speculifer (assembly GCA_964019185.1). Taxonomy (NCBI): domain Eukaryota; kingdom Metazoa; phylum Arthropoda; class Arachnida; order Araneae; family Salticidae; genus Maratus; species Maratus speculifer. The sequence continues at coordinate 247,283,717 of OZ025290.1, read as the reverse complement.
TACCCGCAGCTAATGTACTATGGGTGAAGTCCACACTACCTAATGCCATTAGCACTCTACTTAAAGACCTACATGCGTAACGGACAGTTTGAGGTAGCTCATCTACACTGGTAAAAATCTGCTGCATTTTGCTGCAACGCACTCCACGGCTTGTATATAATATCTCTATTCCAACCAATGAGAAAGCTCCATTTCACGGCCAAGTAACCATTTTCTATACAAGAAGGAGAGTGCGTTGCAGCAAAATGAAGCAGATTTTTATCAGTGTAGACAATAGGCATGAATGAAGGTGGTACAAGATCAAAACTCAAGACCGTAGTTAGAATCAAATTAAGCCAACACATGCCACACGATGTAAAAGGGAGGCGGCTGCAGAAGAAATAAATGCTGAAGCCAATGAGTACTAAACGCCGTGCCACCAAGAAAAGAGTCTCATCACTCGAGTACTGAGAGGCACAAACAAGGGATTCCAAATAGCTGGAAGCTATTTAAATTCACAGTGAAAAGAGACATTTAACTCTGTGCTTCGTACGCAGCATGAAGTAAGAAGAAAGTTGCCGTCAAAATCCCTTTAAGAAAAATTGGCTTTTCAAGAGCAAACTTTTCTTTTCAATATCCCTTCGCTCATCAGGCCTCTGCCCTTATCTTATGTTAGTAGCTGCGGTATCGAAGGGAAAATAAAGAGAGGGCGTATGTCTTTGAAAAGCCGATTTTTCCTACAGGAACAATAGCTGGCGAGGTTTTGTGATTAGGCACTCCCTTCTATCCACGGTCAGTATCCGCTATCCGCACTTCATTGTTGCTAAAGAATAAACTTCAAATTAGACAATCTCCTGAAGAGAGAAGTTGGTCCCATCCAATGGGCATCTTTTACAGGTGTGTGTGGATGCGAATTAAGACACCCACACAATCGGCAGTCAAAAGCGACCAAATTTGCTTCCCATTGATTAACAGAAAGCCAAATACGAACATTAACCCAGCAAACTGGGTCCAGATATTGCTATGAATCCCCACACATTTATTATGAATTTTAATATTCTGAACTTTCATTAAATTTTTTCCATTCTTTATACAAAACAGTTAGGACGACAAATGCCTGAAAAGAGAGGATTCCTTCTCTTCCCAACGCCCGCAGAACAAAGTTGGTGCTATCTCAACCCATCCCATCATCCTTGTTCCCCATCGAGGACACTTTTTACGGGCCTACGGGGCTGAATGATCAAAGCACCACGCCGCCAATCGCCTTCGAGCGTAGGAGGTTGTGGTTTCGAATCCCACTGGCTCCATTGCATTCTTTGTGTGGAGCTCTTGGCTGTATATCTCTTGTGTTGTAAAATTTTCCTTGTGTTGTCTCGTCCCTGTATATTGACGATGACTTACAAGCGGCCTTCATGTCGAGCACACAAGTCAGATGTATGTTGTTCAATAAGTAAATAAAACACTGCTTAGGCCCGCCACACATCAGGGAGAGGCGTCAAAAATCGTGCAACAGGACGCAGTAAAACCGGTTTTTCCTTTGTTATTAGGGGGAAATTGTCGCATGTCGCACGTATTTTCGTTCAATGTTTCACTAGTGTTTGGCGAGCCTTACTGTTTCTGGTCTCCTTCCGTACTTAAGTGAACGGTTCATAATTGGAACCACAGGATCCTCTTCATCTTCTCCACTTAATGGGCAGAGTGACGTCCGTCAGTAGGACAAGTTATGGAATAAAAATGTCTAACTTTGCCATAATTTGGATATGCACGTTTGTCTGAGCGCAATCTGAGCATACTTCTTCGTCAATGTTACATAAAGACAAGCTACCTAGCAAAAGTGGTTCGATTACAGACATAAAGGGGTTGGCAAATATTAATGAGGGTTACTTTCAATTACATTACGTATGGTAATTGGAACAAAGCGGCTCGGCCATCGTTTTGTTCCGATCACTGTCCAAAGAGGATCCATTCTGTGTGACATTTAAAAGTCATGAAGGCCGGGATACAGACAGACTTTCCGCTGTTAGAAAATGAGATTTACAAATGAGAAGCCTGTATTTTTGCAGGAGTTTCACTGCTCTGCAAAGTTCAGGCTTCCGATTTTCCGGCCGAAATAGCCTTGTATTTCGTTGATCGTGTTATGATGGATAATTTAAATAAATAAAAATTTCCGTAACTCGACGATTAAGGTTTCTTTCTTCCTTAAAAGTGCTATTACACGAGGGGTCAAAATCGCTTCAAATTTCAGGCTTCTCTATGTTATCCAATGGTTCCTGAGAAGTCGATTATCTTGTGTCAAGCGTCTTTCATGCTTGGAACGAAGCATGTCGCCTGTAACAGCCAATCAAATGCTTGGAAATCTGAAGATGGAAAAGCCCTTTCTCGAACAACCAATGAAATCCTTGTTGAATTCAGACATTTTTCTCCGGGAGGGACTTCAATGGCTCCGGTTGGGACATTATAGAGTTTCTTGGGAAATTGTACTTTTTGACCATTAAAAATGCAAAATTAAAATTTTTCCGGGGGGGGGGGAATGTCTCCCAGGGCCACTTCCTGAATTCAACACTGAATGAAATGTTTAGAAAACGATAAAAAGCAGGCGGTTTTTGCTGCTTGAAACTTTTACGTGTAATAGCACTTTAACAGTTTCCCATATATTTCAGTCGCTGTCCCGAGCGCACTTTTCTATCCTTCGCGATCTTCCGCGGTAGGAACGGGAAGTTCCTACAGCGGAAGATCGCTCTGTGCGTATGCTCGGACAAAAACTTTTGTCCGAAATATGGCTAATCTATATTCCAGATTTCGCTATTCTCGCCTGGAAAAATTTGATATAGCGAGTGAGACAAATTAAGCAGGTTCGCAAGATAAAGGAAGGCTCGTTAAAATTGCTAATACACGTAAAAATTACAAGCGACAAAAACCGTTTTCTAAGCAGATTTCCAAGCATTTCATTGGTTGTTACGGGCGACTCGCTTCTTTCCAGCCGTTAAAGATGGTCCGGTATAACAGAGTAGCTCTCTGTCCGAGTGACTTCCCTGAAGCCATAGGATAACATAGAGATTCATAGAATTTGAAGCGACTTTGACTTCTCCTATAATAATAGATCTTTTCGATGCTTTGCTATTCGCTTTAATTAGAGTGTCAGGTCACTCTAGCGATCTAAACTGAAAGGTAGTGCGGGAGCCAGCCTTTTTCATTAGTCTCGGAAAAAATAATCTTTACACGGCGACTGGTGCAAAAAAGCGTGCCCATCGTTTTGTGCCAATCACTGTGCAAAGATTATCCGCTTTGTGCATGTTAAAGGTCAAGAACTGGCCTTGTATGTCGTTGATCGCGAGCCAAGTCAAGCATCTTGGTGAATCTGCCGTTATCGCCACACTAATAGTCGTTAATTTATACAGGGTGTATCTAAACTACTGGGCAAAACTTTAAGGGGTGATAGTACGCATCAAGACAAATAATATTAAATGGGAAACTAAGGGTCCCAAACGTCTTCCGAAGGAGATAGGCGCCATCAAAGTTTAGGGTCCAAAATTTGAAATGATTATAAAAAACGAAAAAATTGGTCGATTCGTTTGCGGTTTTCACGAAAATTATTCTTTATGTCAATATTGTCTTGAAAATAAATTATAAAGATAATTTTCAAAAAATGCCGATAGAGGGCGCTTTAGACTTTGGAGTAACGGACAACTATTTTTAACTGTTATTTTTTGCATCTCATTAAATTTTTTTAGAAGTAAAAAAATTTGCAAAAGCTTAGACTTAAATTTTGAACTCAAATTCTAAATCATTGGGAGGAGTTAAGAAGCACAAATTGAACTGTGTTCAGGAGAGGAAGTGTTACCCTGCCCACCCTACGAACACAGTTCAATTTTTCGCTACTTAATTACTCACAACGATTCAGATTTTGAGCTCAAAATTTAAGTCTAAGCTTTTAAAACATTTATTTAGGTAAAAAAAAAAATAAATGTTAAAAATAGTTGTTGGTTACTCTGAAGTTTAAGGTGCCCTCTAACGGAATTTTTTGGAATTTATCTTTAAAATTTATTTTCAAGGAAATACTGACATAAAGAACGGTTTTGGAGAAAACCGCAAACAAATCGACCAATTTTTTCGTTTTTAAAAATCATTTGAAATTTGAACTTCCCCACCCCCATTGAACACAGTTCAGTTAGCGCTACTTAACCACTCTCAACGATTCAGATTTTCAGCTCAAAATTTAAGTTTATGTCTAAGCTTCTAAAAAAATTTAATGAGATGAAAAAAATAACGGTAAAAAAAGTTGTACGTTACTCCAAAGTCTTAAGCGCCCTCTATCGACATTTTTTTGAAATTTATCTGTATAATTTATTTTCAAGACAATACTGACATAAAGAATAATTTTAGTGAAAACCGCAAATCAATGGACCAATTTTTCTGTTTTTTATAATCATTTGAAATTTGAACCTACCCACTCCCATTGAACACAGTTCAGTTTGCGCTATTTATCCACAGATTTTGAGCTCAAAATTTAAGTTTATTTCTAAATTTCTAAAAAAATTAATGAGATGCAAAAAATAACGGTAAAAAATAGTTGTTCGTTACTCCAAAGTCTAAAGCGCCCTCTATCGGCATTTTTTGAAACTTATCTTTATAATTTATTTTCAAGACAATATTGACATAAAGAATAGTTTTCGTGAAAATCGCAAACGAATCGACCAATTTTTCCGTTTTTTTATAGTCATTTCAAATTTTGGACCCTAAACTTTGATGGCGCCTATCTCCTTCGGAAGACGTTTGGGACCCTTGGTATCCCATTTAATATTATTTGTCTTGATGTGTACTATCACCCCTTAAAGTTTTGCCCAGTAGTTTAGATACACCCTGTATAATTCATCTAATGATTAGATTCAATATATATCATATTCTATCAACAAGTTCGCAATTGGGTGATCATTTTGTTTGTCTACCAGTTTTGTTGTTTTTGATTGGCTGTATTCAAATTGGAGGAATTATGTGATTGGAGTTAACATAACGCGATCGTTCAGGCAACACTGTTAAAAAATCTGCAGCTTTCGCAATAATGTCTATCCACCGCTGTTATAGAAAACAGTTTCTTGACTATGTTATGCAGTATTCTCATTGGTCAGAATACAGGTATTCTTTAAAAGCAATGGAGTGACTATGGAGCAAAAGTTTCAAATTTTTAACAGTGAAGCATCAGAGACTCTAAAATGTGTGTTTTCCATATTATAAACAAAAAATCCAGTCGAAGCTTGTATCGCGAGCGTATATCATTATCCTCTTACAAAGGCACCTTATCCCGTATGTACCAGGATCATACGTACAGTTTAATTCTAAAACATCTATATTTATTTCTCGTATACGCATCGCCATTAAAGAATTTTGCCGGCACTTTGTTATTTATAAAGGCAGATTGTGTTTATCGACCATTGCGTTATCAGATATTTGGAAGTTACACTGCGAAACTAAAGGTTATGAAATATAAGTCTAAATAAAAAAATTGCATGTAAATGAAGACTACTCCGAGATTAAGCTTACAAATGTTTTAGGTGTTCCACATACGAGGTAGACACGCGACGTAAATCGTGAGACAGGAGACGAATTCTGCTATTTAAACCGGTTTTTTCTTTGTTAACAGAGTGGAATTATCTTCTGTCTCACGCTTTTTTATTGCATGTCTTCCTGATGCGCATCTTAGAAATGTAATGTAAGCAGTTAAACTCAGTTCTTCGTTCAGTGGTTGCTAGAGATTGCGGCCATACATGCATAATAACTGGGATGGAAAAAAACAAATCGCCAAGACAGTCCAAGAGTCGACCGCACAAAACCATATGTCATCGAGCACAAGAAAAAATCCTTCATTTTATGATAGAGTAGTAATTGGGAAATCTAATGATCCATGTCTGCCGGAAGCGAAGTGGTATATAAGCCAAAAATTGATACCACTAGTGGTTCATTCGTAGGATTACACTGTTAAAAATTTGACCCATTTGCTGCATCGTCACTCCACCGCTTTTACAGAAAACGGTTTTTTACTGTGTTATGGAGCATTCTCATTGGTCATAAAAGAGGTATTCTCTAAAAGCTGTGGAGTGACGCTGCAGCAAATGGGTCAAATGTTTAACAGTGTAGCATTGTGTTTTCCTGCACCCAGTTTTCCATGTTTTCATACTTTCGATTGTACGGCAAACACAATGCCAAACCTATTACTACTCTTCTATAAAACAAAGCATTTTTTCTTGTCCTCGATGACATTGGGTTTTGTGTGGTCAACTCTTGGACTAAGTGTTTGTTAATGTGTATCTCTCTTCCAGATTAGTATTGTCGAATTCTTGAATGTAGTAATTTGTCTATGAGTAGAAGTGTTTTGGAAGACATACGAAGGTATATGCCGTATATCTTTTGATATTTTTAAGAAGCTCCGTATACACTCTGTTTCTCAAACATAGTAGCATAAATTTTAGCTACACTGTTAAAAATTTGCAGCTTTTGTTCCATAACCACTCCATTGCTTTTACAGAATTTCTATATTCTGATCAATGAGAATGCTGCATAACATAGTCAAGTAGCTGTTTTTCATAATAGCGGTGTTGGAGACAAACAGTGTATGAATGTTGATGACTCTAGCGTATAACCTTTGCCTGTGCGCATATATAAAATTATTTAATGAGTACAATATTGATTATGCGAGATTATCGGTTATAAACTCGATTTTGAATGTTGTTATTAGTTTTGATATAGATCACATCATTGCTTCTACGGACATAGCACTTTTCCCTATTACTGATTCCATTCTAACCGTACTGAAATTATACGACACCGCAGAGAATCCGGTCCTGCTGCTATGAAGTGAATATGCCCAATTTGGCAAAGACGTATAGTTAACTTAAGAGAAATAAAAGTTTTAATTGTTAAAGTTATTTTAAACAAAATCTCGATATGTCTACCACAGACACCGCTGCTCCCCCCCCCCCAAAAAAAGTGGAAAAAATCAAGATAGTAAGGAAAAATAATAAGAATATATAGGAATTTAAAAAATAGAATACTCATACTGAAAAGAAAATTATATTTAAGATAATTTATTGAAATATGATATGTGAAATTACTCGACAAACAAAATATTTCTTTAACAATTAAGTCAATTATAAAAAAAGAAGCGTGTATGCTAGTATTTTTTTCCACAACTAGGGGGGCTCCGCCCCCCTGCTCGCTACGCTCGCCAACCCACCACTTCGTTACTTCGCGATTCCAAGTTGTAGACTACTCCAGGTTGCTGCGCTCGCCAATACCTCATGGTATGAATAAGCAGTTGCAGACTTTACAAATGATGTGTCACACGACTGGTGTTGTAAAGAAATTAAAAATGTGCCCCTCTTGGGGGAGGCAGAGTGGGGGATGATACACAAGATATCCATAATATGAATAAGCAGTTGCAGATCTTTCAAATGATGTGTCACATGACTGGTGTTGTAAAGAAATTAAAAATATGCCCCTCGCTGGGGGGACAGAGTGATGCTCACACAAGACATCCATAATATGAATAAGCAGTTGCAGGCCTTTCAAATGATATGTCACACGACTGGTGTTGTCAAAAAATTAAAAATGTGCCCCCCCCCCTGAGGGGGCAGAGTGAGGGGAATGACACACAAGACATCCATAATATGAATAAGCAGTTGCAGACCTCTCAAATGATGTGTCACACGACTGGTGTTGTTAAGAAATTAAAAATGTGCCCCCCCTGGGGGGGTGCAGAGTGGGGGTGACACACAAGACGTCCATAATATGAATAAGCAGTTGCAGACCCCTCAAATGATATGTCACGCAACTGGTGTTGTAAAGAAATGAAAAATGTGCCTCCCCTGGGGGGCAGAGCGGAGGGGGACACACAAGACATCCATAATAGGAAAAGGCAGTTTCAGACCTTTCTAAAGATATGCAATACCAGTGCTGTGGATAAAATTTTAAAAAGTTTCCCTTTGGGGGGGGGGGGCGGGGGCAAAGTGGTGTGCAGCGCCTCAACATTGTATAATTGGAATGAGCAGTTACAGTCCTTTTAAACTATAGGGGGGCTCCGTCCCCCTGCGTAATCACTTCGCGATTCTGTTTGGTATTGTTTTGCAATCCCGGTTGGAATCGCTTCTCAATGTATAGATGGAGTCCTTTCCTGATTGGTCTATTCAACTCATGGAAGGAGTGGTCGGCCCGGATTCGTTATTTCCAGAAATCTTACACATCAGCATCATTCCAGGAGTCATTCCTTTTAAGGCTAGATTTTTTTTACTATAGAAGGACAATTTGCGTTTTTCCGTTGCATTTTGAAGCAACTGCGTCTTTTCCGCACAGTTTCACGAATTTAATTTTTTTAATTGCACTTTTACAAAAATCGCGTTTTTTCTGTTATCGTTTAATGAAATTTGTTGTTATCTTAAGATCGTTAAGATCTTATAATGATCAAAATTTTTAAAACAATTAGAGTGTGAATGAATATTGATATTCATTTTTATAAGTCATCAGTTCTTTTTCCTCTTTTATTCGTGAGTGAAAGAATGGATTGTGATCCTTGTGTAAAAAAAAAAAATAATAATAATAATAATAATCTTGTTTTATGCTCTTTTTTCTTATTGTTTATTGTATTCTCATCTGTCAGGTTCCTAGAAGGCATCTGCCCTGAATTAGAAAGGAATAACATTTCCTTATCTGAATATTTTATGTATTGTGGGTTGTGTATCCGTGAAGCTCGAAATACCTTTCTTTCTTTTCTATAATAACGAATGACAGATGTTGACACAGGTGTGCAGATGACGCACTCGTTGATGAATGAAAGTGATGGCCGCGGGGCGTGCCTCAGCTGTCATTTAGTATTTAAGTGATGTGTAAACAGGAGATGTCATGACTCAAGGTTGGTATGCGGAATTGAACCAATGGAGGAACTCTAAGAGGCCCTGCTGGGGGAAGGAAGATCTCTGACAAGGTCAACTCTGGACTGAGAGGTTAGACAGTTCTCGCTTGGCGTTGAGACCGATAGGTCGCTCAGGATTTGTGGTCCTGTTGGATAGTGTATATTTTGAGCGTGGGACAAGGCGTCCCGGTGGATAGTGTTATAGGCCGAGAAGTGAGGCCTAGTACCCTTGTGTATTGAGATTCTGCAGTAATCTCTGATAAAGCGTATCGAACGTGCGTTGAGTGTGAGGAAGAAAGTGTAAGTTGAACGGTACACAACCAACGTTTATTGTAGTTAATTTAATGTTGAACCGGATCATCTATATCCGAGTTGTAATTGTATATAGTTGTAAATATTGTTTCTCGTGTACATATCTATATCTTAAATAAACTGTTAGTTCAGTTCATTAACAGCGTCAGTGTTATTTTACCCAATCCTCACAGCAGGTGACCGATATCACCCAATAATATCGGTGGTGGCAGCTTAAACTACCTAGGACATTCTTCTAAGTTTGGTGGACTGAGAGGAGCGTCCGACATCATCTCTTTTGAATTGCTTTATCTACTAAATTTAACACAATTTTATGTTATTTCATTTTACATTTTGTAACAGTACTAAATGCTGTAAATGTCAAGTAAATGGTGTTTAAATAAGCCATATCCAGCATAGCTATTATTTCTATTATCAGGGTAAATCAAATCTACTAACCTAAATTATAAAAAAAAAAAAAAAAAAAAAAAAAAAAAAAAAAAGGTTCTTGAATCAGAAATTTGAATTAATAAGAGAAAACTAAGAAATATCACACAAAAAATAAGACACACCATATAATTATATTAAACACATTTTATGGTTCAATACATGTTTTTTTCTCCTTTTTTAAAAACTTAAATGAAGGTTGGCAGCTATGCATTATGATTTCATTTATTAAAAAGATTAATAGCATTAACTAGTGGTTCAAATAATTACCAACTATTAGATTATTATCAACAACTCCTTCTCCCTACAAGCTGAATTTTAAATGTGTGGATCAATTTGATTTATCTCCATATTAGAAGTATAAAGATTAATATTGATTAAATTACACTTAATACATTAATTTGTTCATAAATAAGAAACCCTTTTGCTTTACAAAGTATTATACAATTTATATGATATATTTATATAATTATGTGTTTTTAAATATTTATATAAAATTATATTTCTATATTATGAATAAATAATTTTAGACTTGGTAGTATCAATTTACATTAAACAATTTCAATATTTATTATTTATATTTACCATACAATATTGAAAGTAATAACATAGAAAACCCCTGTTAACAGACAAGAAATTCTAGCAATTTTAAGATATGCTTATAATTAGAGCTTTCGTGAAATAGACAGATAAAATTAGGAGCGTGAAGGGATATAGTTTGCAAAATATATGAAGGAGAGAAAGATTCATGTTTGGAACGGATCTTACTTTCAGTACTTTACAGTCATGCATTTTTAAATAATTTTAGATTGGACTTACAATAATGTCTATTGTTTATTATATACTTTGTATTTTAAAATAATTCTTAGTTACACATTCTTGTTTAATAATTTTTCTATATATCATTATTCCCAATTTCATGACAGAGTGCGTACATATAACATATTATGGGCATAAATACCTGCATATTTAAAAAAAAAATTAAAAAAATTTTAATGGAAAACATCTTTGCTATGTTACAGGCCAACCCCGATTTTAGGCCAAACTAGATTGGCCTAGGCCAAACCGGTCTATCCTAATGTGCATTTATTTATTTATTTATGCCTAAGTGGGACAAGATCACCAGATCGCTAGGATCCGGTGTAGACCCTATTTGTCCCACCCGGAATGTTCCCCGGCATGTGGGGATTCATTACAATAACTTCAACAAAAAAAAAAAAAAAAAAAAAAAAAAAACATAAAATACATAATATACAGGCTGTATACAACATCAACACAGTGGTATGCGCGCCGGAGACCTGCTCCATCCTCCGACTGCCAAAAGCTCAACAAAGGCTCTAACGCGACAGCGGGCAGTCTTAGGAGAGAACGGTTAAGTGGTAAGATTGGCCAGGTCCATAAGGAAGTGATAAATTTGTGCCAATTGATGGAGTAGTTTTGGGCGGGTTAAGATATTTGTGAGCCAGGTATCTGGGCGGGAATAAGGGTTCTTAAGGTGCCAGGCCTCTGTGAGTGTGCAGAAGAAATAGTAGTGGTCTGGAGACCCTATGGCCCCACACTCACAGAGGTCCGTATCTGAGCGTTTAAAATAATTTAGGTATGTTCTGAATGGACCATGGCCGGAGAGGAATGCTGATGTGGGAGGGGAGAAAGCTAAGAGATTGTATGAGACTTTTGGGATAAGGGAATAGGTGTGCCTGCCTTTGCTTGAGGCATCCCAGTAGAGTTGCCAGTCAGAAAGAATGTTTCTTTTGAGGAAGTGGCGAACATGAGACGGGGGAACAGGAAGGGGGATATCTATGTTTGGACGTGAGGTGGCCTCCTTGGCCAGTGCGTCAGCTAGCTCATTGCCAGCTATGCCGATGTGAGCGGTGACATGGCCGAGAGAGACCCTATGGACGAGAGTTTTTAAGATAACTTTTATCTTAAGCACTAAAGGGTGTTTAGTTCTATGGGCGAATATTTCTTGTAGGCTTGAAAGGCTGTCACTATAAAGGTGAAAAAAAGTAGTATGAGGATAGAGAACAATCCATTCCAAAGCTCGCAGGATTGCGAAGAGTTCTGCTTGGAACACCGAATTGTTATCTCCAATCCTGCAAGCCCACTGATGAATAACAACACTGTCTTTGAAAACACAGAAGGATGATGCTACTCCCGTCTCCGTGTGTGAACCATCGGTGAAAATGGCTGGATTTTTCGAGGGGCTGTAAGAATGCTTATTAACATTAACTTGAAGATAGGATGTCTCATCCGCCGGATGCATAGTCCAGCTGTGGACTTTTCTTTGTAAGAGCAAGTTAGGGAAAAGTGCTGACTGTGTTGGTTCGTGTTCTAAGTGTAGTATTCTGTTTTTCTGAAATTCGTAAGCGAGTGTTAAGTGTATGGGTGGAATGCCAGTAAGTACTGTAAGTGCATCCGTTGAGATAGTTCTATAACCTCTAACCATTTGCAGAAGGAATATGCGCTGGATAGAGGCAAGTTTTTGCTTAGCCACTTTGGTTAGCGAACCTCCCCAAACGCCCACACAGTAAAAGATGATGCGTTCAATGATTATGTGGTACCATGTTTTTAACATATTGGGCTTGATGCCCCATGTTTTTGATGTTAATTTACAGGAATTATGGTAGTAATTTAAAAGTTTAATTTTTAGTGCTTTGATATGTGGAATCCAGCTCTGATGTTTATCAATAATTACACCTAATAATTTAAGAGTATGAACGTGGTGGACGCTAACCCCATTGACTCGCATCACGGGCTTGCGTTTGAGTTCTCTTGGTTTAATGAAGGTTAAAGCTTGGGATTTTCCGGGTGAAAGCTGGAGATGAAGGCGAGCCAACAACTGGCAAAAAGCAGGGAGAGCTCTTGCCGCTTGCAGTTCGAGATCCAGACGACGACGGCCCGAAAAAACAAAGTTGAAGTCATCTGCGAAGGAGTAAAGATTGAAGCCTAATTTCTCCAATTCTTTTAGCAAGACATTGGCAATAAGCAGCCAAAGGATTGGGCCCAAGCACGAACCTTGGGGGCAACCCTTTTCTAATGGGTGAACTGAAGTTCCTGAACCCCAGTTGATAAGAATGCTACGAAATTTAAGATATGTTGCAATGGTTCCAGCTATGTTTCTCGGGCAGCCGATTTCACGTAATTGTAATAAGATGTCCCGCCACTCTACATTGTCGAAAGCACCTTTAATATCTAAGGAGACAAGAGTTGTGTAATTTCCTTCAGCTATGCTATGAGCACAGGAGGTAAGAATTGCAAACAAAGCCTTTTCACATGATCTGCCTTCTCTGAATCCGTATTGTCTGTGATGAAGTAAGTTATTAGATTCAAGAAAGTGGTTAAGCCGAAATACAAGTAATTTTTCTAATAATTTGCCTAAGGATGGTAGTAGGCAGATTGGGCGGTAAGAAGAAGGTTCTGAGGAGTCTTTCCCTTGCTTCAGGAAATATACTACTTCCCCTTGTCTCAGAGTGAGCGGGAAGTAATGGTGAGTGAGACAGAGATTAGCCCAACGCGTAAAAATTTTGGGAATTACATGGAAAGTTAATTTCAGAATTTTAAAGTCTATACAGTCCGGACCTGGAGCTTTTTTGTCATTAAACGTACGTAGCGCGGTTGCTACCTCAGCTTTTGAAAAGGGATTGTCGGGGGGTGCATCAAAAGTAATGTCAGAATTATCTCCTGGCGGATATGAGGAGGGGCCAAAAAGATGTTTGGTGAGGTGCTCCATGTTTTCCTGCCTAGATGATCGGCTGGGTGGCAGTTCGAGCTTAATTTCATCAGGAGTGAAAAACTTTCCTGTGAAAAATTTTTGAGCTGTTCCGAAAGGGTCTGTTTGATTTGTGCAGAACTTTTGCCAGGCAGCATTTCTCGCATCCAGTACACTGCGCTTATATTTAGCGGAGAGAAGACGATAATTGGCGCTGAGATTGCGATAGTAATCCGTGTTAACATCTTCTGTTAGTCTGAGTCTTTTTAGTTTCCTCCTCAGTGCCGTGAGGTGATTACGCTTAGTCCTAAGATCGGAGGTCCAAAACGAGAATGACTGCTGCCTCCGAGTGTTCTTTAATCTAAAGGACGCTTTGGCTGCTGTTTTCATGGTTTCTAATAAATTAATGGTAAAGTCGTTTAATTGAGTGGTATTTGTAACGTCCTTTAGGTGTTGATTCAGGATTGGTTTGTGAGTTTTAATAACATGCGAGAATTTACGGAAGTTACCTCTTGCAGTATTGAATCTTCTTTGTGAAGTGTATAAGGGTGTTATTTCGAAAGAAAATCTTATATAATTATGATCTGAGTCATTGTGGACATCTTCAACTTGCCATTGCCGAATTTTCGGTAGTGTTGGGGGATTTACCAGAGTGTGGTCTGGAAAACCCTCAGCTATTTTCTCTCCTTTGCTGTTATATTTTTGAAATGTAGGTATAGTGTTGTCGATATTGGCAATGACAAGATTTTGAGCAACAATATGTTCGATGAGGCATTCTCCACGGTCATTTTCGTAGTCATATCCCCAGAGTGGAGATGTAGCATTGAAATCACCACCGCAAATGAAGAAATGCCTCTGTGTAATGAGGTGTTGCCACTCTTCGAGGGTTTCCTCGAAATCTGATTTTGGTGCTGCATAAGTCGAGCCAATTATGAGTTTTCCCTCCTTAGCAGTAACTGTGACAAAAGCGCAATGTGTGCCTGTGTAAAGATGTGAATAAATAAGGCTAGTGTTCTGAATGACAAGATGGGCACTCTTTGACGTGGACGGGAAGACCGCCCAGGAAATAGGAAAGTCCGTGAGTGTGCCCTCTCTGTTGCAATATGCGTCTTGCAGAAGAGCAATGTCAATGTTTTCACTGATAAGATAATCTCTCAGGGTTGAATTTGCTGCTTTGCAATGATTTAAGTTAACCTGGAGAATTTTGATGTGACCGAAAGGTGGGCAATCCTTAAGTTTTTGATCAGAGATTGGTGAAGCATTACTTAACGAGTTGAACCTGAAGTGAAGTTTTTGATGAAGGTATTTCTTCTTTGTAGGTTATATTTGTAAATTGGGCATTTATTTGAATGGATAAACTAGTTTTTCCTAGGCCAAACTAGTCTATCCTAAGGCCCATCGGACAAACTAGATTTTCCTAGGCCAAACTAGTTTGGCCTAACTCTTATAGGATAAACTAGTTTAGACTGCTGTTTATTGGTCTGAACTAGTTTAAGCTAGGCCAATTCAATTTGACGTGATTTTATTAAATTCAATGACTGCCTGAACGCCAACATTCCTGTTTGTCCTAGGCTGATCTAGTTTATCCTAAGCCAATGTAGTTTTACGTGTTTTTAGCTGACGGGTGTCAAAGCCAGAGAAATAACGGGCTCACAGGTTCTGTATGTATGTACGTAACACAATAACTCTTGATAGAGATATCCGATTTGGTTCAAATTTTGGATGTAGGTTCATTCTGATAAGGTACTTTTCTGATTAATTTTGGGAATTCATTGGGTAGGAATAAAGGGGGACAAACGGGAGGCTAATCCCCCACCTTTAATTTAGAGAAATGGATTTATCATGCAGAATTATCAGTTTTCATTTTAAATATAGGATCATTGTGACAAGGCGCCTCCGTGATTAGTTGTAGATGTTTATTGTTTAAGTCTAAATTTTAGACTTAAACAATAAAAATCCTCAACTCTAAAAGGAAGGGCAATGTAGGTAACACAACAAAGTTTAGAGGCCTGGTGGCCCGGTTAGGCGGGGCCCTGGCCTGGAAATTCTGGCCGGTGCAAACCTCCGACAGTATTCTACAACCCTTCGAATAAAATACATTATATAAGGATGATAACAAAACCACTTTGCACAAGGTTAGCTATGGAGCAGTAGTCTGGATCAATATTAAAAAGAATATTGCCCAATTAAAGTGATGGCTTTGCATTCACAGGCTGTTTACACTTATCATGTATTACAGATTTATTTTTTAAAAGAATAACACCCTCGAAAAATAAAGTAAGTTGGATAACTTTTCCTATTTCCCCTCAACTATACTTAACCATTGAACCCCCCAAACTAATCACAGATCAGATACGCCAGTGGTGTAGTCGCAAAAAAAAGAAGTGGGGGGACGATAATTAAAAAGGTGGAGGGACGCTTAGTAAAAAAGGAGGGGCGCTTATTCAAAAGTGGGGGGACGCTACAGAAAAATTAAAAAAGTGGGGGGACGCCGTCCCCCCGCGTCCCCCCTCGACTACACCACTGAGATACGCTTTATAAAATTAAACAATTATCCAAAATTTCAAGCAAATCAGATAATTCTGCTCAAAAAATAATTCATCTGATTTAAGGAGGGTAATCTTCCATTCCTCCCTTTATACTTAATCATTAAACCCTCAAAACAATTCAGGGATTCGCCTTAAAAAACTGTATACAAAATTTACGGCAAATCGGATAAATTTGCATAAAAACCTATTTATCTAATTTAAGGAAGGCGATAAAATGGCCACTATCCCATTATACTGAAACAAAAGAAAAACTTAAATTAATTAAAGAAGCGCCTGATCAAATGAATTCATATCCAAAACTTTAAGCAAATTGGACAATTCTGTATTATAACCAATTTATCTAATTTAAGGAAAGAAATAAATTGTAAGTTTCCCCCTTATATTTAACCAAAGAACCATGAAAATTTGTCAGTGAAGCGCTTCATTAGAATGAACAAATCCAAGATTTGCAGCAAATCTGTTAATTCTGCATGAAAAACACTTTTGCCAAAATTAGGCGGGACCCCCCTCCCCGTTATTCTCGTTGTTTTTATTCAATTAATCCCCAAAACTAATTAGAAAAGCCCCTTACCAGAATGAATTTATTTTTAAAATTTGAAGCAAATCAGTAAATTCTGCGTGAAAAAAGCATTTACATAAATTATGGGGCGTTACTCCTATCCCCCCTCCCTCTATACTTAAACAATGAACACTCACAACTAATCATGGAGGCCCCTCAAGAGAATGTTCCTATATCTAAAATTTGAATAAAATATGCTAATAATGCATGGAAACCCATTTATTTAAATTAAGGGAAGGGGTGAATCAGCCTCTCTTTCCCCCCCCCCCCCCCCACACACACACACACTTATTCTTCTCCAATGACCTATAAAAGTAATCAAAAAAGCTCCTATATTGAAAGTTTGATGCAAATCGATTATTTCTATCAAGAATAATTGTGTTACATACTTACATAGATACAGAACCTACGGGCATATTAGTTCTCAGGATTTGGTAGCCTTATGAGTTAAAAACATGTCAAATTACATTATTTCTATCGAGAATTATCACGTTACGCACATACATACGTACATATATATTTATTCCCATTACCCTTTATTCCTATCCAATGAATTTCCAAAATTAATCAGAAAAGTACCTTATCAGAATAAACCTACATCCAAAATTTGAACCAAATCGGATATCTCTATCAAGAGTTATCGCGTTACGTACATGCGTATGCACATACATACAGAACCTGTGAGCCCATTATTTCTCTGGCTTTGACGCCCGTCAGCTAAAAACAAGTAAAACTACTTTGGCCTAGGATAAACTAGATCAGCCTAGGGCAGACAAGAATGTTGGCATTGCGGCAGTCATTGAATTCAATAAAATCACGCCAAATTGAATTGGCCGAGGATAAATTAGTTCAGACCAATAAACAGCAGTCTAAACTAGTTTATCCTATAAGAGTTAGGCGAAACTAGTTTGGGCTAGGAAAATCTAGTTTGTCCAGTGGACCTTAGGATAGACTAGTTTGACCTAAGAGAAACTAGTTTATCCGATGGGCGTTAGGATAAACTGGTTTGGCCTAGGAAAAACTAATTTATCCGCTGGGCATTAGGATAGACTGGTTTGGCCTAAAATCAGGTTTGTCCTGTAACATTTATATTATTTTGCCCAGAAAGAAGTATAGAAGAAATAAGAAATGTACATACATACATGATAGTGTTAAATATAAAAGAAATTTTTTATTTCTGAAAATAAATGAGAGATTTGGGAGAGTTGATCTCTAGGTCTAAAACCAGAGAAAAAAGGCAAGTCTCTGCTATTGGAAACACTAAATAAAGTGATTCCTTATCAATAGTTCTGCCAACAGAATTTCATTCGGCAGTTATTATTTTTGTTGTAAGAAAGAAATTTGTTTTCTTACAATCAAACTTCTTTTTTAGTATGTAGTTTGTGTTTCATATTTTTTGCTAAATATAAATAAATTACTTAACTTTATTGATATAATTTACTAACTTCCTTACAACTTAAATTCGGTTATTTTAATCCAATAGTTCCTTTACTTTTGTTTTAGGAACTCTTTTTCCCCACAAATGCACATTGGGGACATATGATTCCTGCCATATGGAAAGATTTGATCCTGGGGATCAAGTGTCCCCAAAGTTAAGCTTAATGCAATATTTTTTTAACCTCCTATCTTCATTGCTATATTTAGATAATATCAGTATGGGTTAGAATTTGGTTACCTTGATTATAGGTGATTGACGAAGATATAAAGTTAATATGTGACTGCATATGGTGTTTTGTAAGCATATGGTAGATGAATGCACCCAACTTCTTTAAATTTTTACAGCACTTCATAAATAATGCACTTCAAAAATATAATCAAAACAGTAAAGTGTTAGTCAATAAAGGATAATAAAGCCATATAAATATTGACAGTTTGAATTATACCAAAGATAACTGAATAATTTTGTTAACAATACACAGCACATTTTGCATATATTGCAGTCTCTGTGTAAAACATAGTATATGGACCACTTAAAAGTTATTTTAATATAGCTACTCAAGACTGGATCATCCTGTTTAAAGAACAATAATTCATCAAATTGCTGAATTAATTGGAATTATTTATCGTAAAGTCACACTGCCAACTAACACAATAAATTTATTTAAAATCACTCACATATATCCTTTAAACAAGAATATTTTTTTCTGAAGAGAATTTTTTTATATCTTTCATCACAGATCAACCTATAACTCCAACAAGAAATAATACAATAACAATTAACCAAACATAGTGACACCGGTAAAAATACAAGCCTTTTCTAAAGTTTCATTACTCAAAATAAGAGAATTTATAGAAAAGAAAATAGGATTTTCAAAAATTTTGACTAGCACACAGACTGAAAGACAGATTAAAGAAGAAACACAAGATTGCTAACTGAATAAAAATAGGGAATCAAGAAAAACTCATTTCATCTCAAGAAAGAAAAGTAAAAACACTAAAAATGAAAATCCCAAACCTTTAGAAAATGAAAACAGTTGTAAAGCCCATGTCCAGGAGTGGGGAAATACATCATTTTGCTCGCCAGAGACGAGTGGATTTTCTCACAAGGCGAGTGCATTTTTAGTTTTTGAAAAACAGCAAGGCAATAGGCACATTATCAGAAACACATTTTTAATCTAGATATTTTAACTTTCCAAATTATTACAGTGTAAATATGGTACTAAGTTCTATCTAATATTAATCTTACGTCTATTATGTATATTTCTTAATGTTATAGAAAAAAGAATTATGAAAATGCATTGTAGTAAAAGGAATTTTCTCTGTAATTGCATGCGATTTTGTCATAACTATCTTCAACTGTGTGTGTGGTGCATCTTGCAGGCTGGTGAAATAAATCCTCGGCTGGTAAGAATTTGGAAAAGTTCCCCACCACTGCCCATGTCCATTATCCATTTCAGTCAGATTCACTTGATCAACATTCTGATGAAATAATTGAAGATTCACAAAATTTGTAGATTGATGAAAATGACTTTGTCAATAAGAGATTTCGAGAAATGAAATAAATAAGTCTTTTCATGGAAAAAAATGAAAAGAAAATTTCCTCATCTAAATGCAAAATCAATTTTCTAGAAGAACTTAGTTCAGATCAATTTATTTAGGTTGTGGACACTGATGACATGTTGTCAAAAGATAACTTAATCCATCCACTTGGTGACATTTTTCAAGCTGCAACAATTTTAATATTTACATTTGATTTTTCAAGCACTAATAACGTTTCTTATCATTTATTTCCGCAATAACAATTCATATCGAAAACAGGAATTTTCATCAAATGTAGTTTTTTCTGTTAGTCAACAATAAATTTGATTTCTGCTACTTAATTTATTCAATTTAATGCTTCTGCTTTAAGGATCAAGTCACTCTTGGAAGAGGATCAAGTCTCCCTACAATTGGGGACACTAGATCCTTTTTTCATTTTTTAGAGAATAATTTATCTTTATTTCAAAAATGTTTTTTTTGAAAAAAAAAAAAAAAAAAACTGCAATACGAAAGACACACGAGTCTTTAATAATAACTGAAAACATTTTAAAAATATTTAGTTTTTTCCAAGATAAAAATTAAAAGTCTCCTCTATATATAACAATATTATACTTTAACAAAATATAATTTGTTGCTACCTTGTATTCCATGAGGACCATTTGACAATATATTTTGTTTCAATGATTGATTTCTGTTATTTATAAAATTACGTTATTTAACTAGCGTACGATTACTTACTAGCTCAGGAATATTAAAATATAGATATCGTTGTGGATCAGAGCACTTTATATTGACATTACATTCTGCTGTTTATACAAGATATGCAATAAAATAGAAAATAATTATTTTTTAAAAGTTATACATTGAATTCTAAAATTAGTCTACATATTAATGCTAGTAAAATTATTTTAATCAATGAATGACTAAGTGTTGACTTATTTAAATATTTTTTAAGGACTATACATTAATGAACAATGAATTGAAAATGTGTTTTGGAGGTTTAAAATTTCTTTTTAAAATTTCGGTTAAATAATCCTTTTTGCATAAACTAAGGAAAATTGTAAAATCGAAAAACATACATAAATAAACAAAATAAAATACATAAAATTTAACATGCTCCATTCAGCAAAATCATAGCACAGCGGGGGGAAAAAAAAACGAAAGAGAATAAATTAAACATAAAAAACATATACTTTCAAATAGAATATTAGAAGTAATTTTTATAAAGGTATTAAAAAATACTAATATTTGAAAGAAACCCTTTCATTTAGTTCGTGACATATATATTTTTATTTTTAAAGCATTTATAAAATAATATATGACCAATTTTGAATAAAATAATCAGTCAGAAACATAAAGAGCAAAATATAACATATATAAAAAAGTTGTATTTCTTTTTATGATTTTACTTTATTAAATATTAATTAAAATTTAGAGGGAAAAGTTATAAATTTATACAATGAAAATATAAACGAAGATAGTTAGTTTCAAAACAAAATTCATATCTTATTCTCATTTAGAAAACATACGGCTCCATAGCGTAACTATTTGTAAATATAAACAATGTCATGTGATCAAATCCTATAACCCTAAATACATCGCCAACAACTGGCGAAGAATTTGGCGATATACAGAGTCTACCATATAGTTTTTATCAAGACGTAAATTGTAAGTTGTTAATTTGTGTTCATAATAGCAAGATGCTACTCCAACGTATTTCCTTTTTGAAATTATGTCGTAATAACTTCATTATTCCAAAAGTTTTTATGTCTGCTCAAAGTAAAAAAGATTTTGAAGCTATTATGACTTATAATAAATTACGAAAGAAACCTATCGTTGCAGATCCAACTTATTCTCGTAGTGAATTAAAACGCATTAAAAATTATTTTGACCAGGTTCTTGAATATAGAAAACGTTCAGAAGAAGGATTTAAACCATCGAAATTATTTATGGTTTGGAGAATTGCATCTTTGGTTGGTAGACCCAAATGGGAGAAAGAAACTATGATTAAGCTTGGACTAGTTCATGATAAAGTCAAGTATGCTATTGTTAAAAACACTGCCTCAAACAATGAAATTTTATGGTCTGTTAAGCATCTAATAAGGGTAAAACCAATCTCATTTCCTGATGGTTTTCCCTCTGAAGATGATTTGTATAAAACATACTTAAAGCAAAATGGTGAACTTATAGTAGAACCTAGACTTCATGTTGACTGTGAGGAATTAGAGAGAGATGCTGAGCTAAAAAAGAAAACTTTGGATCATCGATATCTTCAAGAAGATTTAAGATTAAAGTGGTGGAAAGGTTATCCAAAGATGTATTAATGAAGCTTTTTTTTGTGTATTTAAAAATTAAAATATTTCTAAGATATGCCTGAAAAATATTTTTGAGTAAAATTATTAAAGTTTTAAGAATAGAATGTATTTCTACAATTCATCCATTGTTTCACTACTTTTTGATTGGAGTGATTTCCTAGTCAGTGCCAAAATACAGTTTCTAGTTTGTTGCTTTCTTCTATTCATTAGAAGTACACTATTTATATAAATGGCGAATTAGAAAGCTCATTTTATGTGGCAAGTCTAAATGAAGCAAAAATACATATTTTTGCAAAAGAAATTTAATGGGAAATGTGTTAAGAGAAGTATTAAACTTATGAAATATTTTTTTATCAGCTAGTGTTTTATAAGCTTTAGAAAGCTTTTTTTGTGTTTTTGGTACTACTTTGTAGGGATGGGACGAATATTCGGCCACTATTCGGTATTCGGCCTATTCGGCCCTTTTGCCGAATATTCGGTTGGCCGAATATTGAAGGCTTGTTGACCGAATACTTCGGCCGAATACCTGTAGCCGAATATTTAGAGATATGTGGCCGAATAGTGGTAAAATCTCGCCGAATAGTGAAAGATATCTTGCCAAATAAATTTAGGATTTAAAGAGTTTCATTTCTTACAATTTTTTTTTCTCTAATCCAAATTGGCTACTTCATTCATGAAGTCATTCTCATTCTTACTTACAAAATATACAGTTATTCAATTGCTAAAAAATACACAGCCTTTCTGTATTTCCTAAAAAAGTGAGTGATATTTTAGAAAATGCTTTCCAAGTTGGAGATTTAATTATATGGGAAATGTTTTCATTAGAGAATGATATATTACAATTCAAAATATAACAACACTTATGAAAAAAAAGAAAGAAAAAAAACACTGCCTTATTCTAAAACACTTGAATATTTATTAATGTCTGCAAATTCCATGCACATATAAAAAAGGCTTTTATGAAATTTGTAACTTATTTCCGTAAAGTAAAAAACAGGGTTGGGTTTTTGACGTCAAAAAGGGGTTTTTGACATGACGACGGTTTAAACCGGATTAAACCGTCAAAAACCTGTCGAAAACCCATAGAGTTACAATCTGCTGTGATGCACTAGAGTTTGTTGTTAAATTTTAATATTAGCAACAATTGCCATACATTATGCTGAAATTTAATTATATTGTAGGTAATTAGCAGGTCTTTAAATATTTCTAATTAATAAAAATTAAGGTAAAAATGATAAATTTCAAATCTCAGAAATTTATCTTGAAATGGGTATGCAGAAATATTTGCACAAAAATTATGTTTAAATATCTCGTTTATTTATTATTATTTTAATATTTAAAAAAATCTAAAATTATGTAATATGCATTTTGTCATAGTTAGTATTTATAAGTGTTAACAAGTTAAGTGTTATAAATGCAGGATTTTCAAAAGTGTAAAACTTGATACGTGTGTTTAATTTTTTTTTTAATGCTATACACATTATATACAGAAGCGTGTAAAGAGAAAATTGTGACAGGGGCAAAGTTAGAATTTGGTGCCTCTCTACCCAACTTTTTCTTGTGACAGGCCAAAAAATAACATTTGTAGTATAAATTTGGATAGTGCCCCCTAAATTTCCGTGCACGGGGCAACTGCCCCCCCCCCCCCCCTTCTCACAGAGCTGATTATATACATAATATCTAGTAGGTTAATTTGAATTTAAATATAATGCACATAATTTATTATATGTATGATTATTACACATTATAAACCATTTTTATCTCTACTCCCCCTCCCAATCCCGCCCCACAACACACTAATGGTATTAAGAATATAAATAATGCTTATTTTGAAAGCAAGGTAAGACGAGAAGTAATTATTCAACAACTGAATACTTAGGATATTTAACAAAATTGTATAGCATTCAGTAAAGAAAAAAAAAATAATAATAAATAAAAAATAAACTATTTGTATAAGCTAATTTTTCAGCATAGTGAATAAAAAGGCTGATTTTTGAAAATAGATACTCAGATGTTTTTTATTATCTTTACGTTAGTTATAAATTCAAAAAATGACTGATGATTTAGAATTCAGAATTACTGATTTTTCAGAAAAACTAACTAACAATTGTAAAAGTCAAAACAGAAAAAATCTACAAAATACTTCTAAAACACAAAGTATTATGTAGTTTTTTTTTAAATCTTATAAAATACATAATTTAAAAAATAAAACATTCATTAAATATTTTCAATTAATTTGATTACATAATCTAAATCAATTCAAATGAAATTATCAAAGTAGAAATTTAGTTCAATAATGCAATTCATTTACATTACGTAGCATACGGTAGCACATAACCAGTTTTCAACAATTTTCTGTTCCTAATCAATTACGGAACTTGTCTAATCTTTTATATTATTTTAAACTATACACTAAGTTTGGTTGTAAATAAATTTCTTCATAATATAATATCCCTGCATATTTTGAATAACACGTTAAAATTTAATAAATAATATTACAAAAGATAAGTTTTCTAAAGTCTGAAATTTTGTTTACTATTCAAAATATGTTTTTCAAAAATTTAAATTTATTTTTTCTACAACATATTTAGAAACATTTTCCTTATTAAAAGCAAATAAATTTTACTTATTAAATATAAATATAGGTAGATATATATATATGTAAGGAAATATTTATTTACATATAAATATAGGTTTTTGACAGTTTTAGACATTTTTGACAAGGAGGTTTTTGACATGACGGTTTAAACCATGGTTAAAACCGTCAAAAACTGTCGCATGTCAAAAACTTGCCAACCCTGGTAAAAAATGAAAAAATTCATTCACTAGGTGTATTAACAATGATTCATTTTCAAAATTAGATATCAAATATCACTATTCCAAATACTACAACGGTACATCTGAAAACAGAACTGGTGGCAAACTAGATACGCATTAGATGACACAACTAGCTTTATGAAGATCGTTTTATAAGTATTTAAACATAAATTCTAAATACTGAACAAAATATTTTTTTTTATTCTATAGTTTTCAATTTTAAATAATTATTTGGATAATTACTGACTTAAATATGTAACATTATTATGTATATATTTTTAATTTACATATTCCTTCATTCATGTTGTTATCAATTTCTGTTTATCCTTTTAATGCTTGTTGAATAAGTGGAATATTGAAGTTGAATATTGTATGCGCCAATTCAAATGTCAAAAATTTTGTTACCATATGCATTCTATTTTAAGCATAACCTTTTGCTTTAACGTAATTTGTAATTTAAAGCTTGGCAACTGATTTCAGAGCAGGCTCATTCTTACGAATTCGCTTATCATTAGGGACACAAACTCTAAAATGATCAAGTTTACTTCATTAAAGGTTATTTCAGAAAATATCTACTCGTGAGTTCGGAGAGAGAGAGATTAAGAATATTATTAATTTTGGATGCAAGAAAGGGTAAAAGTATCATTTGATAGTAAAAGTGAAGTACATTCTTCATATTTTAATGAAAATATCTTAACTTCCACTTACTGAAAATCAATTTGATGTATATTAAAATAAAAGAAAATAATGCAATTTCATAATTTTTTTTGTGTTAAAATAAATGTTTCAAATTTAAAAATACATTTAAAAGCATATTTAAGAGTAATAATTATTAATGAGCTCCTATTTTTTAAATTATATATAATCAAAATTTATTTTCTTTATTGGAAAAAAAAAAGTTGATATTCGGCCGCCGAATATTCGGTATTCGGCCTAAAATTTGGCCGAGTATTTGGCTATTCGGCCAAATCACTATTCGTCCCATCCCTACTACTTTGTTATCCCGTTGATCAATTTCGCCAAATTAATTGCCAAAATATACATATTGACATACTTTTTATTTTAAATAACAGAAAAATAAATAATTAGTAAAATATTAATGAAGTATAAATCACTTAATGGTGTTTTAAACACATGCACCATATTTAAAGTCATTGAATGTGACATTTATCATCAGCCATTATTGGCATTTAATCTTATAATTTGGTGACAGTTTTTTGGTCAACTAGATAACCAAGTAGTATTTTTTTTTTTTTTTTTTTTTTTTTTTTTTTTTTATAAAGTAGCATTTTATTTATTTATTAAAAATATAATGAATTTAGAAAATAATCATTCAAAATATCTTACTTATTTTGAAAGGTTACTATTGTAACAAGTCTTCCCATTACTGAAGAATTGATGCTATAACCCAATAAGGGAAATTTAATTCATTGTTATATAAATTGAAAATAACAATGCAGACAATTCTATTTATGTGTCATACAATTTTACCAATTGCAAAATTTCACCGCTAGATGTTTAAGTATATCACAACATTTCTTTGTGGTAAAATTTTGTATTTTTAATTTTTGTAATTTTTTTTAGTAAATTTCGAGCTATTCATTTTAACTATCTGTAGGTAGTAGAGATGTGTCATTTGTTAAGGAGCAATTCCGGCAGTGGAAATGAAGGAACGATTCCAGTCTGTAAAAAAAGATTAGGTCCTTTTTGGAACGATTCTGAAAAGGAACGACTCTGCAAAATCGGTCCTTTTTAGAGCGATTCTGCAAAGGATCAAATCCTCAAACTCGTTCTGAAATGAAACGACTTTGAAAAGGACCGATTCCCTGGAGTCGTTCCGAAATTAAACGACTCTGAAAAGGACCGAATGCTCAGAATCGGTTCGAAATGCACCGACTCCGAAAAGGACCGATCCCTCAGAGTTGGTTCGAAATGGACTGATTAAAAAAAAATTGGTTATTGTTCTTGTAGATTGACTAGTGTTAACAAATAAAAATATGCTATTTTAATTTAAAATAACATATTTTGATTTTGTTAAAGCAGAGTGTATTGCCCAAATGCCCTTTGAATGTGTATGGAAAAAAAATGATGGTGTGGGAGGAGGGCATTTAATAAACTATAACTGTATATTATATCGTCTTAAATTTCATGTTTAGAAGAATAGAAGTATATTATTTTACTTCAATTAAGATATTGCCTGTTACAAATTATTTACTGTCATCTGTGACTTAATTACTTTACTATTTGACTTTTTTTTTGTGCTAAATTAATCTAAAAGAAATAATTAAAAAAAATATTTTATACAAATTAGATTTTTTTCTACTTGAGTGAAAAAATGCCCCAGCTAAGATTCAAACTGAGAAACTTGGCGTGTTTTATCGACTGCATACCCGGATCCGAAGATAACGAAACACTATATACACTACTGTGCAAAATTTAAGGACGGAGTCCCAAACTTCAAATTTTCAAGTGATAATTTTCACGTGAATATTCAAAAGAAAGTAATAGAATTTGAATAATTACTATCCCTGCATAACAGCTAGTCCGTATAACCTCTCATTCAGGTCACACATGGTCACAAGTCATAGTCACTACGGTGAAAAAAAAAAAATAGGAAATTTCATACATCTCTTTTATGAGTCTCAAATGACTACTATATGTGACTCCACTGTCAGGTCATTGCGACTGCTGCTTTGTGACAAGTCACCAGGTGACTTTACAGTGTCGTTTTATTGAGACTCTCATGTGACTGTCATTTGGAGGCTCAATTTCAAAGTCATTGTGAATGTTGCATTATGATAAATCACCAAACAATGCTCCATTAAAGTCACATGGTGAGTTTTCATCACTTTTCACAGTGGTTACTTCACAGTAGGGTCTCTGTTACCATTTGACAGTCTTGTGACAGAAAGTCACCATGTGACTTTAATGTGTCATTATTTGGTTATTTATAATAATGCAACATTCACAATGACTTTGTAATTGAGTCTCCAAATGACAGTCACATGAAAGTCTCAATAAAAGGACACTGTAAAGTCACCTGGTGACTCGTCACAAAGCAGCAGTCGCAATGACCTGACAGTGGAGCCACATATAGTAGTCATTTGAGACTCATAAAAGAGACGCATGGAATTTCCTATTTTTTGTTTCGCTGTAGTGACTGTAACTCTTGTGACCATGTGTGACTGAATGAGATGTTATATGGACTAGCTATTATGCAGGGATGGGATAGTAATTATTCAAATTATATTACTTCCTGTTGAATATTCACGTGAAAATTATCGCTTGAAACAGTAGCGTAGCTATGTTTTTTGGCGCCCGGGGCCAGCAAGAAATTTTGCGCCCCCACCCCAATATAGATATATAGCAATTTCTCTCAATTTGGCGCCCGGGCGGACGCCCCCCTTGCCCCCCCCCCCCTTAGCTACGCCACTGGCTTGAAAATCCCTTTGTCCTTAAATTTTGCACACCAGTGTAGATTTAGATACACTACTACTTTCTACTAGGTACACTAATAATATGGTAAATATATCACACAAAATGATTTTTTTCCAAATGAATTCTTAAGAAAAACAAAGTAAAACAAGGTTCAAATTAAAAAAAAAAAAGAAAAGTCTGATTTAAAAGGATTTTGAATAATATTATACCTGATTATGTCATAAAAATTGTATTTTAATCAGATAATAATAGCTGATTTTTGATTATTTTAATAATTGTAGAATTACGCACTTTCATGTATATTTCAGTTTCATGTTTTTTTTCCCTCCCTCAAGCATAATTTGAATTTGTGAATCCTCTTTGTCAAAAGAACAATAAGACCAGCAACAAGCACTTGGGTATCATTTTATTTCCACTGTTTGGCATCTATTTTTTCTCTCCTGAAGAAGATGATTAAAAAAAAAAATCTCAAAACTCTTGAAGACTGTTTTAATCAACTTACTGTGTGACCATGTGTGACCTGAATGAGATGTTATATGGACTAGCTATTATGCAGGGATGGGATAGTAATTATTCAAATTATATTACTTCCTGTTGAATATTCACGTGAAAATTATCGCTTGAAACAGTAGCGTAGCTATGTTTTTTGGCGCCCGGGGCCAGCAAGAAATTTTGCGCCCCCACCCCAATATAGATATATAGCAATTTCTCTCAATTTGGCGCCCGGGCGGACGCCCCCCTTGCCCCCCCCCTTAGCTACGCCACTGGCTTGAAAATCCCTTTGTTCTTAAATTTTGCACACCAGTGTAGATTTAGATACACTACTACTTTCTACTAGGTACACTAATAATATGGTAAATATATCACACAAAATGATTTTTTTCCAAATGAATTCTTAAGAAAAACAAAGTAAAACAAGGTTCAAATTAAAAAAAAAAAAAGTCTGATTCAAAAGGATTTTGAATAATATTATACCTGATTATGTCATAAAAATTGTATTTTAATCAGATAATAATAGCTGATTTTTGATTATTTTGATTATTTTAATAATTGTAGAATTACGCACTTTCATGTATATTTCAGTTTCATGTTTTTTTTCCCTCCCTCAAGCATAATTTGAATTTGTGAATCCTCTTTGTCAAAAGAACAATAAGACCAGCAACAAGCACTTGGGTATCATTTTATTTCCACTGTTTGGCATCTATTTTTTCTCTCCTGAAGAAGATGATTAAAAAAAAAATCTCAAAACTCTTGAAGACTGTTTTAATCAACTTACTGTGTGACCATGTGTGACCTGAATGAGATGTTATATGGACTAGCTATTATGCAGGGATGGGATAGTAATTATTCAAATTATATTACTTCCTGTTGAATATTCACGTGAAAATTATCGCTTGAAACAGTAGCGTAGCTATGTTTTTTGGCGCCCGGGGCCAGCAAGAAATTTTGCGCCCCCACCCCAATATAGATATATAGCAATTTTTCTCAATTTGGCGCCCGGGCGGACGCCCCCCTTGCCCCCCCCCTTAGCTACGCCACTGGCTTGAAAATCCCTTTGTCCTTAAATTTTGCACACCAGTGTAGATTTAGATACACTACTACTTTCTACTAGGTACACTAATAATATGGTAAATATATCACACAAAATGATTTTTTTCCAAATGAATTCTTAAGAAAAACAAAGTAAAACAAGGTTCAAATTAAAAAAAAAAAAAAGTCTGATTCAAAAGGATTTTGAATAATATTATACCTGATTATGTCATAAAAATTGTATTTTAATCAGATAATAATAGCTGATTTTTGATTATTTTGATTATTTTAATAATTGTAGAATTACGCACTTTCATGTATATTTCAGTTTCATGTTTTTTTCCCTCCCTCAAGCATAATTAGAATTTGTGAATCCTCTTTGTCAAAAGAACAATAAGACCAGCAACAAGCACTTGGGTATCATTTTATTTCCACTGTTTGGCATCTATTTTTTCTCTCCTGAAGAAGATGATTAAAAAAAAAATCTCAAAACTCTTGAAGACTGTTTTAATCAACTTACTGTGTGACCATGTGTGACCTGAATGAGATGTTATATGGACTAGCTATTATGCAGGGATGGGATAGTAATTATTCAAATTATATTACTTCCTGTTGAATATTCACGTGAAAATTATCGCTTGAAACAGTAGCGTAGCTATGTTTTTTGGCGCCCGGGGCCAGCAAGAAATTTTGCGCCCCCACCCCAATATAGATATATAGCAATTTCTCTCAATTTGGCGCCCGGGCGGACGCCCCCCTTGCCCCCCCCCTTAGCTACGCCACTGGCTTGAAAATCCCTTTGTCCTTAAATTTTGCACACCAGTGTAGATTTAGATACACTACTACTTTCTACTAGGTACACTAATAATATGGTAAATATATCACACAAAATGATTTTTTTCCAAATGAATTCTTAAGAAAAACAAAGTAAAACAAGGTTCAAATTAAAAAAAAAAAAAAGTCTGATTTAAAAGGATTTTGAATAATATTATACCTGATTATGTCATAAAAATTGTATTTTAATCAGATAATAATAGCTGATTTTTGATTATTTTGATTATTTTAATAATTGTAGAATTACGCACTTTCATGTATATTTCAGTTTCATGTTTTTTTTCCCTCCCTCAAGCATAATTTGAATTTGTGAATCCTCTTTGTCAAAAGAACAATAAGACCAGCAACAAGCACTTGGGTATCATTTTATTTCCACTGTTTGGCATCTATTTTTTCTCTCCTGAAGAAGATGATTAAAAAAAAAAAATCTCAAAACTCTTGAAGACTGTTTTAATCAACTTACTGTGTGACCATGTGTGACCTGAATGAGATGTTATATGGACTAGCTATTATGCAGGGATGGGATAGTAATTATTCAAATTATATTACTTCCTGTTGAATATTCACGTGAAAATTATCGCTTGAAACAGTAGCGTAGCTATGTTTTTTGGCGCCCGGGGCCAGCAAGAAATTTTGCGCCCCCACCCCAATATAGATATATAGGAATTTCTCTCAATTTGGCGCCCGGGCGGACGCCCCCCTTGCCCCCCCCCCTTAGCTACGCCACTGGCTTGAAAATCCCTTTGTCCTTAAATTTTGCACACCAGTGTAGATTTAGATACACTACTACTTTCTACTAGGTACACTAATAATATGGTAAATATATCACACAAAATGATTTTTTTCCAAATGAATTCTTAAGAAAAACAAAGTAAAACAAGGTTCAAATTAAAAAAAAAAAAGTCTGATTTAAAAGGATTTTGAATAATATTATACCTGATTATGTCATAAAAATTGTATTTTAATCAGATAATAATAGCTGATTTTTGATTATTTTGATTATTTTAATAATTGTAGAATTACGCACTTTCATGTATATTTCAGTTTCATGTTTTTTTTCCCTCCCTCAAGCATAATTTGAATTTGTGAATCCTCTTTGTCAAAAGAACAATAAGACCAGCAACAAGCACTTGGGTATCATTTTATTTCCACTGTTTGGCATCTATTTTTTCTCTCCTGAAGAAGATGATTAAAAAAAAAAATCTCAAAACTCTTGAAGACTGTTTTAATCAACTTACTGTGTGACCATGTGTGACCTGAATGAGATGTTATATGGACTAGCTATTATGCAGGGATGGGATAGTAATTATTCAAATTATATTACTTCCTGTTGAATATTCACGTGAAAATTATCGCTTGAAACAGTAGCGTAGCTATGTTTTTTGGCGCCCGGGGCCAGCAAGAAATTTTGCGCCCCCACCCCAATATAGATATATAGCAATTTCTCTCAATTTGGCGCCCGGGCGGACGCCCCCCTTGCCCCCCCCCCCCCTTAGCTACGCCACTGGCTTGAAAATCCCTTTGTCCTTAAATTTTGCACACCAGTGTAGATTTAGATACACTACTACTTTCTACTAGGTACACTAATAATATGGTAAATATATCACACAAAATGATTTTTTTCCAAATGAATTCTTAAGAAAAACAAAGTAAAACAAGGTTCAAATTAAAAAAAAAAAAGTCTGATTTAAAAGGATTTTGAATAATATTATACCTGATTATGTCATAAAAATTGTATTTTAATCAGATAATAATAGCTGATTTTTGATTATTTTGATTATTTTAATAATTGTAGAATTACGCACTTTCATGTATATTTCAGTTTCATGTTTTTTTTCCCTCCCTCAAGCATAATTTGAATTTGTGAATCCTCTTTGTCAAAAGAACAATAAGACCAGCAACAAGCACTTGGGTATCATTTTATTTCCACTGTTTGGCATCTATTTTTTCTCTCCTGAAGAAGATGATTAAAAAAAAAATCTCAAAACTCTTGAAGACTGTTTTAATCAACTTACTGTGTGACCATGTGTGACCTGAATGAGATGTTATATGGACTAGCTATTATGCAGGGATGGGATAGTAATTATTCAAATTATATTACTTCCTGTTGAATATTCACGTGAAAATTATCGCTTGAAACAGTAGCGTAGCTATGTTTTTTGGCGCCCGGGGCCAGCAAGAAATTTTGCGCCCCCACCCCAATATAGATATATAGCAATTTCTCTCAATTTGGCGCCCGGGCGGACGCCCCCCTTGCCCCCCCCCTTAGCTACGCCACTGGCTTGAAAATCCCTTTGTCCTTAAATTTTGCACACCAGTGTAGATTTAGATACACTACTACTTTCTACTAGGTACACTAATAATATGGTAAATATATCACACAAAATGATTTTTTTCCAAATGAATTCTTAAGAAAAACAAAGTAAAACAAGGTTCAAATTAAAAAAAAAAAAGTCTGATTTAAAAGGATTTTGAATAATATTATACCTGATTATGTCATAAAAATTGTATTTTAATCAGATAATAATAGCTGATTTTTGATTATTTTGATTATTTTAATAATTGTAGAATTACGCACTTTCATGTATATTTCAGTTTCATGTTTTTTTTCCCTCCCTCAAGCATAATTTGAATTTGTGAATCCTCTTTGTCAAAAGAACAATAAGACCAGCAACAAGCACTTGGGTATCATTTTATTTCCACTGTTTGGCATCTATTTTTTCTCTCCTGAAGAAGATGATTAAAAAAAAAAATCTCAAAACTCTTGAAGACTGTTTTAATCAACTTACTGTGTGACCATGTGTGACCTGAATGAGATGTTATATGGACTAGCTATTATGCAGGGATGGGATAGTAATTATTCAAATTATATTACTTCCTGTTGAATATTCACGTGAAAATTATCGCTTGAAACAGTAGCGTAGCTATGTTTTTTGGCGCCCGGGGCCAGCAAGAAATTTTGCGCCCCCACCCCAATATAGATATATAGCAATTTCTCTCAATTTGGCGCCCGGGCGGACGCCCCCCTTGCCCCCCCCTTAGCTACGCCACTGGCTTGAAAATCCCTTTGTCCTTAAATTTTGCACACCAGTGTAGATTTAGATACACTACTACTTTCTACTAGGTACACTGATAATATGGTAAATATATCACACAAAATGATTTTTTTCCAAATGAATTCTTAAGAAAAACAAAGTAAAACAAGGTTCAAATTAAAAAAAAAAAAGTCTGATTCAAAAGGATTTTGAATAATATTATACCTGATTATGTCATAAAAATTGTATTTTAATCAGATAATAATAGCTGATTTTTGATTATTTTGATTATTTTAATAATTGTAGAATTACGCACTTTCATGTATATTTCAGTTTCATGTTTTTTTTCCCTCCCTCAAGCATAATTTGAATTTGTGAATACTCTTTGTCAAAAGAACAATAAGACCAGCAACAAGCACTTGGGTATCATTTTATTTCCACTGTTTGGCATCTATTTTTTCTCTCCTGAAGAAGATGATTAAAAAAAAAAATCTCAAAACTCTTGAAGACTGTTTTAATCAACTTACTGTGTGACCATGTGTGACCTGAATGAGATGTTATATGGACTAGCTATTATGCAGGGATGGGATAGTAATTATTCAAATTATATTACTTCCTGTTGAATATTCACGTGAAAATTATTGCTTGAAACAGTAGCGTAGCTATGTTTTTTGGCGCCCGGGGCCAGCAAGAAATTTTGCGCCCCCACCCCAATATAGATATATAGCAATTTCTCTCAATTTGGCGCCCGGGCGGACGCCCCCCTTGCCCCCCCCTTAGCTACGCCACTGGCTTGAAAATCCCTTTGTCCTTAAATTTTGCACACCAGTGTAGATTTAGATACACTACTACTTTCTACTAGGTACACTAATAATATGGTAAATATATCACACAAAATGATTTTTTTCCAAATGAATTCTTAAGAAAAACAAAGTAAAACAAGGTTCAAATTAAAAAAAAAAAAGTCTGATTTAAAAGGATTTTGAATAATATTATACCTGATTATGTCATAAAAATTGTATTTTAATCAGATAATAATAGCTGATTTTTGATTATTTTGATTATTTTAATAATTGTAGAATTACGCACTTTCATGTATATTTCAGTTTCATGTTTTTTTTCCCTCCCTCAAGCATAATTTGAATTTGTGAATCCTCTTTGTCAAAAGAACAATAAGACCAGCAACAAGCACTTGGGTATCATTTTATTTCCACTGTTTGGCATCTATTTTTTCTCTCCTGAAGAAGATGATTAAAAAAAAAAATCTCAAAACTCTTGAAGACTGTTTTAATCAACTTACTGTGTGACCATGTGTGACCTGAATGAGATGTTATATGGACTAGCTATTATGCAGGGATGGGATAGTAATTATTCAAATTATATTACTTCCTGTTGAATATTCACGTGAAAATTATCGCTTGAAACAGTAGCGTAGCTATGTTTTTTGGCGCCCGGGGACAGCAAGAAATTTTGCGCCCCCACCCCAATATAGATATATAGCAATTTCTCTCAATTTGGCGCCCGGGCGGACGCCCCCCTTGCCCCCCCCCTTAGCTACGCCACTGGCTTGAAAATCCCTTTGTCCTTAAATTTTGCACACCAGTGTAGATTTAGATACACTACTACTTTCTACTAGGTACACTAATAATATGGTAAATATATCACACAAAATGATTTTTTTCCAAATGAATTCTTAAGAAAAACAAAGTAAAACAAGGTTCAAATTAAAAAAAAAAAAAGTCTGATTCAAAAGGATTTTGAATAATATTATACCTGATTATGTCATAAAAATTGTATTTTAATCAGATAATAATAGCTGATTTTTGATTATTTTGATTATTTTAATAATTGTAGAATTACGCACTTTCATGTATATTTCAGTTTCATGTTTTTTTTCCCTCCCTCAAGCATAATTTGAATTTGTGAATCCTCTTTGTCAAAAGAACAATAAGACCAGCAACAAGCACTTGGGTATCATTTTATTTCCACTGTTTGGCATCTATTTTTTCTCTCCTGAAGAAGATGATTAAAAAAAAAAATCTCAAAACTCTTGAAGACTGTTTTAATCAACTTACTGTGTGACCAAGTGTGACCTGAATGAGATGTTATATGGACTAGCTATTATGCAGGGATGGGATAGTAATTATTCAAATTATATTACTTCCTGTTGAATATTCACGTGAAAATTATCGCTTGAAACAGTAGCGTAGCTATGTTTTTTGGCGCCCGGGGCCAGCAAGAAATTTTGCGCCCCCACCCCAATATAGATATATAGCAATTTCTCTCAATTTGGCGCCCGGGCGGACGCCCCCCTTAGCTACGCCACTGGCTTGAAAATCCCTTTGTCCTTAAATTTTGCACACCAGTGTAGATTTAGATACACTACTACTTTCTACTAGGTACACTAATAATATGGTAAATATATCACACAAAATGATTTTTTTCCAAATGAATTCTTAAGAAAAACAAAGTAAAGGTTCAAATTAAAAAAAAAAAAAAGTCTTATTCAAAAGGATTTTGAATAATATTATACCTGATTATGTCATAAAAATTGTATTTTAATCAGATAATAATAGCTGATTTTTGATTATTTTGATTATTTTAATAATTGTAGAATCACGCACTTTCATGTATATTTCAGTTTCATGTTTTTTTTCCCTCCCTCAAGCATAATTTAAATTTGTGAATACTCTTTGTCAAAAGAACAATAAGACCAGCAACAAGCACTTGGGTATC
This sequence comes from Maratus speculifer, assembly GCA_964019185.1. Taxonomy (NCBI): domain Eukaryota; kingdom Metazoa; phylum Arthropoda; class Arachnida; order Araneae; family Salticidae; genus Maratus; species Maratus speculifer. The sequence continues at coordinate 247,247,600 of OZ025290.1, read as the reverse complement.
ATTTTATTTCCACTGTTTGGCATCTATTTTTTCTCTCCTGAAGAAGATGATTAAAAAAAAAAAATCTCAAAACTCTTGAAGACTGTTTTAATCAACTTACTGTGAAGTTTATTACAAAAAAGAAAATCTGTTTGAACAATAGTCCAGGCAATAGAGACCGTATTGTGGCTCTACCTATCAAAATTCATGATAGTTCTGGAAAAAGGCTTACTTTATGTTTTCTGGGTCTCTGAATCCGAAGTTTTAACTTTCCACCAAAAAGATTTCTCCCGACAATACCCCCCCCCCCCCCCCACATACACACACACAAATTTTGGTAAAAGCGGAATTGCATAATTTAGTGTTCGCGGTGCCGCGGCGCATGTTGAGAGGCTGGCAAATTTTTTCTACTTTCTGAATTTTTAGATAATTTTTCCCTTAAAATATATATATATATATACTGGCGATTATTTTACTAAAATTTTTGGAGTGGCAGAGGAGTATTTTGGTGAGAAGTTACAAATTCGGTTTCAGTGACCCAAAAACATAAAGTAAGACTTGTTGAAAGTTCAGAAGGGTAACAGGAGAGCAAACACAAACAATGTTAAGTGGGTTAAGTGGAATTGCATAATTTGTGCGCCCAGCGCTGCAATGTTTGTTGAGAGGCAGGCTCCCCCCTTCCCGTTTATAATGTTATGGATCTTATTTGTTCCAAATTTTATATGTTTTCTAAATTTCTAGATACTTTTTCACAAAAATAATAAATAATTAAATTTTTAAAAATTTCTTGTGAAGTGCATTTTACAAAATTTTGGGGGGAGATTGAGATGTTCCTCACGGGATGGAGGGGAGAGAAATTTTGATGTGAAATTACAAATTCGGATTCAGCAACCCAAAAAATTCACACTTGAACTTATTCCATTCAAATTACTGATTCTATTCACAATTGATCTTATTCCTAAATAGAAAGAGTCCTAGGAATTTTTAGGTAGATTTCATATGAAATACTACCTATTGCGGTTGCTCCTATGTTGGAATTTCTGAAAAAATTTTGCAGATCTACACCGATCATGACCTTTAGACCCCAAAACTACCATTAGTAAAAAACTTTATCTATCTATCTATATCACTTTCTTCTGAATGTGATAACTTCTATAATTCTGCTCCAATCTTCGCCAAACTGATACATAAAATCTCGGTCGAGTTCGTTAATGGGTAAAATCGGACTAAGGGGGTGGAAATATGGAGGGTTTTTGTGAAAGCCGAAAAAATGTGATAAATTCGTAATTAAAGTAGATATCGAATCAGTTTAAAGTTTATATTACTTCTAAAAAATGGGCTAAAAGTTTATGCATGGCAGATTTTTAATAAAATTAAAAATGGGCTCAAGGAGCGAAAAAAAACATGTTTTGGGGAGAAAAAAAATTATAATTTCATCAATTCCCAAGATATCAAATCCAACTACATTTTTTATAACTGTTCTCAAAATTATCTAAAACTTTTGTATTTACAAGTTTTTGATAGGACCAACTTTTACCGATAAAAAATTAAAAACGAAAAAAAAAGGGGGAGCAGAAAAAGAAAAAAATCCATAACTTAGTCAATTCTTAAGCTATCAAATCTAATTAAATTTATTTTACATTTTCTCAATAATATCTACAACTTTTACACTAACAAGTTTTTCAGAGGACCAATTCTTATAGCAAAAATAACTTAAACAAAAATAGTAGTTGGAAAAAAAGAAACCTCAAATCCAAACTGCTTACATTCTGACTCATTTTTAAATTCATTTTCGATTTTAAATGCATTTAAATGGCAGGTCTTCTTAGAAACTATATAATGTGATGTATTGGCCAATTTTTTGATAAAGGTAGAATTTATGTAAAAAAAAGGCTGCCAAAATGAGTATTTTGAACAGAATTTCCCGAAGGGATCGTGATTGAAAATTTAGTAAATATTCAAATAACAAATTGCGTTTTTTCTGACTCATTTTTTAAATCCACTTTTACTCTCAAACACATCCAATTTACAGGTCCTCTTATTTAGGAACTATATAATGTGACGGATTGGCCAGTTTTTTGATAAAGACAGAAAATATTTTTAAAAAGGCTGCCAAAATAGGTACTTTGAACAGAATATCCCCAAGCGATCGTGATTGAAAAATTGAAATATTTAAAAAATAAATTGTGTTATTTTGACTCATTTTTTAATTCAGTTTTGCTCTCAAACGCATCCAATTGACAGGCTCTGTTATTTAGGAACTGTATAATGTGCCGTTTTGGTCAGTTTTTTGATAAAGGCTAAATATATTTTTTATGAAAAAGCTGTCAAAGTGGGCACTTCGCACAAAATTTCCCTAAGCGATCATGATTAAAGAATTGAGGATGTATTCAAATAACAAACTGATTATTTTATGACTCATTTTTAAATTCAATTTTGCTCTCAAACGCATTCAATTGACAGTTTTTTGTTTTTTAGGAACTGTATAGTGTGAGTATTGGTCGATTTTTTTTAATAAAGTTAGAATATAGTTCAAAATATGTTGTCAAAATGGGCATTTGAGCCGAATTTCGCTTAAGATGATTCTGATAAAACCAGTTCTTACAAAAAAATGAAATTAAAAATTTTTCAAAAGCGGCCAAATAAAGTTTCTAAATTAGGTTTAGCTCTAATCATTTTTTATATTTGTCTTTGAAATGAGCACTCTACGTAATCTACCTCCACCTATAGGCCAAGCCGACAGGGATTTTTTCGAAATGCGTAATTACAGAATTACAGATTTCTGAGGAATCGTGCCGAAATGGAAATTATTGCGAATGCATTTATGATAATTGATGATGAAATATAAAAAATTTACAAAATTTCAAAGCATCAATTAGATCTTATTCTAACTTCAACGTATCAATTCGATCTTAGACACTGTTAAAAATCTTCATCTTTTGCTGTAGACTCACTCCACCGCTTTTGGAGAAAACGTATGCTTGACTACAGGCAAGGGCGGCGCCAGAGGGGGGGCCGTGGGGGCATATGTCCCCCCGTCGGGCATACCTGGCCCCCCCCATCGGGGTCAAAATTCAATTTCGCCGGGGAAAATATTTTGACTTTTGAATTTCAGCCCATTCAAATTGGGTCGAAATATGGAGCTTTTTTTTTTTTTTTTTTTTTTTTTGAAAGTCGGATTGACTAAACTAATTCTTTTTTGTACATCGGTTTCTGACTGAAGTTTGATTCTTACAATTTGAGTTTAGATAAACCCGAATTGTCGAAAAAAATCTGAATTTTTAAAATAAAAATCTAAATGGATGACAGCATAGGATGATGCATGAATGACTCTATGCATGTTTGTTTTTCAACAAAAAGATAAAATTTATACTAAAAATCAATTTTATACTTTTTTTTTAACTACATTAAATTTGTGGATCAGTTTTCGCTTATTTTGGATTTACGATCGGCTTGGTAATGAAGAATTTTTAGTTCAGTTAAAATACGAAAATGAAAATTATTTTGTCGGGGTTGTCTTGGATAACAAGTAGAATGCTTCATCGTGTGGGGCAAACTGCACCTGACATGACTCGCAGTCTGGACCGGATCGGGTTGAGCCTAAATTTTTGTCGTTGAGTGTCGGATTAAAGTCGGATTAACTTTGTTTCAGGTTCGGGTTGGATGTTGATACTTATGGTTCTTGATTCGAGAAGAATTGATCTCTCAAAAGAATTTACAAAACTTATTTTAAGATGAAAAACTGTATTTGAATGTCAATGAATTTATGTATACTGATTTTTTTTACTTAAAATCTGAAATTGTTACTGAATATATATTTGTAAACATATTCTTACATAACTGCATTACAGCATGGATATATTTTTTCATCAGCTACAATTAGGGTTTGGTTGGGTTGAAATATTTCTGGTTCAGGTCGAAATGTAGAGATGTCTAGCTCAAATCGGGTTTCGGGTAGAAACCCGATCCTGCATCTCCTCGGAAAATTAAACTCAACTCGACTGGTGGTTTTAGTCGGACCTGGCTAAAGTTAATTTTTTTTCGGAAAGTTTAGGATTGACTTCTATTTTTCGAGTCGGGTAATTTTAATTGTTTTAGCGTATGGGCTCGATTCTATCAGATTCCTCAAAAGTATCCCCAAAATATATTTTAAAATGAAAAATTACATTATTTGAATGTCAATGAATCAATATACAGATATATCGATTTTTCTACATAAAAAATATAATTGATACTAGACTACTTTTCCATTATTGCTTTACAAGATGGAATTTTGTTTTTACATACTGAGTTGGGATTGCGTTCGGAATGAATACTATTGATTTTAGAAGTTTTGTCAAGTTCGGGTTATCTATTTTTTAAAAACTGGTTCAGGTTGAATGGATATATAATTAATTAGCTCAGGTCAGGTATAACCCATTCCGCGGAGGATTCCGTGCTCGGTAAACAATCCGTGAATTGAACTATCCCCCCTCCATTGATTAGATTCCGTAAAAACAGAAAAAATTGCACTTTAATTTTGCCATTTCTACTCCACCTCTCGCAAAAAATACAGAAAAAACACAAAATACCTGAAATACTCACACCTAAACAGCATGCTCGTCAAATTACATGGGTATTCTGGCATCTGTGTTGCTTAGTACTATTCATGTTAGAAAAGGAATTTAAATCCCTTTTATCTATAAATATGTAAAAATGAGAAATCTAAGATAAAATTAAAAAAAAAAAAATCTTATGTCAGAAGGCAGAAATTTATTAAAATAATAGAAAAGATGAAAATCAAAGGAATGCTTCGGCAATGTTGAGCGGGAAATTTTTCTCCTCGCAGACCTCTAACCCGCAGCTAAATCTCATGCATAACCCGCAGTTTGAATCAGCGATATATTTATAATTGCAGATCGCTTTTCGCTGATATTAAAATAATTCACTTTTAGATTCCCAACTATTTTACAATTTTTCACTTCATTTACATTTCTCTTGGAAATTTTGTGTTAAAGTTTTTGTTTCAGATTTAAATTCTGATCTTATCAAAATTTGGAACATCACACTTTGTGCATTTGATCAATGTACACTCTAAAACAAAATGGAAATTGAAGATATTTTCCCCCATTGTTTTTATTATTATTTCTATAGCTAAAAAAGTCTGCTTTAATTTGAAATTTTTTTCGAAAATAAAGAAAATTAATCAATTTAATGCTAAAACTACCCGAAATCCTCCAATATCTACAGATGCATTTTTTTAATTAAAGGACTGTTTAATTAACTGTGCAACAACGCTGTGTACTAGGATTTTCTATTATTGACTGATTTTTTATTTACCTCTATTTTCTCTCAAAATATGAAAAATTCATGAATCAAATCTCAATTTTTAAAAAAATTCTACAATCAAAAGACAGAAAATTCTTCAAGGAATAAAAAAATCCGTTCCAACCACACGTGCGTTCCAGCAAATTACTGCTTGTATGTTTTATTTTTTGCGAAATGTTTTTTGAGAGTTTATAAAATAATTACATTTTCTCAAAAATGACTAAATTAGAAAATGATGAAAAAAGTAAAACGCGGTATTTATAAACTCTTAAAATTTATATATTTCAAAAATTCTAGTTCGATTAATTACTTTCACATTAATTTCAAGGAAATTAGTATTTAGTACAGCAACGTGTTCAGATTTAACGAAAAAGGATATCAAAGAAATTTCAATTTTATACAGATTTTGTTCTAGCCAAGTATGTTGTTTCTTTATACTCGTATTCTTATTTAGATTTCAAACTAACGATGTTTAAACTGCAAAGAACAGCTGCGGTTCACCAAAAGGAAATGCATGACTATCTGTTTTGAGTAGTTTTCAAATCCTGTTCTGCAAGTTAATATAAAACAAACTTTTCGACTGCTAGAATGATAAAGAGATCGATGAATATGTTGTTTAGCTTCAGCAAACGTATTCTTGCTGATTGGTTGTAAAAAGAACCTTTATACATCTCAATGTTGTTGTGGGAATTACTAGAAAAACATCTGCTCTGATAGTCTTGAAGGATATTTCAGAGTTACATAAGGTGCAGTTCCCTATTATCGACATTTGTCCATTGACCACAGATATAAGGAGTTAATTCTTTTTCCTAATCTAGTATTTTTATTTAAAAATATCGAAATCGTCTATTTAATGCTTTTTTTTTACAAAAATAATATAATTAATAATACAGTAACCGTAAGAACAATGCTACAAAGACCTTTTAAAGAACGAATCTGACTATAAAACAATGAAATTTATGACTTTGCAAATTTTGCATTTGAATTATTATTTCTACTAATTATAAATGTAGAAGTGGGGCGGACGAAAAACGGGTGTTTGAAATAAATCACAGTTCCAATATTTCACTGAATGAATATTTAATTAAAAATAAGCTCTTGTTTATATAACTGGTACATATACAATTCTAGGCTAAGTAAAGTATAAAATGAACACAAACATAACTGATTAAAGTTAATATGGGTATCAATCGATCCCTTTTACACAGTCCTAAAACGGAATCTCGTTCCGTTAAAAACTCGGGCGTGCAGGGAACCCATCTGCTCTGCACCGCAGATCAAGGGCATCTCTCTCGCAAAATCTTCGAGCTTTCACACTTTTCCATATTGCACTTAGCTTGCAAATATTTTCCTGGGATGGGCATTTGAACTTCGCCCAGTTATTGAAACTATGCACATGCATTGTCAGTCGAAGTCTTGTGGTTTCTGGGGCTAAATTGCCTCTACATCTCGTCCATCCTGACCTATCTGTGACCTCACAGAGCTTAATACCAACTATAAGCTCCAGATCAAACTCCATACGACTTTCATAAAAATAGTGAAATCACAAAACACAAACACTAAAATTCCATATTAAATCACTGAAAAACTAATAATAATAATAAAAAGTCTGGTGCTAGTCCAAGTGTTCATAAACTATTAAAAGTTTTTTTTTCCAGTCACAGCTCAGTTTTTTTTTTCTTGCATAAAATAATGTCTAAAAAATAACGTTATGGGTGTACTTGGAGTCATAAAACACTATATGGCGATACATAAACAAATAAACACCAACAAAAAAAACACATATAAAAGAAATACTTGAAAAACATCATATTTTAGGGTGTAGAAACCCATGGTTTCATGCAGTCAGCTGCAGTCGATGTCACTCTTGGACCCTCTTGGAAGCCCACTTTTTCGACATCGTACCTGTCATTGCTTTTGATTTTGATCACTTTGTAAGGACCAAAATATTTAATGCGTAATTTCATGCCGACCCCAAATTGGGTTCTTTTTATGGCAACTAGATCACCAATTTTATAACACCTTGCTTTTTTCCGTTTACGATTAAAACTTTTACTATTTTCTTCCTGGATTTTTAGAATGTTTTGTTTAGCAATATTTCTATTGTTAAGTCTTTCTTCCATGAACGCGTTTTCATGTTCCTCATCAATAATTCGTTTAATATTTAAATCCTCCTTATCCCTTAATTTTACTCCTGTTAATAACTCAAAAGGGGTATACTGAGTGCTACGCGAAATCGTACTGTTCATTATTCGTTGTACGGTTGGCACATATTTATACCATTTCGTCGGATCATCGATGGATAATTTACTCAGGATATTTATGAGCGTTTTCTGTGATCGCTCTGCCTGGCCGTTTCCCCTCGGTATACCTGTCGTAATTAAGACGTGTTCTATCTTTTGATCTTCGAGATACTCCTTAAATTCATTTGAAGTAAAAGCGGCTCCACGATCGCTAATTATCCGTTCTGGATTTCCAAATACGGCTTGTTGAATTTTTAATTTCGAAATCACCTCCTTAGCGGATGTTGTTTTGACAGGATAAAACCACACAAATTTTGTGAAAGCGTCCACTACAGAGAAAATAAAATTATAATTTTTGTTTGTCGAAGGTAGCGGACCTAAATGATCGATATGGTAAGTTTGAAGTGGCGTATCTTGTTTAGAGATGGGATTTAGCAATCCTTCACCTTTACCTTGTTTCCTGTTACATAGTATGCACTCAATACAATTTCCTATCACGCTTTCGATCTGTTTTCGAAGGTTAGGGATATAATAATCCTGTTTCACGATCGCTTCAGTTTTAGCAACAGCATAATGTCCCTTATTGTGAATTTCACGAATAATTTCCCTTTGCATGATTTCTGGCACCATAATTAATTCTCTATCGTTTTCATATTTGTACACAATATTTCGCCTAACAAAATAATCATTACTTTCGTTTTTTTCAACTAATGTTTTTATAGTTTGAATGTAATCATCTTCGTTTTGCGCTTTAGTCAATTTTGCAGTAAGTTCATCCTGTGAACGCGTTAAAGTTAAAACCGTGTTACGACTCAATGCATCGACATGTTTCATTTGATTTCCGGCTCTGTGAACAATTTGGTAGTCAAATTCTTGAAGAAATAATGCCCACCGCGCAACTTTAGGTGTAAGATCTTTTTTCTCTAAGGTTTTTTGAAAAGCAGAACAATCGGTTATTATTTTAAATTTATTTCCTAACAAATAAGTTCGAAATTTCTTTAATGCTTCGATGACAGCAAGTGCTTCGAGCTCATAACTACTATATTTCGCTTGAGCGGGCGTTGTTTTCTTGCTCATGAAATGAACTGGATGTAAATTTCCGTAATCATCTTTTTGTAACAAGATTGCTCCGAAACCTAAACTACTAGCATCCGTATGTAATTCCGTTTCCGCCCCCTTTCTAAATATGTGTAATACTGGCTTACTAGACAGTTTATTTTTTAGAATTTGGAAAGCTTCTTTTTGACTTGGTCCGAAATTGAATTCATTTTCCATTTTTAAAAGATCACTCAAAGGTCTAGCAATTCTAGCATAATCAGCGATATACTTCCTGAAATATCCGGTAAGTCCCAAAAAACTCTGGAGTTGCTTTTTATCTTTTGGTTCAGGAAATTTTGTAACAGCTATAACATGAGTTTCGGAAGGTCGAATTGTTCCATTCTCAATTACGTATCCTAAGAATTCGATTTTTCTCTTCAAAAACTGACATTTAGAAAAATTAAACTCGAGGCCATACTCTGATGCTACCTGAAACACACGTTTCAATTTAGAAAGCGCCTCTTCTTCAGTCTGCGCAGGGACAATTATATCGTCTAAGTACACGGCAATCGTTCTATCTCTTATTAATTCTTTAAGGCATGCATATATGTAACGTTGGAAAAATTGTGGAGCGACATTTAATCCGAATGGCATTACATTGTACTCGAATTGTTGATTATTCGTAACAAACGAAGTAAACTTTTTACTATCCTCATCAACCTCTACGTGAAAAAATCCATTTTTCAAATCTAATGTACTGAACACCTTACTCTGTCCAATCTCATCTAAAATATCGTCAATCACTGGAAGGGGATAATTATCTCTAATTATCTTTTTGTTAAGTCTTCTATAATCTACGCATAACCGGTAATCTCCATTTTTCTTTTTCGCTAAAACAATTGGTGCAGCATAATTTGAACAACTTTCTCTTATAATACCCTTATCAAGCCAATCTCCTATTTGTGTATCAACAAATTCTTGTTCAGCAATCGCTAATCGCCTCGGTCTTTGTACTAATGGTATGTCATCGCTTAACACTATCTTAACTTTCAAGTCAACACTTTTCGTTTTCTCAGGCTTATAATTCGTAATCAAATTAATTAATTCTTCCCTTAAACCGCAGTCGGCAATATGCGTCATATCGATTTCATTTACATTAACCGCATTAGCTATTTCTGCTAAGCAAACAGATTCGGGTTCATGAGAATCATCTAAAGAATTTTCAGTCATGAGTGTGTTTGAAGAATTCAACCGCAAATGTGGGTCGGGCCTGGGAACCTCTTCAACATCTAACCGCAAGTCAGATTTAACCGTGAGAATGTTTTTAACATCTTTGACCGTGCCTATCTTTGGAATTCCTAAGGGCATCTTCGTAACAACGTTTACACTGTAACTTTTTCCCTCGGTTCGCTTACCTGTCACTTTTAAGCCATTGTTTGATATTTCGAAATTTAATTTATTCAAACAGTTATTTCCGAGAAGCATTTCATATTTTAAATCCTGCAAAACGTACACATCGCAATTTACACTAACATCATCAATTTTTATATTAGTATTGAAAAAACCTGAAGGAATTACTCCATCACCACTAATACCTGTCAATTTCACATCATTCTTACTTAAATTAGGCTTTCCCAAAATTCTATAAAGTTCATTGTTTATCATTGTCACATCTGACCCACTATCAACAAAACAATTTACGCGTTTCCCTTTAATTTCAATATTTTTGACAATTTTATCCGAAGGACAAAATTTATTACTCATGGCGTTCACCGCTTTCGTGTTATTTAAACCGTAGTGATTACTTTTATTTCCATCCATTCTGCGAGGACACTGATTCGATTTATGAGAGACAAATTCATTGCAATAAAAACATTTAGTTTTGAAAGGATTATAATTATTCCTTACCCCGTTCTTGTTGTTTTGGGAAAAATTGTTCTTCCGGCCAAAACTTTTATTCTCTGTGTTCTGCGAAAAACGTTTACTATCGCTATTTTTTATTTCCGAATTCTTCCTAACAATATTACGGGCCGCCTCATAATCATCAAGTCTACTTATAAAATCTGAGACCTTAGTAAACTTAGGCAAGTCATCAACAAAATGTTCCCTTACTTCCAATGGTAATTTTTTCCTTATTTGGTCAATAACTAGAAGGTTTTTTAAATCTTCAAAAGACGAAATGTTCAGACCTGTCAACCATTGTTCTAAAAAATTCGTAAGTTCAAATGAGTAATCGCGCCACGAGGCCGAAATTTCTTTTCTGTGGCCAAAGAATTTCTGTCGAAACTGTTCCGCACTAAGCTTGAATCTTTTCAATAATAACTGTTTAACATAATCATAATCATTCGAGAGTTCCTCATTTTCGCGACCTATTATATTAACTATTTCTAATGGTAACAGATCTAGCAAATAAATTACCCAATTCTCCTTTTCTACCCCTAATCGTTTTATTTGTCTTTCGAACAGCGTGAGATATATACTTATTTCTTCATTGGTGTCATATCTCGCGATTAACTTTAAAACATCAGGAGTTTTCATTCCGGCGTTAAGCGTCATTTCGGATTTGTTTTTTGCACTGAGTTCTAGCTCTAATTTTTTTAATTCATATGCTTTTTTTTCGTTTTCCTCTATTTCTTTATTTTTTTCTTGTTCTAACCGTTCGCTAACGAGACCGTCTAATAAGTTTTTGACTATGTCTTCATTATAACCGTCCGATTTGGTTATTATGTCGGCTAACTGAACTTTTGTCGCGCTTTCCTCAGCACTCAGCCCCAATTCATTTAACACTGACAATAAGTCTATTTTCTTTGCTCTTACCAAATATGCCATTATTCCTACAAAAACTCTATCAAATATACTAAAATATCTTATAAAAATATTATATATATAAGCAAAATTATTTTCTATTCATAAACTTACATTACAAAACAAAATTCTTTAATGTTTAAAATAAAAGCAAGATGCTATAAGTTTTATATTTAATTACCATTTATGGGAAAAAACCACTTACTTCATTGTGGATATCCTCTGTTCTCACATACAAAAATAATACAAAATATATTAATAACTTCAAACAATATAGATATGATAATTATGAAAACACTCGATATAGATTGATCAATATCTCAATACATATCTGTATATGTTAAAAAATATAAGCCCTAAAAAAATGCACCGGGCTTGAAAATACTAAAATACTAGGACATTTCAGCCCTGTATCACTGGCTTCGAAAATATTTCACTCGCGCAAAAATCGCCTCGCAAAAAAAAATCACAGCGAGGGTTCTTGAAAAATAAAACATGCACCCAGTACGCACAATTAATCGGTTGGTAAAAACATAGTACTTAGCTGGTAAAAAAAAACACACTACCAGCTTTCGTTGCAGAAAAAAACCCCACAAATTCGTTGCACAAAAAATCCTAAATTCGTTGCACAAATAATCACTCGCGCAACTCGTAAAAAAAATGCACTACGAGTTGTTTCTTGTGGCACCGCAACAGCACTGTTTTCTTCCGGACAGCTCAAACACACACAGCTCTCGGACAGTCGAAGCAGCTCAGCTTTCTTCGTAAGAACAGCGACGATTCCAGCAATCACTGGAGTAGCAGGGAACATCCAACTTTATCACCGAGCAGAAGTCCACTGGTTCATCCTATTAATGCCAAATTACTATGAAAAGTTCTTGCAAGTCCACTGGTTCATCCCGGCTGAGCCCCCAAAATTTGTAGAAGTGGGGCGGACGAAAAACGGGTGTTTGAAATAAATCATAGTTCCAATATTTCACTGAATGAATATTTAATTAAAAATAAGCTCTTGTTTATATAACTGGTACATATACAATTCTAGGCTAAGTAAAGTATAAAATGAACACAAACATAACTGATTAAAGTTAATATGGGTATCAATCGATCCCTTTTACACAGTCCTAAAACGGAATCTCGTTCCGTTAAAAACTCGGGCGTGCAGGGAACCCATCTGCTCTGCACCGCAGATCAAGGGCATCTCTCTCGCAAAATCTTCGAGCTTTCACACTTTTCCATATTGCACTTAGCTTGCAAATATTTTCCTGGGATGGGCATTTGAACTTCGCCCAGTTATTGAAACTATGCACATGCATTGTCAGTCGAAGTCTTGTGGTTTCTGGGGCTAAATTACCTCTACATCTATACTTTATGAGTTCAATCTTTTTACGAATGTGTGAACTATAATATTTTTCTGCAGTACATAAAAAGCTTCAAGTCTTTCATACGAGTAAGTTCAAATGATTTCTTATTTCTTTGCGTTTGTATGTAATTTCATATTTTTACCCGAGTGCTTTAATTTTAAAACTTCTTTATACGCAGAATTCGTAATTTTGTTGATAATAATAATTTAACTTTTTAAAGAAATTATGTAAGTTTTTCATTTGTATTTTTGCTTTCAGTAATACATTCAGTTACGCCTCATATATTACGTACGACATGGATTAAACATTAATATTCCTGGGCCCAACATAAACAAGGTTTAAATGAAATTTCAGTTTTACAATTTTCGGAACTGCGAATTTTTAAACTTCTAAATATCGCACATTTTAAATTTTTACACAGTGACATAGAGAAAAAAATGCTCTTTTAAATGAAATTTGTTTGCAAACTTTACCACAATTTGTTTTCAAATTATTAATATTTTAAAAGTTTTTATTACATTTTTTGTCATCGTGTCAACAGAAGTATTCCATTTTTGGACATTAAATATGGACCAATCACAAAACGAATAAAATAAAATAAGTTCCGGAATTCAACCAATAAAAAGATTCAGATCTGCTTCAGATTTTCCAGTTCTCCACAGAGATCAACAACTATTTTCCAAATAGTTAAAAAAAAAAAAGATTAATTCTTTTTGATCAGAACTCTTCGTGTAAAACAGTTTATAACAATATCGAAGTAAAATTCATGTTTTGTAGAAATAGGTTCAAGTCGGGTCGAGATTTTAACTTTTTTTTGGAGGGGGGGGGGAGGGGGAAGGGGCTAATATATATAATACTTGCTAGACCATATAAGCAGGACAACTTTTTAAATTTTACTCAGACCGAAACATTAATTTATTTTGTACGAACTGGGCCCTTGAAATTTTTGCCCACGCAATTTTTAGGACCTGCTCCAGCACGCGGGGACCTCTGATATATGTTATGAACTTGGCCCCCCTGTCGGGGCTACAGTGCCCCTACGTCGGGCAAATTCTGGCGCCGCCCTTGCATTGACCACAGATATAAGAAGTTAATTTTTTTTCCTAATCTAGTATTTTTATTTAAAAATATCGAAATAGTCTATTTAATGCTTTTTTTTACAAAAATTATATAATTAATCATACAGTAACCATATGAACAATGCTACAATGACCTTTTAAAGAACGAATCAATGAAATTTATGACTTAGCAAATTTTGCTTTTGAATTATTATTTCTACTAATTATAAATACTTTATGAGTTCAATCTTTTTACGAATGTGTGAACTATAATATTTTTCTGAAGTACATAAAAAGTTTCAAGTCCTTCATACGAGTAAGTTCAAATGATTTCTTATTTCTTTGCGTTTGTATGTAATTTCATATTTTTACCCGAGTGCTTTAATTTTAAAACTTCTTTATAAGCAGAATTCGTAATTTTGTTGATAATAATAATTTAACTTTAAAAAAATTATGCAAGTTTTTCATTTGTATTTTTGTAATACATACAGTAGAGCACCGATTATTACGCCTCATATATTACGTCCGACATGGATTAAACATTAATATTCCTGGGCCCAACATAAACAAGGTTTAAATGAAATTTCAGTTTTACAATTTTCGGAACTGCGAATTTTTAAACTTCTAAATATCGCACATTTTAAATTTTTACACAGTGACGTAGAGAAAAAAATGCTCTTTTAAACGAAATTTGTTTGCAAACTTTACCACAATTCGTTTTCAAATTATTAATATTTTCAAGTTTTTATTACTTTTTTTGTCATCGTGTCAACAGAAGTATTCCGTTTTTGGACATTAAATATGGACCAATCACAAAACGAATAAAATAAAATAAGTTCCGGAATTCAACCAATAAAAATATTCAGATTTGCTTCAGATTTTTCAGTTCTCCACCGAGATCAACAACTATTTTCCAAATAGTTAAAAATAAAAGATTAATTCTTTTTGATCAGAACTCTTCGTGTAAAACAGTTTATAACCATATCGAAGTAAAAATTCATGTTTTGTAGAAATAGAGTCAAGTCGGGTCGAGATTTTAACTTTTTTTTTTGGGGGGGGGGAGGGGAAGGGGCTAATATATATAATACTTGCTAGACCATATAAGCAGGCAAACTTTTTAAATTTTACGCCGACCGGAACATTAATTTATTTTGTACGAACTGGGTCCTTGAAATTTTTGCCCACGCAATTTTTAAGACCTGGCCCAGCACGTGGGGACCTCTAATATATATTATGAACTTGGCCCCCCTGTCGGGGATATAGTGCCCCCACGTCGGGCAAATTCTGGCGCCGCCCTTGTTTTTAATGGAAAAAAAATTGCATTTTTTAGGGTTTTTTTAATTTTCAAATTTTGTTTATAATTTTTTTGAGTGATATTTATAACCTTAATTCATTACGTAAAGTTTCCTGATCCTTTTAAAACAAAAATTAGGTTCTTATGTCAATTCAACGTTAAGATATCTTACGTATAATAATATAACACTTTTATTATTATTATTATTATTATTATTATTATTATTATTATTATTATTATTATTATTATTATTATTATTATTATTAACGAAAATTACATTATAAATTTTGCTATATTTCTTATTATATTATATTGAAGTACTTCATTTTATAATTTTATAAGACTACAAACATAGCTTAAAAATATCAAAATGTTTAAATTAGTTACATTGAATACTTCCGTTTTTATATGGGCTCGAAGCGAGAGCTCTGTTTACATGTTTTTCCGTATCGATCAAGCCCTGAGCCCCCTTAAAACTTTATATTAAACTTATATTTTTCTAGACGTAATCACAAAAAAAAAAAAAAAAAAAAAAAAAAAAAAAAAAAGAGTGAAATGAAAAATCAAGATTTTACTTTTAAATATTAACTAAAACGATTGAATATTTCATTGAATTCTTTTCAAGTTTGTATCAGATTTTTATTTTCCCCCGTTTCTTTTTGCACTGCAGTAGTATATCTCCATTCACGAGTTCGTAGAAATTCGCGACGGAAGTTCATCATTAACAAGTATTCCTAATTAACCGGAAATGAACTGAGCTAAAGTAATTAAAGGGATAGTTTTTGATGAAATGTAAAAAAGAAGAAATCGTGAAATAAAGAATTCAGTTCATAAGTTTCTAATTTCGGAAAACTATATAGAGCAGTTAATATCCATACAAGTACATATTTAAAGAGAGTCATTAGCTTTAAGCCTTAAAAAAATATTATTCCTTGATTTTCAGATATATACAATATTTCCCAAAAATATAGACCAAGATATAAAATGACATTCCAAGCTAAAATAACTTTCATATATTTTTAAAAATGATTCAGATACATTTTTTAAATTGATTTATTCAAACTTATTGTAAAAAAAAAAAAAAAAAAAAAACCTTGTGTGACCAGAAAATGAGATGACAAAAGGATCCATAAACTGGCATTTACACAAATGATGATTGTTAATCTCATTAAAAGTAAATCAGGACTTTCTGTGTCGACGGACATGATTTATAGATGAATTAAAGAAACAGGTAAAGGAATTTACATGAAAATGATAATACAATCAGCTTTAAAATCTCGCTACAAATTGGCGAGAATGCAATGAATTTGCAAACATACGTCATATGGACCCAAATGGTACGCTATAATATTCAGTAACGAAAAAAAATGAAAATTGAATGGCTTAAACGGGTAGGCATACTATTGGCACGACTTGCGTCAAACCTGGGACTTTCTTAAATAGACAACAAGGAGGTGACTTTTTAATGATTTGGTCCTCACTTTTCTTTCGTGCTCGACTATCTCTGGAGTTATTCAATGGTTGCCAAGCAACCCAAGACTACGTACATACGTTGGAGATTAATATTTAGTCATTTAGGAAACTTTTATCTGGTCCAAAGTATGCATTTTAGCAAGATAATGCGTCTATTCATGTTGCATACAAAACAAGAACTTCGTTTAACTCTGAAAATATTACTGATCTCAACTGGCCGGCGTATAGCTCTGATCTGGACCCAATCTAAAACCTTTGTAACACCATATCTCATAAGGTTTATGCAATTTTTTGCTATACTTTTCTGTTTATGAGCTTCGAACTACTGTTGAACATGTTTGGTACAAAATAGATCCCCAAGTGACGCAGCATTTAGTTTCTTCGATGAAAAGTCACATTCTTGCACTAATTTCAGATCATGTGGGTGCAACTCGATTTTAATTTGTAGTTATTTTTCTGTAAATATACAAATTGTTTATACTTTTGTCACAATGTTAATTTCATTTTTTTTTTTTTTTTTTTTTTTTGTCATTTTATATTAAGTAAAAGGTAAAATTTAAAATTTATTATTTGTGAATAAAGGATAAGTCACAAGTAATGTATGGCAGATGAATTATAAAAATTCGGTGCATGCTTCAGTATATAGAAGCGTAATCGATCATTGTCTGAACTTTTGATGAGCCCTGTAGTACTAACATTACTATACGTAAATAGTAGCAAAAGTATTTCTTAAAGCAAAATAATACCCTATTAAAAGGTATGTACTATCAATAGTACACCAGATCCGAAAGGGTTAAGAAAACGCCACAAAACTGTACGTTTAAACTGGGCTAAGAAAATTATGTCTTGTGATGATAAATGGTGGTGGCTAATATCAAGGGGCGAGAAAAATCAGAACTTGGAAGGACCAGATTGGATATAAATTTTACAGGTATGATTTAAAAAGCAAACCAAAAAGTTTTTTTTTTCTTTTTTTTCAGTAAACAGCGTAGTGGTGAATCAATAATCAGTTGGTGTGGTTCTGGATTCAATGGACAAATATTTCTAGCATTTTGTAGCAAGAATATGAATTCGCAGGACTATAAGCAAATCTTAGAGGACTATTTTATTCCAATAAAGGACCAAGCTGTGTATTTCAACAAGACAGTTTGACTATTCATGTGTCTAGCTTGACAAAGATGTGGTTTAACATGAATATCATGGATTGGCCATGGCCATCACTTACTCTGGACTTAAATCCTATGGAAAACGTGTGACATATGACATGAAAAGTATATGAAAATGGATGCCAATGTTTTTCGACCATGAGCCTTACAACAGCGACAGCGAGAGCAAGTATGGTATGAAATATCCCCAGAGGAAATGCAAAACTTAGTACTTTCGATTATGTTTCAAGCTTTCAAATAAAATTATCACGTCATTTTAATGATTTAAAATAGCCTGTTGCATTAGAATAAATATTTTTAAATCCTCAAAGTTTCGATTATTTTATTTACCTGTAGTCAAGGGCGGCGCCAGAATTTGCCCGACGTGGGGGCACTGTAGCCCCGACAGGGGGGCCAAGTTCAAAACATATATCAGAGGTCCCCGCGTGCTGGAGCAGGTCCTAAAAATTGCGTGGGCAAAAATTTCAAGGGCCCAGTTCGTACAAAATAAATTAATGTTTCGGTCTGAGTAAAATTTAAAAAGTTGTCCTGCTTATATGGTCTAGCAAGTATTATATATATTAGCCCCTTCCCCCTCCCCCCCCCCTCCAAAAAAAAGTTAAAATCTCGACCCGACTTGACCCTATTTCTACAAAACATGAATTTTACTTCGATATTGTTATAAACTGTTTTACACGAAGAGTTCTGATCAAAAAGAATTAATCTTTTTTTTTTTTAACTATTTGGAAAATAGTTGTTGATCTCTGTGGAGAACTGGAAAATCTGAAGCAGATCTGAATCTTTTTATTGGTTGAATTCCGGAACTTATTTTATTTTATTCGTTTTGTGATTGGTCCATATTTAATGTCCAAAAATGGAATACTTCTGTTGACACGATGACAAAAAATGTAATAAAAACTTTTAAAATATTAATAATTTGAAAACAAATTGTGGTAAAGTTTGCAAACAAATTTCATTTAAAAGAGCATTTTTTTCTCTATGTCACTGTGTAAAAATTTAAAATGTGCGATATTTAGAAGTTTAAAAATTCGCAGTTCCGAAAATTGTAAAACTGAAATTTCATTTAAACCTTGTTTATGTTGGGCCCAGGAATATTAATGTTTAATCCATGTCGTACGTAATATATGAGGCGTAACTGAATGTATTACTGAAAGCAAAAATACAAATGAAAAACTTACATAATTTCTTTAAAAAGTTAAATTATTATTATCAACAAAATTACGAATTCTGCGTATAAAGAAGTTTTAAAATTAAAGCACTCGGGTAAAAATATGAAATTACATACAAACGCAAAGAAATAAGAAATCATTTGAACTTACTCGTATGAAAGACTTGAAGCTTTTTATGTACTGCAGAAAAATATTATAGTTCACACATTCGTAAAAAGATTGAACTCATAAAGTATAGATGTAGAGGTAATTTAGCCCCAGAAACCACAAGACTTCGACTGACAATGCATGTGCATAGTTTCAATAACTGGGCGAAGTTCAAATGCCCATCCCAGGAAAATATTTGCAAGCTAAGTGCAATATGGAAAAGTGTGAAAGCTCGAAGATTTTGCGAGAGAGATGCCCTTGATCTGCGGTTGCAGAGCAGATGGGTTCCCTGCACGCCCGAGTTTTTAACGGAACGAGATTCCGTTTTAGGACTGTGTAAAAGGGATCGATTGATACCCATATTAACTTTAATCAGTTATGTTTGTGTTCATTTTATACTTTACTTAGCCTAGAATTGTATATGTACCAGTTATATAAACAAGAGCTTATTTTTAATTAAATATTCATTCAGTGAAATATTGGAACTATGATTTATTTCAAACACCCGTTTTTCGTCCGCCCCACTTCTACAAATTTTGGGGGCTCAGCCGGGATGAACCAGTGGACTTGCAAGAACTTTTCATAGTAATTTGACATTAATAGGATGAACCAGTGGACTTCTGCTCGGTGATAAAGTTGGATGTTCCCTGCTACTCCAGTGATTGCTGGAATCGTCGCTGTTTTTACGAAGAAAGCTCAGCTGCTTCGAATGTCCGAGAGCTGTGTGTGTTTGAGCTGTCCGGAAGAAAACAGTGCTGTTGCGGTGCCACAAGAAACAACTCGTAGTGCATTTTTTTTTACGAGTTGCGCGAGTGATTATTTGTGCAACGAATTTAGGATTTTTTGTGCTACGAATTTGTGGGGTTTTTTCTGCAACGAAAGCTGGTAGTGTGTTTTTTTTTACCAGCTAAGTACTATGTTTTTACCAACCGATTAATTGGGCGTACTGGGTGCATGTTTTATTTTTCAAGAACCCTCGCTGTGATTTTTTTTTGCGAGGCGATTTTTGCGCGAGTGAAATATTTTCGAAGCCAGTGATACAGGGCTGAAATGTCCTAGTATTTTAGTATTTTCAAGCCCGGTGCATTTTTTTAGGGCTTATATTTTTTAACATATACAGATATGTATTGAGATATTGATCAATCTATATCGAGTGTTTTCATAATTATCATATCTATATTGTTTGAAGTTATTAATATATTTTGTATTATTTTTGTATGTGAGAACAGAGGATATCCACAATGAAGTAAGTGGTTTTTTCCCATAAATGGTAATTAAATATAAAACTTATAGCATCTTGCTTTTATTTTAAACATTAAAGAATTTTGTTTTGTAATGTAAGTTTATGAATAGAAAATAATTTTGCTTATATATATAATATTTTTATAAGATATTTTAGTATATTTGATAGAGTTTTTGTAGGAATAATGGCATATTTGGTAAGAGCAAAGAAAATAGACTTATTGTCAGTGTTAAATGAATTGGGGCTGAGTGCTGAGGAAAGCGCGACAAAAGTTCAGTTAGCCGACATAATAACCAAATCGGACGGTTATAATGAAGACATAGTCAAAAACTTATTAGACGGTCTCGTTAGCGAACGGTTAGAACAAGAAAAAAATAAAGAAATAGAGGAAAACGAAAAAAAAGCATATGAATTAAAAAAATTAGAGCTAGAACTCAGTGCAAAAAACAAATCCGAAATGACGCTTAACGCCGGAATGAAAACTCCTGATGTTTTAAAGTTAATCGCGAGATATGACACCAATGAAGAAATAAGTATATATCTCACGCTGTTCGAAAGACAAATAAAACGATTAGGGGTAGAAAAGGAGAATTGGGTAATTTATTTGCTAGGTCTGTTACCATTAGAAATAGTTAATATAATAGGTCGCGAAAATGAGGAACTCTCGAATGATTATGATTATGTTAAACAGTTATTATTGAAAAGATTCAAGCTTAGTGCGGAACAGTTTCGACAGAAATTCTTTGGCCACAGAAAAGAAATTTCGGCCTCGTGGCGCGATTACTCATTTGAACTTACGAATTTTTTAGAACAATGGTTGACAGGTCTGAACATTTCGTCTTTTGAAGATTTAAAAAACCTTCTAGTTATTGACCAAATAAGGAAAAAATTACCATTGGAAGTAAGGGAGCATTTTGTTGATGACTTGCCTAAGTTTACTAAGGTCTCAGATTTTATAAGTAGACTTGATGATTATGAGGCGGCCCGTAATATTGTTAGGAAGAATTCGGAAATAAAAAATAGCGATAGTAAACGTTTTTCGCAGAACACAGAGAATAAAAGTTTTGGCCGGAAGAACAATTTTTCCCAAAACAACAAGAACGGGGTAAGGAATAATTATAATCCTTTCAAAACTAAATGTTTTTATTGCAATGAATTTGTCTCTCATAAATCGAATAAGTGTACTCGCAGAATGGATGGAAATAAAAATAATCACTACGGTTTAAATAACACGAAAGCGGTGAACGCCATGAGTAATAAATTTTGTCCTTCGGATAAAATTGTCAAAAATATTGAAATTAAAGGGAAACGCGTAAATTGTTTTGTTGATAGTGGGTCAGATGTGACAATGATAAACAATGAACTTTATAGAATTTTGGGAAAGCCTAATTTAAGTAAGAATGATGTGAAATTGACAGGTATTAGTGGTGATGGAGTAATTCCTTCAGGTTTTTTCAATACTAATATAAAAATTGATGATGTTAGTGTAAATTGCGATGTGTACGTTTTGCAGGATTTAAAATATGAAATGCTTCTCGGAAATAACTGTTTGAATAAATTAAATTTCGAAATATCAAACAATGGCTTAAAAGTGACAGGTAAGCGAACCGAGGGAAAAAGTTACAGTGTAAACGTTGTTACGAAGATGCCCTTAGGAATTCCAAAGATAGGCACGGTCAAAGATGTTAAAAACATTCTCACGGTTAAATCTGACTTGCGGTTAGATGTTGAAGAGGTTCCCAGGCCCGACCCACATTTGCGGTTGAATTCTTCAAACACACTCATGACTGAAAATTCTTTAGATGATTCTCATGAACCCGAATCTGTTTGCTTAGCAGAAATAGCTAATGCGGTTAATGTAAATGAAATCGATATGACGCATATTGCCGACTGCGGTTTAAGGGAAGAATTAATTAATTTGATTACGAATTATAAGCCTGAGAAAACGAAAAGTGTTGACTTGAAAGTTAAGATAGTGTTAAGCGATGACATACCAGTAGTACAAAGACCGAGGCGATTAGCGATTGCTGAACAAGAATTTGTTGATACACAAATAGGAGATTGGCTTGATAAGGGTATTATAAGAGAAAGTTGTTCAAATTATGCTGCACCAATTGTTTTAGCGAAAAAGAAAAATGGAGATTACCGGTTATGCGTAGATTATAGAAGACTTAACAAAAAGATAATTAGAGATAATTATCCCCCTCCAGTGATTGACGATATTTTAGATGAGATTGGACAGAGTAAGGTGTTCAGTACATTAGATTTGAAAAATGGATTTTTTCACGTAGAGGTTGATGAGGATAGTAAAAAGTTTACTTCGTTTGTTACGAATAATCAACAATTCGAGTACAATGTAATGCCATTCGGATTAAATGTCGCTCCACAATTTTTCCAACGTTACATATATGC
Source organism: Maratus speculifer (assembly GCA_964019185.1). Classification (NCBI taxonomy): domain Eukaryota; kingdom Metazoa; phylum Arthropoda; class Arachnida; order Araneae; family Salticidae; genus Maratus; species Maratus speculifer. Next base: position 247,224,905 of record OZ025290.1, on the reverse strand, counting down.
ATGCCTTAAAGAATTAATAAGAGATAGAACGATTGCCGTGTACTTAGACGATATAATTGTCCCTGCGCAGACTGAAGAAGAGGCGCTTTCTAAATTGAAACGTGTGTTTCAGGTAGCATCAGAGTATGGCCTCGAGTTTAATTTTTCTAAATGTCAGTTTTTGAAGAGAAAAATCGAATTCTTAGGATACGTAATTGAGAATGGAACAATTCGACCTTCCGAAACTCATGTTATAGCTGTTACAAAATTTCCTGAACCAAAAGATAAAAAGCAACTCCAGAGTTTTTTGGGACTTACCGGATATTTCAGGAAGTATATCGCTGATTATGCTAGAATTGCTAGACCTTTGAGTGATCTTTTAAAAATGGAAAATGAATTCAATTTCGGACCAAGTCAAAAAGAAGCTTTCCAAATTCTAAAAAATAAACTGTCTAGTAAGCCAGTATTACACATATTTAGAAAGGGGGCGGAAACGGAATTACATACGGATGCTAGTAGTTTAGGTTTCGGAGCAATCTTGTTACAAAAAGATGATTACGGAAATTTACATCCAGTTCATTTCATGAGCAAGAAAACAACGCCCGCTCAAGCGAAATATAGTAGTTATGAGCTCGAAGCACTTGCTGTCATCGAAGCATTAAAGAAATTTCGAACTTATTTGTTAGGAAATAAATTTAAAATAATAACCGATTGTTCTGCTTTTCAAAAAACCTTAGAGAAAAAAGATCTTACACCTAAAGTTGCGCGGTGGGCATTATTTCTTCAAGAATTTGACTACCAAATTGTTCACAGAGCCGGAAATCAAATGAAACATGTCGATGCATTGAGTCGTAACACGGTTTTAACTTTAACGCGTTCACAGGATGAACTTACTGCAAAATTGACTAAAGCGCAAAACGAAGATGATTACATTCAAACTATAAAAACATTAGTTGAAAAAACGAAAGTAATGATTATTTTGTTAGGCGAAATATTGTGTACAAATATGAAAACGATAGAGAATTAATTATGGTGCCAGAAATCATGCAAAGGGAAATTATTCGTGAAATTCACAATAAGGGACATTATGCTGTTGCTAAAACTGAAGCGATCGTGAAACAGGATTATTATATCCCTAACCTTCGAAAACAGATCGAAAGCGTGATAGGAAATTGTATTGAGTGCATACTATGTAACAGGAAACAAGGTAAAGGTGAAGGATTGCTAAATCCCATCTCTAAACAAGATACGCCACTTCAAACTTACCATATCGATCATTTAGGTCCGCTACCTTCGACAAACAAAAATTATAATTTTATTTTCTCTGTAGTGGACGCTTTCACAAAATTTGTGTGGTTTTATCCTGTCAAAACAACATCCGCTAAGGAGGTGATTTCGAAATTAAAAATTCAACAAGCCGTATTTGGAAATCCAGAACGGATAATTAGCGATCGTGGAGCCGCTTTTACTTCAAATGAATTTAAGGAGTATCTCGAAGATCAAAAGATAGAACACGTCTTAATTACGACAGGTATACCGAGGGGAAACGGCCAGGCAGAGCGATCACAGAAAACGCTCATAAATATCCTGAGTAAATTATCCATCGATGATCCGACGAAATGGTATAAATATGTGCCAACCGTACAACGAATAATGAACAGTACGATTTCGCGTAGCACTCAGTATACCCCTTTTGAGTTATTAACAGGAGTAAAATTAAGGGATAAGGAGGATTTAAATATTAAACGAATTATTGATGAGGAACATGAAAACGCGTTCATGGAAGAAAGACTTAACAATAGAAATATTGCTAAACAAAACATTCTAAAAATCCAGGAAGAAAATAGTAAAAGTTTTAATCGTAAACGGAAAAAAGCAAGGTGTTATAAAATTGGTGATCTAGTTGCCATAAAAAGAACCCAATTTGGGGTCGGCATGAAATTACGCATTAAATATTTTGGTCCTTACAAAGTGATCAAAATCAAAAGCAATGACAGGTACGATGTCGAAAAAGTGGGCTTCCAAGAGGGTCCAAGAGTGACATCGACTGCAGCTGACTGCATGAAACCATGGGTTTCTACACCCTAAAATATGATGTTTTTCAAGTATTTCTTTTATATGTGTTTTTTTTGTTGGTGTTTATTTGTTTATGTATCGCCATATAGTGTTTTATGACTCCAAGTACACCCATAACGTTATTTTTTAGACATTATTTTATGCAAGAAAAAAAAAACTGAGCTGTGACTGGAAAAAAAAAACTTTTAATAGTTTATGAACACTTGGACTAGCACCAGACTTTTTATTATTATTATTAGTTTTTCAGTGATTTAATATGGAATTTTAGTGTTTGTGTTTTGTGATTTCACTATTTTTATGAAAGTCGTATGGAGTTTGATCTGGAGCTTATAGTTGGTATTAAGCTCTGTGAGGTCACAGATAGGTCAGGATGGACGAGATGTAGAGGCAATTTAGCCCCAGAAACCACAAGACTTCGACTGACAATGCATGTGCATAGTTTCAATAACTGGGCGAAGTTCAAATGCCCATCCCAGGAAAATATTTGCAAGCTAAGTGCAATATGGAAAAGTGTGAAAGCTCGAAGATTTTGCGAGAGAGATGCCCTTGATCTGCGGTGCAGAGCAGATGGGTTCCCTGCACGCCCGAGTTTTTAACGGAACGAGATTCCGTTTTAGGACTGTGTAAAAGGGATCGATTGATACCCATATTAACTTTAATCAGTTATGTTTGTGTTCATTTTATACTTTACTTAGCCTAGAATTGTATATGTACCAGTTATATAAACAAGAGCTTATTTTTAATTAAATATTCATTCAGTGAAATATTGGAACTGTGATTTATTTCAAACACCCGTTTTTCGTCCGCCCCACTTCTACATTTATAATTAGTAGAAATAATAATTCAAATGCAAAATTTGCAAAGTCATAAATTTCATTGTTTTATAGTCAGATTCGTTCTTTAAAAGGTCTTTGTAGCATTGTTCTTACGGTTACTGTATTATTAATTATATTATTTTTGTAAAAAAAAAGCATTAAATAGACGATTTCGATATTTTTAAATAAAAATACTAGATTAGGAAAAAGAATTAACTCCTTATATCTGTGGTCAATGGACAAATGTCGATAATAGGGAACTGCACCTTATGTAACTCTGAAATATCCTTCAAGACTATCAGAGCAGATGTTTTTCTAGTAATTCCCACAACAACATTGAGATGTATAAAGGTTCTTTTTACAACCAATCAGCAAGAATACGTTTGCTGAAGCTAAACAACATATTCATCGATCTCTTTATCATTCTAGCAGTCGAAAAGTTTGTTTTATATTAACTTGCAGAACAGGATTTGAAAACTACTCAAAACAGATAGTCATGCATTTCCTTTTGGTGAACCGCAGCTGTTCTTTGCAGTTTAAACATCGTTAGTTTGAAATCTAAATAAGAATACGAGTATAAAGAAACAACATACTTGGCTAGAACAAAATCTGTATAAAATTGAAATTTCTTTGATATCCTTTTTCGTTAAATCTGAACACGTTGCTGTACTAAATACTAATTTCCTTGAAATTAATGTGAAAGTAATTAATCGAACTAGAATTTTTGAAATATATAAATTTTAAGAGTTTATAAATACCGCGTTTTACTTTTTTCATCATTTTCTAATTTAGTCATTTTTGAGAAAATGTAATTATTTTATAAACTCTCAAAAAACATTTCGCAAAAAATAAAACATACAAGCAGTAATTTGCTGGAACGCACGTGTGGTTGGAACGGATTTTTTTATTCCTTGAAGAATTTTCTGTCTTTTGATTGTAGAATTTTTTTAAAAATTGAGATTTGATTCATGAATTTTTCATATTTTGAGAGAAAATAGAGGTAAGTAAAAAATCAGTCAATAATAGAAAATCCTAGTACACAGCGTTGTTGCACAGTTAATTAAACAGTCCTTTAATTAAAAAAATGCATCTGTAGATATTGGAGGATTTCGGGTAGTTTTAGCATTAAATTGATTAATTTTCTTTATTTTCGAAAAAAATTTCAAATTAAAGCAGACTTTTTTAGCTATAGAAATAATAATAAAAACAATGGGGGAAAATATCTTCAATTTCCATTTTGTTTTAGAGTGTACATTGATCAAATGCACAAAGTGTGATGTTCCAAATTTTGATAAGATCAGAATTTAAATCTGAAACAAAAACTTTAACACAAAATTTCCAAGAGAAATGTAAATGAAGTGAAAAATTGTAAAATAGTTGGGAATCTAAAAGTGAATTATTTTAATATCAGCGAAAAGCGATCTGCAATTATAAATATATCGCTGATTCAAACTGCGGGTTATGCATGAGATTTAGCTGCGGGTTAGAGGTCTGCGAGGAGAAAAATTTCCCGCTCAACATTGCCGAAGCATTCCTTTGATTTTCATCTTTTCTATTATTTTAATAAATTTCTGCCTTCTGACATAAGATTTTTTTTTTTTTAATTTTATCTTAGATTTCTCATTTTTACATATTTATAGATAAAAGGGATTTAAATTCCTTTTCTAACATGAATAGTACTAAGCAACACAGATGCCAGAATACCCATGTAATTTGACGAGCATGCTGTTTAGGTGTGAGTATTTCAGGTATTTTGTGTTTTTTCTGTATTTTTTGCGAGAGGTGGAGTAGAAATGGCAAAATTAAAGTGCAATTTTTTCTGTTTTTACGGAATCTAATCAATGGAGGGGGGATAGTTCAATTCACGGATTGTTTACCGAGCACGGAATCCTCCGCGGAATGGGTTATACCTGACCTGAGCTAATTAATTATATATCCATTCAACCTGAACCAGTTTTTAAAAAATAGATAACCCGAACTTGACAAAACTTCTAAAATCAATAGTATTCATTCCGAACGCAATCCCAACTCAGTATGTAAAAACAAAATTCCATCTTGTAAAGCAATAATGGAAAAGTAGTCTAGTATCAATTATATTTTTTATGTAGAAAAATCGATATATCTGTATATTGATTCATTGACATTCAAATAATGTAATTTTTCATTTTAAAATATATTTTGGGGATACTTTTGAGGAATCTGATAGAATCGAGCCCATACGCTAAAACAATTAAAATTACCCGACTCGAAAAATAGAAGTCAATCCTAAACTTTCCGAAAAAAAAATAACTTTAGCCAGGTCCGACTAAAACCACCAGTCGAGTTGAGTTTAATTTTCCGAGGAGATGCAGGATCGGGTTTCTACCCGAAACCCGATTTGAGCTAGACATCTCTACATTTCGACCTGAACCAGAAATATTTCAACCCAACCAAACCCTAATTGTAGCTGATGAAAAAATATATCCATGCTGTAATGCAGTTATGTAAGAATATGTTTACAAATATATATTCAGTAACAATTTCAGATTTTAAGTAAAAAAAATCAGTATACATAAATTCATTGACATTCAAATACAGTTTTTCATCTTAAAATAAGTTTTGTAAATTCTTTTGAGAGATCAATTCTTCTCGAATCAAGAACCATAAGTATCAATATCCAACCCGAACCTGAAACAAAGTTAATCCGACTTTAATCCGACACTCAACGACAAAAATTTAGGCTCAACCCGATCCGGTCCAGACTGCGAGTCATGTCAGGTGCAGTTTGCCCCACACGATGAAGCATTCTACTTGTTATCCAAGACAACCCCGACAAAATAATTTTCATTTTCGTATTTTAACTGAACTAAAAATTCTTCATTACCAATCCGATCGTAAATCCAAAATAAGCGAAAACTGATCCACAAATTTAATGCAGTTAAAAAAAAAGTATAAAATTGATTTTTAGTATAAATTTTATCTTTTTGTTGAAAAACAAACATGCATAGAGTCATTCATGCATCATCCTATGCTGTCATCCATTTAGATTTTTATTTTAAAAATTCAGATTTTTTTTCGACAATTCGGGTTTATCTAAACTCAAATTGTAAGAATCAAACTTCAGTCAGAAACCGATGTACAAAAAAGAATTAGTTTAGTCAATCCGACTTTCAAAAAAAAAAAAAAAAAAGCTCCATATTTCGACCCAATTTGAATGGGCTGAAATTCAAAAGTCAAAATATTTTCCCCGGCGAAATTGAATTTTGACCCCGATGGGGGGGCCAGGTATGCCCGACGGGGGGACATATGCCCCCACGGCCCCCCCTCTGGCGCCGCCCTTGGGTCAATGGACAAATGTCGATAATAGGGTACTGCACCTTATGTAACTCTGAAATATCCTTCAAGCCTATCAGAGCAAATGTTTTTTCTAGTAATTCCCACAGAAACTTTGAGATGTATAAAGGTTCTTTTTACAACAGTAGTAGGAAAAGGAGAGTACGGGGACAGCCGGCGGCGGCACTGCGGCACCGTGCCGCCGCCGCACCACGTAGCAACCGCCCCTCCGCATCCCTCCGCGCCCCGCCGCCACCACCGTGCCACCGCCGCCCTCCTGGTCCCTCCTGCGGTACCCCTGCGCCCACCGTGCATCCCCCAACACAAACGCCTCCTAGTGGAAAAAAGGAACATTCTATTCTAACAGGAGAGGTGATCAACCTTCCCTAATTAAAAATATTATCAGTCACATCTCAACTCGGAATCATACTATATGATGAAGATTAAATTTATATTTGAATTTTGAACAACCATAATTTTAATGAGTATTATTAATTAGGCGAAACACTGGAAAAATCTCAGTTTTTAACCATTTTATTTAGATTTCTTCAACTACAAGATGGGAATATCAATTTAACGCAAGAAAGTTAAACATATATTTGAATTTTGCTTGATAGACATCTTAATGAGTAGTATTAATTAAGTAAAAACAATGGAAAATATCAAGTTTTATAGAAAAAGACTGATTTCTTACGATTTTTATCAACTTAAAAGAGAAAACTTAAGCGTACATTTCAGTTTTTCAACAGCTATAACCTTAATGAGTATCGTTAATTAAGTAAAAAACAATGGAAAATATCAAGTTTTATAGAAAAAGACTGATTTCTTACGATTTTTATCAACTCAAACTTCAGAATACCAATTTGAGAGAAAGAAACTTAACCATGTATTCCAGTTTTGAACAACCATTTCCTTCACGAGCACTTTTATTTAAATAAAACAACGGAAAATATTAAATTTAACCAATTTCTTTAGAAGTTTTCAACTATAATATCAACTTAAGAAAGGAAACTTAAACATTTATCTTAGTTTTTGAACAGCAATCCCTTAATGAACATTGTTAATTAAGCAAAAAACAATGGAAAATATAAATTTTAACCGATTTCTTTAGATATTTTCAACTTAAAAACGAAATTTAAACATACATTTTTAACATTCGAACAACTATTACCGGAACGAATTTTAATAATTAAGCATTTAACAAACGAAAATAGTGATTATTTATTTATTTTATTATTATTATTTTTTTTTTTTAAGGAAGAAGGCCAATTGTATAAATTTTTACAGTAATTTGACATTTTAACATACTTTAAAAAACACTCGTTACATAAGATTTCAAACTTTAGGTGACTAAATCTCAAGATATATTTTTCACGAAAACAAAAATAAAATACATTTTTTAAACTAATTTCCTCAATCTTACGAATTCAACAGGATTTTTACCGATGCAAACATTAGAAGTGAACAACAAATTCTCTCCCCATCTAACCTCAAAATTCCTAAAGGGGAGAGTACAATGGGTTTTTCGACGTCACACTTCGTAAGGTTTTCATTCAAGAAAAATATCTTTTACGTTATAAAAGTCGTTTTCCTAGAAGGATATAAACTTGTGATTTTTGTTTTTGAACAATCATTATCTTGATAAATACTAATAATTAAGGAAAAACAATGGAAAATAATATTTTTTAAGGAAAAAGATGAATTTTATCGAATTTGATTAATTTTTATACTAGTATTTTCAAAAGTAACATGGAAATATCGATATTTAACTGAAGAATTTAACGCATGTTTTCGTTTTAACAACAGAAACTTAATAAGTATCACTAATTAAACAAACAAACAAAAAAACAAAATACTGATTTTCAAGAAAAGACGAATTTTTATACAAATTTTCAACACTTTACCATTCTGAAATATTTATGTTATCAAACACCAAGTTATTTAAAATATAAATATTATGCTTAATGTTTAGATAGTACACATGACTAATTCCACTTATTCTTTTCATATTATTAATTAAATTGACACTTGTTTCGCTCTACACTTTAATGATTTCTGAGTTTTTACAATACTCACCACCAATTTTCTAAGATTTTTCGATTATACATTCCTCAGAAGTACATATTCGAAATGCTACAAACACTTTACATATCTAAAAAAATATCATTGAAGTAGCTGTATTTAATATTTTTAACACCAATTTTCTAAGATATTCTAACATTTTCCAATTATACATTCCTCAGAAGTACATATTCGAAATGTTACAAACACTTTACATATCGAAAAAATATCATTGAAGCAACTGTATTTAATAGTTTTAACACCAATTTTCTAAGATTTTCTATCATTTTCCGATTATAGATTCCTCAGAAGTACATTTCTAAATGCTACAATCACTTTACATATCGAAAAGATATCATTGAAGCAACTGTATTTAATATTTTTAACACCAATTTTCTAAGATTTTTTAATGTTTTCCGGTTATACATTCCTCAAAAGTATGTATTCTAAACAATAGAAAATATTAATTTTAAGAATAAAAAGATGAATTTAAACAAATTTTATTAGTTTTACACTATTTTTTCTCATCTCCAACACGGATATATCAACTTTAACAGAATTAAACGTATATTTTAGTTTTTAACAACAAAAATGTAATAAGTATCATTAATTAAACAAAAAATAAATATCAGTTTTCAAGAAAAGACAATTTTTTACACAAATTTTCAACTTTGAAATACATTTGTTTACATATATTGTTACAATATATTACTAAACTTAAACTTTTTAAAAAGTTTGAATGTCTTTACAAAGGGTTCATATTTATATTTTTCACGTCTTGACTGCATTCGAAATCTTACAACAAAAGTATACTTTTATTATTATTATTATTCTAGAAAACCTAAAAAGTCATTTCTTGCTGCTTTAGACACTTGACATATTAAAACTACTCTGAGATATTCTACCCATATAATTAATCAAATTAGGACATGATTCATCTTACACTTCAAAATTTCTGAATTTTTACAATACTTATTTTCATCAAACTTTATTCTTGATCCTATATATTTTAACAGTACAGAATTTTAACATCTGTTTTTATCTACTTATCAAAAACTTATTAAAACATCCAACAACATTTTCCAAATATGAATATTATCTTTACAGTTTAATAATACAAAACATACACGAATGCAAAGTTTAATTTTTACAAACATTTCATGATTCAAACTAAACTATTCGAAATTTTCACAACATAAGAGCAAACATTATACGAACTTTTTAACATCAATATTGCTTAGATTTTTTCATCATAACTTTTAACTATGATAATTATCCATTTTTAGGTTGATTGTCGAAAAACTGTAACTGAAACTACATAAACTTAATGTAAAAAACCATGTTCTCACACAATTTCTTGAAATTCAACAAAGAATTGACTATTACTCCAATAGTTATCTACATCAATCTCGACTCTCGATAGTATATATATATATATATATATTTCATCATTACACACTTACAACTCTTTTCAAACGTTTATCAGAAAATCAAGTCAATCAAAGTCTTGTAGTTATCACACCTGTTCCTCAGAAATATTACTATCATATGAAACAGTAAAGAAAATTAATAGATGTTTAATATTTAATAACCTCATACGTGAAATTACTGTCGAATGAGAATACTAATAATCTATAAAATCAACCTTTGAACAAAAAAAAAAATAGTACAGATTACCGAAAATTCAAATGTTTTTTTCTACAAAAGTTGCAAAAATTAACAAATGAATGACAAGTTAGAGAAATAACTAAAAAAATTAATGAACATATTTACAAATTTATTAAAATCACACCTTTTTCTGGATTACAAACCGCAATTTCTTGAAAAATTTAACACCGAATTTGTAAGATTTTAGTCCTAGTATTACATACACTCAATAAATATTCAAAATTAACAAAAATATAATTTTTTAGTCTCATCAATAAGCAGAAATTCTATATTAAAAGAATATTTTCATAGTAGTACTTATAAAAATGAGAGTTTACAAACTGATTTTAATAATTTTATCACATTTAAACTTAATATTTTACATAAAACATTATTTAATCAAATTTTATGCTTTCTAATTCAGTAAAATTCAATACTTTTTTAGTTTTTAAACCAATACCACAATATTTATTTACATCAAACTTGATTCTTCACCTTTTATATTTCCACATTACACACGTGAGATAAATACTAACTTGGATCAGGAGTTGAAGTCAATTGATTCCATTCGATTTTCATCATGTACGCATTGCTCCTACACGAAATTTCTTACTGCTATAATCATCTAATGTATTAAAACTAATCTCCTCATATTTTTAATCAATTCACCAGATGTTTCATCTCGCACTTCTGAATTATCGTGCATCAAGTTGCTTAAAATATAAATACTATCTTTATAGTTTTAATGATATATATATAGTATACATGGTTTATCTTGAGTTAGCACTTCCATACTATTAATCAAATTATATGTTTCATCTTGCACTTGATCTTAATGATTTCATCTTGCATCTGAATTATCGTCCATCGAGTTTTTTTTTTTAAATAATAATATATTTATAGTTTTTTATTATACATAGCATGTACAAATACAATCTTTAATTTTAACATTTCATATAACCTATTTCCGAAACCAAGCTATGTGAATTTTACCACAATACTTATTATCATAGAATAATTTGTGTTTCACAATTTTCTAAAAATTATCAGATATGTACCCCTCAGAGAAATTACTATCATATGAATAAATGAAGAAAATTTAATTTATATTAAATGCACACGAAATTGATTGCAATATACATGTATTTAATAAAAATAAATAAATAAGCGATTATTTATACATTAAACCTTTACTAAATATATATTTCTTTCATTATACAGATGTTTCAACAAGATGAACCAAAACAGCAGCAAACTTCAGAAATTAATGATCCGAATGATTCATCCCTAGCACATGTAGCGTTAACGAATAACACATATGTGAGTACTTATATGAGAAATACTAGAATTCGTATATGAAACGTAATTAGAGTAAATACAAAATGATTTGTCTTACTACCTACACTTTAACAAGTGCTTTTTACCTATATTATTGAAGAGAATCCAAACTGTGTCCATTTATTTCTACTACAGATGTGCTCTATTTGCTACAAACACTTCTTAAGTAAATGGAATTTAACAGAACATACAAAAATCTATACAGATGAAAAACCTTACACTTGGAAAGATTACCATAAATGCTGTTTTCAAGGAGACGTGAATAAAAAATGCACACATCATCATATAAAGCATCGTCAGAAATATGTAAACTTAGCGAAGATATTCAAAAATTAGTCAGACTTTTGTAGAATTTAGAAATAAAGGAAGATATTTAGGCTATTTATCCATCATATTTTCACAACACTTACCACAATATCTCAAACTTAAAATTTGGAAGACACACACTGCTGAAAAGTAATTTTGTGATTCTTCTAACCAGTATGAATGTATAGATATTATTTTGCAGTGTATTCTTTGAATGCTCACATTAAATATTCTTTTATATGCATATATCGTTGTGTTTATTTTTCTAATACCTATTACATTAATGAAATACATAGCATTTTAAGTGAAATAACACTCTCACAACTTAAAAAATGCATAAGAACATACAAAAAATAAGCAGATGTATGAAAAAATATGCAAGTTTACAAAATAATTTCATTGTTTTCTAGAAATATTAACAAAAAATATTTACAATATGAAAAAATTGCAAAAGTGAAAAGAAAAAACACAAATGTAAAAACAAAAACCACAAAGTGAAAAACTCATAACAAAGTTTTTGAAAAAATATTTACAACAAAATTTTTTTTACAAAAACCAGAACTTCCAAAAATATTTTTTTCAAAAAAATTTTTTTTTCAAAAACATTTTTTACAAAAATTTTTTTTTTTTCAAAATAAGTTTTTACAAAAGTAAAAAAAAGAAAATCACAACGTTAAAAAAATGAAAAATTTTTGTTAAAAAAAGTGTAAAAAAATTGCAAAAAAATTGTTGCAAAAATTTCAAAAAAGTTATGAAAAAAGTCTCAAAAATTTTGTTGTTTTTAATAGCAAATGCAATGGTGCCATTGCATACTGCATTAAAACCAACGAAATTTTTGAGACTTTTTTCATAACTTTTTTGAAATTTTTGCAACATTTTTTTGCAATTTTTTTACACTTTTTTTAACAAAAATTTTTCATTTTTTTAACGTTGTGATTTTCTTTTTTTTACTTTTGTAAAAACTTATTTTGAAAAAAAAAATTTTTTGTAAAAAATGTTTTTGAAAAAAAATTTTTTTGAAAAAAATATTTTTGGAAGTTTTGGTTTTTGTAAAAAAAATTTTGTTGTAAATATTTTTTTCAAAAACTTTGTTATGAGTTTTTCACTTTGTGGTTTTTGTTTTTACATTTGTGTTTTTTCTTTTCACTTTTGCAATTTTTTCATATTGTAAATATTTTTTGTTAATATTTCTAGAAAACAATGAAATTATTTTGTAAACTTGCATATTTTTTCATACATCTGCTTATTTTTTGTATGTTCTTATGCATTTTTTAAGTTGTGAGAGTGTTATTTCACTTAAAATGTTATGTATTTCATTAATGTAATAGGTATTAGAAAAATAAACACAACGATATATGCATATAAAAGAATATTTAATGTGAGCATTCAAAGAATACACTGCAAAATAATATCTATACATTCATACTGGTTAGAAGAATCACAAAATTACTTTTCAGCAGTGTGTGTCTTCCAAATTTTAAGTTTGAGATATTGTGGTAAGTGTTGTGAAAATATGATGGATAAATAGCCTAAATATCTTCCTTTATTTCTAAATTCTACAAAAGTCTGACTAATTTTTGAATATCTTCGCTAAGTTTACATATTTCTGACGATGCTTTATATGATGATGTGTGCATTTTTTATTCACGTCTCCTTGAAAACAGCATTTATGGTAATCTTTCCAAGTGTAAGGTTTTTCATCTGTATAGATTTTTGTATGTTCTGTTAAATTCCATTTACTTAAGAAGTGTTTGTAGCAAATAGAGCACATCTGTAGTAGAAATAAATGGACACAGTTAGGATTCTCTTCAATAATATAGGTAAAAAGCACTTGTTAAAGTGTAGGTAGTAAGACAAATCATTTTGTATTTACTCTAATTACGTTTCATATACGAATTCTAGTATTTCTCATATAAGTACTCACATATGTGTTATTCGTTAACGCTACATGTGCTAGGGATGAATCATTCGGATCATTAATTTCTGAAGTTTGCTGCTGTTTTGGTTCATCTTGTTGAAACATCTGTATAATGAAAGAAATATATATTTAGTAAAGGTTTAATGTATAAATAATCGCTTATTTATTTATTTTTATTAAATACATGTATATTGCAATCAATTTCGTGTGCATTTAATATAAATTAAATTTTCTTCATTTATTCATATGATAGTAATTTCTCTGAGGGGTACATATCTGATAATTTTTAGAAAATTGTGAAACACAAATTATTCTATGATAATAAGTATTGTGGTAAAATTCACATAGCTTGGTTTCGGAAATAGGTTATATGAAATGTTAAAATTAAAGATTGTATTTGTACATGCTATGTATAATCAAAAACTATAAATATATTATTATTTAAAAAAAAAAACTCGATGGACGATAATTCAGATGCAAGATGAAATCATTAAGATCAAGTGCAAGATGAAACATATAATTTGATTAATAGTATGGAAGTGCTAACTCAAGATAAACCATGTATACTATATATCATTAAAACTATAAAGATAGTATTTATATTTTAAGCAACTTGATGCACGATAATTCAGAAGTGCGAGATGAAACATCTGGTGAATTGATTAAAAATATGAGGAGATTAGTTTTAATACATTAGATGATTATAGCAGTAAGAAATTTCGTGTAGGAGCAATGCGTACATGATGAAAATCGAATGGAATCAATTGACTTCAACTCCTGATCCAAGTTAGTATTTATCTCACGTGTGTAATGTGGAAATATAAAAGGTGAAGAATCAAGTTTGATGTAAATAAATATTGTGGTATTGGTTTAAAAACTAAAAAAGTATTGAATTTTACTGAATTAGAAAGCATAAAATTTGATTAAATAATGTTTTATGTAAAATATTAAGTTTAAATGTGATAAAATTATTAAAATCAGTTTGTAAACTCTCATTTTTATAAGTACTACTATGAAAATATTCTTTTAATATAGAATTTCTGCTTATTGATGAGACTAAAAAATTATATTTTTGTTAATTTTGAATATTTATTGAGTGTATGTAATACTAGGACTAAAATCTTACAAATTCGGTGTTAAATTTTTCAAGAAATTGCGGTTTGTAATCCAGAAAAAGGTGTGATTTTAATAAATTTGTAAATATGTTCATTAATTTTTTTAGTTATTTCTCTAACTTGTCATTCATTTGTTAATTTTTGTAACTTTTGTAGAAAAAAACATTTGAATTTTCGGTAATCTGTACTATTTTTTTTTGTTCAAAGGTTGATTTTATAGATTATTAGTATTCTCATTCGACAGTAATTTCACGTATGAGGTTATTAAATATTAAACATCTATTAATTTTCTTTACTGTTTCATATGATAGTAATATTTCTGAGGAACAGGTGTGATAACTACAAGACTTTGATTGACTTGATTTTCTGATAAACGTTTGAAAAGAGTTGTAAGTGTGTAATGATGAAATATATATATATATATACTATCGAGAGTCGAGATTGATGTAGATAACTATTGGAGTAATAGTCAATTCTTTGTTGAATTTCAAGAAATTGTGTGAGAACATGGTTTTTTACATTAAGTTTATGTAGTTTCAGTTACAGTTTTTCGACAATCAACCTAAAAATGGATAATTATCATAGTTAAAAGTTATGATGAAAAAATCTAAGCAATATTGATGTTAAAAAGTTCGTATAATGTTTGCTCTTATGTTGTGAAAATTTCGAATAGTTTAGTTTGAATCATGAAATGTTTGTAAAAATTAAACTTTGCATTCGTGTATGTTTTGTATTATTAAACTGTAAAGATAATATTCATATTTGGAAAATGTTGTTGGATGTTTTAATAAGTTTCTGATAAGTAGATGAAAACAGATGTTAAAATTCTGTACTGTTAAAATATATAGGATCAA
This sequence comes from Maratus speculifer, assembly GCA_964019185.1. NCBI lineage: Eukaryota > Metazoa > Arthropoda > Arachnida > Araneae > Salticidae > Maratus > Maratus speculifer. Next base: position 247,209,484 of record OZ025290.1, on the reverse strand, counting down.
GAATAAAGTTTGATGAAATTAAGTATTGTAAAAATTCAGAAATTTTGAAGTGTAAGATGAATCATGTCCTAATTTGATTAATTATATGGGTAGAATATCTCAGAGTAGTTTTAATATGTCAAGTGTCTAAAGCAGCAAGAAATGACTTTTTAGGTTTTCTAGAATAATAATAATAATAAAAGTATACTTTTGTTGTAAGATTTCGAATGCAGTCAAGACGTGAAAAATATAAATATGAACCCTTTGTAAAGACATTCAAACTTTTTAAAAAGTTTAAGTTTAGTAATATATTGTAACAATATATGTAAACAAATGTATTTCAAAGTTGAAAATTTGTGTAAAAAATTGTCTTTTCTTGAAAACTGATATTTATTTTTCGTTTAATTAATGATACTTATTACATTTTTGTTGTTAAAAACTAAAATATACGTTTAATTCTGTTAAAGTTGATATATCCGTGTTGGAGATGAGAAAAAATAGTGTAAAACTAATAAAATTTGTTTAAATTCATCTTTTTATTCTTAAAATTAATATTTTCTATTGTTTAGAATACATACTTTTGAGGAATGTATAACCGGAAAACATTAAAAAATCTTAGAAAATTGGTGTTAAAAATATTAAATACAGTTGCTTCAATGATATCTTTTCGATATGTAAAGTGTTTGTAACATTTCGAATATGTACTTCTGAGGAATGTATAATTGGAAAATGTTAGAATATCTTAGAAAATTGGTGTTAAAAATATTAAATACAGCTACTTCAATGATATTTTTTTAGATATGTAAAGTGTTTGTAGCATTTCGAATATGTACTTCTGAGGAATGTATAATCGAAAAATCTTGTATTGTAAAAACTCAGAAATCATTAAAGTGTAGAGCGAAACAAGTGTCAATTTAATTAATAATATGAAAAGAATAAGTGGAATTAGTCATGTGTACTATCTAAACATTAAGCATAATATTTATATTTTAAATAACTTGGTGTTTGATAACATAAATATTTCAGAATGGTAAAGTGTTGAAAATTTGTATAAAAATTCGTCTTTTCTTGAAAATCAGTATTTTGTTTTTTTGTTTGTTTGTTTAATTAGTGATACTTATTAAGTTTCTGTTGTTAAAACGAAAACATGCGTTAAATTCTTCAGTTAAATATCGATATTTCCATGTTACTTTTGAAAATACTAGTATAAAAATTAATCAAATTCGATAAAATTCATCTTTTTCCTTAAAAAATATTATTTTCCATTGTTTTTCCTTAATTATTAGTATTTATCAAGATAATGATTGTTCAAAAACAAAAATCACAAGTTTATATCCTTCTAGGAAAACAACTTTTATAACGTAAAAGATATTTTTCTTGAATGAAAACCTTACGAAGTGTGACGTCGAAAAACCCATTGTACTCTCCCCTTTAGGAATTTTGAGGTTAGATGGGGAGAGAATTTGTTGTTCACTTCTAATGTTTGCATCGGTAAAAATCCTGTTGAATTCGTAAGATTGAGGAAATTAGTTTAAAAAATGTATTTTATATTTGTTTTCGTGAAAAATATATCTTGAGATTTAGTCACCTAAAGTTTGAAATCTTATGTAACGAGTGTTTTTTAAAGTATGTTAAAATGTCAAATTACTGTAAAAATTTATACAATTGGCCTTCTTCCTTAAAAAAAAAAAATAATAATAATAAAATAAATAAATAATCACTATTTTCGTTTGTTAAATGCTTAATTATTAAAATTCGTTCCGGTAATAGTTGTTCGAATGTTAAAAATGTATGTTTAAATTTCGTTTTTAAGTTGAAAATATCTAAAGAAATCGGTTAAAATTTATATTTTCCATTGTTTTTTGCTTAATTAACAATGTTCATTAAGGGATTGCTGTTCAAAAACTAAGATAAATGTTTAAGTTTCCTTTCTTAAGTTGATATTATAGTTGAAAACTTCTAAAGAAATTGGTTAAATTTAATATTTTCCGTTGTTTTATTTAATTAAAAGTGCTCGTGAAGGAAATGGTTGTTCAAAACTGGAATACATGGTTAAGTTTCTTTCTCTCAAATTGGTATTCTGAAGTTTGAGTTGATAAAAATCGTAAGAAATCAGTCTTTTTCTATAAAACTTGATATTTTCCATTGTTTTTTACTTAATTAACGATACTCATTAAGGTTATAGCTGTTGAAAAACTGAAATGTACGCTTAAGTTTTCTCTTTTAAGTTGATAAAAATCGTAAGAAATCAGTCTTTTTCTATAAAACTTGATATTTTCCATTGTTTTTACTTAATTAATACTACTCATTAAGATGTCTATCAAGCAAAATTCAAATATGTTTAACTTTCTTGCGTTAAATTGATATTCCCATCTTGTAGTTGAAGAAATCTAAATAAAATGGTTAAAAACTGAGATTTTTCCAGTGTTTCGCCTAATTAATAATACTCATTAAAATTATGGTTGTTCAAAATTCAAATATAAATTTAATCTTCATCATATAGTATGATTCCGAGTTGAGATGTGACTGATAATATTTTTAATTAGGGAAGGTTGATCACCTCTCCTGTTAGAATAGAATGTTCCTTTTTTCCACTAGGAGGCGTTTGTGGTGGGGGATGCACGGTGGGCGCAGGGGTACCGCAGAAGGGACCAGGAGGGCGGCGGTGGCACGGTGGTGGCGGCGGGGCGCGGAGGGATGCGGAGGGGCGGTTGCTGCGTGGTGCGGCGGCGGCACGGTGCCGCAGTGCCGCCGCCGGCTGTCCCCGTACTCTCCTTTTCCTACTACTTACAACCAATCAGCAAGAATACGTTTGCTGAAGCTAAACAACATAATCATCGATCTCTTTATCATTCCAGCAGTTGAAAAGTTTGTTTTATATTAATTTGCCGAACAGAATTTGAAAACTACTCAAAACAGATAGGCATGCATTTCCTTTTGGTGAACCGCAGCTGTTCTTTGCAGTTTAAACATCGTTAGATTAAAATCTAAATAAGAATACAAGTATAAAGAAACAACATACATGGCTAGAACAAAACCTGTATAAAATTGAAATTTCTTTCATATCCTTTTTCGTTAAATCTGAACACGTTGCTGTACTAAATACTAATTTCCTTGAAATGAATGTGAAAGTAATTAATCGAACTAGAATTTTTGAAATATGTAAATTTTAAGAGTTTATAAATAGCGCGTTTTACTTTTTTCATCATTTTCTAATTTAGTCATTTTTGAGAAAATGTAATTATTTTATAAACTCTCAAAAAACATTTCGCAAAAAATAAAACATACAGACAGTAAGTTGCTGGAACGCACGTGTGGTTGGAACGGATTTTTCTATTACTTGAAGAATTTTCTGTCTTTTGATTGTAGAATTTAAAAAAAAAATGAGATTTGGTTCATGAATTTTTCATATCTTGAGAGAAAATAGAGATAAGTAAAAAATCAGTTTATAATAGAAAAACCTAGTACACAGCGTTGTTGCACAGTTAATTAAACAGTGCTTTAATTAAAAAAAATGCATCTGTAGATATTGGAGGATATCAGGTAGTTTTAGCATTAAATTGATTAATTTTCTTTATTTTCGAAAAAATGTTCAAATTAAAGCAGACTTTTTAGCTATAGAAATAATAATAAAAACAATAGCGGAAAATATCTCCAATTTCCAATTTGTTTTAGAGTGTATATTGATCAAATGCACAAAGTGTGATGTTCCAAATTTTGATAAGATCAAATTTAAATCTGAAACAAAAACTTTAATACAAAATTTCCAAGAGAAATGGAAATGAAGTGAAAAATTGTAAAATAGTTGGGAATCTAAAAGTGAATTATTTTAATATCAGCGAAAAGCGATCTGCAATTATTAATATATCGCTGATTCGAACTGCGGGTTATGCAAGAGACCTAGCTGCGGATTAGAGGTCTGCGAGGACCAAAATTTCCCGTCTCAACATTGCCGAAGAATTCCTTTGATTTTCATCTTTTCTATTATTTTAATTAATTTCTGCCTTCTGACATAAGATTTTTTTTTAAATTTTGATCTTAGATTTCTCATTTTTACATATTTTTAGATAAAAGGGATTTAAATTCCGTTTCTAATACAAATAGTACTAAGCAACACAGATGCCAGAATACCCATGTAATTTGACGAACATGCTGCTTTAGGTGTGAGTATTTCAGGTATTTGGTGTTTTTTCTGTATATTTTGCGGGAGGTGGAGTAGAAATGGCAAAATTAAAGTGAAATTTTTTCTGTTTTTACGGGATCTAATCAATGGGGGGGGGGGGGGGGGAGGATAGTTCAATTCACGGATTGTTTACCGAGCACGGAATCCTCCGCGGAATGGGTTATACCTGACCTGAGCTAATTAATTATATATCCATTCAACCTGAAACAGTTAAAAAAAATAGATAACCCGAACTTGACAAAACTTCGATCTAAAATCAATAGTATTCATTCCGAACGCAATCCCAACTCAGTATGAAAAAACAAAATTCCATCTTGTAAAGCAATAATGGAAAAGTAGTCTAGTGTCAATTACATTTTTTCTGTAGAAAAATCGATATATCTGTATATTGACTCATTGACACTCAAATAATATAATTTTTCATTTTAAAATATATTTTGGGAATACTTTTGAAGAATCTGATAGAATCGACCCCATACGCTAAAACAATTAAAATTACCCGACTCGAAAAATAAAAGTCAATCTTAAAATCTCCGTAAAAAAAAAAAAAAAAAAAAAAAAAAAAAATTAACTTTAGCCATATCCGACTAAAACCGCCAGTCGAGTTGAGTTTAATTTTCCGAGGAGATGCAGGCTCGGGTTTCTACCCGAAACCCGATTTGAGCTCAACATCTCTACATTTCGACCTGAACCCGAAATATTTCAACCCAACCAAACCCTAATTGTAACTGATGAAGAAATATATCCATGCTGTAATGCAGTTATGTAAGAATATGTTTACAATTATATATTCAGTAACAATTTTAGATTTTAAGTAAAAAAATCGGTATACAAAATTCATTGACATTCAAATACAGTTTTTCATCTTAAAATAAGTTTTGTAAATTCTTTTGAGAGATCGATTCATCTCGAATCAAGAACCATAAGTATCAACATTCAACCCGAACCTGAAACAATTAAAGTTAACACGACTGGAATCCGACACTCAACGACAAAAATTTAGACTCAACCCGATGCGGTCCAGACTGCGAGTCATGCCAGATGCAGTTTGCCCGACACGATGAAGCATTCTACTTGTTATCCAAAACAACCCCGACAAAATAATTTTCGTTTTCGTATTTTAACTGAACTAAAAATTCTTCATTACCAAGCTGATCGTAATAATAAGCTAAAATAAGCTAAAACTGATCCACAAATTTAATATAGTTAAAAAAAAAAGTATAAAATTAATTTTTAGTATAAATTTTATCTTTTTGTTGAAAAATAAACATGTATATAGTCATTCATGCATCATCATATGCTGTCATCCATGTAGATTTTTATTTTAAAAATTCAGATTTTTTTCGACAATTCGGGTTTATCTAAACTCAGATTGCAAGAATCAAACTTCAGTTAGAAACCGATGTGCAAAAAAGAATTAGTTTAGTCAATCCGACTTTCAAAAAAAAAAAAAAAAAAAGCCCCATATTTCGACCCAACTTGAATGGGCTGAAATTCAAAAGTCAAAATATTTTCCCCGACGAAATTGAATTTTGACCCCGATGGGGGGGCCAGGTATGCCCGACGGGGGGGCATATGCCCCCACGGACCCCCCTCTGGCGCCGCCCTTGATTAAAAATATTCAAAATATTAAACTATCTAAAATATATTAATTCATTCTATAGATAATAATATTATATGTATGCCAAAAAAAAAAAAAAAAAGAAAAAAAAAAAAAAAAAAGAAAAAAAAAATGGCATTTCATCAAATATTTTTTTATTTTAATTTTACGGATAGTCGTCAAAAATGAAGTTTTGAGAAAACGCGACTTGAAATTATATGGGTGTGGCTCTGAAAGTGATTGATACATAAATGCTTATAAACCGTTAAAAAATGCAAATATTTTTATGCGGTTTTTTGCACTGGGTTCGGAATTAATTGAATAATCAAAATGGATCATTAAAAAATCGATTTTTAGAAAAGTTTTCAAGCCCTGAGTCCCCTTACACTTGTTTTAGTTTGCTATGAAGTACGCTTCAAATCAAATTCAAGCTTATAACTCTGTTTGGAATTTGCATATAAGCTATGTATAAAGTTTGATTAAAAAGAAAAGAATCTAGTTTTTATATGTTTATTGAATTTATCAGCATAAAATGAAGATGTATAATTATCTTATGTCAAAGCGAAATAATTCATGTACTTTTTAACGCATATTACAGATCACAGAGAGGAATGTTGTACATTGGAGAGGTCTAAATAATTTTTTGTTTCACATTAGAGAGGTCTGAATAATCGTTTGGTTCTGTCATTTCTTTAAATTTGTAAAAGAGGAAATTCAAACTTAACCCCTTATGCTCCAACGGTACTTTAAAGTGCCACAATTTTCTATCCTAATTAAAACACACTCATTAAATGCGTCCGCAATGGTACTTTTAGGAAACAATTTGAAATACCTCACGTGAACATCACTTAATAATAGCAGTTCCAATAATTTGAAAATTGTCCATAAAGCTATTTTGGCGCGTGTGAGTGTCAATTTTGTTTCCACTTTCTTGTCTGACATGGGATCCCTAACTTTTGCTGGGAAATATATTCAATTTTAAGGACAATGCTATCATACTTTCTTTTTTCCTTGCCTTGAACAAAAGATTCACTAGACAAAATGTTATTGCTAAAAATAAATTAATTTTCAATTTTTTCACTTTGCGTTTTTGTATGCTAATGCAACAAAAGTTTTGGAAACAATATAATTTGTAGTAATGAAACTAGAGGTGATTATTGTCAAGATAAACATTAAATATTTATAACAGAGTGGTTTTTTTTATATTTATTTTTATACTTATACATTTATATACTTTTACATTTATTTATATAGCAGCCCAGGGATGTAGTGGAGGGTATACGCCGTATACCTTCTGAATTTTTTAAAGGAACACCGTATACCTTTTGTTTCTCAAGAAAGCTATCGCATACACGCTCTATAGGGTATACCCTTTGCCTTGACCGTACACCCTCTGCTTAGAGCGTATATCCTCTTTTATTTTTACGACTATATCCCTGGGCAGCGCAGGCAATTATCTCAACGTTCACAAATGCAAATCTAGAATTAGTTACATTATGATTCACATACAGTGAAATCTGTCTAAGGCGGAATCGCTTGGGACTGAAATAAAATTCCGCCTTAGACAGATTTCCGGGTTAGACAGAAAAACTTTATAAATATCCCGTTTGCAGAATATTAAACATTTCTTTGGCTAAAAGTTAAAAAAAAATGTATCTTCAATTGCTTTAAAAATTAAATAGACATGAAATCTTTACATATTTTTATATATTTATACTAATAATAATTTACATTACAAATTGATAATACACATACACTCAATCAAAAATTATCAATCAAAATTACAGATTTTAGTGAAAATAAAATTATATTTACCTTAATAAATGCCTTAAAATGATGTTTTAAACTTATTTAGGAAAAAAATCGAATATTGTTGTTTGTTTATTTTTTTTCTTAATGGCTTCTTTTTCCGTAGCACATTGTATTTCAGTCAACATTGGTATCATTTCATAATTGTTTCGCTCTATGTAAAAATTCTGCAAAAGCTTTATATTCTTAAGAGCTTCTTGATATGACTTGACGCTTGTCACTTCATCTTCGACTTCATATTCATCAGTGCTACTCCCACTGTTGTCCTCTAGCTTTTGCGCAATGAGAAAATCCACCGAATCATTATAATCACTTGTAGTAAGTTCATTTTCACCATGTATGTATTCAGTAACATTTGTATGTCCTTGTCCATCTGGAATGAAACCGCTTATGTTATTCATCAGGTCTTGAAGCTCTTCTTTCTCAACATCATCTTTATTACTATCTGAAATTTCTTCGATGTCGAAACTGAACCCCGATTTCTTAAAGCATTTTATTATTGAATCAGGTGTGATTTCTTTAGAGGCCCTGTCAATCCACTTAATTGCATCCAAAATGGTTACGGTCTTAGCTAGTTCGGATGTAGACTTAGCTGTTCCCATTGCAGCTAAAATTGATCTAAGGAAATACTTTTTGTAGACAGTTTTTAGAGTTTTTATTATCCCTTGATCCAAAGACTGAGTTCTAGATGTGGTATTCGCTGGAAGGAAATGTAGTTTCACATTTGTTAACTCTATCTCGGGATGGCAAGGTGCATTATCTAAAAATAATAACACATGGCGGTTATCTCTTTGCATTTTTCTATTAAACAACTTCAATCATTCTTCCATGATTACTGCTGTGTTCCACGCTTTCCTTTGAGATTTCCAGATAACCGGTAAATTTGACACATCAATGTTTTTGAAACATCTTGGTTTCCGTGATTTTCCGATTACTAATGGTTTTTCCATTTCTCCTTTCATATTGCAGCAAAGAAGCAATGTCAGGCGTTCCTTAGAGTGCTTTCCACCAAAACATGCTTTTGCTTTTTCAGTCAGAGTTTTCGTAGGCAATTCCCGAAAAAATAGTCCAGTTTCATCACAATTAAAAATATCCCGTTGAGCATAACCATCTATTAATGTAGAAATTATGTTCATCCATCTTTCAACATCAGAATCCGGAATATCTTTTGATTCGCCACATAGCTGTTTCAATGACAGATTATGTCGAGCTCTGAAGCTTATCAACCAGCCATTTGATGCTTTAAAATCTTTTTTCCCAATTTCTTCAGCGATTTCTTTTGCATTTTCCCGAAGTAAAATTCCTGATATGGGAAAATTTTTTGCTCTGGCATTGCAAAACCATTCCCATGCTAGTTTATCAATGTCTTCGGTTTCAACTTGCCTTTTACGTTTGCGAGTGCAATCTCCCCCTTTTTCAAATTCTTTACGAAGTTCATCTTTCTTTTTGATAGCATCATAGATTTGAGTCCTTCCACATTTGAATTTTTCACATAAGCTTTTAACTGGGATATTTTGTTCTTTGAGTTTAATAATATCAATTTTGTCTTTTAAGGATAAAGTATTCGACGTTTTTGATTTATTATCCATTTAGGAATAATGATTTAAACTACACAACAAATCTGCGAGTTTATACGACAACGATAACACTTACTAACTTAAACACAAACTAAAATAACTTACTCTTCGTAAAGTACATCCTATTCGCGTATTGAAAGATCTTGTAGATATTTCTGGAAGCTAAGACAATATTCTTTTTGTCTGAAATTCTAGGAAGAAATCAATTTTCGTTGTATTATAGGACAAATAAAAAATAGCAGCTGACCAGGAACAAAGCTATTTCGGAAGACCATGAAAGGGTGCTGAAAATTTCCATAAATTGCGAATGTTGCAACCCTCCCTTTTTAAACAGATTCTCTTATCTTATTGTAACCTAAGATTATACTTGTCAAAAATCCCGTGACTCATTTGTTCAACAGTTCCCAGTCATATACAATAATATAATCCCCAAACTACTGTCAGCAATCAGTGACGCCTTTTCTTAACATCTGGGAATGCCACTGGACAATACATTTCATAAAAGAAAAGATTTCTTTCCATTTATATTTTCCAGGAAAATTTTCTTCCGTCTTAAGGAGTAAATTTGCTATCTGGGACCAAAAATGAATGTCCGGTTCCGCGTTACACAGATTCTTTCCGTCTTAGACAGATTGTTCGGAAATCTCTATGTTAAAAAATGAGGGACTTTGAAATGTTTCTGCCTTAGACAGATTTCCGGCTTAGGCAGATTCCGGCTTAGACCAATTTCACTGTATTAAAACGCAATCAATCTACCAAGTCATATCTTGGTGGAAAACACCTAAAACCCGATTTTAGCGGTTGAATCGTATCATTGTGCCTTCCTACACCCAAAACTATGAAAACATGGATGACTGGAAGCAGAAAAACATAATAGTAAACGTATGAGTCAACCCCTAAAATCGGGGTTTTATGTGTTTTCCATTAAGATATGACTTAACAGACCGATTGCGTTTTAATATGCGTATTATAATTTAACTAATCCTAGGTTTTTCTCTGTGAGCTCGACGAGGTGATAATCTATATTGCCGCCTCCCGATCTATGCGTTTCTTATAATTTCTAACTATTCTCTTCATTTTTATCTGAAACAAACCTATCCGTCTTGTGAAAATATCTTTTAAAATAAAAATGGACCTGAGCAGAAAGAACGAAAAATCATGAGTCAGGCATAGATTATGAGACACTTTCTCACATTTCCAGAATACTTTAACAAAACTTCACTGTCTAATAAGCTGAAAGATGATGTCTAAATAAATAATTTGGAAAACGTGTAACATATTTGAAAACTCAATTTCAGGAATTACCATCAATAGTCGAAGCAATATCCGAATTTTTTGGTGTATATCTGTATATGATCGATAAATTTGCATATATACTACATAACGCTGAAATTTAGCTCAGTCGGGAAACAAATCCCAGTACTAAACCCCTCTTCAGCAGTTTACCTCAATAAACGGACTCGAGATCGTCTGTGCTGCTCTGTAGAATTTATATACTTCAAATAGTAAACAACAAATTATTTTAATTTAAAAAACATGTACCATAACTGAAAACATACTTCCAGTAATTATTATGTAATTATAATAATTATTATGTAATTATAAATGCTATGCACACCGTATTCTGTAGTAAGCATCTTGTAATGTTCCTCGATTATATATGTCAATTTTAACAAGTTTGAAATAAGTATCATTAAAGTACACTGCAAATGTTTTATCCCCGCCCTGCATAATGTAACGGAATTATTTTGATTTTGCCTGTAAACGAACTGTCAAACACTATAGGGGGGGAGTGGGGGACATTGATACATGGGGCACATTAATACAACCCCTGTACTGCACACAGAGTCATCACAGGAAGTTTCACAACAGCTCCAAAAAGTGATACTAGTGCACTCAACTATATACAGAAAGTTTTGGAATGATTCAGTTGTTTGTTGAAATCGGAAGAGGGATTAATTGTTTTTGTAGGTCAAAAGTAAATTTGAGTTGTACAATTGAAATGGTATTATACAACTGTTACAGTATTTTCAATCGAAAAAAATACTCTCTCTGGCAAGTAAAACTACTCTTTATCAGTTTCTGATTCTTTTTTGTTAGATAAATTATGAAGTATTGGATTTGAGATTCATTTTATTCAAAATGGCTGTATGGGGCACATTGATACAGTCTTTGTCGGGGCACATTGATACAACCTAAATCTTTTTCTAGTTCATTTTTTCATTACCTTTTATTATTTTTTTTTACAATGCACTCCTTAATCCAACCATTTTTCGCTAAAAAATTTTAATATTAGTTTTTATTGAAGTGAAATAACTTTAATTTCTTTATATTAAAACATTTTATAGTATTTTTGCAAAGAGAAGACGTACGAACTTACCCGACATATAGTGCTAGTAGAACTAATTAAAGAAAAGGACGACAGCTGAAAAAATTCCAAATTTATATCAATTCTCCAGAGAAAAAAGTATTTTCTACATGAAAAGTGTTACGTAAGAGAAACAAGCTGCAGAACAGCACAGGATAATTAACCTTCCGTCTACCAGACAAAACACCCATTTATCTATATTAAATATTGCTGTCGGGTCCAATGGACCCGTCTGGTAGACGGAAGGTTAAAAACAGAATTTTTAATATAATTATCCTTTATTTTCTGTATATAAACTGATTTATAAAGAGAAAACTTGGTAATTTTTCATCTTTCCTAAGAAAGAAGATAATGCTGGGGTTGAAGTATCAGATATGACCAAGTTACTACTGCCAACAATCAGACAAGGAACATCCAGAACATCAGGTCATTAAACATTTCATTTTGATTGTTTTAATATTGCTTACAAATAAAGTGTGGGTGATTTGAATTTTTAAAAATAATATAAAATGGTTTGCTAACTATTTTTTTTATGAAAAATATGCATTGGTGTTATTTTGTCTCCATTTTTCTCAGACGTATCAAAGTGTATCAATCTGCCCCGGGGATGGGGCACATTGATGCAAATTACTTTTTTTTATTTTTTTAAAATTACATGCAAAAATAATATATAAAACAACGATTGTACATTTTTATAATACACTACACAGGTTTTGCTGACATCACGTAGAAAAATAACTTGACATTTCTACTTTCTAGACACCAAAAATTTTTTAGAAAAAAGCTGTATCAATGTACTTCCCCCTACACTTTATTTTCAGTACCAAGCATGCCATCGTAATCCTCAATAGCATATATCAATTGCATGGAAATCCGAGTATGTTTATGCGACTTATAGCACGGAAAGATAGGTAGAAAGATAAACCGAACTCGTAAACACTTTTTACCTTTATTGAAAAGTATAAAAAATATTTATTGATCGAATTCAACCTTTCTTTTGTCTGTTTATTGAATTTATCATACAAAATATTTTCTTAATCATCTTTTCATTAGAAAAGAATAATTCCCCAGCGTTTTGAGTTTTAGTATTACAGTAAAACCTCAGTAATTTGAATTAATCGGGACCAGACTTAATCCTGATTATCGAAAATCCAAATTATCAGGAGAATCAGAACAACGCAATGATGCAGTGAACAACTTAACCTTTCAATAACAAAAATGAAATTGAGCAAAATTTTAAGATATCTCTTTTGCACTGTAAAAATTATATCGAAACAAAGTACGAAATTAATCATTAAAACAGCACACAAATACCTTTAATTTCCAACAAGACATTATGTATATAAATTAACAATGCCTTTGACATTTAGATTTGAAATGCCATTTCTCAATTTATTTTTCAGGATTTCACGGTTCATTTAAGTTTATAAACAATAAAATGTCCATAATATCCTCTTTTAAGTTTAAACGGAGTTTACTTTTGATAATGTTCTTTTTGCTGAAACCTCTTTCGCAAAAATAATATATAATATCGCTATTCGCGTTTGAAATGAAATAGACGCCCTCTCGCGGACAAAGTCTGAAACGAAATAGAACTGATACCGTGAGTATCTTCCGCTGAAATCAGCGTTTAAAAGGCCGATAAATAAATAAACAGTTCTATATAATAAATAAATAAACAGTCCTATAACGCATGCAACGTTGGGTTCTTTGTATTAAAATTATCTAAAATCAAAATTTTACACACAAAGTTTAGATCTATAATATAAAAAAGTACATTTGACTTACTCATGGCAAAATAATATGACAGAAACACAATGCTTGCATGATTAATGAATCAATAATTGCTTCAGCTTCTCTAAAGGAATTACTAGATTTTCCAGCATCTAGAAATTCTAAAATTGTCGATATTTGTAATTTATCTCCCATAATTAAATAAAAAAGATAAAAAACTGCACTTTAAATAGCTCTTTAAACGGGTTTCGCTATGCTATAGCATGGAACAAACAGCATTACGTAAACAAATGATTATCAGGTCTATACAACGCCACCTTTCGGTCATTACAAGCGCGAATTAAAAATAAATATTTTTGCACGTGGAATATTTTGGTTAAAAATAAAATTAATTAATGAGTAAATAAACATGTTTGTCTCTAAGAGTAAATGTTTAGTCGCCCAGGCGACCCAGCGCTTGTGGTTTGTCGGACTCTGTTTACAAGTTTTGGTTGATAATTGTTGATAATGATGTTTTCGCCTGCATCATCTTTATTTTCATTTTCTTCAGTTGTGAACAGGGGTGTAGTGGAGGTTATACGGAGGTATACGCCGTATATCCTCTGGATTATTTCGAGAAGCTCAGTAGACCCTCTGTTTTTCAAATAAAACATTAGCGTATATACTGCATCCACCAATTGTCATGACTATACGCTCTGCCTAATGTATACCTTCTCCTTCTGATTCTTTTACGACTACAACACTGGTTGTGAACAAAGCAATTATTTCGTCATTTCTAAGTGCGATATAACCTTCATTATTTTCTGCTTCCAACCAATTGCTAATGTCACTGATATCAACATCTGAGCAACCATCGATTTTTTTTAACATGCTTACAAAATCTTGAGGTGTAATTTCTCTTCCATTCTTGCTTATTCCACCTTCTGTATTAAGCTTATTATACGAGAAATCACAATTTGCAGGTTATAAATTCTTGCGCGACTATGGAGAGCGCGTGCTTCTCAAATTTAGAAAAATAAAATAAAATAAAAATATCAACTAGACTGATACGGATTAACGGGGTCCGAATTAGCGGATTTCTACTGTATTTACAAAGAAAGATCAAATTATTTTTGCTTATTTTTTTAAGCTTAATTCATACAGTATCACCTTGCAATATTTATATAAAACTTCATCTTGCGAAGTATAAACAACCATTCTTTAATGAAAATTACATTGAAAACACTGCTTTTATCTATATATTTACACTTTCTTTTTCATACTTTTTTATTTTTGCCATTTCTTACCATATCTAGAGGGACGCGAATAATGTGCGTGTTTTTTCATACATAAAGAGCGTATTCATTGATATTTATTTTTCTTCGAAGGGAGTTGCGATTGATCGAAGGAGTAATTATCGCTACGACAGACGTGATGTTTTAATGAAGAATGATGAACTTTGATATTGTAAGGTATTTTGTTTTGCCTTTAAGTGCACGACGACATTTCCACTCAAGTCGTCCTCAAGTATTCTAAAAGGTATAAACGAACTAGCTTTGCATAAGAGAGTGATGGTTTATTACGACTTTTCAAGCATATACCTGGAAATATTAATTAGTATTCGTAAGTTTATTGCTTGTGTTAAGTAAAGCTGTTTTAATTTGTTGTAAAAATCTACCTACAGTATTTTGTATTTAGAGTTTTCAGTTCTTTTTATCGAAAAAATTCACTTTGAAAAATAGAATATTTCCATATGAAAAATATCATTTAAATCATATAACAAGAAACATAATTAAAAATTTAAGTAATATTCTTGTAATCCAGAATTCAGTGAATTATCTTTGATTATGGACTTCGCTCAAAATTTGAATATAAATTTGAGAAAAATAAAATAAAATAAAAAGTATGTTCCTTATAATATATCAGTATTACAATGTTCTTATCATTGACCTTGTGTACAATATATGAATAAAATTTGTTAGCTATGCGATTTGAGCTATGTCAATAGAAAAATTTACGGTTACTTTATTAATTAGTAAATTAATTGCTTTTGTCAAATAAAGCTACTTTGATTTTTAATTCTGAGCTGCAATTTCAAATTTACTTAGGGCACTTTTTGTTTAGAGTTTCCCGCCTTTTATATAGAAAAAATTCACTTTGAGAAATAGAATATTTCAATATGATAAATGTCATTGAAATCACATAACAAAAAACATAAATGAAAAATTTAAGTAATACGTTTGTATCCCAAAATTCAATGCATTATTTTCGATCACGGACTTCATTTAAAATTTGAATAAAAATTTGAAAAAAAAAAATGTAAAAAATATGTTCCATAAAATACGTGAGTGTTACAATGTTCTTTAGCATTGAGCTTGTGTATAATATATGAGTAACATTTGTTAGCTATGTGATTTGAACTACGTCAATCGAAAGATTTACGGTTACTTTATTAATTAGTATAACTAAATTTGCTTGTGTCAAATAAAGCTGCTTCAATTTTTAATTACAAATCCCTTTATATCGAAAAAATTCACTTTGAGTTTGAGATTAGTTCAATATGAGAAATGCCGTTTAAATCACATAACAAGAAACATAAATTAAAAATTTAAGTAATAACCTTGTAATTCAAAATTCAGTGGGTTATCTTCGATCATGGACTTTGTTCAAAGATTGAATAAAAATCTGAACACATCGTAAAAGTACGTTCCTTACGATACATGAATGTTACAATGTTTTGTCTAAATAATAGAAAAATAATAAATTATATAATAAAATAATAAAATAAATAATGTCTAAATAATAGAAAAAAAGGTCTCACATCGATTATTGATGAAATACATGTATCTAACTTTCTTCATACAGAAATTTTTCTTAAGTCTATTAACCTTTTTAATGTAGTTATTAATGAATTTATTTTTTCTTGACTTCCTTGTAGCAGATGAAATGTATGAAATTTTATAAATGTCCGATCTTTTGTTTTTTAATTATATCATATTTTCAAGCGGCTTTATAATTTTTTCGAACATTGTAATTTCATATTAAAATAATTATCATTTTAATATGATATTTATTTCAATGTGAAATCTAAATCTAATAAATCTCTCCTTTCCTAATTATTTTATGTTTTTCATACACAAATTTTTCTAATATATTTTTCACCGGCTATTATTTTTCCCATGACTAATCTACAAAACTAAACATATCTTATTATCCTTGTTTACACCGACTGATATTTCCGTTTATGTCTTTGTTTAATCTAGTCTATGCTTAGTTTTATTTAAGCACACAAATAGCTTTGATAATCTCTGAGTTTGCCGATACGTCTATATTTATTTTCCTTTATTAACAATATCGCCGTCCACGTACATCGGCGGCATGAGATTCTAACATACGACGTGAGTTCCTTAACTAAATAACGCTGTAATAGCTCTTTTGTCTTTCGCGTTCAACTCGCACATTGCGAAAAGCAAAAAATATATGCAATCGATTGCTCAAAGATCATGCGTAAAGAATCTCGATAATTAAAAAAAAAAAAAAAAAAAAAAAAAAAAAAAAAAAAACTCGATGTTATACATTACAATATGTGTAAGAGAATATGAGAAATTAATAGTTGAAATTGATAATTAGATTTTTCAGGAGACTATAAAAAGAGGGATTTTTTTTTTCTACTGCAAAAGCGTACACTGTTAACAATTTGCAATAAACTAAGCAGTCATTCGAATGCTTTCAGAAATAAATTGTAAGAAATGAAATTGTATTTTGACCGATAAGTAAAAGGAAGCATATTTTGCGAAATATTCAACATTGCGTATTTTACTTAAAAATAGAGATATAAATTATTTCTCTTTTCAGTAAATTTCAGTAAATCTATAGATCATATATTAGTGTTTCCCAATCTTTTATTAGCCGCGCCCCAGCGGAGCATCTGTAAAATCACGACCCCCCCCCCCCCCCCCCGATAATTTCGTTTACACATTCTGAAACTCTTATCTCTGTATTCTAAAAAAAGAAAAAAAATGAATAATTAATTATTTTAAAAGGTATTTAATGTTAAAGTTGATCAAAATCGTTCAGTTAAAAAGTTTTATGGCATTGGGTTCGGTTGGCGATTGTGTCGAAGTAAAACTGTTAGTGCGAATTTGGGTTTATTTGTGAATAAATTTTTTGTTTAAGATCTAATATTCCGATCGAATTTCGGGCTAATTTTTAAATGAAAAATTTTTAGTTCGGGTACTGTATAACAATAGTAATAAAAACATTATTAAAAACTTGTGTCATGTTAGAAGAATCAGACATATTTTTAAATTAAAGAAATAATGCATATACATACACATACATGTACATATATTTGTAAAAGTATGCATGTATGTATATATCAAGTAAATAAATATCCGATAATTTATTAATTTTGAGAATTTTATTTTTAAGAAAAAAAAATTAGCCCTACCTTTCATGCTATTTTTACATTATAAGATATAAATATAGCACCATTTCACTTGCTTATCCGGTGTGACTCTTCAAATCCTTTGACAAAATAGCTGGATAAACGGAAGGCAAAACGTGAGTAGTATAAAGTATTACTTTAATAAAAGCGGAATTATGCTTTTTTATGTTATTACAGAGTGGCACGGGGATAATTTAATAACGATTTCTGAAATTGTAAAGTTAAGAATATGCAAATACATGAGAACAGGAAATGAAATAAATAAATAAATACTTTAAAGTGAAAGAAAACAGAAGTGGTTTGAGGAATGTTACTTAAGAACTGCATTTTGAGAACGTATTATGCTCAATAAAAAATAAAAGAAAAAATGCGCTAACTTCATGTTATTTGTACACTATATGGCCAAAGGTGACCGGTCACTTATGCGATTTTAGACATTTTGTTAAATATCTAGAAAAATACATGAGGAATTATCCTGAAACTCCAGATACATAAAGATAATAAGTACAGGTCATATATTACCTTGAAGATTTTTTCCCGAAATCCCAAAGGGGACCATCAAAAAATTGGAAAAGAACGAAGATTCTTTGGAAAACCCTGACAAAACTAATGTAGCAAAAACGTTGAAACTGAGGATAACATGTTTACCAGTAGAGAATTTAAAATTTTCATAAAAACAGTCCCAAATTTTGCCAAGTTTTTTTGCTAATAATTTGCAGGTTCTTAATATATATATATATATTTCAGAAAATATGATAAGCAACATTGTACTGAACACCCTGCAATCAAAATTAAAAAATAATAAAAATTGTACGAAAAGTGGGCAGATTTACTAAATAATTTTTCATTACGCATGCGTGGATGCTATCAAAATTTCATATGCGTATTATGTTAGCTAAATAGATCAACTAAATAGCTGATCTATTGTTACATTATTCTGAATATGTTGGAAAGTGCTTCATAATCTATGTTTGATGGTTGATTTTTTCTTTCTTGTTTGTCTGATTTTTCTAGTATGAATTGATAACTGTATATCGTGATTTTAGAATATTTGTTGAAACTTTTTAACGAGGATCCGTGTATTAAATGCTAAATCTTTTTGCACTAATTCAATGAAAGGAGAAGATTTTGTTATAATATGTATATATACATACAATTTTGATATATATATCAAAATTGTGTTAGAGAGACGTGATTTTACAATATCACACTATAAAAAGTTAGGTTATATTCTGCAAAATTCCAATTTTTGAAGCTTTTAGCATTTTAATTTTAGAAGCGTACTTACATTTTAAAATAATACGAATGGAAACATTGAAAAAAAAAAAAAAATAGCAGCACGAACTACTTCAAAATGCGATCAATATACTTAGAATAGGAAATTCGTTACAATATTTTGTAAGCGTAAACAAACATAATTTTATTTCATACGCTGTAGTGAAATAAATCAATTTTCTCAATAGTCGAAAATGTTTTCTCAAGTACTTTACTTCGAAAAAAGGGAAACAAATTTTCCCCTTTAAGGGAAAAAAAAAAAAAAAAAAAAAAAAAAAAGACTAAAATATTTCTCCCCAAAAATATATAAAAGAAATCATTTTAAAAAGCAAACTAAAGATACAAAACGTTTTATTTTAAAGTTAGAAATAAGCTAAATGTTGAAAATGCTTCAGCATAGTGGTTATAAAAGTATTTCAAACCTTGGTCTTTATCCCGAACCCTATCGTTATACATTTTGATGTCGAAGAAATGCGATGATTTTCATTGTAACTTGTCGTTAAGGCGCAACATTAGTCACAGAAAAAGACCCGGATGATAATGTAAAGTCAGGGGATCGTTCTTTTCGAATATCTCGCTCAAATTTTAATATTTTTACTTGATTTTTTTTTGCATAGGATAGCTGAGGACGATCCACAACCGGCCTAGTTTTTACTTTTTCAATTTTGGTTTCAGATTAAAAAAAAAAAAAAAAAAAATCTTTAAAGTTCAAAATTGGTTTAAATTGGTTCTGAAATTGAAAATATCATAATATAAAAAATGTATACGCAAAATCGAAAAAGTAAAAACTTGGCCGATTGTAGATCGTCCTCAGCTAACCTATGCAAAAAAATCATGAAAAACTATTAAAATTTAAGCGAGATATTTGAAAAGAACGCCTCCATAGACTTAACATTACCATCCGGGTCTTTATCAGTGACTAGTGTAAGGCCTTAAGAATCATGTAATGCACTGGAAAGTTTTTCATTATGCTACATGCATAATTTTTTATTCTTATTTTCTCCCCCACCCCCCATTCCCACACTCATGTGTGCAGAATGTTGTCCTAAAGCTGTTTCGTAATATTTAAGTTTCTTACTGTATTTTTGGCTTCTTTAATGTAACGCTGTTGTAAAATTTAAACTTGTGTTTTACTCGAAACCCTGTTTTTATCATAGTCATTGTCGTTCATTGACAAGGACACGCAAATGAAATCGGCTAGATACTATCTTTGAGTAATAATTGCTGGAAGTGCGTCTTCAATTTCAATACGCGTTTTTCAACTTAACTATTTTTTTTATTTTTATTTATTTATTTATTTATTTTTTTTACATTTTACTCATTGTACACAAATTATATACCTCATGTACATGTACAGTGCTGCACAAAAGATTTCACGTACCATTCTCCATATTAGTAGAAATTGCTGATAGAAAATTTTCAACTAAAGTATGTATATATTTCTTAACTGAACAAAATTTTGGCATGCTTGTAAGTTAATAGATTACAAATCTATATATCATGTACAGAGTTGCTTAAAGAATTTGGATAATTTTTCGATTGTAGGTGGGAACAGCTGAAATTCATTTTCAAATGTGCTATGCGTTCATTACGGTTGAATTAGACACGATATTTTAATTTATTTAAATTTTATAAAACTTTTTCTTCTTTACTTTAAGTGTGTTTAAATTTTAAGAGTGTTTCTATAAATATAGACAGTGGTTACACGTATATGACATGATGTCATTTCCTGAAGAAGGACTGCACTGTTTTCCTATTTGAAACGATTATAATTATTATTATTATTTTTTTTTTTTATGGCGATTTAAATAAAATTCAACTTATTAATTTTATCAACATTATTTTTTATTTTCTTATATCTTTAAAAGAAGAAAATATTGGATTCGTGATAATTTTCGAATCTCGTTTTTTGATGGATTTACATGGTTTAGAGGTCAGAGATTCCAAAAAACATGTTTTTACAAAATGTCTGTCAATCTGTCTGTCTGTATGTGACATAAATTTGTGGGCGCTCTATCTCAAGAACTAATTCACGAATTTTTATTAAACTTTCAATTCAGTTAGACTTTGATATACACTGGATCTGATTAGTTTTTGGTCAGTGGTGTAGTCGTAAAAAAAGTAGACAGTATGCGCTTTAAGCAGAGGGTATACGCTCAAGGCGGAGCGTATAGCCTAGAATGTACATACTATAGCTTTTTGAGAAACAAATGGTATGCGGCGCTCCTTTAAAAAATCCAGAAACTACGGCGTATACCTATGTATACCCTCCACTACATCCCTGTTTTTTGGTGTATATCGCCCAACAGGTGATGCTGCTATGCTGCCTTTTTCACGTTTTCAACAATAGCTATGTCTGAAGAACTAATGATTTTCACAAAATGTCAGATTCTGCTAGTACTTGATATAATATGGTTTTGATTACTTTTTTGTGAAAATCGCGAAACAGGTGGCACTGCTATGCGGCATTATTCAAGATTATTGCAATAGCTCTATCTCCGAACTAATGAACGGATTTTCATCAAACTTCAAATTCAGTTAATCCCTGATATAAATTAATACTCTTTAGTTTTTAGAGTAAATCGCTTAACACATGGCGCTTCTATCCAATTTATTAATGATTTCTGCGATAATTCTATCTCCAATTTAATACACGGATTTTCATCAAATTTCAGATTCAGTTAGAACTTGAAATAAGTTGTTGCAGAATAGATTTTGGCGTAAATTACCCAGCCGGTGATGCGCCTATGTTTCATTTTCTGAAATATTAACGTGTATGAAATAGATAAAAGTTTCAGGATTGCTACATCCGACTAGTTTTTTTTTGTGCTTTTTTTCAAAAACTAAAACAAAAAGCATACAATCTTAAATACACATACATTTTATTATTTTTCAAATTTAAAATAATTATTTAAGCATGCTTTAACATACTCCTTATATTTTAAACTTACTTTAAAATAACATAATAATTAAACGAATTTGTCATAATGGTAGCTTTTCCTTTTAATGAGCTACATCATGATTATGATATTCATTCATCTTGACTTAAAGACTCTCCATAAGATTTAATTAAAAAGGCCTTAATAATAGGATGCTCTCGCCAAATTTGTAAAAGCCGTTAATTATATCAGTCATGTTAAATAGATGGTAGACGAGATATACAATGAAGAGAGAAACTAACCAAATCGAGATTCGAGACAGTTGTAGGTTTTCTTTTATCCGCACGATTAATTGACATAATTATTACTGAAATCATTATTATTTTTAAAGAAAATTATTTAAATAATTGTTTAAAAAGTATAGAAGTAAAAGTTTGGGTGACAATTGAGATATCTGAATCAAGGCACATTTAAAAAAACTTTAAAATTTTCTATTTGTTTTATTTGAAAGAATTGCCTTAAACGATTCCAAATCTGTTTTCATTTTATTCGTATGACTACTAGAAGAGGAATTATGTCAATTTAATAAACAGGAGGCAATGAGTCAAATTACATCCTAATATTCTAGGTTTCCAAAAAAAGTCTGGAAAATTTGTGAAAGTTGCGTTGTTATGCGTAAATTATAGTCCAAGAACCGACCGTACAAAACCCTATGTCATCGAGCACAAGAAAAAATCCTTTATTTTAAGGAAGAGTAGTAACAACGGAATCTAATCATCCACGTCTGCCAGAAGCGAAATGGTGCATAAGCCAAAAATTTATACCACTAGTGGTTGACTCGTAGGTTTAGAACTGTGTTTGTCCTACAATCAAAAGTATGAAAACATGGAAAAGTGGGTGCAGGAAAACACAATGCTAAGCCTACGTGTCAACCACTAGTGGTGTTAATTTTTCCTTATTCACCTCTTCGCTTCAGGCAGACATGGATCATTAGATTCCTCTATTATTACTCTTTCATCAAATAAAGGATTTTTTCTTCTGCTCGATGACTTAAGGTTTTGTGCCGTCGGCTCTTGAACTGTTAACAACAAAAGCAAAAAGGACTATTCTTCAAAGTAGAGACCAAAATAATCGACGACTTTCAACAATCATTCTGCCAGATTCCAGATTTGCTGAAAGTACCATGGCGGCTCCTTGGAATTGAAAAACTTTTAACATGCTTCTTCACCTTCATTAAAGGAGTCAAATCGACGGCTCTTGAAAAAGTGTTGCATCGATCGAAAGAGGCCATAATCGGATGGAGACACATCTAGATCGAAATTCCTGAACTCTTATAATTTATCACAAGTACTCTTATATATGATACAAATTCTGGTAACTATTAGATAAAAAAAAATTCCTAGAACTTTTTGCTCAACCTAATATGTATATGTGCGTGTTTGTGGACCTGAGTTTCATAACTTGTCTTATATATATATATATATATATAGATATATATATATATATATAAAAAAAAAAAAAAAAAAAAAAAAAACACATGTTTTTTCTGCCAGTTTGTTCTATTGCTAAAGCTGCAACAAAACAAATTTTAGCCTGCAAAATATTAGTTTACAGTGAAAATTACTGGACGCAGTTAGAGGTTTTTCGCGATTTCCTAAAATTTGATTTTCTGGATAAGGCGAGTTTTGAAACTACGGCCTTTATATACATATACATACACACACACACACACACACACACACACACATATATATATATATAATACTTACAGAGTTTCCCCCAGGTTTAAAAAGGGGCAGGGCGCTACTGTTCTGAAAAGGGCACATTTTACATTCTTCAGGGCACTTTTTTGATTTTTAAGGGCACTTTTATAGAGTTGAATCTAAAATTTAGCGGTTCAAAAAAAATCGTGGAAAAACAGAAATTTTGTCAAAGAATAAAAAATAAATCCAAAAATTCCGTCAAAAAATTGAAAAGAAGAAAAAAAGTGAATTTTGTTAAAATACCCCAAAAGAGCGGCAAATAATGTTAAAAAATCGCGAAAAAATGGCCGATTTCGTTAAAAGATCGCAAAAAACAGCCGATTTTGTTAAAAAATCGTGAAAAATCGGCAGATTTTGCAAAAAAAAATCGTAAAAAAGACAAATTTCGTAAAAAAAATCGCGAAAAAAATGGCAAATTTTATTATAAGATCACAAAAATGGCAAATTTCATCAAAAGATAGCGAAAAACCACCATTTTTGTCACATTTAACCTTCCGTCTACCAGACAAAACACCCATTTATCTACGGCAACACCTAATTTTAATTTCAAACTTGCAAACGGCACCAGTAATATTTTAATATAATTTTGCTTTTACAATGAAAGCTTAAATTAAGGAATTCGTAATATCTAGACAAGTCCTTTATAAATTCCGGTGTCAATCGACAATTTCTCATTTTACCATCGACACCAGAAATATTGCTGTCGGGTCCAATGGACCCGTCTGGTAGACGGAAGGTTAAACACGAAAAACGCAAATTTCGAGAAAGAAGCGTGAAAAAAGCACATAATTCGTAATGGGAGTGGGACGATCGTAATGGCGATCACCCCGAGTGCGGAAATTTAAGCGGCGCCAAATTTATATTGCAAACGTCATTTTTGGGCTGTTACAAGAAAAAGGTGGAAGGGCGGGGGCATCAAATTCTAATTGTGCCTCAGATGCAATTTTCTCTTTGCAAGTCCCTGATTGCGAAACAGGAAAATCCGCTTTTGGAGCAGCAAAAACACAACTTTGAAGCAGGAAAATCAGTTTATATAACAGAAAAATTCACTTCTGGCATTAACTTTTTTTTAGTGCCATTTAACGAAATTTACGTTTTTTCGCGATCTTTTGACGAAATCTGCTATTTTTTCGGGCTATTTTGAAGAATTTTGCTTTTTATTGTGAATGTTTGACAAAATGTGCCGTTTTTCGCGATTTTTTGACGAAAGTTGCCGTTTTTCGTGATCTTTTGGCGAAATTTGCCATTTTTCGCAAATCGCTTGACAAAATTTTCCGTTTTATTGCGATTTTTGGACGAAATTTGGCGTTTTTTCACTAGCTTTTGTGGGAAAATGCCGTTTTTTTTTTCGGATTTTGTGTCGAAATCAGCCTTTTTTTTAGCGAATCTTGCCGGAAATTAGTCGTTATTTCGCGATTTTTTAATGAAATTTTCCGGGGTTTTTTTACGATTTTTTGACGAAATTACGCGTCTTGTGGGGCGCGTAAGAGCTATTTTTTGCGTTCTGTCGCCGATTTTTTGCGTAATTTACGCGCTATAGTGCGTCCGCATCATCGCTGAAGTGATGTTGGGCAAGAAGGGCGCTATTTTTTTTGAATGAGCGACAACAGGGGCGCTAGTTTTTAGATGAGGGGCAAGAGGGGCGCAATTTTTTAAACTAAAGGGCAGAAGGGGCAGAGCGCCCTCATGAAACCCTCTGGGGGAAACTCTGAATACTTATGTTAACGTGCAGTTTTATTAGATAAAGAACAAGAACTGGACATTGAAATTGAAAATGGAACAGGTCATACACACTTATTCAGCTGGATCGACGTTGAGATGAATGAAAACAAAATCATTCATCGTACATTGTTCAGTTCAGCACTGAAGTGTATTTCTACTTAATCATCTCTTTTATTAAGAATGCTTTTCGATGTCATGAGTTACTCAGAAAGGTTTATCGTATATTTTTGTTCTTAAATATACCTCATTTTTGTAGAATATCAAGCATTTTTCTCTTTTCAAAAGGCATATAGAAATATGTATAGAAATAAACTCTACATTATCTTACCAAAATGTATGATTTTTCTTTTTATATCAGCTTATAAAATTAGACAAATCCTCTTTTGTTATGAATATTTTATTTGAATTAATCGCTATTATAACAAAAAGATAATATATATTCCCCCCAGAATAATATAGACAAAAATAGCAACAAAACAGTTGCTGTATAATATATACCAGTGTGCTGTATAATATCAGCTTATAAAATTAGGCAAATCCTCTTTTGTTATGAATATTTCATTTGAATTAATCACTATTATAACAAAAAGAGAATATACACTCCCCTCAGAATAATATAGACAAAAATAGCAACAAAACAATTGCTATATAATATCAGTGTTGCTGACACAGCGAAGTATTGTCAAAAAAGTTACTTTTTTGCATAAACGTCCATTTAGTGATACGTTTGTTAAGCAAACAAAGCAACAAAGCTAAGCACCCTGCGGTATTTCGCTGTTAAACTGCTGCTAAATCTCTTGCGCATAGACTTATTAAAACCAAGATGGGAGATCAATCCCTACGGTCCTTTTCTTATATCAACTCATTTCAAGCTGTTTAATAAACATGAGATATGCCCGTATGCCGTATGCTCTTATTTTTAAAAATAAGCGAATTTTTTTTTTTTTTTGGTTAATAAAAGAGCCCAATGAGTATTCTTTGAAACTGCATGCATTATTTTTTTTCTCAAGTTCTTCTTACATTTATCGTAGCTTTAAAATTGCGCAAAAATCAAAATTTGGAAAATAAAACGTAACCTGGAAAAGATTTCTCCCATATGGCATATTAACGTTTTTAAAAAAAAAGATACTTACTTAAATTGAAATCAATAAATGAAAAACTAGTTTGATATGCCAATTCCAAAACCTTCTTCTATCTCATACATCTTAATCTTTCAAAAAGAGTAACTCATTTTAATACTTCAATAATATTCGTTCAATATTATACCAATTTTGATTTTCTTCTTAAATTTCTGTTTCAGTCAATTAATCAGAGGAAAAACGAATTAATCTGGAACATGGTATTTACAAATATCAGCAGTTTTTAATTATTCTGTTGTGCTCAGTGTAGAACCAGTTTAGTAGGACGCGCATTAACGCTGATGCATGAGCCGCCCATGTACAACAGAGTTACGAATAATCGATAATATGATACAAAAAAATCCTTATCACAGCGCTCCTTTCCGGCGGAATATTTCCAAAATAAAGGATGGCCCGCTGGCCATAGAGATAAAAATATACACAAAAAAGTTGATTCAATTCTGTTCATAACTTCATACATTTTTCAATGATAAAATACAGAAAATGGTACAAAAATCGTTATTATAGCATTTTTTTGCGCAGATATTTTCAAATTCAAGGAGAAATTGCTGCTTATAACCAAACACATATACAAAAAACTTGGTTGACTTCTAAGCATAACTTCATACGTTTTCAGATGGTATAACAATGAAAAACTCACAGACATCGCTATTACGGCGTCCTCTTCAAGCGGAATATTTTCAAATTGAAGGAGGACCTGCTGACCATAACCAAAAACACACACAAAAAATTGATTCTATTCTATACATAAATTTATGCACTTTCGGACTGTATAAGAATGAAAATACCACAAAAATAGCCATTTCAACGGCCCCTTCAGGCAGATTTTTTTTTCTAATTCAGAGAGTACCTGCTTGCCAAAGCCAAAAACATGAAAAAAGAATTTGGTTCAATTCTATGCATTAATTTCATACACTTTCCGATGGTACAATAATGAAAATGGCTCAAAAATTGAAATTACAACGACTCATTCTGGCGGATTATTTCTCAATTCAAGAAGGATCTGATTGTCACAGCCAAAAACATACACAAAAAATTTGGTTCAATTCTATGCATATCTTCATATACTTATCGATGGTACTGAGGCTACGGATAGACAGACTTTTTGTATAAACATGTTTTTGCAATATGTGTGACACTCCTAAAACGTGAAGTAGAAAAAACTTCGATTACAATAATTTTTTATATTGAAGATAGAAGAAAATAAAAATCTAAGAATTACTTTAATAACGTCAAGTAAACCCTCTTTAAGCATTTTATTGTCAAGCAGTTGTTTATGAAAGTAACTCAATTGAGAAACACTTGAAACAACTTCAAAAAGTTTTATGTTAATAAAAGAGCCCAGTGAATATTTGTTAAAAGTGAATGTATTATTTTTCAGTATATCTTTGTGATATTTATTTGTCTTTGTGGTTTTAAAATTTTAGAAAAATCAGAATTAAAAAAATAAAATATAACATGGAAAAAATTCTTTTGGGCGGCACATTCACTTTCAATAAAACATACACTTCAATCGAAAAAAAAAATCAAGTATTATTTTAAGAATGTCAAGCAAATGCTTTCTCTTACATATATTATAAATGTGAAAGTGTTCCAAAAATTGGAATGAAATTAGCTTCAAAACAGAAGGATTAATGTCTTTGAATCTTTGCATATAGATAAGTTAAAGCCGGAAATGAACATAGGCTAATTTTTAATTGATTTATTCAAATATTTTCCTTAATAATTCAAAATTTCATTATTTTTCATACAGAATCAATTAACATTTATTTATTTGCTTTGAGGTAGGCGCTACAGCTATTCGCCAGCATAACCTCCAATGATCACAAGAAACCATATAGAACACTTTGTTACAGAGTATCCAGTACATATATTTTCACAGGGACAACGCAGAACCAGGGACCAGCGGTGTGGGAGCAGCCTTCGCTACCATCCACGCCACTGGGTCGGCATCAATTAACATTTTTCCGATAAAAAATAACCATTTTCTTTCCTGTTGCAAAGAAAATCAAATCCTGTAATAATAATTTTTCCTCGGCAATTAATTTTCTGTTGAAAAATTAAAATAAAAAAAATTCAAAGAAAATAAATATGACTTCATACTTGAAATAAAAATGAATTGTGTTTTATTATATAAGAAGCATGAATATCGGTTACGTTAATAACAGATTTTCTGTGAAAAATGGCGACATAATTAGAAGTAAAGTGAATAAAAAAGAATTATATTATTAATAAAATATTCCATTTCGAAAAATATGACGTCATACTTTAAATAACATAGAAATTTTGAAGTATTCGTTAAAACTGCAAGAGACATGGATATGTGTAACTAATAAAAATCGGTAAATAATGAAGTCACATTTAAAATAAAAGAAAAATATTTTTTTAATAATACGGGTTAACAAATTTGAATGTGATTTGCATACAAATGAAAGTTTTCATTCAAAGTTAACGTTATGATTCATAGGGCGTGTTCAGCGCAACTTATCAAAGTAACCAATGTTACCGACCGACTGTAGGGCAGTACGAAAGCGAATTCTGGCACCAATGAAAACTATGCTGTTGAATTGTAGATGACGTCACACTTCGCCTTGATTTTCATTTCGTACTTGTCTACAGTCAGTAAGTAACCGGTAAGTTACCGGTAAGTTGCGCTGAACACGCCCTCAGTTTTTTGTTTGAAAAAAAAAAAAAAAAAAAAAAAAGGAAATAAAATTGATTAATAGATATTTTTGACACTATTTTCTCGCTAAATTTATAATAAAAAATTAATTTGAATTTGTAGTGATGGCACAAAAACATGATTAAAATAAATTTCCTAAAACTAAAATTAAGTTTTCACACATTGGAGCTTTATGTATGAATTTATTTCACAGAAGTGAAAATCGTCTGCAACATACACCGTTAAAAAATTGAAACATTTGCTGCATCGCCACTCCATCGCTTTTATAGAAAACGATTACTTCACTGTATTATGGAACATTCTCATTGGTCAAATAGAGATATTCTATAAAAGCGGTGGAGTGACGATACAGCAAAAGTTTACAGTGTATTGATGTTTACAACCAAGGATGTAGTCTAAGCTTTCGTACATTTAAGTAGACAATTATTGTTACTAATTCATATGAATCGAATTTTTAAAAATATACTATTTTAATTAATTATTTTTAAAAGATGGTAGTTAAAATAGGGCTCAAAGGCGTTTTTAGTAAAAAAATTGATTGAGTAAAAATGATGTAATATTTTTTCATGTAAAGACATTCTTTTAATTAGAAAACAAAAATATATATTTTAATTTCGTCAAAGTGATGTCATTTTCACCTCAGTAGCTTCGAAATTAAAAAATGTATATGAATACTAGTACTAATTAAAGCACACTAAACACACTTTAATAATAAAACTTTTGGACTGTATCTTCAAAATATATCTTTAATAACACACTGTAATTAGCGAACACTCTGGTCGCGATTCTATTCACAAACTAAGTAGCGAACACTCTGGTCGCCATTCTTTTCACACACTCTCTCAACAACAAAATTTTTTCTACTCAGTTCACTTCACATTTCAACCAAAGGAAGTTCACGACGCCTTCTTACGGGACTTATAAATTATGAAATTTCAACAATAAACATTCTCCCCCGGCCCCGGATTGAAATGCAAATTTCAATATTTTACAATCAAATAAATTTATAAAATACAGTTACAGAAAATGACACAGCAAACAAATATATACAAAATATAACACACACACACACACAAAAAAAAAAAAAAAAAAAAAAAAAATTACAATTTTTTTTAGTTATCAATAGGGAGAACAGCTATTTTTGTAGTTGAACGCTTTAATTCGCCAGATTTAGTGCGAAACTTGACTACCCGAACCTTGCCATCCGATCCTGTATAAATCTCACTAATGCGGCCTAACGTCCATTTTTATATATAGGCGAAAAATCTTCTTTTACCAATACCATTATTCCTACCCTTATTTTTTTTTTTAAATCATACTACTGTATAATCTCTACCTTACATTATTTTTCATAATTTAGCTCCCCCCCCCCTCCCCCCCCCCAAAAAAAAACTACTTAATTCACCAATCCAAATCGTAGCATAAATTATCAGTAGTTAGTAATAACATTTTAAAATATGTACTTCAGTTTCAAATATTTTAATTTAATACCATAATACCCATAATTCTTATCATAACATAATATGGCATCATAATTTCTAAACATAAATACTTTAAAGCACCTTATTAGCACACAATTTTATATATTAAATCATTAATGCATTAATTAATTATTACCAACTGAAAAAAATCTATAAATTTTTATTTACAAGGAAAATATTTTTTTTTCATAAGATCCCCTTGAAAGCCTGTTAAGGTAATCACAAGATTAAAGCAATAACTCCAAGAGTCTCACAATAAACAAAATTGAAATTTCCAAAATAAAATTAATTTAAAATTTTACTATTGCATGATTTTGATATTCTATGATCTAACAGTGTTAATCTCCATGGTAATCCTTGCGGACCTGTTAAGTTAATATCTAATTAACAATAGCCCCCACAATCACCAATTTGAAAAACATCAATTACCATCATCAACATCAAAACATCAAGCCAAAATAAATTTATAACGTAAGCTAAGTAAATTAAGTGGGATATATTAATAAAATAATAGAATAAACTTAAAGTTATTATTCAAAATTTCTCAAAAATAATGCTGAAGCTGCCCTCCAAAACTTTCTTGCTGGCCAGTTCAAGAAAAATGGTTAACAACTCCAACACAATTGAGAAAAATTATAATTATATATAAATTAATTTGTTAATTATAAAAATACCAGCTATTTTTTTAGTGCCAAACATGTTAAGTCAGACGTTTTAATAAATACATGTTTTACAATTTTTTTTTCTTTGGTTCCTCTTAAAGAAAGACAATAAAAGACAAACTTGGACTAGAATCAGTCCACAATCTTAAAACAACGAGCTCATGTGGAGCAGTCTCAATAATACTTTGTTACAATTAATTATCTATAAACCATTTTTTTTTTCAAAAATGATATAACTCTACACAGGAAAAAAAGGCGAGACAGTTCACAATACTTTCCTTAAAATTACCTCTGGTATCAAAAAACATCTTGATCGGATTTTGCAGTGAGTAGTCAATCCTAATTTGTTTTTTGTTAATATATTTTGCATGATTTAGAAACTGTACAACTGGACGAGAGTATGAATAAAAACTGTTTCTCACATAAAATAAAACAATGATATAATGTGCGCTAAAACTAAATATCTTTATATGTACCAATAACGCCCAAGGAAAAATAAAAATGCTTCAAACAAAGATACACCAAACTCTGGTGATCCTAAAATCAACAGTACCAATGAGACTACATAAAAGATAAAATAATACTGCACACAAATTAACAAAGCAACCAAACTTACCATACAACATATATGTACTAACTTAATTAGTTCAAAATTTTACATAACTATAAAAACCTAATATAATAAAATAAATAGGGACCTGTAAAGTTTTGAAATCAATTTTATAGATATAAAAATCTACACTTTAAAAAAATATAAAAAATATATTTAATTCAATATGAAAACTATGGATAGATAAAATTTCAACTGGGCACTTTTGTACCCTTAAACAAAAGGGGAAAAAATTAAACATTTTCAAACTTTTAACAATATAAACCTTAACTAAGACCACCAATAGGAGAAAACTTTCACAGTTAATAAATATTGCACACCAATTTTTACGAGACCTTTCACGATTATTTTAAAAAACTTTTTAAACTACTAACAAACAAACTACAGCAAGTTATATATGAATCGTACAACATGTCGATATTTATCAACAGCATATAATTTGTACACAGCTCACAAGCATTTATAAAGTAAAATATATCTAATTTGGTTTCTTTATACAATTACAAGTCACTAGTAATATAAACTTAGTCCTTGAAGTATCCATGATCAGGAGTCACAAATTGCAGACTAATAAGCACAATCAACATTTTTTTTCTACAAAATCCTAACAAATATGATATCCCCTCAAATATGACAATCCCCTTTTGATTTTAAAAACATTATACAAGTCTGTAACTCAGTTTAAAAGCAATGTTCCCTACCGTGTGCAAAATATTTTATATGTGCAAAATCTATGGACACAACACTTATGAAAACATGAAAACATAGATTAGTTTTTAAAAACAAAACTTTTCCGAATCATGGATGCTTTCAGGACAGCAATAATAATAATAATAATAATATAAATAATATAATCTTTTTTTTTTAACATAAATATGTATTTCAACACATTTGTAAACACAGAATAATGACAGGAACATTTTTTTAAATATACACACTTTCTTAGTAGGAAAACTGCGTGCAAGCTCGGTTATATGCATTTAGTATGGCTTGCAAGCATTCTTAGAACGCTCCAGCTGAACTTTTAGTCTATTCATTCCAATCTGAAAACCATTCATTTGCTGAATTGCAGCCTGGGCATTGTTAGGGTTATCATAGCTAACAAAACCAAAACATTTGCTGAGGTTTGTCTGTTTATCGATAAACACTTTTGCAGAGATGACATTTCCAAATAGGGCGAATGTCTAAGCTAAATCAGAATCTGTAAACTCTTGAGGCAAATGATAAATGAAGAGATTAGCTCCTTCAGGTTGTTTACTAGGTGAACTTTGAGGCTGTTGGATACCAACAGGGGGAAATGTACCTACAAATGGCCGAATGCCTTGAATGCCTGTGTATGTTTGAGTAAGAGCATCTAAATTTGATCCATTTGTAGCTAAATTTGTCATATTACCAGTATTCGAATTAGAAATACAACCCCCACTACATAACCAAATACGGTATTCTGTAAAATGACATCAGAATTTCTTAAGCAGACTTGACCATTTTGTAATAATTCGTAGAAACACTCAGTTCCTAGCAAAACATCTATTTTATTAGGTTCATTAAATTTTGGATTTGCCAATTTCACATCTTGAGGCAACTCGGCAAATGGAAATTTAAAATAATGCCCTGGTATAAAGTTTGTTATCTTTGGAACAATCAAAAAATCTATTGTTCTCTTATAATCAGCCTTATTCGCTCTAATTTTCCATTTGATATTAATCTGAGAAACATTCAAACATGAAACAGAAACATCAAATTTTTCTTTTCTAAATCCTAATAATTTTGCAAAATTATCACAAATATATGAGTTATTTGAGCCGACATCTATTAATGCACGCGCAGGTATAAATTCACCTGAAACATTTTCAATATAAAGTAAAGCAGTAGATAATATCGTGGTTTTTCTCTTCTTGCATAAATTATTTACAGAAGTTCCTGCGAAATTACTATTCTTACTTTCAAAGCTCAACGCTTCGGGGTTTAAGCTGTATGTCTTATCCTGGTTGGCAACAGATGAATTCGCAATTTCGTTTAACCCTCCTGATGATTGTTGATTTAGTTTCACTGACGTAGAACTATTTATTTTATCCCTTTGCATATGAAGAAGAGACGAATGATGTCTGCTGCAAAACGTACATGAATAATTAGATATACAATTTCTCGCAGAATGGTTTGAACTTGATAAACAATTAAAATATATTTTGTTTCTTTTAATAAAATCAATGCGGTCATTAACAGGCATTTTCTGAAATACATTGTATTTAAATAATGAATGTGAACCATTTTTGCAGCAAATACACTTTGAATTTTTCGCACTTGTGTAAAATGATGTCGTTATTTCTTTAGCTTGCCTTTTTTGACTAAATGTGTTACTGGTTGTTTTAGAAGCTTGTAAAGTTCGAGCATGATTTTTTAAAAAGGAAATCAATTCTGATATTTTCGGTATTTCATCTTTTTTGGATTCTCTTTCCCACCAAAGCTTACACGAAGAATCTAACTTTTGTATTACCATATATACAAATATAGTGTCTGAAGATCCCTCTATTTTTTGTTCGAGAGCTTCTAATGATCTAATACATTCAGTTATATTATCCACTAATTTTAATATAGAGGACGGATTTTCAGTTTGTTTGGAAGGGAGGGACATAAAACGCTTCAAATGCGCAAATACTTGATCTCGTTTATTCGAAAATCGATCTTCTAAAAGATTCCATGCCTTTTCATAATTAGCATCAGTAATTGGAATAGACTGAATGATCCTTAAAGGATCAGCATGCAACGATAATTTTAAATAGGACAGTTTTTGTGACGCTGATAAACACGAATTATTATGAATACTAGAAATAAAAATATCTCTAAAAGATAACCACTCATGCAATTGTCCACTAAATGCTGGAAGATTTAATTTAGGTAAGCGGATTGATTCGCTAACATTTACTTCACTTTTCGTATTTACATCACATTTCGTTAAAACTGGAGCTAACTCACTTAACTTTCTTTTTACAATTAATATATATTTTATCTATATTTTCTTGAATAGATTGTTGCTCAACAATATATTTATCTACATCTTTATCGTCACAAAGTTGAAAAATTTTCTTAAATATCTCTATAAATTCTTTTTCAAAAGCAAACGATTTTTTCTCGTAAAGTTATAATTCAAACTTATCTAAACTATCTTTATTTGCGATTGCGTTCGTTGCCTTGGTTACATTAGATTTTAATATCTTTTTCTCTTTTAAAACAGATTCCATCTTAATAAATATTTTCAAAGAAATACAATTTATATTCAAGTAATAAATATATAAAACTTACCCTCCTCATCTTATCCAAGGGTAATAGCAGTATATTATCCGAAATTAAAATCGTATTGAAATTAAATTTGTAAGTTTTATTTGTCCATAGGTCGCTCACTTCTC